>CM038146.1:415011843-415701588 GCA_021437245.1 Aegilops speltoides
ACCGCGGCTGGATGCGCCGTGTCTCCGTCGACTGAGAAAGGTAGAACTCCTCCATAGCGCCTTGAGTGAGCTTCGAAGCACTCGCTCCTTGCGCAGCGCCTCGGCCGCAACACCTCGGCCGACTTTGTGCTCGACTTTGAGCTCTTGCGGTCTTGAGCCATGGCGGAAGCGGCGGGGAGCTTGGAGGTGTTGAGGCGGCAGCGGCGACCGGCGGCGGGCGCTCTCTTCGGTTTGGGAAGCGGAGGGCGGCGGAGCTTTCGGAGGAAGGCGCAAGTGGCGAAGGTGGGGAACGGCCTGTTTCCTCTGCTTATATCTGTGGGAGGCGAACATTACGCATTTCCTGATTTAAGTATTGCCCACGATCTCTCCCACGACGCCGTGATTGACGCGTGCCGTTACTGGAGCGCGCAGCGGATACGGAGTCAGATTTGTGTGGACCCAGGCCGCGTGTGCCCGTACCCTGTTTTGGGCCTGGCCCAATAGCGCTCGGCACCGTGTATGGCCCAGGCCCGGGGGCTCCTGTCCGGTGTACTAAAGTAGGGGTACCTTAGTATCGAACTTGTGCCGCAGGCGATCGTGACACCAGCGGCAAGGCTTGAGGCGTCGCCAAGATCGCCGTTATTCCTATTACGCCATTCAAGAACAAAGTGTTAGCGAGAAGACAAGGCCCGGCAAGAGGAGCTTGCCGGAAGGACAAGACCCGGCAAGAGCAGCTTGCCGGAAGATAACAAGGCATTTCAAGAGACTTGCATGACGCTCTCAAGGCCTCGCAAGACCCGGCGAGCGGCAAGCTTGCAAAAGCGACGAGACAACGGCCATGCAAAGCGCTTGCATGGCGGCCACCACTCTGCATGCACGCTCCGGTAGCATCCGACGGCGATGTCGCCGCAGGATCGCTCTGGTGCCGCGTGGCGGGTAGCTGTAAAGCCAAGCGGTGTGCGGTGGCAAGTGAAGATGACAAGGAGGCCATCGTGGCGATCGGTGGCGCCGCTAACGGTCGTTTCCTACACTGTTTGAACGACCGGACGGGCATTAAATGCCCTTGTCCCCTGCCATCAGAGTTAGGTAGGGGGCACTGTTGATAGCGATGGTACCAACCCCCGGTTTTACTTTTACCCCTCTCTCTACGCTGCCACCTGTCGGCGACCCCTTTAGACTATAAAAAGGAGGCCCATACGCACGTAGAAGGGGTTTGACTCATTCGACACTACAACGCACCCACGTTGTTGATCAAGAACATAATAGAAAACATAAAGCAGCAGTAGGAGTTTTATCTCTCCGGAGAGCTCCGAAGCTGGGTAAAATCCATCGCGTGCTTTCGCCTCGATCTGCTCTTCGTGCGTCCTCCGCTCCCTTGCCGGACCGAAAAGGGGCCCTGCCCCATAGGTGTTCGTTTCCCATGACACAGCTGCATTCACGTTAAAAGGGCACCATCTAAATCCGTTGAGACGACACTATATGAACTATGGTTTAGCAAGAAACCCAAGTTGTCGTTTCTTGAAGTTTGAGGCTGTGATGCTTATGTGAAACAGTTTCATCCTGATAAGCTCAAACCCAAATCAGATAAGTGCGTCTTCATAGAATACCCAAAGGAAATTGTTGGGTACACCTTCTATCACAGATCCGAAGGCAAGATATTTGTTGCTCAAAATGTATCCTTTCTAGAGAAGGAGTTTCTCTCGAAAGAAGTGAGTGGGAGAAAAGTAGAACTTGATGAGGTAACTGTACCTTCTCCCGACTTGGGAAATTGATCATCACTGAAATCAGTCCAGTGATTTCTACACCAATTAGTGAGGAAGCTAATGATGATGATCATGAAACTTCAGATCAAGTTACTCTGAACTGACGTAGGTCTTCAGAGTGCAGTCCGCACCCGAGTGAATGCGGTAATCCTGTTCGGAAGTCATGTTACTAGACCATAATGAACCTACAAACTATGAGGAAGCGATGATGAGCCCAGATTCCGCAAGATGGCTTAAGGCCATGAAATCTGAGATGGGATCCATGTATGAGAACAAAGTGTGGACTTTGGTGCAGTTGCCCGATGATCGGCAAGCCACATTGTATAAATGGATCTTCAAGAGGAAGGCAGACGTTGATAGTAGTGTTACTATCTACAAAGCTCGACTTGTCGCAAAAAGGTTTTTGACAAGTTCAAGGTGTTGTCTACAATGAGATTTTCTCAACTGTAGCGATGCTTAAGTCTGTCTGAATCATGTTAGCAATTGCCACATTTTATAAAATCTGGCAAATGCATGTCAAAACTGCATTCCTTAATGGTTTTCTTAAGGAAGAGTTGTATATGATGCAACCAGAAGGTTTTGTCAATCCTAAAGGTGCTAACAAAATGTGCAAGCTCCAGCGATCCATCTATGGACTGGTGCAAGCATCTCGAGTTGGAATATACGCTTTGATAAGTTGATCAAAGCATATAGTTTTGTACAGACTTACGGTGAAGCCTGTATTTAAGAAAGTGAGTGGGAGCACTACATCATTTCTGATAAGTATATGTGAATGAGATATTGCTGATCGGAAATAATGTAGAATTATTCTGCAAAGCATAAAGGAGTGTTTGAAAGGAGTTTTTCAAAGAAAGACCTCGGTGAAGCTGCTTACATATTGAGCATCAAGATCTATAAAGATAGATCAAGACGCTTGATAAGTTTTTCAATGAATACATACCTTGACAAGATTTTGAAGTAGTTCAAAATGGAACAGTCAAAGAAAGAGTTCTTGCCTATGTTACAAGGTGTGAAATTGAGTAAGACTCAAAAGCGGACCACGGCGAAGATAGAAAGAGAATGAAAGTCATTCCTATGCCTTGGCCATAGGTTCTATAAAGTATGCCATCTTTGTGTACCAGATCTATTGTATACCCTACCTTTGAGTTAGGCAAGGGGTACAATAGTGATCTAGGAGTAGATCCTTTGGACATCGGTCAAAATCATCCTTAGTGGAATAAGGATATGTTTCTCGATTATGGAAGTGACAAAAGGTTCATCGTAAAGGGTTACGTCGATGCAAGTTTTGACACCGATCTGGATGACTCTAAGTCTCGATCTAGATACATATTGAAAGTGGGAGCAATTAGCTAGAGTAGCTCCGTGCAGAACATTGTAGACATAGAAAATTGCAAAATACATAACGAATCTGAATATGAAAGACCCGTTGACTAAGATTCTCTCACGAGCAAAACATGATCACACCTTAGTACTCTTTGGGTGTTAATCACATAGCGATGTGAACTAGATTACTAAATCTAGTAAACCCTTTGGGTGTTGGTCACATGGCGATGTGAACTATGGGTGTTAATCACATGATGATGTGAACTATCAATGTTAATCACATGGTGATGTGATCTAGATTATTGACTCTAGTGCAAGTGGGAGACTGAAGGAAATATGCCCTAGAGGCAATAATAAAGTTATTATTGATTTCCTTATATCATGATAAATGTTTATTATTCATGCTAGAATTGTATTAACGGAAACATAATACATGTGTGAATATATAGACAAGCAGTGTCACTAGTATGCCTCTACTTGACTAGCTTGTTAATCAAAGATGGTTATGTTTCCTAACCATGGACAAAGAGTTGTTATTTGATTAACGGGATCACATCATTAGTTGAATGATCTGATTGACATGACCCATTCCGTTAACTTAGCACCCGATCGTTTAGTATGTTGCTATTGCTTTCTTCATGACTTATACATGTTCCTATGACTATGAGATTATGCAACTCCGTTTACGGAGGAACACTTTAGGTGCTACCAAGCGTCTAGCGTAATTGGGTGATTATAAAGGAGTACTACAAGTGTCTCAAAGGTACATGTTGGGTTGGCGTATTTCGAGATTAGGATTTGTCACTCCGATTATGGGAGAGGTATCTGAGCCCTCTCATTAATGCACATCATTTAAGCCTTGCAAGCATTGCAACTAATGAGTTAGTTAGAGATGATGTATTCTGGAATGAGTAAAGAGACTTGCGTGCGAGATTGAACTAGGTATTGGCTACCGGCGATCGAATCTCGAGCAAGTAACATACCGATGACAAAAGGAACAGCATTATGTTGTTATGCGGTCCGACCGATAAAGAACCGTAGAATATGTAGGAACCAATATGGGCATCCAGGTCCCGCTATTGGTTATTGACCGAGGCGTGTCTCGGTCATGTCTTCGTGTTCTCTAACCGTAAGGTCCACGCAACAAGGTTTGATGACAATTTTATTATGAGTTTATGAGTTTTGATGTACGAAGGAGTTCGAGTCCCGGATGAGATCGGGGACATGATGAGAGTCTCGAAATGGTCGAGGCGTAAAGATCGATATATTGGACAACTATATTGGAGTTCGGAAGGTTCTGAGTGATTCGGTATTTATCAAAGTCTGGGAGAGTTACTGGAATTCGCCGGAAGAAGTATTGGGCCTTATTTGGGCCATACAGGGAAGAGAGAGGGCTGCCTAGGGCAGGCCGCAGCTTCAATGGCTTAGTCCGGGTGGACTAGGGGAGGGCCGCACCCCCTCCTTCCTTGCCTTCTCTCTTCCCCTTCCTTGTCTCCTACTCCTACTACTTGGAAGGTCTCCTAGTTGGACTAGGAAAGGGGGAATCCTACTCCCGGTGGAAGTAGGACTCCCCTAGGGCGCGCCATAGAGAGGGCCGGTCCTCCCCTCCTCCACTTCTTTATATACGGGGGCAGGGGGCACGCCATAGACACACAAGTTGATCTTCGTGATCGTTCCTTAGCATGTGTCGGTGGCCCCTCCACGATATTACACCTCGGTCATATTGTGGCGGTGCTTAAGCGAAGCCTGCGGCAGTTGAACATCAAGATCGTCACTGCGCCGTCGTCTTGACAGAACTCCTCCCTGAAGCTTTGCTAGATCGGAGCCCAGTGCGTCATCGAGCTGTCGTGTGTCAAGAACTTCGGAGGTGCGGAATGCGGTGCTTGGATCGGTTGGACGGGAAGGCGTCGACTACTTCCTCTACGTTGCGTCAACGCTTCGCTTGATCTGCGAGTGCGTAGACAACACTCTCCCCTCTCATTGTTATGCATCACCATGATTTTGCGTAATGCGTAGGAATTTTTGAAATTACTCGTTCCCCAACAACAAAGCCCATCAAGAAGTTGAGCGGTCCATTGCGGTGACTTTCGCCGCCCGACATCACGGTGCGGTATGGCAATACCGCACACAATCATCACCGACAATGGCACAAACTTTGCCAAAGGCGCCTTGGCCCGTTTCTGCACGACGCAGGGCATCCGACTGGACTTAGCGTCCGTTGCCCATCCGCAATCAAACGGCCAGGTGGAGCGAGCAAACGGCCTCATCCTTTCCGGCATCAAACCTCGGCTGGTCGAACCACTCGAGCGTTCGGCCGGCTGTTGGGTTGAGGAGCTACCATCTGTCTTGTGGAGTCTGCGCACGACTCCAAACAAGTCAACCGGCTTCACGCCTTTCTTCCTCGTCTACGGTGCCGAAGCCGTCATCCCGACGAACATAGAGTTCGACTCTCCACGAGTCACCATGTACACCAAGAGGAAGGCGAAGAAGCACGCCAAGGCGAAGCGTTGACTTTTGGAAGAGGGCCGGCTGTTAGCACTCGGTCTGCATCTAGCATCTACCAGCGAGTCTGCGCCGATACTACAACCGAAAGGTCAAGCGAGATTGTTTCAAGAGGTGACCTTGTGCTCCGTTGATTCGGAGAATAGTGGCCAGCACAAGTTATCAGCGCCTTTGGGAAGGCCCTTTCATCATCGGCAAAGTCTGAGGCGGCGGCTCCTACTATCTAATCGGCCTCGAAGCCTCGGCGAGCGCAAGAGGATGACTCAGGCAAAAACAGCGCACCCATGGAATGCAAATCTTCTTGAAGATTTTACAGTTGATCAGTATGTATCGCACTACCCCTTTGTATTAAAAGTACCAAGACCTTGGGCCCCAAGACGCGAACTCGGGGACTGCCTTTTTGTCATCTGTATGATAAATTATGCCTTGAGTACATTACTTTCATTACAAGCCGCTTGGCACGGGCGGAACTATTGGCCGGGGACTCTCCTGCTGTGCTATGAGGCGCTTCTGCTGATCAGACAAGTAGTCGCGGTACCCAATCCGCCTCTGCCAAAGCCGCGGCTCAGAAGGCAGCTGAGGCTGGCAGGTGTGAAGAATGGGCGCCACACGAAAATGGCTAAGGACCTAAAGCACGAACATAGCGTAAGGCGGCCTCCGCATTTACGAAGCAGAAGCCGACTCATGAGTAGTCATTTCGCCGTCTTAGCCTCTATCAAGACGACCGACTCTTGGGTAGTCGGCCTGTCGCTTCTAGTCGACTTGCTAAAAGAAACTCTAAGCGACCAAGTACTTGCCTTCGAAGTAGCCAAGCATTTGATCCAGCGACAATCCATGAGGCGGCTGTCCAAGCCCAGCAAGGCAGCAACTAAAGGAAGGCGCCTAAAAGAAAAAGCCTAAAGAAGCGATGTAAGCAAGGAAAGGCGAAATCGGATAAATATTTACATAGGCCCTTGGCCGAATCTTCGAATAGAAGTTCAAGATACACCCCGCGAGTGGAACTGTTCGAATCTAAAAAAGTTTTCAAAAGATTACTAAGACACACAAACAGAGGCGGAAAAGGCAGCCTAGGAAGCGGCATCTGGGATAGGAGGATCGGAGGAGACGGCGGTGTCAGGCACCGGGGCAGTCGGCTAGGCGGTCTCGGTTTGGTCGCCTCCGGCGGCAGTCGCCTTCTCTCCACGCGGCTCGTTGCTGGAGGCGCGGTCGAGCTGAGGCTGGCTGCCTACTGCGTCCTCTAGCACCTCCGCCTCGCCTCGATCCTCCGCCTCATCCTCCTCCTCGGTGCTGGAGTCGATCACCTCCGCCGAGTCCTCGCCATACTAAGGGTTCATCCCGAACCACTCTGGCGGCACTTCCTCGCCGCCTTCAGCCCGCTCGGGCACAAAGACACTGGTGTCCGTGTACTCGGCGATGGCCGCCCGACTTCGATAAGGCGCCCTCCATAGCCTCCAGCTCGGCTGAGCTTGCGAGAGCAGCAGCCAGACGGTCAGGTCCAGCCACAGATACCACGCCTGTGCGAACTCAAGGCCAGCGCGCTCCGGCCGGGCCGAGGAGCCTTCCAAGCCTCAAGGCGGCCGGCGGAATTCCAGCCGGTCGGCGGTGCGGCTGGCGGTCTGTGAGCCAGCATGTCACAGCCCGCAGGCGGCAACCGCGTGGCACCGGCAACAATCAAGCCGCGCAACAGCCGGTTAGCCGAGACGAAGCGGGCTTCAATGCTCGTAAACTGCTCGCCGATGGTTGAGGCGTTAGCGGCGATCTCCTTACCGTTTGCCCTTGCGCCTCAAGCAACCTCGTTGGCGGAGGGGGCACTGCGAGTGACCAGGGAAGAAATCCGCCAAGACAAAAAAAGCAAGTCAAAAATCGAAGTCGGCTGGCGCATAGTCGGAAGTTCAAGAAAGCGAAAAACTTACCATCAGCGAGATCCTCGATCTCGTGGAAGCGGAGGTCGACGCCGCCTCCCAGCGTGAGTCCGGAGGCGCTCCCTCTCAAACTTCGGCCAAAGAGCGGTCTCCCTCTTCTCGGCCTTGTCCTCGCCTTCTTGAAGCTCATACCTTTCGGCTAGCTTGCGTTGTGAGCAGGTCGCGCTCCGCGGCAAGCCTGCCACAATCCTCCTCCTTGCACGCCCGAGCGGTATTAGCCTCGCCTAGCTGCTCTCAAGAAGCGGCGTTGGCGCTGAAAAGAAGGAAAGAAGAGACAAATAAGTGTCGACAAAGTAGATCGCGGGAAGATCGGCCCGGCGCTCAGCGATCGGTCCGAATCTCGTGGACTACAAGCCGTGGAGTGCGCTGCTTGTGAAGAAAAGGAAAAGAGCTTACTCCTGCTTTCCGTCAAGTCGGCGGTCCGCTTGTTCAACTCCTCAACATTGCGGTTGAAAGCGATGGCAGCGGAGGTTATGATACTCTGCAATAAGTCAATGGAGACAAAGTTAGTATTTGGAACTCGCGCGGAGGGTTCGAACCGCCTCGTGACCGGCGAACTCGGGGACTACACCCGGTGGAGTGTGTTGGCGCTTCGAAGAAAAAACAAGAATCGAAGAAGAGGGAACGTGCTCAGACGGATGTCCGCGGCGAATCGCCACATGCGCCTGGTGCAAGCTTGAAGGGCGTCGCCTTGGTAGCAACCGCTGAAACGTCCGAGAGCGCTTGGTTGATGGTTCGTGCTGCCTCCGGCGCAACCACCCGGTGGTAGCGGGCGCTTATAGTAACCTCGGCGTCTAGGGTTGCCGAGTAGCAGCGCCGGTCTCCCGAGGTCGCTGGCGCCGAGATCGCCCTCTAAAACGGCGGCGCACCGCGCGGCGACTTGAAAAAGCAGCTGCCCCTCGGCCTCGTCCGTGTCGGCGGCTCCGTGACCCCGCTGTTTGCCATGCGGTCTCCCGACAATGGCGGAGGCGGCGGCGGCTGCACGAAGTGTCGAACACATAGAAGCCTCGCCGCTCTCCTTCTCCTGACGGGTTCTCGGTGCGGCCTCTCGGTCTGCCCGTGAACTCCGGGCGGTGGCGCGAGCGACAATGGGGGCGAGGCATCGCCGATCGGCGACGCGGTCTCCTCGCACGCGCGATCTCGCCACAAGGCGGCCGGCATCTTCCAGCCTCTTACAGGCGTTGGCGGCGCCTTCTTAGTCTCGCCTTCTCGGCGGTCGGCCTCCCTCCTTGTCGCGCTTCTCCGCGCATTTCGCTCTGTCGCCTCCCGGAGGTCGGTGGCGGGATCGGCCCGCCCGAGTATTGGCGGGCGTCTGCCGACCCCATGATGAGGGGAAGGCGACTCTCTCAAGGAAAGAGGGGCCTGAAGGAGAACGGAGGAGAATAAAGAAGACTCGAACAAGATTCAACGAAGGAAAATAAAAGAGCATAAAGACTTACGCAGAGACTAGCGGTGGCCTTCTCACTTCCCTTGAGCGGTTGGCCTCGCAGTCGCCTCCTCCCGTTTGGTGGGCGGCCGCCTCTTGAGCTTCTTGGTTTGCCTTGGGCGCCTCGGCCCAGCGTGGCGCCTCTTCGCGCCGCCTTGGCCCAGCCAGGCGGGCGGAGGAGCCGGCGCCCGGCGAGCCGACCCTCGTCTGGTGGCGCGGGGCGACTTCCCCTTCAGCGTCATCGTCAGGCCAGTCAGCGAAGGTGGCCGAGGGCCTGAAGCCGCCTTTTGTTCCTTCTGCCCCGCCTTCGGCGTCGGCATCCATCGCCGCCGCCCCCAAGTTGGGGTCGTCGACGTTGATGTCCGCGCGATCGGGAACATACTCGCGGGGCTGTCTCGTGGCGCCGGCTGCAGGCTGCATGAGGGGGTTCTAGCTCAGAAGAAAACGACAAGAGTCAGAAGCCGGAGTCGGACGCGAAGAAGACAAAACAATAGGGGAACGCGACTTACCACTGGCGGGGGTTGTTCTTGAGTCTGACTCCTTGCCAGTGCTAGCCCTCCTCGAAGTCGTAGTGCGTGATATGGTTCACCAAGTTCGCCACCTCCTTGCGGGGCATCTCCTTGGTGGTCATCCGACTTGGGTCTCTGAGGCCGCTTATTTGACAGATCAGGTGAGGCCGGCCATGGAGTGGGAGAACTCGGCGCGCCACGAAGGCGGCCAGCAAGTCGGCCCAGCGAGACCCTCCATTGCGTCAAGACTGGTCGCCACGCGGCGGCGCTCGGCGGAGAATCAGCGTCTTGACTCGGTGAGACCAGCTGGGGAGCCTCCCAGTTAGGGGGGCGGCGTTGTAAGGCGGCAGGTTGACCCAGTCACCGTCAGAGGAGAGGGTTCTTCACGTAGAAATATGAGCACTGCCACATCTTCACCGACTTGATCAGCGCGATGGGAGGAAAAGGGTTGTCGGCTGTCGAGCGCCGCACCGCGATGTAGGTGCCTCACTTGAGCGGTATCTGCGGCGACTTGCGCGTCGAGCTTAGAAGAAGAGTTCTCTCCACAGCTCGAGGTGGGGAAGAATGCCGAGGAAACCTTCGCCTGAGTGGCGGAGAGCAACACCACCGTATTGAGTGAGGTGGTGCGGTTGAAGGCTGTGGAACTCCAGAACAGCGGAAGAAGCCGCTTGTCGGCAGCCCCAGGCCGCGCATGAGGTGCGAGCGGAAGATGACCGCTGCCCTCCTCCGCGCGCGGTCGGGTCTCCCCGCCGGTGCGGGCGGGCGCGCATGAGGTCCTTGGGCTGGGGAGGCGGCGTGTCTGGCGGAGAACTCGATGTGTTCCTCTTCTACCTCCGACGCCGTCCCACGTCGGGCGCCTGACGAGGCAGCGGCGGAGGAAAGCTCATCGCCCGTGGTGTGGAGTGCTCTCGCTCAATGGCAGAGGCAGGAGGGAGAGAAGGCAAGATGAGGCGGGGGAATGGGGGAGAAGGGCGCGCGTGCGGTGCCGCTATGCTCCCCCCGCCTAATTATAGCCCTATGGGCTGAGAAGCCGAGGGGGCGGGCGTGGGATTAACTGCGCGCGATGCCCCACGCCGCCCCATGATTTACTCCCAAGTTCTATCGCAGTAACAATAACGGGAAAACCAACTGTCCACGGCCGCAACGGATCCATTCATATGCCGAGGCGATGAGTGGCGGTCCCGCTGACAGCCACGTCCATCGGCGCACGGGCAGGCGGTATCCTCTCACGTGGCACCACGCGATAGGACTGCCCCGATGGCAGCAGGGAAGCGTATCAGGCAGGCCGCCTGGTTTCCCACCGCGACTTTCAAGCTGCGGCTCCTCGCTAGAAAAAATCAGACTCTCGACAGTCGGCCCAAGAGAAGACGGCAACCGAGTTCTAGAGTCCGCTCGGGAGGTTGGCTGTTGAAGCCCCACAATGCAGCTACCTTGGCTTCACCATGACATCGGGGACTCTGTTGGAGTAATGGGCCACAGGTAGGCTAACCCGAGTCAGTGACCTTTCAAGACATCGGGGCAGGCCACGCCCCTCGGGCCGAGTCGAGGCCGACTCTAAGACAAGCCGAGTCCCAGCACGGCGACTCGAGATAAGCCGACTCAAAGCTGGCGACCTCGAGAGGCCGACTAAGGAGAGTCGCCCATGACTCCTTCCTCATCTCGAAGCACGATCGCGAATGCAGTCCACGGCATGGCGTTCCCCCGCCTTCGAAGGGCCGGCATGGCTCGATGGAGCCGTATCGCTGGAGATCTCCGGCGAGGCTGTGCATGCCATGCTCGCTCGGCCCTCACCCACAAGGCGCAACCTTTGTGCCTGGACGCCGGCCTGTACGACCCGAAGATCGCGGGGCCTCCTGTCAGTGGGTGGACCGAAGGCGGCCTGAGCGCCCCGAAGACGGACCTATGGGAGTCGGCCTCCCTGGAGTCGGCCGACTCCTCCCCTGGGCCCCACGAGTCATTAACCAGATAGGATGAGTAATGGCGACAGTGATCGCCCGAAAGACGGCGGCACTGTTGCCACGACCCAATGACCAAGCCTGCGTCATCAGGAGTGCCGCTACAGTATCAAGCCGGTCCGCGGGACCCGCCGGTCGGTGGGCCCTAAAAGCCGGCGGGAAGGACGACGGTCTGAGAGACAGACGGCTAGGACCCGCGCCCAGCCGGATTACCATTGTACCCCCGGGGGGTAGGCCTATATAAACCCCCCGGGACACCCATGCAAAGGGTTCGGACCTTGATAGGAATAGGCCAGATAGCATAGGGAGGAGAGAGCTAGCCTTGGCCTCTCACGCCTCCGACTGACTCAGGAGCACCATTGTAGTCACTTTGCCTTAGTGATCATGCGGAGACCCATGAGCAGCGAGAGGGGTGTTATCTCCTCGGAGAGCCACTGAAGCTGGGTAAGATTACGCGGCATGCATGTCTTCGCCTCATCCGTTTCAGTGCACCAGCGATGTTCTACTCGCCCCCACCATGATAAGCCATCCTTTGGCATATGTCGCACCCAACCCCCGACATGATCCTTACGGCGATCACATCCCGACCATCTCATGGCCTGTGATCCTTACGGTGATCACAACCCGACCAACTCGTGGCCCATGATCCTTACGGCGATCACAACCCGACAACTTATGTTCAACTCAACACGATGACCTCACTGTCATCCTTAGTGCAATTTAGTGTGCATATTTATTAAGTGTTGACCCATGGTGTACCTTACTTTCGAGCGTGTCCGTATCCGTGGACTCGGCTACCGATAGATTAAAAACACTCTGCAGAGGTTAGTACACTGTACCCGCACTACGGAACATATGGCCTCACTCTCCCATCCAAGTGGACCAACAGCGTTCTGACGAAACCATTTCACTGCCATGACACTCTCCCGGCCCCTCCGACTCAGACCCCACCGGGCTAGTCCTGGGTGGCCCCGTGACTACCTCCAGACACCTCGACCACCGTCGTGGCCACGATCCACACTGGGATTCGGTACCAAAGTCAACTTAACAATGGGCTCACAAGGTTATGCTTGCCTACCGGGCCAGGGTACAGTATGCCCATAACCTTCCATAAATTGAGGTACCGACCAGAGGCACGACAATGAAACGCATTAAGGCCGTCCCATACCGGCAAGTGTGGTTGCACTTGGAAGACTCGTTTCAGCGGCACCACGACCCGGTCAACAACATGTTCAAGTTGAATTATTAATCAGGTTCAACTTTAATGTGAAAATAAAATAACCGGTGTCATACTGCTATACCATGCATCACTTAACATATGCACCACATAACCGTGCAAAGACTGCACCAATCACGCTCCCACGGAGCCAACATAAACTCATGCTACTATACTGGTTAAAACTTCTCTTTACTTATACCAGAACTATTTCTAGCAATTATCATCATAATACCTCATGCAAAAATAATATCCAAATTACTCATCAATTCTGTGACCATATTATTTATTTATCACTTGCAACTAAGTTCTCATTATCTTACTAACAATATTTACTTCAAACATACTGAAGTTCAAGCATTTTAACATAACAAGCATATAACAGAATATATTTATTATATAACTAATTTAAATGCATCAATATTCATAAGTTCAAGTATGAAAATCATAAATATTGAAGTGGCACCATGAAAATGTTACTATGGCTTGCCTTAGTACTGATGAGGTTCACAAGGCTCCTGATGATCCTCAAGACAAGCTGGTTCCTCTGAAAACATTCAAAAACCACAAAAGAAAAATATCAAGAAACCTTCTGAAAATTGCCAGAAAATCTAGACAGCAAGGAAAAACCCCATCTTTTGGGAGGTGTTAGATTTTTGGACAAAGAACACAATGCAAAAAGAATCACTGCATTTGGACTTGTAGAAAAAAAATTATGGCTGTTTGAATGCTACTGGAATTTAAATAAATTTGAAAAAGAAAACAGAGGGAGGGGGGTGGCGTCGATGGCGTATTTTCCCAGGGCGCCACCACTCATACCGCTTCGCGCGCATAGTGAGTGGCAGACTAGCGGGCCCCGCTAGTCAGGCCGGAGGAGGAGAAAAACAGCAGGCGTGGCGCCGCCGAGCTACGCCGAGATTGGGGCATCTTGGAGGAAAACGAGAGGGAGGGATCGACGGAGAAGGCTCTTGCGCACCTGCCTGTACCCGTATCATGGCGAACGGTGACCAGACGATGTCGGATTCTTCCTCGCAAGCGGAGGTAGAACACGGTGGTCGCTGGAGATGAGGAAGACGACGGCTTGGGGCGGCTCCAGGGGCTCGGGCTTGGCACGTTAGCTTCACGGAGGAGAGGCAGAGGCCCTAGCGGGGTTGCCTTGGCTTGGGAGTGGCCGGAGCAGCGGGGCTGATCCAGAGGGGATCGCCGGCGAGCTCGGCTCGGGGACGGCAGCCCGCAGCCTGCCCGGCCGGGCTGCGGCTTCCTACTGGCTTGTGGAGTGTGAGAGACTGCGGGATGGTGCTCGAGGAGGCTGGGGGGTGGCTCCTTATATAGGCGAGCGGCAAGGAGGGCTCGGGCTCCGCCGGAGGACAGCTGTCTCCGGTGTCCGGTGATGAATGGTGCCAGAGAGAGAGGGGGGAAGGCGAAGGGGTCACGCGGGAGCTGTGCACGGACGCGGATGAGCACATGAGCAAGGAGGAAAGGGACGAACACAGTGCGCGTGCACTATGCCGTTGGCCGAACTGTGCCCGTGCTCGTTGCGGCGAGCTTCGGCATCGGCGAGCGGCAGAGAGGAGTTAAGCGGGTGGAGACGAGGATGGTGGCGAGGGGGACATGCTCTGGCAGCTGGCGGCAGCGAGCACCTGTAGCGCCCGCAGGCGTAGCGATCTGTGAGCGCTTTTGGCATGCCAGCACACTCGGACGAACGCGGTCACCATGTGGACCGTGACATCAGGCCACATTTGCACTAACCATGATGTCTGGCATGTAGTCCTTAGTAAACTTAGGTGTTACCACGTCTCGGTTTGTTTCTAGGTGCAGTAGAAGTGAAATGATGAAGAGGTTAAGTTACAGGGCAGAAACTTTGAACAGTTACTATGGTCAAACCACAGGGTTTCAAGGGCTGAGCTTTGGGGTTTTACTGACTCTTACTAAGGTGAATAAGCAAAGGGAAAACCAGCTGCATTGGAGCTAGTAAAAAGGTAGTTGCTGTAGAAACTACCATTTCAGCCCAGAAGTGAAAATATTTTCTGTAGCAAAAATACTCCAAAAAGTGGTGAAATATTTTTGCTCAGAAATGTTCCCTAGGGTCCAAAGAATATTAGAGATTTTTCTCAAGATTTTTAGGGCAACAAAAATGAGGGTTGCTTTGGAGGTCAAAGAGTTTAGCTAGGGTTTAAGAGGCAAAATGAATATTTTCATTTAAGAAAAATATTCCAAGCAATATTGTTGGGTTGGCCAGGGGTGAAATGATGGATTAGAAGAGGAGAGGGGGCACTTGGGTGAAAATCAAGGGATACGCAAGTGATCAAGTCCAAATGGAATGATTCAAAAATTTCAAATCCAAAACCAACTTAGTTGAAAATCAAGCACAGAAAAGAGGGCAAAAACCAGGCTGTGACAGTATGTGTGGGGAAACAAGAGTTAGGGTTGGTTTCAGACCCCCCTTCAAAGAGTCACGAAATTCCCCCCTCTTCCTCCATATATACATCCCTTAGGGCGTCGCTTAGACTTTGGATTTTTTTAGATTAAAAGTTCTCCATATCTGCAACTTCGCGAACTTCGTCTGTGTTCAATGACCAGACCAAGACGTCATGGAACCCCACTTGATCAATAAATCTTTCCTCTTTTATTCGCAATACCAGATTGCAATTTCAGTTTCTTGCTTGTTCTTCATTTGTTTGTAGGAAATAGACCTTCGTGGTCAGGTTGATCGTGCTCCAACGTTGTCGGGGGGATGAACCCCGGGCAGGCAGCGGAACCCGGATCCTTTTCAAAAACGATGGGGCTGGCATTGCCCCTCAAGCTGGCACGCGCTTGGCCGGGTCGCTCGACCCGGCCAAACCCCGCAACCCGGCCAAACCCCGCAACCCGGCCAAACTCTCCGACCCGGCACGACACGTCGACTCGGCCTCAACAACTAGTACAAGACAGCCGAACCCGGCAGAACCAAGGCTTCCTCAACAAGCCAGCTCCACCCATGGCGTGCTCCGCAATCTAGCCACAGGTCAACTCCTGTCCCATCCAGGCCGTACGATGGGACGAGTCTTCGGCCACTGATGACCAAGGCAACAGTTCCCCGCCCATGCCTCTGGTCAGCCGGAGCATGGCAACAGTGCCCCTCACCTACCCGTTGACCAGGGCCGGCATGGTTACAGTGCCCCCACCATCACCGCTGACGACAACAAGCGGTAACATAATGAGCACGCCTGTACGACTCGACTTCGGTCACGCCCGACGATCGACAAGGCGGCGCCTGATCCCCAAAACGCGAGGCCCGCACCTAGGGAACCGGAACCCACGAGCCCCAGCTGGTCCCAGCCAGGTCCCGGACGTCGATAACCGGACCCACCAACTTGTAACATTACCATTGTATCCCTGGGGGGTTGGCCTATAAAACCCCCCAGGAGCCCACGCATATGGGCAAGAGAGACAGGCAGATAATGTAGAGAGGAACTAGCCACCAAACAGTAACATCCACCCAGGGAGAAGGAGCAGCCTAAGCCTTGGCCAGCCTTCCTTCCTCCTCCATACAGCTCTAGGAGCAACCTTGTACTAACGAACATAAAACTACACTCGGCAGGACTAGGGGTGATATCTCTCCGGAGAGCCCCAAACCTGGGTATGTCTTGCGTCTCGCGCTCGCTCATACAAACCCCGCCTCTGGAGCCCACTAGTGCCCTCGAGCCTTCTCCTCTCTTTAGCCATTCCATGGCATCTGCCATGCGCCCACCATGACAGTTGGTGCCCACCGTGGGGCAGCTCGAGGAGCTGGACGGGAGCATGCTTCAGACGGGGCCCTTCTCCTACTCTGACGAGTCCATCATGCTAGCGGACGGTGTCGTCGACGCACTCACCGCCTCCTTCACTGCGCTGCGCATCTCTGATGTGCCCATGGCCGATGAGTACCCCAGTGAGGTACTCAGCTACTCCGACTCCCCCCTCTCCCTCAGCGGTGGCATTTTCGCTGGGGCAATGGACGTCCACGTGGAGGTCTTCGTCACTGGCGATGGCGCCTCCTCCTCATCGAGCAAGACGAGGAAGGCTGCCGAAGCCAGGGCTGCGGCGGAACGGACCGAGCCGTCTGATCCGTTGCACACTGCGATGTAGAGCCTCCGCATCCCCATCGGCACCGACGTCGACGCCACCAACGTAGCTGAGGCCAAAGACCAGCTCGAGGAAAGGCGCCAGCAGATGCTGGACCTGTCTGAGACGCTCGCCGCCACCCAGCGTCGTTTTGATTCCGCTCAGCTGGAGCGCAACGATGCCCTCAATTCCACGCCACCACAGACGAGCGAGCAGGTCGCCCGCGTCTTGCGAGGAGAAGCGATCGGCGGGTCTTTTGGCGCCGTCCGGTATCTCTGAGACCAAAGCGAAGAACATGCGCACTGCCCAGGCAATCGCAGTCGACCTGGACCATCTCACGGGCGAGGAACTGAAGGAGCTCGGGCGGATGCGCGACCTCCTCAATGTGGCCAACACCCAGCAAGACCGCCTCAACCAGCTCACCAAGCCGGCGGGACCGGCTCTGCCCGCATCGGCGGACCCGGCGAACTTCAGCACACAGCTTCCTCGCCACCCGGCGAGGCGCACTCCGGTCGAGCCTGGACTCGACACGACCCGGCCGCCACGACCGCCGGCGGATTGGGCGACAAGCCCATCCCGGAGATCCAGCGCGGACCTGGCCAGCATGGCTGGCATCCGGCTCCAACCGACCCAGCCCCCCGTGGCCTGGTCACCAGTCGACTCGGCCCGCGCGCCATCGACGACACCGACCGCTCGCCACCGCCTCGACCAGCTCGCTCACTCCCTGGAGGTGGAGGAAAGCGGCGCTATCGGGCCGGCGTGCTTCGGCCTACGCATCCGGGAAGAACCCTTTACCAAAGGGTTTATGCTCCCCCGCGACACATCCAAGTACAACGGGGCCGTGAAGCCAGAAGATTGGCTCACCGACTACACCACCGCCGCGACACCCCCAAGTACAATGGGTACGTGAAGCCAGAAGATTGGCTCACCGACTACACCACCGCCATTGGCATCACCGGTGCCGATCGCCGGCTCGCCGTGCACTATGCACCACTCATGCTCCAGGGGTCGGCCCGCACCTGGTTGAACAGTCTGCCTATGGGCAGCATCAATACGTGGGTCGATTTCGAGCAAGCCTTCGTACGCAACTTCACGGGGACCTACAAGTGATCCGGTCGCCCTAGCCAGCTCGCCATGTGCGTGCAAGGGCCTATGCAGACCGGTCGCGAGTACCGCATGCTGGACCGAGCTCCGGAACAGATGCGAGGGCGTCCATGAAGTCCAAGCGATCTAGTACTTCGTCAACGGGTGCCGAGACGGCACCCTCCTCAAGCACAAGCTCTTACGCTCTGAGCCGGCCACCATGGCCGCGCTCATGGTGACGGCAGATAAATACGCCAATGCCGACTCCGCCATGAAGATCTAGGTGGACCTAGATGAAGCCGGCAAGGCAAAGCCGGTTCCCCCTCCAAAGCCAGCCGGCAAAACCAGTCGGCAGCAGCATCACCAGAACAACAAGCGCAAGGCCGACCAGCCGGTGCAGCACTACGACAACCGGCTCGTCACGGCCACCGAGCCCGTGGCGGACCCGGCGGCCAAGCGCCGGCAGACCGGCAAGATGATGTGGCAACCCGCCATCAGCTTCGAAGAGATGCTCGATGCCCGCTGCAAGCATCACAGCGGCGCAAGATCGTCCATGCACACACTTCGGCAGTGCGGCATCACCAAGCGCATCATGAGGGATGACGTCTCGCCTCCTCCGGCTCCGGCTCCAGGCGCGGGGCAGCCACCTCCGCCTCCACTGCCACCTCCAACTGGCGGCGTGATACGCGACGACGCCTACCCAGACCAGAACGCGGCCTACCTCGTCTTCACCAACCTCGACGATGCGGCTATATCTCCCACGTGTCGAAGCACGACTTAGAGGCATAACCGCATTGAAAGCAATGTCGCAAGTGAGGTAATCTTCACACAACCCAAGTAATACATAAGGAAAGAGATACATAGTTGGCTTACAATCGCCACTTCACACAATTACATGAATAAAGCATTACATCATCCGAGATACAATCAAGGTCCGACTACGGAACCAAAATAAAAGAAGAACCCCAAATCGACAAAGGTCCCGATCGACTAACCGGGCTCCACTCTTGATCAACTAGAGCGAAACAACACAAAGGGCAAGATCTTCATCGAGCTCCTCCTTGAGCTTGGTTCGTCACCTGCTTTCGATAACATAGGCACCGCAAACTGGTTTTGGAAGTATCCGGTGAGCCACGAGGACTCAACAATCCCATTACCATGGGTATCAAGACTAGCAAAGCTTAATGGGAAAGGAAGGGGTAAAGTGGTGAGGTTGCAGCGGCGGCTAAGCAAGTATGGTGGCTAACATACGCAAAGAAGAGCGAGAAGAGAACAAGCGGAACGGTCGTGAAGCTAGCAATGATCAAGAGGTGATCCTGAACACCTACTTACGCCAATCATAACACAGAAACCGTGTTCACTTCACGGACTCCGCTGAGAAGAGACCATCACGGCTACACACGCGGTTGATGTGTTTTAATTCGGATCAAGTGTCAAGTTGTCTACAACCGGACATTAACAAATTCCCATCGCCACATAATCGCAGGCACGGCTCTCGAAAGTTTATACCTGCTGGGGTGTCCCAACTTAGCCCATGACAAGCTCTCGCGATCATCGAAGGAATAGACCTTCACCGAGACACTCCGATCGGACTCGGTATCCGGTACATCAAGACATTTCGACAATGGTAAAACAAGACCAGCAAAGCCGCCCGATGCGCCGACAATCCCGATAGGAGCTGCACATATCTCGTTCTCGAGGCAACACCGGATAAGTCAAGCTACGAGTAAAACCAGCCCTCGAGTTGCCAAGAGGTGGCCCCTTGTCTCTCTCGGTTCGGACCAACACTTAGACAAGCACGGCCGGGGGGCTATAATAAAGATGACCCTAGGGTTAATTACTCCCAAGGGAAATATAGGTGGTGGTGAGGCAAATGGTAAAATTCAATGTTGGGCCTTGTTGGACAAGTTTTATTCAAAGCGAACTATCAGGGGGGTCCCATAAATCACCCGACCGCGTAAGGAACGCAAAATCCGGGAACATAACACCGGTATGACAGAAACTAAGGCGGCAAGAGTGGAACAAAACACCAGGCATAAAGTCGAGCCTTCCACCCTTTACCAAATATATAGATGCATTAATAATATAAGAGATATTGTGATATCCCAACAAAACCCCATCCACCATGGAGAAATCTTCAACTTCACCGCAACTAGCAACGCTATAAGAGGGCTGAGCAAAAGCGGAACATAGCCAAACAACGGTTTGCTAGGAATGGTGACAAAGGTTAGAGGTTCATGGCAATTTGGGATGGCTGGACAAGCAGGTAATAGGTAGCGCAGCATAGCGAAAGAACGAGGCAACTAGCATAGCAATGATAGTAGTGAGATCCGAGGTAGCGGTCATCTTGCACGAAATCCCGCAAGGAAGAAGAACGAGTCCATGAAGAAGACAAGCGGACGTAGTCGAACGAGTCCTCACAACTCCGAGCGAAACCGAAGCTAACAAGAGAGGCAACCGGAAAGAAGCAAACAACATAGTAAACACACAAGCATAATCATGGCATGATGCGCAGACAAATATGATGCATGTCCGGTTTAATGAGGCATGGCATGGCAAAATGCAACAAACAATACTACAAGTTAAGTGGAGCTCAATATGCAACGAGTTGCATATTGACGAAACACCACATGCAATTATTTAGTTTGATCCCGTTATAAGCTACTCAACAATATTAAATGTTGTTAAACGTGGCAAGGGGTGAAGCATAACAAAACTACCTACCTAGGCAAGTTTAAATGAGGCCGGAAACAACGAACAACAAGTCCGGAAAATCCTCATATGCAATTTATGAATTTGCTACTGTTCTGACCTAAAACATATTTTAAAGTTGTTAACCAGGAAAATAAAGTGGACCATGTTAATCTAGGCATTTTTCCACCCCATTTACATATAAAGTTTAATTAAAACGGAGCTACGGTTATTTAGTTATGAAATAAAACATTTTAGCATGGCATAGGAGCAAATTAATGTAAACAACATTTTAAACATATTAACATGGGATGAAAGTGGCATATTGTGAAACTAGATAAAATTCTAAGCATTTTACATATAAAGTTTGTTTTAATCCAATGCACCGTTAATGAGTTATTATATGCATGAAAATGAGGGTGCAATCTGCAAATCTGCAAATCACTAGATAATGCCAAAATCGCAGTGCAGGGAAAAAACACACTGGGCCGGAGGGACTGCTCACCATGGGCCAAGCCCAGGTTGGTGGAGTGGCAGGGGAAGCAGGCCGGCTGGCTGGGCCGCAGCTGGGGAGGCCCACGCGAGAGGGGCACGCTGGGCCTGGAGGAGCTGGGCTGGGCCTTGAGAGGCCGTGGCCCACATGGGGCGCGACAGGGGCGAGGCAGAGAAGCTGACAGCTGTCTGCGTTTCGATCTCCGAGCGCGACAGCGGTTGCCTGCGGCGAGGAACCGAGGAGGAGGCAGGGCAGGTCCGGCGGCCTTGAGCGGGGCGATCCGCCATGGGGACGGATCCGGCGCGCGGAGGGTCGATGCATGTGGCGCCATGGCAGGGCGCGGTGCGGAGTTTGAAGCGGCGGAGGCGAGCATCTCTGGAGAGGGCGGCCACGGGCGAAGGGGAGGTGGCGCGGCGGTGAGGCAGGAGGTGGAGCGAGGCGAGGAGGGCGGCCGGCGGGACCGGCGGAGAAGCGCTTGTGACGGCAGCAGCAAGCAGCGCTAAGGCGGCGGGCGCGGGCGCGGGATCGGGCAGGGCAGCCCGAGCAGGCTTCCGTGGGGCTCTTGGGCCTGCGCGGAGGGAGGCGGCGGAGGGACACGTGGCATCGCTCGATAGGTCTGTAGTGGCGCTGGGCGGCGGGTTTCGTCGTGTGACGGACATGTCCGCCGGGCGAGAGGGAGGAATAGACTAGGGTTTGGACCCGGGATTAGAGGAGGGGGAGGTGTTTATATAGGTAGAGGGAGGTAGGAGTGTCGAAATGAGGAGCGGTTTTCGGCCACGCGATCGTGATCGAACGACCAAGAGCATGGAGGGGAGTTTGCTGGGTTTTGGGCCACTTTCGAAGGGGTGTTTGGCTGCAACTCAAAGAGGCTTTTGCGGTTAACCGGTTAACCGTTGGAGTACCAAACGACCTCCAAATGGCACGAAACTTGACAGGCGGTCTACCGGTGCTATACCAAGGCCGCTTGGCAAACCTCGGGCCATTCCGAGAAAGTTTAACACCTGCTCACGAAAAGAGAGAAGAGGGGGACGCCGGAGGACATAGGAGTGCCGGATTGCAAAACAGACAACGGGGAAAAGGCTCGGATGCATGAGATGAACACGTATGCAAATGCGATGCACATGATGACATGATATGAAATGCAGATGATGACATGAGATGAGATGCAAAAATAAAAGAGCAAGCATAAATGAAACACACGGAGGTCACCAAAAAGGAAGTCTTCTGGATCGTCGGTCTCGGGGCGTTACAACACTCCACCACTACGAGAGGATCTCGTCCCGAGATCTAGGATGGCACCGGAGGGAAAAGGAAGAGGAAGAGGAAGAGGAGAGGTAAAACTAAGTTGCTTCTTTGACGAACGAGTGAAACCACGAACCTTGAGAGGTTGAGCAATTTAAAAGAAAGAGTACAACAGAGATGAACGAGATTGCAAACAATCCGGTTAAATGGATAAGCAAGAAAAGAACATGATCCTCACAAAACGAGGTGATGGGTGAAGAGCACAACATCACAATGCCTCCGTAACGAAAGAATAGAAGTTAGACCGTTGAGATAAAGGGACGGAGAAGAAAATGAGAACTTCTGCCACGATTGAATTTGGAAAGCATCCTTCCAAGAAGGTTAGAACGGGGTTGTTGGAAAATCAACAACGAAACAAATAAACTTGTGGTGGGTTTATTGAAAACTTCTCAAAATTATGAGGTGACAACCGGCCACTAATGGAAACCATTGATTTGATTGAGATTAACGAAGAGATGAAAGCTTGTTCCATCAAGATGGAAAAGAGATAACTTGGGTCATTAATAAGCACCAAAAATAGCAAAATCCTTAGGGAAAGCTTTAGGTGAAATATAACCCAAGATAACTCCAATGAAGAGACTGATGGATTTAAAATACCTCATTCTTGACAACAATATGAATCATGAAACACGAAGTGAAATTGTCAAGAGTGACATAACACCACCTCAAAAGATAAGGTAGAAAGAATTGCACTTCGAATGCAAGATGAAGAATGCTTGAACTGCTAAAAACAAAAACATGTGTTGAGCACCATGTTTATTTTAGAGTATAGCTTGGCGGATCATAACTTCGAGAGAAAACTTGAAGAGCAATTGAAGAATGAAGAGAATCCTTGATGAACCATCATGTAGAGCCTCCATGAAGAACTCCGGTAAACAAAAGGAATGAAAAGAAAGAGAAATTGAAAACACAAGGTGAATCCTTGCAATGATTTAGATGGATCTCCGTGATAAATTAGAGCTTGGAACTTCGGGAAAAAGAATAGATGAAACACTAGAACCGTGAATTACTTCATCTTGAACAATCTCCGGATGTAAAGAATTGAATCGCCTCGAGGAAATAAGAATAAGATTTATTGTATGCTTATCCTTCATCAAATTAAATTGATGGCAAGCAATGGATTTTGCATATTACTTATCCCCATTGAAAAATGATAAAGAGAGATAAAGCGTAAACTTGAGAAGGTATTGATGGAATCACCGGTGGGATTTGGAAACAACGAATGAATTGATATGATGAACAAGGAAGAGAGATCTTGAAAGAACCACCGTAAGAATTGAGAATGAACGTAGCAAAGGCACAATTCACCAGGAAGAATTGGAAAATGAATGAAGATACTTGAGGGGATTTAGATACATGAGAACGAAGAGATCATGAACTGGTTAGAGGATATTTGAATGATGCACCAGTAAGATTTGGAGAACGAGAGCTGAAAGCTTGAATGAATAATACTAAGATGATGGGCTTCAAAAATGTAACTGAAAAGACTCCTAAAATGCTCCGGATGGGTGAAAAAGATTCTCATAACCGAAAACAATTATGATAGGATGGCATCAGGCTAGAACCATGAATCTTGAGGAGAATGGAGCAAGATTTAAGAGAAATCCTTCTTCGGTCTTCAAATGATGAGAAAGATGACGAGACCCACCAAAACTGTTGAGGCACTTCGGATCAAAGAAGAATAGAAATGATGAAGCAACGATCAAAATATTTTGAAAACGATCTTGGAGAAGGGATATGACTGATGAAAATTCATTCTTACGTCAACCTTCGAAAGACTTTGGAGATCGCTCCGGATAAATTAGAAGAGTCAGGTAAGATCCTGGGAAAAGACCTGTGGGTTAGGGCCCACTCAAAAGAAAACACCGTTGAACAATTTTGAAGACAGATTGCACCGGTTGAATTAAATGGCTTGAATGAGTTAACAACCTCGAAATATCTTGAAGGGATTGAGAATGGAAACGCAAGTCTTGTGAGATATCTTCAGCACGCCAGAACAAATGAATAGGAAGAGGTGAATGATTAAGAGGTGCATCGGTATGAGTAAGCATTAGAAACGAGGAAAGGAATATGATGAATATCGAAAGCTTGAATAGGATCCACCGGAGAAGAGACAATAATAAAGGATGATGAACTTGAAGCTGTTGAGCATATTCATGGGAAATCACCGGATCAGAACATTGATTGAAAAGAATGAAGAGACTTCACATGAATAAATGGATACTTGATTAAGAAATCTGTGTCCTTGAAGAAAAAGGGTGGGAGGGCGGGAAAACAAAGGCAACTTGGGATGAACGAAACAAACACTGTTGAGAAAACTTAGAATTGATCTTGCGGATGGAGAGAATGATGGGATCACCTCGAAGAGAAGCGCACCGGTTGGAAAAAAATTTAACATGACAACCTCAATGATCAAAAATGATTAGTATTCACATAGCAATATGAGAACACCGTTTAGGAAAGGTATGGATTCAACATTTGACTTCGAAGCAACTCGAATACCACAAATAACACAAACCAAAGGATTTGGCTTGCAGAATAAGCCGGAACAAATACATATGATAGAGATTTACCCAATCCCATATCATGCATCTGTCGAAAAGATATTCTAGGAGCTACTTGAATTCCCACCTATAAATCTCCCGAAACTTTCTGGTTATGCAATCTGGTGTTGGGGATACAGGGGAAGCAATATATCTCACCCAAACTAACAATACCTACATCCAAGCTGTATCCATCCGTCAACACATAACCAAGAAACCTTGAAATCGTGTACCTCAACCTTGAAAAAGCATCCGTTATCTGAGTCATGGCAATACTCCGTACTCACCTCGATCTTGGGTTAGCGGGTTATCTCACCAACAAGCGCATAAAAGAGATTTTCGATGTCGGCGTACTAAACTCGGTATTCGAGAACTGCAGCGATAAAATTATGGCGACAACACCTCGAGCTCAACTCCGGGACACCTCCACTAAAAACCCTGGCGGCGGGAGGCACCAAGACAATGTTGTCATCATAAAACCATCGGAACGATTCTAAGATACCAGCGTGATCCTAAAATTTTTTTAGTGAAATTTGAGAAGAGAAGAGTCAAAACTCTCGTCGGGAGACCTCACCGAGCGACGAAGGGTGAGGAGTAAAAAATTCCTAACTCTCGATATATATAATCCTAAATGACTCAAAACATTTTCTAGACACAACTCGGCCGCTAAAAACGATCAAGCTGTGGGGCTCCTAAGGTCGGGGAAGGCTCTGATTACCAACTTGTCACGCCCTCGATGCGGCTATATCTCCCACGTGTTGAAGCACGACTTAGAGGCATAACCGCATTGAAAGCAATGTCGCAAGTGAGGTAATCTTCACACAACCCAAGTAATACATAAGGGAAAGAGATACATAGTTGGCTTACACTCGCCACTTCACACAATTACATGAATAAAGCATTACATCATCCAGATACAATCAAGGTCCGACTACGGAACCAAAATAAAAGAAGAACCCCAAATGCGACAAAGGTCCCCGATCGACCCCAACTGGGCTCCACTCTTGATCAACTAGAGCGAAACAACACAAAGGGCAAGATCTTCATCGAGCTCCTCCTTGAGCTTGGTTGCGTCACCTTTCATTAACATAGGCACTGCAAACTAGTTTTGGAAGTATCTGGTGAGCCACGAGGACTCAACAATCCCATTACCATGGGTATCAAGACTAGCAAAGCTTAATGGGAAAGGAAGGGGTAAAGTGGTGAGGTTGCAGCGCGACTAAGCAAGTATGGTGGCTAACATACGCAAAAGAAAGGCGAGAAGAGAACAAGCGGAACAGTCATGAAGCTAGCAATGATCAAGAGGTGATCCTGAACACCTACTTACGTCAATCATAACACGAAACCGTGTTCACTTCCGGACTCCGAGAAGAGACCATCACGGCTACACACGCGGTTGATGTCTTTTAATTCGGATCAAGTGTCAAGTTGTCTACAACGGACATTAACAAATTCCCATCGCCACATAACCGCGGGCACGGCTCTCGAAAGTTTATACCTGCGGGGTGTCCCAACAGCCCATGACAAGCTCTCGCGATCATCGAAGGAATAGACCTTCACCCGAGACACTCCGATCAAACTCGGTATCCGGTACATCAAGACATTTCGACAATGGTAAAACAAGACCAGCAAAGCCGCCCGATCGCCGACAATCCCGATAGGAGCTGCACATATCTCGTTCTCGAGCAACACCGGATAAGCCAAGCTCGAGTAAAACCAGCCCTCGAGTTGCCAAGAGGTGGCCCCGCATCTGCTCGGTTCGGACCAACACTTAGACAAGCACTGGCCCGGGGGGGCTATAATAAAGATGACCCTTGGGTTAATTACTCCCAAGGGAAATATAGGTGGTGGTGAGGCAAATGGTAAAAGTCAATGTTGGGCCTTCTGGACAAGTTTTATTCAAAGCGAACTGTCGGGGGTCCCATAAATCACCCGACAGCGTAAGGAACGCATAAAATCCGGGAACATAACACCGGTATGGCGGAAACTAAAGTGGCAAGAGTGGAACAAAACACCAGGGATAAGGCCGAGCCTTCCACCCTTTACCAAATATATAGATGCATTAATAATATAAGAGATATTGTGATATCCCAACAAAACCACATCCACCATGGAGAAATCTTCAACTTCACCTGCAACTAGCAACGCTATAAGAGGGGCTGAGCAAAAGCGGGAACATAGCCAAACAACGGTTTGCTAGGAATGGTGTCAAAGGTTAGAGGTTCATGGCAATTTGGGATGGCTGGACAAACAGGTAATAGGTAGCGCAGCATAGCGAAAGAACGAGGCAACTAGCATAGCAATGATAGTAGTGAGATCCAGGGTAGCGGTCATCTTGCACGAAATCCGCAAGGAAGAAGAACGAGTCCATGAAGAAGACAAGCGGACGTAGTCGAACGAATCCTCACAACTCCGGAACGAAACCGAAGCTAACGAGAAGCAACCGGAAAGAAGCAAACAACATAGTAAACACACAAGCATAATCATGGCATGATGCACAGACAAATATGATGCATGTCCGGTTTAATGAGGCATGGCATGGCAAAATGCAACAAACAATACTACAAGTTAAGTGGAGCTCAATATGCAACGAGTTGCATATTGACGAAACACCACATGCAATTATTTAGTTTGATCCCGTTATAAGCTACTCAACAATATTAAATGTTGTTAAACGTGGCAAGGGGTGAAGCATAACAAAACTACCTACCTAGGCAAGTTTAAATGAGGCCGGAAACAACGAACAACAAGTCCGGAAAATCCTCATATGCAATTTATGAATTTGCTACTGTTCTGCCCTAAAACATATTTTAAAGTTCTTAACCAGCAAAATAAAGTGGATCATGTTAATCTAGGCATTTTTCCACCCCATTTACATATAAAGTTTAATTAAAACGGAGCTACGGTTATTTAGTTATGAAATAAAACATTTTAGCATGGCATAGGAGCAAATTAATGTAAACAACATTTTAAACATATTAACATGGGATGAAAGTGGCATATTGTGAAACTAGATAAAATTCTAAGCATTTTACATATAAAGTTTGTTTTAATCCAATGCACCGTTAATGAGTTATTATATGCATGAAAATGAGGGTGCAATCTGCAAATCTGCAAATCACTAGATAATGCCAAAATCGCAGTGCAGGGAAAAAACACACTGGGCCGGAGGGACTGCTCACCATGGGCCAAGCCAAGGTCGGTGGAGTGGCAGGGGAAGCAGGCCGGCTGGCTGGGCCAGATGCCTGGGGAGGCCAGCGGGAGAGGCGTCTTTGGGCACTGGAGGAGCTGGGCTCGGCCTTGGGAGGCCGTGGCCCACACGGGCGCGACAGGCGAGGCAGGCAGCGTGTGTCGTGCTCGTCACCGAAGCGCGACGGCGGCGCGGACTGCCAGCGGCGAGGAACCGAGGAGGAGGCAGGGCAGGTCCGTGAAGCCTTGAGCAGGCGATCCGGCCATGGGGACGGATCCGCTTTGAGGGGAATGGCATGGGCGGCGCGGCTGGCCTCATGGCGGCAATGGCGGAAGCGGAGTTCGGGCGAGCGGAGGTGGGCAACGGAGAGGAGCGGCGCACGGCGAGGCGGGAGGTGGCGCGGGCGGCGGGGAGGTGGGCGGGCGGCGAGGAGGCGGCAGCGGCCGGGCGCCGCGCGCAGGCCAGCAGCGACGATGGCGGTGGCGCTTAGGGCAGCGGGCGCGGCTGCGGATCGGGCAGGCGGCAGGCAGGCTCCCGTGGGCCTGCGAGCCTCTGCGGCGGAGGGAGGCGGGAGGGACACGTGGCATCGTCGATAGGTGCAGACGCTGGTGGCGGGTTCGTCCGACGGTGAGACGGACATGTCCGCCGAGGCGAGAGGAGGAATAGACTAGGGTTTGGACCGGGATTAGAGGAGGGAGGTGTTTATATAGGTAGAGGGAGCTAGGAGTGTCCAAATGAGGAGCGGTTTTCGGCCACGTGATCGTGATCGAACGACCAAGAGCATGGAGGGGAGTTTGCTGGGTTTTGGGCCACTTTGGAAGGGGTGTTGGGCTGCAACTCAAAGACGCTTTTGCGGTTACCCGGTTAACCGTTGGAGTACCAAACGACCTCCAAATGGCACGAAACTTGACAGGCGGTCTACCGGTGCTATACCAAAGCCGCTTGGCAAACCTCGGGCCATTCCGAGAAAGTTAAACACCCGCTCACGAAAAGAGAGAAGAGGGGGACGCCGGAGGACATAGGAGTGCCGGATTGCAAAACGGACAACGGGGAAAAGGGTCGGATGCATGAGATGAACACGTATGCAAATGCGATGCACATGATGGAATGATATGAAATGCAGATGATGACATGAGATGAGATGCAAAAATAAAAGAGCAAGCATAAATGAAACACACGGAGGTCACCAAAAAGGAAGTCTTCTGGATCGTCGGTCTCGGGGCGTTACACATACCCAGCCTCTCCTACTCTCCCATTGGCCGGGTCTGGCTCGACGTCCTGTTCGGTGACAGCAACCACTTCTGGCGCGAACCAATCTGGTTCGAGGTGGTGGACCTGTCCAGCGCGTACCACGCATTGCTGGGCCGACCCGCGCTCGCCAAATTCATGGCGGTCGCCCATTATGCTTACCTGAAGATGAAGATGCCGGGTCCAAAGGGCCTCATCACCATCACCGGCGACTACCGCAAGTCCCAGGAGTGCGCTCGAGACGGCGCCAAGCTGGCCGAGTTGCTGGTCATTGCCGAGGAGCGACGCCAGCTCGACCGGATCGTCGCCATTGCAGGCGAGGCCTCGGCCGCGTCGATCCCAACCAAGCACCTGGCCGACGAGGCCGCCTTCAAGCCCTCCAAGGAGACCAAGAAAGTGAAGCAGAACCTAGAGGATCCCAGCTGCAGCAAGTACGTTGTCATAGGCGCCCACCTCGACAGCAAATAGGAAGGCGAGCTCGTCGACTTCCTCCGTGAGAATCGGGATATCTTCGCATGGACCCCCAAGGACATGCCGTGTATCCTGAGGAAGTACATCGAGAACAAACTTCACGTCCGCAAGGACGCCAAGCCTGTCCGTCAACCCCTGTGACGTTTTTCCGAAGAAAAGAGAAGAACCATCGGCGAAGCGGTCACCAAGCTTTTGGCGGCCGGCTTCATCATGGAAGTGTTTCACCCCGAGTGGCTGGCAAATCCAGTCCTCATCCTGAAGAAGAACAAGACCTGGTGCATGTGTATCGACTACACCAGCCTCAACAAGGCTTGTCCCAAGGATCCGTTCACCCTCCCGCGGATCGACCAAGTTATCGACTCGACCGCCGGGTGCGAGCTCCTGTCCTTCTTGGACGCTTACTCCGGCTACCACCAGATCAAGCTAGACCCGGCCGACGCCCTGAAGACGTCCTTCATCACGCCCTTCGGGGCGTATTGCTACATCAGCATGTCGTTCGGCTTGAAGAAAGCCGTCGCCACCTTCCAACGCTGCATGCAGAAATGCCTGCTACCGCAACTCGGCCGCAATATCCACATTTACGTGGACGACATCGTGGTGAACACCAAGCAGCACCTCATGCTCCTCGATGACTTGAAGGAAACATTCGCCAACCTCCGCGAATACAAGGTCAAGCTTAACCCGGAAAAATGCGTTTTCGGTGTCCCGACCGGAAAGCTACTCGGAACGCGGCATTGAGGCGAACCCGGAGAAGATCAAGGCCATCTAGCGCATGCGCAAGCCGGCTCGGCTGTGTGATGTCCAGAAGTTCACCGACTGCTTGGCCTCGGTCAGCCGGTTTCTAAGCCGGCTGGGCGAGAGGGAACTACCCCTGTACCAGCTGATGAAGAAGATGAAGTCGTTCGAGTGGAACGACCAGGCAGACCAGGCCTTCCAAGACATCAAGCGTATGCTCTCCACCGCACCAGTCCTTGCCGCGCCGACCGACAAGGAGCCGTTGTTTCTCTACATAGCCGCGACCTCATGGGCGGTCAACACGGTGCTGGTGGTCGAGCGACTAGAGAAGGGCAAGATCCAAGCCGTCCAGCGCCTAGTCTACTACCTGAGCGAAGTTCTCTCCTACTCGAAGTAGAACTACCCGCACTACCAGAAGATGTGTTATGGCATGTACTTTACTGCCAAGAAGCTGAAGCAGTACTTCCAAGAGCACGTCATCATCGTGGTCAGCACGGCTCCTATCGGAGAAATCATCGGGTGCCGGGATGCCTCTGGCCGGGTCACCAAGTGGGCGCTCCAGCTGGCCGGCCACACCATCCTCTACGAGCCCCGCACCACGATCAAGTCTCAGGCTCTAGCCGACTTCCTCGTCGACTGGACCGAGACCCAGTACTTACCGCTGCCCCCCGACTCCAGCATTGGTGCATTCATTTCGACGGGTCCAAGATGCGACTCGGCCTAGGGGCCGGCATCCTGCTGTCATCCCCAAAGGGCAACCGACTCCGCTACGCACTCCATAACCACTTCACCGCCTCCAACAAAGTCGCCGAATACGAAGACCTTGTGCACGGCCTCTGGCTTGCCAAGGAACTCAACATCCGGTGCATCCTGTGCTACGGCGACTCGGACCTAGTGGTGCAGCAGTGCTCTAGCGAGTGGGACGCCCGCGACTCCAACATGGCAAGCTACCACTTGCTCGTCCAGAAGCTGTCTGGGTCCTTCGAGGGCTGCGAGTTCCTCCCTGTTCCGCGCGCAGAGAATGAAGCGACCGACACACTCGCCAAGATTGCCTCGTCCTGGAAGTCCATCCCGTCCGGCGTCTCCCTCGAGCACCTGCACAAGCTATCCGTCAAGCCGTCGCCGGACTCCGAGTCCATCCACGTCCCAGATGACTCGGCCACATCTCAGCCCGGCCCGGGGGCTGCTGAACCCGACGCCCGGGGCCTGCTCAGCTCGACCCGGCCGCCATCACCCCGGACCCGGCCATCGCCATCCCCGACCCGGGAGCTGCTCAACCCGGCTCGGGGGCTGCCGACTCGGAACCCGCCCTGGTGGCCGTATTCGCCATGGTGACGGCTCCGTCTTGGGCCCTCCCAATATCAGAATTCCTAGAGAACGGGGTTCTCCCCATGGATGAGACTGAAGCCCGGCAAGTGCAGCGCCCGGCGTCCGCCTACAGAATCTTCAACAGCGAGCTCATCAAGCGCAGCTCCACCGGCGTGTTCCAGCGCTGCGTCGAGCAGGAGCAGAGCGTCGACATCCTCCTCGACATACACCAGGGGCGAATGCGGGCACCACGCCGCATCACGATCCCTGGTGGCCAAGGCGTTCCGCCACGGTTTCTACTGTCCCACGGCCCTCCAGGATGCCGAGTCGCTCGTTCTCAAGTGTGAGGGATGCCAGCGCTTCAGGAAGCGCAACTACCAGCCGGCGTCAGCACTCCGCACCATTCCGATTGCCTATCCCTTCACGGTCTGGGGACTCAACATGGTGGGACCCTTCAAAACCGCTCGAGGCGGCATGATGCACTTGAAGGTGGCGGTGGACAAGTTCACCAAGTGGATCGAAGCACGGCCAATCAAGAAACTGGACGGGCCAATAGCCGTCCGGTTCATCAAGGACATAGCGGTTCGCTATGGCATGCCGAACAGCATCATCACGGACAACATCACCAACTTCGCCAAGGGTGCGCTCGAACAATACTGCTCCGTCTCCGGCATCCGCCTAGACCTGGCCTCTGTTGCACACCCGCAGTCCAACGGGCAGGTCGAGCGGGCCGACAGACTCATCCTGTCCGGCATCAAGCCACGACTCATTGAGCAACTCATCCGCTCACCCAGCAGCTGGCTCGACGAGTTGCTGGCCGTTCTCTGGAATCTCTGAACCATGCCGAATTGGTCGACCGGTTTCAGCCCGTTCTTCCTCGTCTATGGAGCCGAAGCCATCATCCCGACCGACGTCGAGTTCGACTCTCCGCGCGTCACGATGTACACCGAAGCCGAAGCCGAAGCCAAAGAAGCCAGCGAAGACGGCGTCGACCTACTTGAAGAAGCCCGCCTACTGGCGCTCAGCCGTTCGGCCATCTACCAGCAAGGCCTAAGGCACTACCGCAACAAGAAGATCAAGCCCCTCGCGTTCCGCGAGGGCGACCTCGTCCTCCGACTCATCCAAGAGCAAGCCGGCCAGCACAATCTGACCCCTCCATGGGAGGGCCCATTCTTCGTGAGTAGGGCCTTGCGCGATCGCAATGCCTACTACCTCATCGGCGCACACAAGTCAAGCAAGCGCAAGAGAGACACCGCCGGTGAAGAAACGACCGGCTGTTGAATGCGGAACTCCTCCGCCCGTTTTACAGTTAGTCGCACGAGTGTATGTATCGTCGCCTTTTGTAGACGCATGAAACTATGGGGTCCCCAAACGAGACTCGGGGGCTGCCTTTTGTCGATCAACTTATTGTGTCCCTACATTTTTTTCGGATCACTATGCTCCTAAACCCGGCCACCGGTCCAACCCACTCGACCTGGGGGCTCGGGCTGGCCGGCTTGATCGCCACCCCGCCGCCTTAATTATGATTCCTGATGCACTAAGGATGCCGCGGTCCCCCACTTCGCCTAAGCCACAAACCCGACTTCGGCTGTTGGCTGGCAAGCACAACAGGCCATAGCTCCTTCACGCTTCAAGCACCAAGTCAAAGGCTGCCGGGTCGAGCAAGCCAACCCGCCGCTCAGAAAATAAAAATAAACAGCCGCACGATCGGCTGCTCGCCAACCGGTTCCGCCGGGTTGCCGCCAGCCGGCCCAGTGGGTGTTTCGCTCGCGCTCAACGTTTCGAAGAACCCAAGTCTTGTGTGCTCCTCTCGAGGAACCTAACTCCTTGTCATGGAATGGAGCCTCGGTCGTCTGACTCGCGGGGGGGGGGGGGCGGAGGTTTGAGAAAGGAAAAGCACAAGAAATCGGTCCAAAAAACGAAAAGCAAGAGTAGAAACATTCACGACATATACACATAAATATTTAAAGGCCCATGGCCCGAGTTCATTACACCCTGAACCCCCAGTGGGTGGCTGGACCTGCTACCTAACAAATCCTAATAAGATATCTCAGGCATCTCCAGCGCCGCGTCGCGACGTCGACGGCTCTCCCCTGGCGGCCTTCGGGTCCAGCGAGGCACCAGTGTCTTCCTCGGCACCCCTGTTGCGGTAGACGCCCATCTCCTCAGAGCTGCCCTTCGGATCATGGAGAAGTAGGCCATAGTCGTCACTGGCCACGACCCCGCCGTCCTCCGCCCGCTCAGGGTGGAACTCGTCATGGAAGGCAAACTCGGCGATGTAGCTGGCCCGGGAGGCAATCCGGCCGGCTTGCTCCTGCAACAGCTGCTCCGAGCCGGCCCGCTGGCCCATCAGCGTGCCCAGCTATAGGTCCGGATGCAAAGACACGCGAACTGGAGCGCCATCTCAGCACCGGCACGAGCAGCGGAGACGCGCCACTCCTTAAGCCGGTCCGGTCCCATCTATAGCCAACGCGCCAGAAGCGTAAAGCTGTTCGGCTCAACGGAGCCTGGCCAAAGGGCCGTCATCATCGTGGTGCCAGCCTAGGACAGCCACCCCATCTGCTCCCCCTAGACCCGTAGGCGGGCCTCGGCGGCGATTATCATTTCCGGGAAGGTCCACGCCACCTGCGGGTCCGTCCCGGATCCGACGACTCCCGTCAGTTCGCGCAAAAAGTGGACGGCTTCCTCCGCCAGCTAGTGCGTCTCCGGGAAGGCCCCTGCCAGAAAAAGCGAAGCATGTCAGGAAAAAAGACAACAAGGACAAAAAGTCAGCCCGACCCAGCAAAATACAAGAAAAGCACTTACTGGAGAAGGACTCTTCCAGGTGCTACACTTCGAGCAACATACCACGCCGCTCCCGGTCAATGGTGTGGTCGCGCTCCTGGAACGCCTTCTCCAGATCGGCCGCCTTGGCAAGGGCCGCCTTAAACTCGCGTTCTTATCATCGACCGCCTTCTCGGCCGCCTCGCGACAACGGGCCTCATCCAGGCGGGCCTCCTCGGCCGTGGCAACCTGCCCCCGCAAGCGCTCCACATCGGCCTGGAGCCGGCCATTGTCATCCGCCAGCCTGCCGCGCTGCTGGTCTGCGTCGACCAGGGCCTGCTGTGCCTCCACCACCTTGGTGGCCTCTGCCTTAAGGAGATCCACCTCGGCCTCGAGGTGGCTCTTATGACCCGCCAGCTGCTTCCGCAACTGGTTGGACTTGTCAAGCGACCGCTGGGCCGCGGCCGCCTCTTCCCTATGCTGCACCACCTCGGTGCCAAGGCGGCCGATGTCGGCAACAAGCCGATCATAGTGATGACCAGCCCGGAGTAGCCGGGTCTGCCGGGACAACACCTCGGCTGCAAAAAGGAAGATTCAGGAAAGAAGAAAGCAAGACTTAAGATTTGGCCCAACTGTTATACAGTTGGCCCGGATCTCGGGGGCAACACCCAGTGGGTGGTCTAGCGTGCCCCCACTAGAAAAGAGCATGAAGATACCTGCGGCAATGCGGAGCCCCTCCTCTTTGGCGGCGAGCTGCTCCTTGAGCTCCCGGTATTTTCCCAGGAGATGGTTGAAGGCGCCGACCCGGTAGGTGTCGAGTTGCTAAAGAAAGCAGTAGTCAGAGCAAAGACAACATTCTAAAAGATTCGACCCAACTACTACATAGTTGGCCCGAACCTCGGGGGCTACACCTAGTGGGTGCGCTGGCGTGCCCCCACAAAGAAGAAGTTGCAAAAAGAAGCTTACCAGCACGGCGCGCTCTAGGTCCCGCGTCCGCTCCACCTCGGCCTAGGCGAAGGCCTCGAGCCGGTCCATCCGGCCGCGCAGACGGTGGCTGATGGCGTCCATCGCCGCCTCCTCCTGGGTCTGAGGTCCGAAGACCACGGCGCTCCCGCTCCGCGCCGGCTGCGGCACGGCGACCCGACGCCCTCCTTGCCGGGGCACCAAAGTGTGCTCCCCGCTGGCCGCTGCCGACGCGGCCGGAACCTCCTCCGATGCCCTTTCCGGCGCTGTCGACGACCCGGATGCCAGGACATCCTGCGTCACCGCCACCGATCCGGACGCCGGGATGGCCTGCTGCACCACCACCGCCCCAGCTGCCGGGGTGGCCTGCGGCACCGCTTCCTGTGGCACCTCCTCCAACACCGGCGACGTCCCACGCACCGCTGCTCGCAGCGCCTCCTCCAAGACAGCGCCACCACCGCCTCCATCGGTCCCTGCCCGCTCGACAACGTCGACCTGGGGCGGGGTGTCGTCCTCCACCTCCATGACCTCCTTGTCGAGGATCACCACCTCAGCCCGGGCTTCACGGCAGCGCTCCCTCACCGACGACGGCTCGAAGACCGTCGCCGCCACCATCGAGACCTCCGGCATCTCGCACCAAGCCGGCTCCTCGCCGGCTCACGCCCAGGTCGCCGCCGCGTCGGTCCAAGCCCGGACCGACACTGCCTCCAGCTCCGCCTCGGCCATGTTCTTGTCCCGCCAGGCCAGGCCCTCGGCGTCGGTCGGGTCCAGGCCGAGGTCCGAGTCGGCCCGTTCCTCCTCCTCGACCTGGTCGACAAGGTCAGATGGGCTCCTGCGAAACGCGGTCCCCTCGGCGGCTGCGGCGTCCGCCACCTCCCTCGCCAACGCGATCGGCGACCTGAAGAAGAAGACAGAATGAGCAAGAAGAAAGCCATCTCGACCGTTTGGACGCATACAGGAGAAGAAACTTACCCTGTCAGGACCGGGACGGGGGCCGGCCTCCCATGCCCGGCGCCACGCTTCCTCTTGGCTGGCCTCCTGCTCCCGGTCGGGTCCGCCGCGCGCTTCGGGGCCCGGGGCCATGGTGCGATGCTATCTTTCCCATGAGGGCGGCTCGGCGCAGCCCCACGCGACGACCCAGCTCCGCCGGTGTCGCCGCCTCCTCCGCCTAGCGCCACTACACCAACCAACTGGCGTCAGCATCACCCGCGCCATGCCGCGGTCAATGACTCGACAAACGCAAAGAAAATGACAAGACACACCCACGTGACGCCCAGCACCGGCGTCGACCTCGGCCTCCTCCTCCCCGCCGTGGGCCGCAGGCCCCTCTGACACCGCCCGCTCCACCTGCGACGGAGCCCGAGCGTAAGGATGCCGGATCGCATTCAGAAGCACCTCCCACGTCGCGTCAGGATGAACAAGGAGATGCGCAACAGCAAAGTAAGGTGACCAAACACTCACCAGTAGCGCCGGATTCGACTCGTTGTATGGCACCTTGTCGAACCGCCAGTCCTCCCCAAGGTTGGCCTTGGAGATATCATTCACTCGGCGTGCGATCTGCTCCGCCGTCAGGCGCGTCGTTCCCATGCGGTTGGATCTTGAAGACCGACCATCTCGCTGATGAGGCAGGAGCGCCTCTGCATCAGGAGAACCCAGCGCATGATGAACGCGGCGATGAGGTCGTTGCCGATGAGACCCTCCTGTGTCCTCATCACTGCCACCCGCTCGCAGAGATTGAGAATCTCCTGCGACGGGCGCCTGGGGGAGTAGCCCTAGTTCATCTTCGCCCGCGGCGGTGTGATGGCGAAGGCCGAAAGATTGATGCGGTCCACACCCAAGTTGCAGACGTAGAAGGAGTTCTGCCATTTTTTGGCAGAACCCTCCAGCGGATCTTGGGGCAGTCCGCCCCCGACCGCTTCGAGATGAAGGCAGCACCGCAGTCGCCGAACTCTCCGGCCGTCGGGCCCTACTGCTTCAGGGAGAACAAGCGTGCCCAGAGGTTGATCATAGGCTCGACCGCCAGATAACCCTCATGGAGGGTGACGAAGCCCGAAAGCTGGACGATGGTGTCGGCGCTGAGATGGTGAGGCTGGAGCCCGAAGAACTCCAGGAACGTGTGGAAGAAGGTGCTGGCCGGCAACCCAAATCCACGCTCGAAATGCGCGAGGAAGACCACACGCTCCGTTTCCTGGGGTTGTGGCCTCTGCTTGCCGCGCGGCAGACGGACGACGACATCCATGTCCCACGGCAAGCGCCGAGACACGTGAAGATGGGTGATGTCCTCGACGGTGATGTTCGAGCCCATCCAAGAGCCCAACGGCAGTACCATCGATGAAAGCAAGAGAGGAAGAAGGAAGATGGACGACGGCGGGGTTCTGCTCGGAGCAACGGGCGTTGCAGTGCGGTGGTCACAAGAAGCAGAGCAAGAGCAAAGGGGCAGGAGGGCGCGAGTGAGAATAATGTCCGCCATCCCCCTTGCTCCCAATTTATAACCCTCATTTGAACGTGGGGGAGTGGGATCATCTGCGCTCGCCTTTCCAACTACCCCGCAATAAGTGCGCACGTACCACGCAATAACTGCCCGGGGAAGAGCAACTGACCCCCGGACACCGCAATAAATCCATGCGCATGGGCCAAGGTGCTTGGCGGGCCCTGACCGTCACCCGATCCGTCACACGCGTGGCTGTCGAGCCCTCCGACTTAGGGCACCACATGACACCCGCGTGAAGCCCGAGGGATTGCCCCAAAATTCGACGGACTCCTCGTTTCCCGCCCCCGCTGAGACGCCGCGATCTGGTTTCCGGAAAAACCGGCACACAGTGGGTGTTGCCGGACCCGGTGCTCGCAGAATCCACCTTGCTTAAGGGGGAAACTGCGAAGGCCCACTCATCCGAAGACGGCGGACCTTCACAGACCGAGGACTCTTGTCGAGGATGAACCCGGGCGGCAACGGAACTCGGATCCTTTTCAAAAACAACGGGGCCGGCGTCGCCCCTCAAGCTGGCATGCGCTTGGCCGGGTCGCTCGACCCGGCCAAACCCCGCAACCCGGCCAAACTCTCCGACCCGACAAGACACATCGACTCGGCCTCAACAACTAGTACAAGACAGCCGAACCCAGCACAACCAAGGCTTCCTCAACAAGTCAGCTCCTCCCGTGGCGTGCTCCACAATCCATCCATGGGTCAGCTCCCGTCCCATCCAGTCGTAAATGCGATGGGGCGAGTCTTCACCAGCGATGGCCAAGGCAATAGTGCCCGCCCATGCCTGCAGTCGGTCACCGGGCGTGGCAACAAGGTGCCCTCACCTACCGACCGGGGCGGCGTGGCTACAGTGCCCCCTCCATCACCGCTGATGACAGCAAGCAGCGACCTAACGGAACGTCACTGTACACGACTCGAGTCGGCCACGCCCTGGCGATCGACAAGACGGCGCATAGTCCCCCTAGGCACGTGTGGCCCGCACCTAGGGGAACCCGGTGAACCACAGGCCCCCATCAGGTCCCAGCTCGGATCCCCGGACGCCGACAACCCGGACCCACCAACTTGTAACATTACCATTGTATCCCTTGGGGGGTTGGCCTATAAAAACCCCCAGGAGCCCACACATACGGGCAAGAGAGACAGATAGATAACTCAAAGAGGACCTAGCCACCAAACAGTAACATCCACCCGGGGAGTAGGAGTAGCCTAAGCCTTGGCCAGCCTTCCTTCCTCCGCCATACAGCTCTAGGAGCAACCTTGTACTGTCGAACATAAAACTACACTCGGCAGGACTAGGGGTGTTATCTCTCTGGAGAGCCCCGAACCTGGGTATGTCTTGCGTCCCGCGCTCGCTCATACCATCCCCGCCTCTGGAGCCCACTAGTGCCCTCGAGCCTCCTCCTCTCTTTATCCATCCCATGGCATCTACCGTGCACCCACCACGACAAACATGGTCAATAACCTCTCGGAGTTGGTTTAGCGATTGCTAAGGCGCGACGTCCTCGCAAGTTCGTAGTCAGATCGTCAAAGTCTACTCGAGAAAAAACGATAGCCACCATCTCATCAAAATATGAGACACCTTTGCCTCTACCAAATACTTCCACTCTATCCTATCATCGGCTTTCGTCATATCAAGTTTCAAAGCACAATGTTGATTTTTATTCGTTCTAGTCCTCTTTATGAAATGTAGGCATTCATAGGCAGAGATTATATTATCAGCATTTTTTATAGCTGCTTGGTACTTTTTGACACGAGCCTACCTACAGCTGGATCATTCGGGCTGGCATAGGCCTTTTTACAGGCATGTCAGGTCGTGCCTGCCCATATGGCCAAGTCTGGGCACGGACCATGCCAATGCATGATCGGCCCAGTATCTACAAGTGAAACCAGTGGAATGTCCATCCTTTTGACTTGCATTCTTAAGAAGGGCTAAGCAAAACATTTTGTGGACCGTTCAAACATTCTTAACGCTTTGGGACTCTACCTTTCTGAAAGGGGATTGTTTCTGGCTGGGGCGCCGGCCGAACCGTTCCGCTGAACGCACTCTGCGTGTTGGATCTCTTTAGATCCAAAGATAGAAGTTGTGCCACGTGTCCGCCCTCAATCCAATTAGGTGCTCCCCCCAGTGTTATTGCAACCATTTACGACGGGGGTCACGAGGGGATCATTTCCCTTCAATGATAGAGAGGAGCGGAGGGACGGCAACTTTCGGCGACCATAGGGGCGACAGCATCGGCGGCGTCTGAGATTGTGGAGCAGCGGATCCAGGACAGATCTCCCTTCCCCTGGGACTAATGGATCCTTTGGCAGGTAAAATTTCCCTTGCGCCCGTGCTTTTTCCCCTGTCTCTGTCCCTTTGATTTTCTTCACCTCATTAGGATAGCGATCTGGTGATGTCGTGGGTCGTCGTGGGTTCCCAACCAATCGTTTTGGCAAGGGGGAATTAATGTCGGCTGAGGGAGTCCTGGATTAGGGGGTATCCGGACAGCCGGACTGTGTACAACGTCCGGACTATTGAAGCGTGAAGATACAAGACTCAAGACTTCGGCCCGTGTCCGGATGGGACTCTCCTTTGCGTGGAAGGCAAGCTTGGCGATCTGGATATTGTCTTTCCTTCCTTGTAACCGACTTCATGTAAACCCTAGCCCTCTCCGGTGTCTATATAAACCGGAGAGGTTGGTCCTTAGAAGGCCGATCACAATTACAATCATACCATCATAGGCTAGCTTCTAGGGTTTAGCCTCTATGATCTCATGGTAGATCTACTCTTGTACTACCCATATCTTCAATATTAATCAAGCAGGAAGTAGGGTTTTACCTCCATTGGGAGGGCCTGAACCTGGGTAAACATCTGTGTCCCTTGCTTCCTGTTACCATCAGCCTTGACGCACAGATCGGGACTCCATACCCGAGATCCGCCAGTTTTGACACCGACATTGGTGCTTTCATTGAGAGTTACTCTGTGTCGTCGCTGTGGGGCTTGATGGCGCCTTCAATCGTCAACAACACGGTCCATGGGGAGACTTTTCTCCCTGGACAGATCTTTATGTTCGGCGGCTTCGCACTGCGGGCAAATTCGCTTGTCCATCTGGAGCATATCGACAGCTATGCCCCTGGCCACCAGGTCAGGTTAGGAAACTTGAACTACACGACGGATATTCGCGGAGACTTGATCTTCGACGGATTTGGGCCTGCGCCAGGAGCACCCAACAGTTACGACGGGCACGGCTTAGACCTGCTGTCGGACGATGCATGGGATATTACCCCTGCAGTAGCCCCGGACCTTAATCCGGAGCAGGTTGCGTTGCTTGGGGCTAAAGGGGTGGACCCCGCCTCGCAGGCCGCACACTCATCGGCGGTGGAGCCGAACACATGCCTCACTTCTAAGAAAGCCTGTGACTCCGGACCCCCGGATTTGTATCCGATTGTAGGTTCTGGTCCGCGCATTCCCGGGCCCGCCGAGCCTGGTTGGGCTCCGGGAATGGAGGTCACCGCTGCAGACATATTTCAGCACTTGCCCTTTGGCGACATGCTGAACTCATTAAAGTCTCTCTCTTTGTCAGGAGACTCTGGGCCGAACTTTGTCCGGCTTGAGTGGGAAGCAGACGACGACGGAATTCGTTCCCACCCACCACCCACTTAATTTCCATGGTCGATGATTTAACCGACGTGCTTGACCTCGACTTCGAAGACATCGACGGTATGGACGACGATGCAGGAGAATTACAGGAGCCACCGCTCACAGGGCGGTGGATGGCCACCTCCTCATACAATATATACACGGTGGACACTCCGAAGGAAACCAATGGCGACGAGGCAACGGAGGATAACCCCTCAGGAGGAAAAGCAAAGCATGGGCGTCTTCGACGCCGCTCCAAGCCCCGCCACATGAACACCGGCCCCGGAGATGAAAGCAATCCGGATGGTGCCGAAGAGGAGTACAACCCCAATCAGCCTACCTTCAAGCAGGTCGGACCGGCCATGGTGGGATACCTGGAGAGGGACAACTGCACACCCCCCTCCGAAGATGAGGAAAGCCTCGGCAATGTTGAGTTCCGCGTGCCTGAAGATCCAGTGGAACAGGTTCGCTTCAAGCGACGGCTCATGGCCACGGCAAGGAGCCTGCAAAGGAAGCAAGAGCAGCTCAAAGCTGACCAACATCTACTGGTGCACAGGTGGACCAAGATCCTGGCCACCGAAAAGTATGGACTTGACCACCCTAACAAAGGGCATACCGGCTGGCAGCTACCTCAACTCAAGCAGGAAAACCACAGGCACACACCCAGACGTCCACACATCACTACAGTCCAAGACAGTAAGAAGCATACACGAAGAGGCATCCTCAAGCTTCGGCACAATGGTCATAAACGTCAAGACAGGGAAACTGGTGCCATGTCCAGTAACTCTCAGTCCGGTAAACGGACAAAGAACAGCTCAAGCCTACTCAGCCAAAGCCACACACTCAATCAACCGTGTGAAATTCACGGTACTCCTAGAAGGAAGGCAAAGCTTACCAATAGAGAATGTCGGATCCCCAAACAAAGCAGCTGGTCGTGGGCCAGAAGCAATAAGGGGAGGCTTCTCGTCAAGACCCCCCCAGGGCATAAAAGTACGACCGATCACCCATGATCACCACAGCAAGTCAATTGCAGTACCTCTAGACCTAGTAGTCCGGGGGCTCCATAACACACAAAGCCCACACGGGTATGAAGCCACGAATAACATCTCCTAAAAGATGTAAGGCACAAAGGCCAAGTTTTATTGGCCCACCACTCTAACGGTTGTCTTTGGATCACCCAAAAAAATGCTACGCCAAAGAATAAATCTTCGGCACCTTCCCACCATGCGGTAGTTTACCGTATGCCGACGGGATAAACCACGCTGACTAGATTCCACGTGGTAAATCACTCAGGCCAACTATCTGGACACCCATTAAGGAGTCCGCTCTACCTCACGGTATAACGGCTGGGCCCACCAGGGTCCGATCAGGGACCCTTGGACCAACCACAAGAGGACGCCCAGCTGCCTTCAAGCATTTGCCTTTACAAACTAACGATTGATGCAGAACAGGATTGGCGGCGTGGAATCAGCCCGGACACACAATGGCAGGAACAGGCAGGTAGAAGGCAGTTCGGATTCACTCTTGATCCACTCACAACCCCCTCCAGTCCGGCCACCACCGGTTCCTCCAAATAACATCTCTTTTCATACATCATACTCATATGCATAGACATATCATCCTACTACAATGCGTAGACTTAAGTAACACTTACCGACCATCATTTATCGCCGACGCCACTTTGACGAAAATGATAGCCACGCTTCGCGTTCGCCCGGTTACACCAGGGGCTTCACAGTACGGCAATAAAGTCCGACCACCTTTTTGGCCGCTTAGCACCCCAAACTTATAGCACTATATGCATCAGCTCCGAATCATGTCTTGGGTCATTGGTTGGGTTTGCCCGGCTCCCATGTTTTGGTACCTTAGGTTATGTTCTATCGGCTAAGGTAGCGCTGGGAGAACTACTTCGATTGTGTCCCGGTTCAGCCGGAAGAGCACCTCAGTAGAGAAAGCCAAAAACCGACCATCATGATGAAGAGAGAGCTTGTCAGCTGTTCGAGAGGTTGTAAAATCCTTAAAGATTTATTCCGCACAACGCCATTATAAATGCAAAGTGCGACGGATCGGTATTCATATCAGGAGCCAATAGAGCCCCTAGTTCGGCCTTCCAAACACTAGGGGCTGCGCCGACCATACTCGAATTCCTATGGCTAAGTGAGAGTAATAAAGCCTTATAGCCGATTGCCTGGTTCGCGGAGAGAACACCTCCTTAAAACGACCCAACTATGGGATAAAGAGCGTCCAGATATATCCCGAACACCCCCGTATTGTTTTTACGAGGGGGCAGAAGCTGACGACTGGCCAACTCTCAGGATTTGCATACAGTAAACAGCCGCACAGAAAGAACATATGTTCAAACAAAACAGGCAATATATAATAAAAATGCCATTATCCCATATTACAAAAAGCGGCGCAAATGCCCTCAGGGAAATATAATGTCTCTGGCACACTTATCCGCCGCAAGGCGGGCCCCTTTCTTTACACCTTCATAGTACAGCTCGGGATATCGGTGCTCCTTACCCTCTGGCGGCCCCTCAGTCATTAGCTTCTCCGCGTCAAGCTTCCCCCAATGCACTTTCGCACGGGCAAACGCCATGTGCGCGCCTTCTATACAGACTGATCGCTTGATAGCATCAAGCCGAGGACAGGCACCCACAATCCGCTTGACGAGTCTGAAGTAACTGCTTGGAATTGGCTCCGCAGACCACAGCCGGACAACTAAGTTCTTCATGGCTAGTTCAGCTGCCTGGTGTAGTTCGACCAGCTGTTTCAGCTGATCGATAAAAGGCACCGGATAGTTCGGCGCCAAATACTGCGACTAGAAATCCCTCTCCATAGACTTCTTCTCCTCGGTTCGGTAGAATTGGGCGGCATCTGATATGCTGCGAGGAAGATCCGCAAAAGCCCCTGGAAAAATAAGAATTCAGCTTGCCACTTAGGATTCTTCCCATTATCATGTACAAAGGCTAAGAATACAGAAGGCCTTACCAGCCGCGACTTTCGGGCCTCCTGAATGTCCCGTGCAGCACCTCGGGCTTCTTCCCGAGCACCTTCCGAAGCCTCAAGAGCTTGGGAGAGTTCAGATTCTTTCCCTATTAGACTCTGCTCCAAGCCCTCGCTTTTCTTCACAGCTTTCTGGAGCTCTCGCTCAGCTGCGATGACCCTAGCCTCGTGTTTTTCATGAAGCGCCTATTCGGCGGCAGCCTTCTCGTTGGCATCGGCCACAACCTTCTTTAGTGCCTCGTATTCGGCACTCGCTCCTAGAGCACACAATACAAACACTTTTCACTAAGCACAACTATTCATTCGTGCCAACTTCAAGACAAATGTTTTCAACACACCTTGCTTGGCTTCCAATTGCTTCCTCACACGGCCAAGTTCTTCCTCAGCCCGTGCAAGTCTATGCTTCAGTTCGGACACTTCCGCATTATAAGCGGTCGTCCTCTCTGCAGACGCCTGTTTTCACAAAAAGGGGTATACGTCATTCACATAGGCTCCTACGAAAGCAGAGGATTTGATCCCCTGCCCGGCTCTGTCTCCTCCGCCGGACAGTGCACCAGGGGCTACTACTCATACTATGACAATTCCTAAAAGGTTTCTTAGGAAACATACCTCAAAGGCCTTTATAAGGCCAAAGCAGGACTCGTTCAGCCCACTCTCGGCGGACTGAATCTTCTCAACCACCGCGCCCATGAGGGTCCGATGCTCATCGACGATAGATGCATTCTTCAACACTGTCAATAGACCGCCGGGCAACTCCACTCGAACAGAGGGTGCCGGCGGGGTGGGCAGGCCTCCCACCATCGAAGGTGGCTGTTCGCTCGATTCTGGAACCTTAGAGGTCCCGGGGGCCTTATCCGCCCCCGTGTGTCCGGCTCCAGGGGTATGTCCCCCCTGGTCTGGGTCCTGTCGAGATGACACCTCAATGTCGCGCCTGGACTTTGGGGAAGGGGCCTGCGGAGGCGTCTCGCTCCAAGGCATCTGAGCCTAGCGAATCCTCCGATGAGGACTGTCCGGCGCGAGACCTCCCCGGGCTGTGCAAAATATGGCAACGGTTTAAGCTACTATAAGCAAAAACAATCCCGTACGCATATGCGTGTTCGGATTTCGTATACTTACGACTTCTCCATTGCTGGGCCCTGGGATCCCACTCCGGGTTGCTGTCGGCAGCCATGGCGGATGTCTCCGGGAGGGAACCTTTCCCCCTCTTGGGCGATTCGGCCTCCAGCGATGGGGAAGCTGCACGCTTCCTCCCACCTTCAGAGTGAGGCTCGTCCTCCTCTGCTTCCTCCTCTTCGCCTTCTGAAGAAGGAGCGTCGCTTGAGTCTTCGGATTTTGTGTCCGAAGCCTCGCGGCGATGGAGGCCACTCCGGGTCTTCTTGACCTTCTTGGAGGCCTCCTTCTTTGGCGCCTCGTAAGGCGCGGGGACCAGCATCTTCGATAGAAGAGGTCCGACCAGTTCCTCCAGCAGGGGGGGCGGACAATGTATCCGCTCCACCTTCTTTAACCATCCCTGAGGTCACAATAAAACACGATTAAGATGTCTCCCTCATGACATGCCAGCTGAAGCATGAATGGACAGAGCGTGACTGTAACTTACCGAGCTTGCAGAATGGGATAATTGATACCCACGGTCCTCGGCGGGGCGCGGCCATGATTTGCCAGACTTGAAGAGCACCTTCCAGATATCCTTGTGGGAGGAATCATAAAGCTCCTGAAGGGTTTGGTGCTCGGTTGGGTCGAACTCCCACAGAGTGCAAGCTCGGCACTCACAGGGGAGAACCAGGCGAACTAGCATCACCTGGACTAGGTCGACGAGTTTAACGTCCCTGTCAACCACACACTAGACGCGTGTCTGGAGCAGTGACAGCTCATGGGACGAGGACCAATTCGGACCCTTCTTGGGCCAGGACGTGAGCCGCAGTGGAGCTCCGGATCTGAACTCTAGAGCTGCCACCCACTTTTAGCCGCATGGTTCGGTGATATAGAACCACTGCTGCTGCCACTACTTGACGCAGTCGTTGAAAGCTCCCTTCAGCCAAGAGGCCTTGGGCATCTTGCTTACCATGGCGCCGCCGCACTCGGCGTGTTCGCCACTCACCACCTTGGGTTTCACATTGAAGATCTTCAGCCATAGGCCGAAGTGAGGCGGGATCCGGAGAAAAGCCTCGCACACGATGATGAACGTTGAGATATTAAGGAAGGAGTTAGGGGAAAGATCATGAAAATCGATCCCGTAGTAATACATGACTCCACGAACAAATGGGTGAAGGGGAAACCCGAGCCCGCGGACAAAATGGGGAAGGAACACGACTCTCTCGTGAGGTTCTGGAGTGGGGACGACCTGTCCGCCGGTGGGAGACGATGGCCGATCTTCTGGGCCAGATACCCGGCTCCCCGGAGCTTCTTGATGTCCTTCTCCTGGACGGTCGAGGCCATCCATCTGCCTCCTGCTCCAGATCTGGACATCTTTGGAAAACCTCTCTTCAATGGAGAAAAAGAATACTTGGGCATTAGGGCTCGAATAGAGGGGAATGAGCTAACGGGAGGAGAAGGCGTGTGTAGAGAGAAAGGGGCCTTACCTCTTTATAGGGGCGGTAAAAGTCTTTTGCGCCTCCCCACTTGCCTGGTGAAGCCCGTCTGTCTCCCACTCACCGCGATTAGCGGTGCGGTTGGGTTACCCATGCCCGTATTGATGAGAATCCTGTAATAAGGGGACACGATCTCTGCTTTGACAAGATGTGTCAAGGAAACTGCCTCACAATACGCGTTGTGGCTGGTTGTGGGGAAAACGGTTCGAACAATGATCCGACCGTGATGACATGTCATGTTAACTAAAAATTTGTCGCAGATTGCATTCGTGAAATATTATTCTCTCTCCGGCGGCATATGAAGATCATCTTGCAGATCCGCACACGGTCTACGTGTTCGATAACCACTTTGGAGTATTCGGAGAAGGAACCTGCCTTGCAATGCCGAAGACAATCATCTTGCACGGACTCATCGTCATTGAAGCCTGGTTCGGGACTCTTGAGGAGTCTGGATTAGGGGGTATCCGGACAGCCGGACTATGTACAACGTCCAGACTATTGAAGCGTGAAGATACAAAACTCAAGACTTTGGCCCGTGTCCGGATGGGACTCTCCTTTGCGTGGAAGGCAAACTTGGCGATCCGGATATTGTGTTTCCTTCCTTGTAACTGACTCCATGTAAACCCTAGCCCTCTCCAGTGTCTACATAAACTGGAGAGGTTGGTCCTTAGAAGGCCGATCACAATTACAATCATACCATCATAGGATAGCTTCTAGGGTTTAGCCTCTACGATCTCGTGGTAGATTTACTCTTGTACTACCCATATCTTCAATATTAATCAAGCAGGAAGTAGGGTTTTACCTCCATCGAGAGGGCCCGAACCTGGGTAAACATCTGTGTCCCTTGCTTCCTGTTACCATCAGCCTTGACGCACAGATCGGGACCCCCTACCCGAGATCCACCGGTTTTGACATGGACACCGGCCATGCAACACGTTTTTGTCAGGTTGAATCGGAGGATTTTGGGCCTAGGGTTTGTGACGGATCTGTTTGTCCCTGATTTTTGTCAGGTTGACTCAGAGGATTAGGGCCTAGTGTTTGCGAGGGATCTATTTCCTCCATGATTTCTAGGGTGGGTTTGTGAGGGATCTGTTCTTGCATGATTTTAAGGTTGAAATTTTAGGGTGAGTAAAATGCACTTGCTGCTACGGTGACTGCAGGGCGGCCATTGCCTGCTGCAAAATGTACTCTCTATATTGTGTATAGTATATGTGTTCTAGAGAGTTCAGCAGCACTCTGCAAGATAGGAGCAATGCAAGGCAGTAGAGCATACGAAGCCTCGACACCGGTGCATTCATGAGCACATTGGGACACGTTGGGGACACATGAAATTATTACTCCACAATTCTGACCCATACTATATGAAGCTTTTGTTCTGCGACCCATATGTATGCACGGAGCTGACCAAACGTTCCACTATGTCAAAAATAGAAACATTACAAAGAAATGATAGTGCTTTTTGAGTAAACTCATAGTTTCTCTTTTCAATGGTAGACTAGCAGATTTTTCCGACCCAATTAATTTCAAAATATAAGCAATTTTACTTGAAGTATGGTAGTCGATGCTTGTGTGGATTTACTTGAAGCATGGGAGGATGTAGCATGTAGCATCCAGGAAGTAGCATGTAGCTGCATACATGTTTCTACTCCTAGTACTCTGATTTTAATTCTCATGTTCATGATGTGTGGCTGTGGCAGTTCCTCGCTCTGATTTCCCGCTCACTCAACTACGCCCAACTTGCTGCTAGTAGTTCAGAGCAAGATATTTCCTAAAATGCTCCAGTACTTTTGCTCTGTGTTTTTGCTTGTGCCCAAGTCTTAAAATACTATGCTCATGCTTACTCTGGCAGTTTAGAATACTCGTGTCTTGGATTCTGCTCATAGTTAACTACTGCACTGCGCCATTGAGGAAAGGTGTATGATTCAGGGGATGTTTGCCCTTGCTAAAATCTAATGCTCTTTTAGTTTGTTGCTGATCATTATTTTTTCATGTCATCATGTTGCTGATGCATATCCTATTCTTTCCTTTTTTGTTTCTCTCATAGTGTTTGTTGTACCATATATAGCTCTTTTCGTTAGCTCAACTACAGCTATTGTCGGTGATGTTTTTGGAATGTCCGGAGGTCGTGCCTTTCTCAATTGTCGTTAGTAGCTTTTTTCAACGGTGTTATTAGCTTAAATTAAGCACGGTTCAACTGATTTTTTTGGTTTGATGGATCTTGTAGATTTAAGTTACTATACATGCTAATTTCAGAGAGCAATGTTTATTCTATACATTTTTGTGTGTGCTGGTATGTTTCATAGGTTTTACAGATTTTTTATGTGTGCATGCATGTTTTTTCCTAGCTACAGATGATGCAGTCTTAGGTTTTTATTGACTTGGGTTTTCCCATTTTTGTAGATTTGCAGGCAACTCTGGTGAGAATGAGGGGAGTAAGAAGGTTAAGAAGAAGAATAAGAAGAAAGGCAATCTATATGGCTTTAAGACAAGGTTTAACTCAAAAAGGCTAGGTGAACTTGGGAAGCAATTACCACCGGAGAAACAGAGAATTATAAGGAAGGGACCATTTGGAGACTTGTTGGACATATGGTCTTTCAAGGTGCCCCATTAGCTCATTGAGTTTGTTGTGATGAACACGAATCACATACTCCTTGATTTCAAACACAAGAACAAATCCATCAACTTCATCAAGCTCATGGTGAAAAGGATTTTCAACGTGCCATCCGGTGATAGACACGTGAAGCTTCTTAAGAAGAGTGATGAACATGATCTTCGCACCATCTACAAGGAGGGGAACAGGGCTAATCGCTCATGTTGTCAAGTTGCTCATTAGCTGCAGCGATGAGGACGTGGTTATGATCAATAGGACTTGAGCACTCATTGCGTTGGCAACAGTTTTGTGCCTAGGCACTGGCAATATGGTGAATCTCGAGTATCTAGCTTCCTTAGAAGACATGTCTTCGGTGCATGAATCCTCTTGGGATGAGCACTTGTTGGCACGAGTAATGGAGGAGGTTGCAGTCTTTCAAGAGAAGAAGAGGATGCCAAAAAACAAAAAAAACATGAGAATTTCAGATCGCTTCATGCCTTCCCAAGTTAGCGGTATGCAATGCAACATTATGAAAACCTCCATCTTTTTTCTTTGCTGCATGAAACCTTTTATACATTTCTATAGCTCGCATTCATGTTTTTGTTGGCTAATGTCTTTTTCCATTCTATGCAGATCATATACATGGATCATATTGATATCCCGGTCGGCCTCCGAAACGAGCATGTCATTGATTATTCTGCGCCGAGGATACATTTTGTTTGTCAAAAGGATTTTGATTGGTTGGATAAAGTCGACAAGAACAAGCTTACTCTTCTCCAGCCTTTCTACGGGAAACACACCCAAGTAATTTTGCTACATCCCGTCTATATATTTCCTTTTCCAATGGAGTCTTAACACCCCCCCCCCCTATTTTTTTGCTCACTGAATTTTCATGTAGCAATATTTGATTTTCCATTTAGCTTATGGCAACCTTCTTATTTGTGCCACTCATGTTTTGTTTTCCTAGATCTGGAGTTTGTGCAACACCCCCTATGTAGCACAACTCATGGGACAGGAAGTTAGTGCTGAAGCAGCCAGTGGGCAGGGAGCTGGTTCTGAAGCGGCTAGTGGCCAAGGAAGCCAAATTCAAGGTGCTAAAATTCAAGCAAAGTACTCTCAATCAAACGAAGCTCAACCAAATGTTGATGTTGAACCACACCTATCATCATCGCTCAACGATTGGCTGCAGCAATCATTCTCTAACATGCAAGATCTAAGGGTACTTTTCCCCATCTACATTTTCTCCTTTTTTTGTATTCATTCTCATCTCTCCTTTCTACCTTTGGCTTTTCATTATATTTTGTACCTAGTTGCAAGTGTATAAGTTTTTGCTACATCCTCCACTCTAATGTGCTACATCCATGTTCTGTTTTGCTTCATAGGTGGTTTAAGTTCATACCTACTAGTTTTTTGCTACATCCATATGTCAAGGGTGCTACAACTACATTCTGTTTTTGCTTCATCCATATCATAAATTTGCTACATCCATATCAATAAATTGCTACCTAGAGGTATAGATCATTTGTTTTTGCTTCATCCATGACAGTAAATTGCTACAATCACTGTTTATTTTATACATAGTGATACAACAGCATACCTACCTGTTTTTCGCTTCATCCATACCTCTAATGTGCTACACCCACATTTGTGTTTTTTTACATCCATACTTTTCAAAATCTGGAGGATACAGATGACTAAATGCTCAATACTTGCCTTCTTGTAGGTACCAACTCAGTTGCAAATGTTGTACGACAAGCACAAGGGTATTTTTGCTGTGGAGGTGGATGATGTAGGTGGCAAGTTTGGATAGTGCTTAAAGGGATTGCAGTGCACCTGGACGGCCGATCTCCTTCGTGATGTTGAAGACGCCATCACAGCTACCGATGGGCCCAACTTTTCCTTTGTAGCACCTAGTATGGATGAATGTCGCGGAAAAGAGAATGATGCTAAAGCTGCAAATGCCGGTATTGATGCTCAAGCTCAAGCTGAAGGTACAACATCTAGCATGAACAAGGATGAAGTCAATGGAGAGCTGAAAAAGAACCAAGAAGTTGCAACAGAGGCTGTTGAAACTCGTGAGCAACAAAGAGTGATCAGTTTCGAGATGGAAGGCAACATCTCACCTCACAGCCCCCACTCTTCTATGATGCACTCAGGAGTGCGACAACCGGCATTTGGGACGATGAGCCATCATGTGAGTTGTTCCCAAAGGGCACCGAAGACTATGATTTGATGCATTGCACGGATGAGCCTACAATCAAGAAGAGCACAGTCAACCCCATCTATGCCAACATCCCTGTGTTTCCTGTTTCAGACGATGATGATAGCCCAAGTATGCTTCCTTCCTCCTGCATCATTTCTTTTTCTTTTCCTCCATGTCATTTTTTCGCATTTGGGTGATTGCAGCAAATTATTTTGTACAATCCCTTGTAAACTCATCCGTTTTTTCCTACAACTCCTACGATGGTTGCTACAGAAGAGAAAATTGTTTATGTTGTTGGGGAACGCGGTAATTTCAAAAAATATCCTATGATCACGCAAGATCTATCTAGGTGATGCATAGCAATGAGGGGACAGTGTGTCCACGTACCAACATAGATCGAAAGCGGAAGCGTTACGTTACATGGTTGATGTAGTCGAACATCTTCGTGATCCAACCGATCAAGTACCAAATGCACGGCACCTCCGCGATCTGCACACGTTCAGCTCGGTGACATCCCTCGAACTCTAGATCCAGCTGAGGCCGAGAGAGAGTTCCGTTAGCACAACGACATGGTGACGGTGATGATGAAGTTACCGGCGCATGGCTTCTCCTAAGTACTACAACGATATGACCGAGGTGGAAATCTGTGGAGGGGGGCACCGCACACAGCTAAAAGATCAACTTGATCAACTTGTGTGTCTATGGGGTTCCCCCTCCCCCGTATATAAAGGAGTGGAGGAGGGGGCCGGCCGGCCTCATGGGGTGCGCCCCAAGGGGGGATTCCTACTCCTACTAGGGCCCATGAAGGCCCATTAACCCCCGGGGTTCCGTAACCCCGATACTCCGGTTTTATCCGAAACTTCTCCGGACACTTTCGGTGTCCGAACATAGCCGTCCAATATATCAATCTTTATGTCTCGACCATTTCGAGACTCCTCGTCATGTCCGTGATCTCATCCGGGACTCCGAACAACCTTCAATAAATCATATAACATAAACTCATAATACCAATCGCCATCAAACGTTAAGCATGCGGACCCTACAGGTTCGAGAACTATGTAGACATGATCGAGACATGTCTTCGGTCAATAACCAATAGTGGAACCTGGATGCTCATATTGGTTCCTACATATTCTACGAAGATCTTTATCGGTCAAACCGCATAACAACATACGTTGTTCCCTTTGTCATCGGTATGTTACTTGCCCGAGATTCGATCGTCGGTATCATTATACCTAGTTCAATCTCGTTACCAGCAAGTCTATTTACTCGTTCTGTAATACTTCATCCCACAACTAACTCATTAGTCACAATGCTTGCAAGGCTTATAGTGATGAGTATAACCGAGAGGGCCCAGAGATACCTCTCCAAAACACGGAGTGACAAATCCTAATCTCGATCTATGCCAACCCAACAAACACCTTCGGATACACCTATAGAGCACCTTTACAATCACCCATTTACGTTGTGACGTTTGGTAGCACACAAAGTGTTCTTCCGGTTTTGGAGAGTTGCATAATCTCATAGTCTGAGGAACTTGTATAAGTCATGAAGAAAGCAGTAGCAATGAAACTGTCACGATCATAACACTAAGCTAACGGATGAGTCATGTCCATCACATCATTCTCCTAATGCTGTGATCCCGTTCATCAAATGACAACACATGTCTATGGTTAGGAAACATAACCATCTTTGATTAACGAGCTAGTCAAGTAGAGGCATACTAGGGATAATATGTTTTGTCTATGTATTCACACATGTACTAAGTTTCCGGTTAATATAATTCTAGCATGTATAATAAACATTTATCGGGAAATAAGGAAATAAATAATAACTTTATTATTTCATCTAGGGCATATTATCGGCACTAGAGTCAATAATCTAGATTGCATAGTAATGATTTTAACACCCATGGAGATTTGGTGTTGATCATGTTTTGCTCGTGGAAGAGGCTTAGGGTCTGCAACATTCAGATCCGTGTGTATCTTGCAAATCTCTATGTCCCCCTCTGACACTTGATGACGGATGGAATTGAAGCGTCTCTTGATGTGCTTGGTTCTCTTGTGAAATCTGGATTCCTTTGCCAAGGCAATTACACCAGAATTTTCACAAAAGATTTTCATTGGACCCGATGCACTAGGTATGACACCTAGATCGGATATGAACCCCTTCTTCCAAACTCCTTCATCTGTTGCTTCCGAAGCAGCAATGTACTCTGTTTCACACATAGATCCCGCCACAACGCTTTGCTTGGAACTGCACCAACTGACAACTCCTCCATTCAATAAAAATACGTATCCGGTTTTCGACTTAGAGTCATCCGGATCATTGTCAAAGCTTGCATCGACGTGACCATTTATGACGAGCTCTTTTCACCTCCATAAATGAGAAACATATCCTTAGTCCTTTTCATGTATTTCAGGATGTTCTAGATCGTTGTCCAGTGTTCCACTCCGGGATTAATTTGGTACCTCCCTGCTATACTTATAGCAAGGCACACATCAGGTCTGGTACACAGCATTGCATACATGATAGAACCTATGGCTGAAGCATAGGGAATGGCTTTCATTTTCTCTCTATCTTCTGCAGTGGTCGATCATTGAGTCTGACTCAACTTCACACCTTGTAACACAGGCAAGAACCCTTTCATTGACTGATCCATTTTGAACTTCTTCAAAACTTTATCAAGGTATGTGCTTTGTGAAAGTCTAATTAAGCGTCTTGATCTATCTCTATAGATCTTGATGCCCAATATGTAAGCAGCTTCTCCGAGGTATTTTGTAGAAAAACTCTTATTCAGGTATCCCTTTATGCTATCAAGAAATTCTATATCATTTCCAATCAACAATATGTCATCCACATATAATATCAGAAATGCTACTGAGCTCCCACTCACTTTCTTGTAAATACAAGCTTCTCCAAAAGTCTGTATAAAACCATATGCTTTGATCACACTATCAAAGAATTTATTCCAACTCCGAGAGGCTTGCACCAATCCATAAATGGATCACTGGAGCTTGCACACTTTGTTAGCACCCTTTGGATCGATAAAACCTTCTGGTTGCATCATATACAACTCTTCTTCCAGAAATCCATTCAGGAATGCAGTTCTGACATCCATCTGCCAAATTTCATAATCATAAAATGTGGCAATTGCTAACAAGATTCGGACAGACTTAGGCATCGCTACGGGTGAGAAAGTCTCATCATAGTCAACTCCTTGAACTGTCGAAAACCTTTCACAACAAGTCAAGCTCTGTACACAATAACATTACCGTCTGCGTCGGTCTTCTTCTTAAAGAACCATTTATTTTCTATGGCTTGCCGATCACTCGGCAAGTCCACCAAAGTCTACACTTTGTTCTCATACATGAATCCCATCTCAGATTTCATGGACTCAAGCCATTTTGCGGAATCTGGGCTCATCATCGCTTAGTCATAGTTTGTAGGTTCATCATGGTCTAGTAACATGACTTCCAGAACAGGATTACCGTACCACTCTGGTGCGGATCTTACTCTGGAAGACCTATGAGGTTTGGTAGTAACTTTATCTGAAGCTTCATGATCATCATCATTAACTTCCTCACTAATTGTTGTAGGAATCACTGGAACTGATTTTTGTGATGAAATACTTTCCAATAAGGGAGAAGGTACAATTACCTCATCAAGTTCTACTTTCCTCCCACACACTTCTTTCGAGAGAAACTCCTTCTCTAGAAAGGATCAATTCTCAGCAACAAAGATTTTGCCTTTGGATCTATGATAGAAGGTGTACCCAACAGTTTCCTTTGGGTATCCTATGAAAACGCACTTCTCTGATTTGGGTTCGAGCTTATCAGGTTGAAGCTTTTTCACATAAGCATCACAGGCCCAAACTTTAAGAATCGACAACTTTGGTTTCTTGCCAAACCATAGTTCACAAGGCGTCGTCTCAACGGATTTTGATGGTGCCCTATTTAAAGTGAATGCAACCATCTCTAAAGCATAACCCCAAAATGATAGCGGTAAATCAGTAAGAGACATCACAGATCGCACCATATCCAATAAAGTATGGCTACGATGTTCAGACACACCATTTCGCTGTGATGTTCCAGGTAGCGTTAATTGTGAAACTATCCAATGTTGTTTCAAATGAAGACCAAACTCGTAACTCAAATATTCTCCTTCACGACCAGATCGTAGAAACTTTATTTTCTTGTTACGATGATTTTCCACTTCACTCTGAAATTCTTTAACTTTTCAAATGTTTCAGACTAATGTTTCATTAAGTAGATATAACCATATCTGCTCAAATCATCTGTGAAGGTAAGAAAATAACGATACCTGCCACGAGCCTCAATACTCATTGGACCGCATACATTGGTATGTATTATTTCCAACAAGTCAGTAGCTCGTTCCATTGTTCCGGAGAACGGAGTTTTAGTCATCTTGCCCATGAGGCATGGTTCGCAAGCACCAAGTGATTCGTAATCAAGTGATTCCAAAAGTCCATTAGCATGGAGTTTCTTCATGCGCTTTACACCGATATGACCCAAATGGCAGTGCCACAAATAAGTTGCACTATCATTATTAACTTTGCATCTTTTGACTTCAATATTATGAATATGTGTAACATCACTATCGAGATTCAGCAAAAATAGACAACTCATCAAGGGTGCATGACAATAAAAGATATTACTCATAGAATAGAACAACCATTATTCTCTGATTTAAATGAATAACCGTCTCGCATTAAACAAGATCCAGATATAATGTTCATGCTCAACACTGGCACCAAATAACAATTATTTAGGTCTAAAACTAAGCTCAATGGTAGATGTAGAGGTAGCGTGCTGACGACGATCACATCGACCTTGGAACCATTTCCCACGCGCATCATCACTCGTCCTTAGCCAATCTTCGTTTAATCCGTAGCCCCTATTTCGAGTTGCAAATATGAGCAATAGAACCAGTATCAAATACCCAGGAGCTACTATGAGCATTAGTAAGGTACACATCAATAACATGTATATCAAATATACCTTTTACTTTGCCATCCTTCTTATCCGCCAAATACTTGGGGCAGTTCCGTTTCCAGTGACCAGTCCCATTGCTGTAGAAGCACTCAGTTTCAGGCTTAATTCCAGACTTGGACTTCTTCCCGGGAGTAGCAACTTGCTTGCTATTCTTCTTGAAGTTCCCCTTCTTCCCTTTGCCCTTTTTCTTGAAACTAGTGGTCTTATTGACCATCAACACTTGATTCCCCTTTTTGATTTCTACCTCCGCAACCTTTAGCATTGCAAAGACCTCAGGAATAGTCTTGTTCATCCCTTGCGTATTATAGTTCATCACGAAGCCTTTATAGCTTGGTGGCAGTGATTGAAGAATTCTGTCAATGAAACTATCATCAGGAAGATTAACTCCCAGTTGAGTCAAGTGGTTGTGGTACCCAGACATTCTGAGTACATGTTCACTGACAGAACTATTCTCCTCCATTTTACAGCTGTAGAAGTTATTGGAGACTTCATAGCTATCAATCCGGGCATTTGCTTGAAATGTTAACTTCAACTCCTGGAACATCTCATATGCTCCATGACGTTCAAAACGTCGTTGATGTCCCGATTCTAAGCCGTAAAGCATGGCAGACTGAACTATCGAGTAGTCATCAGCTTTGCTCTGCCAGACATTCTTAACGTCATCAGTAGCATCTGCAGCAGGCCTGACACCCAACGGTGCTTCCAGGACGTAATTCTTTTGTGCAGCAATGAGGATAATCCTCAAGTTACGGACCCAGTCCGTGTAGTTGCTGCCATCATCTTTCAACTTAGATTTCTCTAGGAACACATTAAAATTCAAAGGGCCATTGATCTACAATAACATAGACATGCAAAATACTATCAGGTACTAAGTTCATGATAAATTAAAGTTCAATTAATCATATTACTTAAGAACTCCCACTTAGATAGACATCCCTCTAATCATCTAAATGATCACATGATCCAAATCATCTAAACCATGTCTGATCATCATGTGAGATAGAGTAGTTTTGAATGGTGAACATCACTATGTTGATCATATCTACTATATGATTCACGCTCGACCTTTCGGTCTCAGTGTTCCGAGGCCATATCTGCATATGCTAGGCCTGTCAAGTTTAACCCGAGTATTCTGCGTGTGCAAAACTGGCTTGGACCCATTGTATGTGAACGTAGAGGTTATCACACCCGATCATCACGTGTTGTCTCGGCACGACGAACTGTAGTAATGGTGCATACTCAAGGAGAATGCTTATACCTTGAAATTTAGTAAGGGGTCATCTTAAAATGCTACCACCGTACTAAGAAAAATAAGATGCATAAAGGATAAACATCACATGCAATCAAAATATGTGATATGATATGGCCATCATCATCTAGTGCTTATGATCTCCATCACCGAAGCATCTTCATGATCTCCATTGTCACCGGTGCGACACCTTGATCTCCATCGTAGCATCGTTGTCTTCTCGCTAACTATTGTTACTACGACTATCGCTACCACTTAGTGATAAAGTAAAACAATTACATGGCGATTGCATTGCATACAATAAAGCGACAACCATATGGCTCCTGCCAGTTGCCGATAACTTTGGTACAAAACATGATCATCTCATACAACAATTTATATCACATCATGCCTTGACCATATCACATCACAGCAAGCCTGGCAAAAACAAGTTAGACGCCCTCTACTTTGTTGTTGCAATTTTTACGTGGTTTCTATGGGCTTCTAGCAAGAACTGTTCTTACTTATGCATCAAAACCACAATGATTTTTTGTCAAATGTGTTGTTTTAACCTTCAAGAAGGACCGGGTGTAGCCACACTCGATTCAACTAGAGTTGGAGAAACAGACATCCGCCAGCCACCTATGTGCATAAGCACGTCGGTAGAACCAGTCTCATGAACTCGGTCATGTAATGTCGGTTCGAGCTGCTTCATCCAACAATACCGCCGAAACAAAGTATGACATGCTAGTAAGTAGTATGACTATTATCGCCCACATCTCTTTGTGTTCTACTTGTGCATATAACATCAACACATAGACCTGGCTCAGATACCACTGTTGAGGAACATGGTAATTTCAAAAAAAAATCCTATGATCACGCAAGATCTATCTACGTGATGCATAGCAACGAGGGGAGAGTGTGTCCACGTACCCTTGTACACTGAAAGCGGAAGTGTTAAGTAACGCGGATGATGTAGTCGAACGTCTTCGCGATCCAACCGATCAAGTACCCGATGCACAACACCTCCGCGATCTGCACACGTTCAGCTCGGTGGCATCCCTCGCACTCTAGATCCAGATGAGGCCGAGGGAGAGCTCCGTCAGCACGATGACATGGTGACGGTGATGATGAAGTTACCGGTGCAGGGCTTCACCTAAGCACTACGACGATATGACCGAGGTGGAAATCTGTGGAGGGGGGCACTGCACACGGCTAAAAGATCAACTTGATCAACTTGTGTGTCTATCGGGTGCCCCCTCCCCCGTATATAAAGGAGTGGAGGAGGGGGCCGGCCGGCCTCATGGGGTGCGCCCCAAGGGGGGATTCCTACTCCTACTAGGAGTAGGTTCCCCCCCACTTTCCTAGTCCAACTAGGAGGGGAGGAAGGGTAGAAGGAAGGGGGGCACCCCCCTCCCCAATTCGGATTGGGGTTGGGGGGCGCGCCCCACCACTAAGGTCCATGAAGGCCCATTGACCCCCCGGGGGGTTCCAGTAACCCCCGGTACTCCGGTTTTATCCGGAACACTTCTGTCGGGGATATGCCTTGATGTAAACCGTAGGAAGGATAAACCGCCGAATTGGCGATTCACCGGTGACCGCATGCAGACAGACGATTTATAGTTCATTGGTAATCCGAAAGGGCGGGAGGAGCAACAAGACCCGTGGCACTGTCTGGCGGTTCATGAAGGCAGTTCAACCATTGTGGGCGGTTTAAGAGGAAAGGAATATTTGCCTTACAAGGAGTTAATACTAGGACTTGTATCCGATTTGTATTAGAGATAGACTAGTCCTAATCCTAATAGGACTCCTCATGTAAACCGCCCTCAAACATATATAAGGAGGCGGGGCTCCCAAAGAGGGACAAGTTAGAAGCTACAAGTTACAAGCAATAATCTAGGGCTAGACACAAAGAGGAGAGCCGGTTCTGGCGACTCCTCATGATGATAATGAGACCTAGCCTCAAACAACATGTAGGGTTTTCTGGGATGATGTTTCCGGGTCCAAGTATCTAAACCCTTGTCTTGTGTTGCGTCTCTTGATTCTCGCTTCAACCCTCTCAAGCTACCACATAGATCGTTGGCGCCGCGACTAAGTCCTGACACTAAGGACATCTGACGTGACAATTCCACGACAGTTGGCGCCCACCGTGGGGCCTTCGCATGGTGGTGTTGAGTTCTTGAAGGGATCTCTCCCTTGGGTCGAGAAGCTTACAACTCGCCGGATCAGCATACAAAAGGATTTGTGTCAACTCTAAACATCATCGGTTGAGATCAAGGAAATATTATTGTCAAGTTGCCATGGACGATGTCTACAGTTTTTGATCCAATCTGTGTTGGCTGTTAAATCGCCATGGATTCAACCCGTGCGTATCTACGGAAGGAAAATAAAAGTCGTCTGATCCGATCTGCAGCGAAACCGATTTGAAGTATAAGGAACCGAGGGCTTGACCCTGTCCTAATCATCGTGCACTGTTTACAAATCGGGGTCAAGGAACTATTGAAAAGGAAAGAGATTAAAAGAAAAATACAGAGGGGCCACAACCCGGAGGAAGTCACGGATGTTGATTGGTAAAAGCAATCACGGCCACGACCCGGATTCGCCGTCGCCGAGCTTCAACCACGAGACATCGCCATGACCCGCCTCTGTCGCAAACCGCCTCCGCCGGCCTCGTTCCACTACCGCGGGTCTGCAGCAGGAGCCGCTTCGCTCCGCCTCTGTTGTTTCCGCCGCCGGTCACGCCTCGTCTCTTCTGCCGCAGTGGCCAAACTGCCAAACGACCGAGTAGCCACTGAAGAACCACCCTCGCGCCGCACCAGCCGCCAGAGCCCAGCCCTTCATCGCCTCGAGTAGCCGCTGGCCGCCTGACACTGACCCCGCCTCACCACCACGTGCTCGCCGGCGCGTCGGAGAGCCGCCCCTGCCTGCAGCTCGCCTCCAAGATCCGCTTTGAGCCGCCACCGGAGAGCCGCCCCGCGCCTCTGGGTCCCCCCGCGTCGAGCCGCTACCAGGAGCCGCCCGCGCAGGACCGGGCTCGTCTTCGCCTTGGGCCACCTCTGTCATGGTCTTCGCTTGGTCAACTCGTCACCGGGCCTCCTCAAACTGCTGCCTTGCCTCGGCGGTATGCCTCAAACGCCGTGCCCGGAGCCGCCCTCACGGCTTCACGTTGAGTCGCCGAGCTGCTGCTTTCACATCAGGCGCTGGACCTGCTTCGTCGACCCGCCGCGGTTTCTGTTCTGGGTCGCCCCCACCTCTGCTGTGATCCCCCTCGGGCAGCCGCGATTTCAATCATCACCGGCATTGCGCGTCATCTGCGCCTACTCGCTACCCCCGCGATGGGAAACAGCGGCATTTCCTCTCCTCATCCTCCCAGTTCGCCTGCGCCACCGCTATCTCTCACGCCGACGAGCACTACCCGTTACTCCCGCGTTTCTGTGCTGCCCGAGCGCCTCCGCTCCTGCTGCCGGCTGCCCTGCTTTGAGTCGCTTTGCTGCTATGGCCTCAACTCGCCCTCGCTCGTCTCTAAGCCACCGTCTTATTTCAGCCGCCTGAATCTGTAATTCTTCTTGGGCGATTGAGCTGTCGATATTGGCTACACTATTACCAGCACCATGTCAGTGGTCTTGCATGATTCAAACTAAAAATTTGAAGACAAAGTGGATCAGCAGGCTTCCCTGAAGTTTTCAGTATATGCAAGTGACCAGAGTTCCTCCGCTTATTTAACTGCAATATGGGGATGCTGTCTTCACTGCAAGTGTCACACCCGCTGCTCCGTGAACTCGCGTCTGATTTCAAGCACCGCAGTTTTTGCTCAGGGTTTTTGGATTTCAGTATAAGATTGTGAATTGGCCGCCCTGGAGGACATATACCAATGCATGAATACTGTAAGCACACGACATGGAAGTGCATTATCTCTGCAGAGAAACAGTCAGCAGCTCACGCTTGCGAACATACTAGACATGGGAATCAGCTTACGTCAGGAATATTTCGCCAAGATGTCACGTGAAGTGCTGATGGTGGCATGCATACAGCCAAGTGCTAGTATTACTTGTGGCAGGCTAATCTGATCCTACTACTAGTCCTAGTACAGTTCAGATTTGTTATTTCATCTATGATTAAGAGCCGGCACCTTCCGCGATTAATTGGAAGAAGTTAAGTGCTACTATCGGATCATGATCACTGGGAGATTAAAAAGAAAAAAAAGAGAGGAAAATTGCAGCGCGGCGCGCAGAGGCTGCAAGTATTTTGGGCGCTCCACTCACAAGGCCGGGGTTTGTATACGGTTGACAAAGAACAATGTGTGCGTATGTTGGTACTTCATGTAAGATTAGAAAAAGGACAGAAGGAGAAGGTCACGTGGAGACCTCAGGCGCTTGAAGACAAGAGAACAAATCAATTCTTTTGTCAAAATCAAAAGGAGAATTATGCATTATGCAGCGCCAGTATCCATGTTCATCCGGCAAAAAATACCAGGTGTTATTTTTCCAATGTATTTCATCAGTGCATATTAATTCATCCGAGCAAAATTACTCTGGCCTATAATATTTTTATGCAGGACGGCTATTAAAAGAAAAAGGGGTGGTATGATACCGCGGAGGCACGTTCGGCTGTGCCGCACAGCTTCACGGACACGTGTATCACGATCCGGTTCACATCAACGCGCCGGCCGACTCGCCCGTCCGCACCACCTTACAAACGCCACGGACGACTCATCCGTACGCCCTCGCCGCCGATTCATGCGTCCGCGCCGGTTTATAACACGGAGGGCAACTTGCTCGTCCGCACCGATTTACAACGCCATGACCGATTCATCCGTTTGCTCACATGGACGACTCGTCCGTGGTTGATTTCAGTTTCACTGTGGTGATCGTCAACTCTGCGGTGGATATTCTTTGGCTAAACATATCAGGTGAAAACCATCCATTATATTTTCATATTATTTATTGCTTTCTTTTAAAAGAGCAATTACTCTGGCTTGCAAGTTTTCCAATGCAAGACAAATTGTCTATTGCAAAAAGGGATTATTATATCGTTGAGCTATTGGATAACCCATGCTGGTTTATATCGCGATCTAGTCCGCATGAATTCGCCAGGACCGTGCGAATTACCCAATAAAGCGTGCACAGGCCGCCGTTCCCAGCAACCTGGTCTACATCAACGCACCGGGCCGCACTTGTCTGGATGAGCTGTTTATTGAGTATGAACAAGTCACTACTTGGGAAACCCGGTTTTCTTCCAACAAATTGGAGGCAAATTATCATATATTATCAGCCGCCGTTTGCACTGGATGGTTCAATGGGCAGGCGCATAAGTCGCCGCTACTACAGTTTGGTTAAATTCAAATCGCCAGTTGGAAGGAACCATTGGCCGAGTTGCTGACACGGTTCATACGGGATCATTTGTAACCTGCCGCAAACACCTCAACCTTCTATGGATTCACATCGTGCTATCAATGCCAATGATATACAAGTTATGCCGGTTTATATCACGGTCAAATATGGAGAGTTTCAAGCCAACTCCTCGAGTCACCTTGAGACTCGGGGGCTACGATGACATGACTCGGCAAATCTTGCGGGCCAGCAAATTTAAGAACCCCTGGACGATGAAGGAAAGATAACCCGGTCCAGGAGGTTACTGTTATTTGAAGGCCGTCAGAAAATTTCCGGCCTAGAAAGTATATGACAGTTACAAAATCCCGACTCAATGAAGAAGATCCGGGTCATCAGAAAGGATTCCGGTTTAAAATCCGGCTCAAGGGAAGTCAGTCTCATTGAAGCTCTCAAATATCTGGTTTACAATCCGGTTCAAGGGAAATCTGTTCTCCCACAAAGCTCTGAAGCGCCCAAATCCGGTTTAACAATGTCCGGTTCACAAAGAAATTAACTTCTCACAAGTTTGAGTTTAAAGACCGTCAGAAAATTTCCGGCTGAAAATGAAGATTCCGGTTTATAATCCGGGTCAAGGGAAAGATGTCTCCCACGAAGCTTTGAAGCTCTCAAATATCCGGTTCAAGATCCCGGTTCAAGAAGAATTTATTTCTTGCAAAAAGTTAAAGGTTGCCAAAGAGGACCTGCTGCCATGATGCGCGGTTCAAACATGGGTATACCGCCTTATTGGCTTATCATATTATTGGTTACATGGGGCTTCGGTGACAAAGCGGAGTTACTGTCCATTAATCCGCTATCACGCCACAACATAGCTTGGGAGCTTCACACCCAAGGGGCCAAAGAGAGTCGGATGCTATGCGGCTCAAACATAGGCACCCAATGAGCACGACTCATCACGTTACTTAGGGGCTCCTTGTGTCAAATACCTAGGAGTTTGAAAGGACCCTTGTAGTGAGTATCGACCCACGGCTTGGAAGCCTGGTATATTTACCTAAAACCCCGGGTTAACCTGCCTTCATCAAGTAAGACACTCCTATCCGTAATCTGGCATGACCCTCTGAGCGTTTGTGATTACTCTCATTGAGACCACGAACTTGTCAAAGTTAAAAGCGGTGATTGGTTAGTTGGAGGTCCATCTTAAAAGGCTTTGCTAAATGGTTCAACTCAGCGGCTGGCAGCCCATGAAAAGCCTCGAATTTGGGCACCGCAGCCCATGAAAAGCCTCGACTACACGGTTTTATTTGCCTTTGTCAAAAAATTTCTCTTTTGATAAATTTTATGTTGAACCGGCGTCTCTCGACCCGGCATGACTATCCGTCATCAAATTAACCCGGTGTTTATCAACCCGACTCGGCTTTCAACTACAAGTTGTCAGTGCACAATCAAGTTATAATCCGGAGACTATCAGCCCAGTCTGGTTTGACTACAAGTCACCAGTATTATATATGGTTAAACCGGTGTTTATCACAGCCCGGTACGGTTTTATCATAAACCGGCACAATATGGAAGGAGTTGTCAGTAATCAAGATTGGGATTATCACCCTTACTACAAAAGTTGGTAAACCAACAATGTGATTCAATGTCACAGGTATGATATATTTTATATTTGATTCTTAAGTGCAGCCTTGGTTATACCCCGGGTTATATGTTGGGCATTATGACCCGTCCGTGATAAACCGCCAGACACTTTAAACTTGTTGTATGCGAGAACAGGTTGAATAAAGCATGATTATAAATTATCCGGTGTTTATTAAACCGGCACGGCTTTAAGACGATAAGTCGCCAAGATATGATGGGAAATTATCCGGTGTTTATTAAACCGCCCGGCTTTGGACTACGTCGCCGGTATATATTTGGATTGCGCCATTGGAATCATGCGCTTATAAATCATTGAGTTATATTATTCAAAATAGCCAAACTTGGCTGGATTTTCATTATGATATTGGATGAATAAGGTTTTCATACCGGATTATATTATCTTGAATAGCCAACATGGCTGGATTTTTATTATGGTTATTAATATTATGATTGAGGTTTTCAAAGTCGCTTTAGCGCAATGGATATTATGTTATCAATGGATATGGCTTTTATTCTACAATTGAAGGAATAGTCCCGAGTTGCTGCAGGCTTACAACCCGGCACTTGGGGGCTACATTATTCAAAGTTGAGATTATATCAAATATGCAAGTCTCATGTCGCTGCAAGCATGCACCATAATACTTGGGGGCTAATGCAAAGTCATTTTTTTGCTCATCTTATTGAAGACCCGACTCATCACATTATAATGAGCCGGCCCTTGGGGGCTACCAATTGCTTCTGTTAAACAATTCAAGGTACAAAGCTTTTTATTCATTATATTGAAGGGTCCATCGCTCAGCTTGGTAAAGCACAAGACTCTTAACCTTGTGGACGTGGATTCAAGCCCCATGATGGGGGTTACATCATATGATGTTATTTTCCTTGAAGTATATATCAAAGTCCCAGCTCAATATTATCTTACTGAGCCGGCCCTTGGGGGCTACACCGTTGCTGTTCAAAGTTTACATGATTATATATGTATATATATATATATATATATATATATATATATATATATATATATTTACAAAGTCCCCGCTCATTATTGCATAATGACCCGGCCCTTGGGGGCTACACTGGTTGAAGTTTTATGAGCATCAGAATTACAAGTCCTGTTCTTTGCAAGCATGGCAACCCGGCACTTGGGGGCTACATATATGGAATATTCAGTTTATGTGATTGAGGTGAACAAACCAGATTTTCTTCAAGGTTGAAACACTTATTGGAGCAAGTCTTAAGTTATCACTATGTTCTCCTCTTAAGACTTGGGGGCTACAGGTATTATATTGTTATCAAGGAAATATTTTCAAATTCTCTGTTTGAGCAAACTAGATTGACCCGGCGTCACCAATCATTATGACCCTGTGGCTGCAAACCGGTGTCATCAATAGTCATAAACCGGCGTTGGCAACAATCATGAACCGTGTCGCAAAGATCATGACCGAATTATCGGTTTTATAACCCGACAATGGTGGTAATCATAAACCGCAAGTTCTATATCTTCGCACGGCTGAATATCAGATGAGTATTTCAAGACCAATGTTTCTTAAACCGGCGCTTTGGAAGCCGATTCAAGTGGATTATTCTTCACAATATTTTTTCTATAAGAAGCCAACATCAGCAATTTGAGTATGAAGCTGATTATTGACCCGGATTTTCTAGAAGGAGGAAATGACAAGGAATTAAGGATGATCAGATGCCGATTTACAAGAATTCTTAACCCGGAGCACAACCTGTCAAATTTGTTCTGGTGTTTATTTGCAGCATAAGTTTACCATAGAAAAATCTAAGCTAAACTTGGGGGCTAATGTCGGGGATATGCCCCGCGGTGTAAACCGGCCGGAAGGATAAACCGGCCGGAATTGGCGATTCACCGGTGACCTGCACAGACCAGACGATTTATAGTTCATTGGTAATCCGCGGCGGGCGGAGGAGCAACAAGACCGGTGGCTCGTCTGGCGGTTCATGAAGGCCGGTTCAACCATTGTGGGCCGGTTTAAGAGGAAAGGAATATTTGCCTTACAAGGAGTTAATACTAGGACTTGTATCCGATTTGTATTAGAGATAGACTAGTCCTAATCCTAATAGGACTCCTCATGTAAACCGCCCCTTCAGCATATATAAGGAGGGGCAGGGCTCCCCAAAGAGGGACAAGTTAGAAGCTACAAGTTACAAGCAATAATCTAGGGCTAGACACAAAGAGGAGAGCGGTTCTGGCGACTCCTCATGATGATAATGAGACCTAGCCTCAAACAGCATGTAGGGTTTTACCGGATGATGTTTCCCGGGGCCCGAAGCTGTCTAAACCCTTGTCTTGTGTTGCGTCTCTTGATTCTGCTCAACCCTTCTCAAGCTACCACATAGATGCGTTGGCCTCGCGACTAAGTCCTGACACTAAGGACATCTGACGTGACAATTCCACGACAACTTCCGTGTCCGAACATAGCCGTCCAATATATCAATCTTTATGTCTCGACCATTTCGAGACTCCTCATCATGTCCGTGATCTCATCCGGGACTCTGAACAATCTTCTGTACATCATATCACATAAACTCATAATACCAATCATCATCAAACGTTAAGCGTGCGGACCCTACGGGTTCGAGAACTATGTAGACATGATCGAGGCACGTCTCCGGTCAATAAACAAGAGCGGAACCTGGATGCTCATATTGGTTCCTACATATTCTACGAAGATCTTATACCTAGTTCAATCTCGTTACCGGCAAGTCTCTTTACTTGTTCCTTAATACTTCATCCCACAACTAACTCATTAGTCACAATGCTTGCAAGGCTTATAGTGATGAGTATAACCGAGAGGGCCCAGAGATACCTCTCCAAAACACGGAGAGACAAATCCTAATCTCGATCTATGCCAACCCAACAAACACCTTCGGAGACACCTGTAGAGCACCTTTATAATCACCCATTTATGTTGTGACGTTTGATAGCACACAAAGTGTTCTTCTGGTATTCGGGAGTTGCATAATCTCATAGTCTGAGGAACTTGTTGTGATAGCCTGGCTTATTAGGGATGATAGACTACTCATATCAATAAGGAATTCCTTCTTTTCTGGGAGCCCATTCGGAAAGAACTCCAAAGTTAAGCGTGCTCAGCTTGGAGTAGTTTCAGGATGGGTGACCGACCGGGAAGTTGCTCCCGGGTGCGCATGAGTGAGGACAAAGTGCGCAGAAAAGACTAGTATTGATCTGTGGGGCCAGTCTAGATCCCGCCAGGAGTAACGACCACCGGCGGGTGTGTCCGGGGAGTTACAAGTTGGTATCGAGTCGACCCTCATGATTTACGGATGGTTGCGACAGGTCTTGCGGTCATGTTGTGCGTGGACGTTTGTGACCCGTCGTGGAACACAGCATGGCACATGTGCCGGACTAGAAGAACAGATATATGTGCCAAGAGGGAACCTTCCTGTGGCCCGACGAGGACATCCGTTCCTCTGAGTGGGGGTGTATGTGATAGCCTGGCTTATTAGGGATGATAGACTACTCATATCAATAAGGAATTCCTTCTTTTCCGGAGCCCATTCGAAAGAACTCCAAAGTTAAGCGTGCTCGGCTTGGAGTAGTTTCAGGATGGGTGACCACTGTGAAGTTGCTCCGGAGTGCGCGCAGTGAGGACAAAGTGCGCCGAAAAGACTAGAATTGATCTGTGGGGCCAGTCTAGATCCCGCCAGGAGTAACGACCACCGGAGGTAGTGTCCGGGGTGTTACACTTGTATAAGTCATGAAGAAAGTAGTAGCAATGAAACTGTCATGATCATAATGCTAAGCTAACGGATGGGTCATGTCCATCACATCATTATCCTAATGATGTGATCCCGCTCATCAAATGACAACACATGTCTATGGTCAGCAAACATAACCATCTTTGATTGACGAGCTAGTCAAGTAGAGGCATACTAGGGACAATATGTTTTGTCTATGTATTCGCACATGTACTATGTTTCTGGTTAATACAACTCTAGCATGAATAATGTTGGGGATATGACTATTTGTGTAAGCCGCCCAGGAGGGGCCGGGTTACGCAAAGAGTACTCATCAGAGGAAGCCCAAGACCAAGCATGAAGATGGCGGTTCAATAAAGAGCTTAAGGCCCACGGGCGGCTTAAGCCCATCGTAGTAAACCGCCATGATGGCATGACTTGTAACGTAAGGTAGATTTAACTGGTCACCGAGCCGGACTCTGTTTATAAGACGGCCGGGACTCTGTAAGCCACAGGGCGTCAACCCGTGTATATAAGGTGACGACCTGCTGGCGACTTAGGGCAAGAAAACAACTCATCGAGAACCGGGCATAGCGTATCTCGCTCCCTGGTTATCGAAACATCAATACCAACCCAACTAGACGTAGGCCTTACCTTCACCGTAAGGGGCCGAACTAGTATAAACCCTCTCGTGTCCCTTGTCCCGATTTAACCCCTTCAAGCTTCCTAGTGGTGATGGCTCCACAACTAAGTCCTTTCATGAGGACATCTGATGTGACTATTCCACGACAGTTGGCGCCCACCGTGGGGCCAGCGCACGGTGGATTTGAGTTCTTGAAGGGCAGCTTCGAAGGGCTCAAGGGGTACGTAGTGGGCCGGATGACCAAGAGTCATCGCGGCAAGATCTAAATCGACGACAAAGGCTGGGGTCCCGACGCCGGCTCAATTGAGTACGGATACCGGGTCCCCTTCGGCGGAATCCATGTCTTCATGGCCGGATCAGTGAGCCGGGCCCTGCGCCGGACAACTGCACCGACCTCGTCGAGACAGCTCAGCGTGCGAGGAAGACCCGGACTCATCCGGTGATGAGGCGTGACTTCGTGGGCTGCGTCCACGGAGAGGAACTTTCTGGATCTGAAGATGGGGGTGAGACGGATGTCCTTTCAAACGGTGATTCGTCCGCCGGCTCAACAGATTCGTTGTATCAAGTACAAGCCGGCGTGCTCGGGGGCTGTTCCGATGGCATCAGTATTCCGGACCCCGATGAGCCGCCAAGATGGGCCGGAATCTTCATGGCTGGAACTCAGCCCGGTTCAAACTCTACAAGAGCCGCAGCGATCACGTCCGGATCGAGAGCAGCAGGCGGGCGGCCCGTCGCCCACCGCTCAAGTCTTGATGGATCTCATGGACAAGCTTATGGCCCTGTTAACCGCCACGGCTATTCCCACAGACAAAGATGAGCATGACGCAGCGGTAGCACAGGTGCGTGAGGAGATAGCTCAGGCCAAGGAGGCTTTGGCAGCTGAGGATACTAGACTAGCTACAGAGCGGGCAGCTCTCGACGCCCGGGCACAACGCTTGCAGTCAGAAGCTTACCAGCTCATGATGAGCTTAAATGCATCCAATGAAAGAATGAGGAGGAGACATCAGAAAATGCAGTCTCGTTTACCTCCGAATTACGACCCCCGGGTTCTCTTTGCTACACCCGGAGCCGGCCCTAGTAACCCGCCAGAGGCCGATCGGCTTATGACAGCCGGAACAGGAGGACCGTCTTAGCCTCGGGATATGGTGCCGCCTCACGTGAGCATGCCACCGCCGCATTATGTGCCGATTCCACCGGGTCACTTTTCCAGCCCCATGGAGAATTTAATCGCAGCTTCAGCGCGTTTAGTGGCTCTTCCTATGGAAGGTGATGACCCGACGGCAGTGGAAACCCGAAGGGTCAGAGAGCTCCTCCAGACAGCCCTGCCTCAGCAGGAGACCTATTCTTATAGCCAGGACAGGATTCATTCAACTCCCCCACCCTGGGTAGCACCACCTCACCAGAACCGGAGCCCAAGTTACAGCAGACGCATGGAGTCGGAAGCTTTGTCGAGCAATGCCCAACAACGTAACCAGCCCGGGGGCTATAATCCGGCGCAGGACCAAGTACGTCAGGAGGATGATCACCCGGAGTATCCAATGACATCTGTTGAGGCGGGAGTAGCCACTAGAACCGGCGGTGTCCCTGGCCTGGCGCCGGCTCTGCGCGATGTACGTCTGCCCAAGGACTTCAAGGGAGCTCGAAAGGTACCAATTACACGGCCGACTTACAGCCCGAGGCGTGGATCGAGAGTTATGAGATGGCCATGGAGCTGCTAGAGGTCAGTGACGCGGAAATGGCTAACTATTCCACCATGATGTTAGATGGAATAGCCCGGTCTTGGCTGAAGGGCTTACCACACAATTCCATTGGTTCATGGGGCGAGTTGAAGGCCCGGTTCATCCAGAACTTCAAGGACACCTGTAAGCAATCTATGTCGATTATAGACTTGACGGATTGTAAGCAAGAGGAAGGTGAATCCACCACCCATTGGGTATGCCGGGTCAAGGAGATAATTCATTCCTCCGATAAGATGGATGCCGGTTCTGCGGTTCTTATGCTGGAGAAAAAATTGCTGTTTTGAGCCGCTGAGGCAGAAACTGGGGCGCCTTAAATGTGACCTCACGGATATGGGTACACTGGTGGCGGCTTTAGTCAAATATGCCGATTCTAATAGTACCAGGGATCCCGCGTCTGACGATGAGGAGACAGGGAAGGGAAAAAGGAACGGCAATAGAAAGGGTCAGCGGCATAACCCGGGGAATCAAGGCGGCAATAAGCGTAAGGCGGACGGTAACCCGGAGTTTATGGCCAATGCCAACGTACGGGGTAACAATCCGAGACGTAAGGGTAAACCGCCTCGATCCGGCGGGTCAGGCCCATCTTTGGAACAGCTACTCCATGAGCCCTGCCCAAGACACGACACCAGGGAGAGGCCCGCCACGCATTTATGGAAGGATTGCGCAATCATGAAGGCGTTTAAAACATCCAACACCTTTGATGGCGGTCATGGATCTGGCGGCGGCTCAGGGGCCGGCGGATTTCATGGCCCGGGCGGTGGCTCAAATTCCGGTTTTCAGGGGCATCCAGGTAGTAATAATCAGCAGCAATCTGGTCAAGGTGGACAGCAGCAGCAGCAGTCAGGTTATCAAAGCCATTCGAAGCAGTTGAGTGGTGGACAATATCACGTGTTTACCACTAGTTTGTGCAAACGTGACCAGAAGGTTCATAAGAGGGCTGTGAATTCTGTTGAGCCGGCAATTCCTCGTTATCTAAGGTGGTCAAAGTAGCCCATCATATGGAGCAGGGAGGATCATCCTCCGCGGGTCGATAACCCGGGTCAGTTGGCTTTGGTAGTGGCGCCTCAGGTTGGTGGGTATAAGTTCACCAAGGTGCTCATGGATGGGGGTAGTAGCATCAACATCCGCTACTACGAGACCTTTCAACGCATGGGGTTGACTGATAAAAATCTGAGAACATCCAACACTGTTTTCCATGGAGTTGTCCCTGGTAAGTCGGCTTACCCAGTTGGCAGGATTGAGCTGGAGGTGGCTTTTGGAGATGAACATGACTCGAGTGAGAAGTTGATGTTTGAAGTGGTCAAGATCAGAGCCCATACCACGCCTGTTTTGACGACGGCTTATGCTAAGTTTATGGCCCGGCCATATTACGTTATTTACAGCTCAAGATGCCGGGTTACAAGGGCACCATCACTGTACATGGCAGCCATAAGGTAGCATTGGAATGTGAAGAAGGTGACGTGGCTTATGCTGAGTCGGCCTGCGCAGCAGAGGAGCTCAAATTTTATCAAGATAATGTTAACCCAGCGGATATGACATCCCTGAAGAAGCAAACTATAGAGCACGACCCGGCGTTAAAGTTTAAATCGGCAGCTGAGACAAAGCTTGTTGATTTTACCCCGGGTGACTCTTCTAGACAGTTCAGCATCAGCAGCAACTTGGACCCCAAATAGGAAAGTGCGCTCATCGAGTTCATCCGTGAGAACCAGGACATCTTTGCATGGAAACCCTATGACATGTCGGGTGTACCGAGAGAACTCGCTGAGCATACTCTCAATATTGATCCAAACTATAAGCCGGTCAGGCAGTTTCTTCGCCGTTTTAATGAAGAACGACGGAAGGCTATTGGGGAAGAAGTCGCCCGGCTCTTAGCGCCCGGGTTTATCATTGAAGTTTTTCACCCGGAGTGGTTGGCTAACCCGGTGCTTGTCCTCAAGAAGAACGGCACCTGGCAGATGTGTGTGGACTACACGGACTTAAACAAGGCTTGTCCAGCTGACCCTTTTGCTCTTCCCCGTATTGATCAAATCATTGATGCTACGGTGGGTTGTGAGCGTTTGAGTTTTTTGGATGCTTACTCCAGTTATCATCAGATTAAGATGGCAGTTAAGGACCAGGAGAAGACAGCTTTCATCACTCCGTTTGGAGCCTTCTGCTATGTGTCTATGCCATTTGGGCTCAAGAGTGCCCAGGCGACTTATCAGCGGTGTGTGCAGAACTGTTTGCACGACCAAATTGGGCGTAATGTCCATGCCTATGTGGATGACATTGTGGTGAAGTCCAGAGAAAAGGAGACCTTGATATCTGACCTAAAGGAGACCTTTGAGAATCTCCGGGTTTACAAGATGATGCTTAACCCGGCCAAATGTGTGTTTGGCGTTCTTGCGGGCAAGCTCTTGGGTTTTCTGGTGTCCAATAGAGGCATCAAAGCTAACCCAGAGAAGATTAAGGCGATTACCCCACTGGCTAAACTGGTGTGCATCAATGATGTTCGGCGACTGGCGGGTCGCGTTGCCGCCTTAAGTCGATTCATAAGTCGGCTCGGTGAGAAAGCCCTCCCATTGTATCAAATGATGAAGAAAATCGACACTTTTATGCAGGAGGAGGCCGTTGATGCTGCTTTTGAGGACTTAAAGAGACAAGCTATCGAGCCGCCGGTTCTCGCGGCTCGATTGACAAAGATCCTTCTTTGTTATATGTGGCTGCCAATTCACGAGCCGCCAGCGTTGCCATCGTGGTGGAGCGTAAGGAAGCGGTAAGGAGCATCCGTTCAACGGCGGTTTACTACATCGATGAGGTGCTCATTGAATCCAAGCAAAGGTACCGCATTGGCGTAAGCTTGTTTACTGTGGTGTTCATGGCAAACCGGAAGTTGAAGCAGTACTTTCAAAGCCACCCTATAACTGTGGTAAGTTCTCCCCTTTGGGAGACATCATTCAGAACAGGGAGGCCACAGGACGAGTCGCCAAGTGGGCCATTGAGCTTGGGCCTCACGATTTGAAGTACATGCCATGTACTGCTATTAAGTCTCAGGCCTTGGTGGACTTCATCAATGATTGGACAGAGTTACAGGCCCCTGAGGAGAAGCCAGATAACACATACTGGACTATTCACTTTGACGGGTCCAGGCAGCTAGAAGGCTCGGGGGCTGGAGTGGTGTTGACTTCCCCTCGAGGTGACAAATTTTGTTATGTACTCCGGCTTATGTTTCCATGTACTAACAATGCAGCTGAATATGAGGCAATACTCCATGGTCTCCGGATGGCTAAGGAGATGAACTTAAGCCGGGTACGATGCTTGGGCGACTCAGATCTGGTGGCTCAACAAGTGTCACGCAAATGGGATTCCAAGGACCCCCTTATGGCGGCTTATCGTCATGAGGTAGATGCTGTGGCTGGTCACTTCACGGGTTATCAAGTGGAGCACATCGATCGAAGGAAGAACGAGGCGGCTGATGCTTTAAGCAGGTTGGGATCCCAACGTAAGCCGGTGCCTCCCAATACCTTTCTCGATGTGTTACATAACCCTTCTGTCAAGGTGCCTACCGAGGAAGAATTAGCAGTGCCAGACCCGGAGGCACAGCTGGTGGCGGCTCTTCATGTTATCCCGGATTGGACGGTGCCTTACTTGGCTTATATGACCGGGGGTGAATTGCCGGAGGATGAGACATTGGCGAGACAAATCGTCAGGCGCTCTAAATCCATGACGATTGTTAACGGCGAGTTACATCACCTCAGCATCACGGGGGCGTTTCAACGCTGCATATCACCTACAGAAGGCCAAGAAATACTCCGTGAGATCCATGAAGAAGATTGTGGCCATCATGCCGGGTCATAATCCCTCGTAGCCAAGGCTTTTCGTCATGGTTTCTATTGGTTGACGGCTCATGCTGATGCGGAGGACCTGGTCAGTAAATGTGATGGGTGTCAAAAGTTCTCACGACAAGCTCATGTGCCGGCTCAAGAATTAAGGATGATCCCAATTACTTGGCCATTTCCAGTCTGGGGGCTTGACATGGTTGGACCTTTCAAAAGGTCTAAAGACAAAAAGACACATCTACTGGTGGCGGTGGATAAGTTTACCAAGTGGGTTGAGGCGAGCCGGTCATAAATGTGATGCGAGCACGGCGGTTCAGTTCGTGAAAAAGGTGATCTTTCGTTTTGGTTTTCCACATAGCATCATAACTGATAATGGCACTAATCTCTCTAAGGGTGCCATGGAAGAGTTCTGTCAAAGAGAACATATCCAGCTTGATGTTTCGGCCATTGCTCATCCTCAATCCAATGGTCAAGAAGAGAGAGCTAATCAAGAGATCCTGAAAGGTATCAAACCCCGGCTCTTAGTCCCCTTACAGCGGACTCCGGGTTGTTGGGTGGAGTTACCCTCCGTGTTATGGAGCATCAACACTACGCCTAACAGATCTACGGGATACACACCTTTCTTCATGGTATATGGAGCAGAGGCGGTCCTACCAAGTGACATCCGGAACGACTCACCCCGTGTGGCGGCTTACGTTGAGGCGGATAACGAAAAGGCTCGTCAGGATGCACTTTACTTGTTGGACGAGGAGCGAGAATTGGCAATAGCCCGCTCGGCGATTTACCAGCAAGACCTGCGCCGCTATCACAGCCGCCGGGTTAGGAGCAGAACCTTTCAGGAAGGCGACTTGGTGCTCCGGCTCATCCAGGATCAGTCTGATATGCACAAGCTATCCCCGCCTTGGGAAGGGCCCTTTGTGGTCAGCAAGAATCTGCACAACGGGTCATATTATCTCATCGATATTCGAGAGCGCAAGGACTCATTTAAATCGGAGCAAGAGACCCGCCGGCCGTGGAATATAGCTCATCTCCGGCCTTACTATACCTAAATTACCAGCTTTTAAAGATACCTTTTTATGATGTACATATTATATAAAGCAATAAAGCAGGACCTCTGTCCTTTTTTCCCCATAAAGAATGTTTCATGTTTTCTTTATCAGGTGATGGACACTGCCAACAGGGGACGGATCATATCTAAATCTGGCTTTCCCTTTGGTCCATCTTATGATCATATCCGAATCTAGCCATGGTCACTTGGGGGCTTCCTGTTCAAACATAGGTCGTATTCGAACCAAAGAGGACATAGCTGTTGATACCCACTTGATCGGCATACTGCCAAACCCACTTGGGGGCTTCCTGATTATATTTGAATCATAGCTTAACCCCTTTGGGTCTGACGTGGATCGTATTCGAATCAGCATCATTAAACAACTCTTATGTTCACTTGGGGGCTTCCTGTTCAAACATAGGTCGTATTCGAACCAAAGAGAACAAAGCTGTCGATACCCACTTGATCGGCATCGCCAAAGCCACTAGAGGCTGTATGATCGTATCCGAATCTTAGATTAACCCCTTTGGAACGGTTCTCTGATCGTATTCGAATCAGGAGCCTGTGAACATTGCAAGTATAATTATTTTAACTATCATTGAAACCTTCTTGAGGAGATGGTTCTTGATCCTTCCGGTTTTATATTGGTTACTTCAGGTTCTAAAAAGTACCAGGTAAAAATTTATATGAGCCGGAGAGGTTATCAAAAGGGTCGCGGTATCTTTGTTACGTTATGTTTTAACTAATCATGAACCGGCTTATACATGTGGTTTTTTGATCATGTCCGGGTTATCAATATTTTATAACCCACTGGCGCAGTAAGCCGTCCAGGAAACCTTGCCTATTTTATATGCAGGATAAAACGGAGCAAGGTAAAATATCAAGGAAACACATGATTACCATAAGCCATAAGAATTTAGTGATGGCGGCTTAACAAAAGCAATAAGTACCATAAGGCATGACAGGCATCAAGGAGTTTTTTCTATCCTATTACAAGACTCCCCGAGTCTAAACAAGTGAAGCATTGTTCTTTGCAAAGTTACAACCCGATTGGCGGCTCATTCCTCCGGCTGGCTTGATGACTCCGGGTTATCCTTCCCCGCCTCTCCTTCGGTTGTTTTCTCCTGGAAGGTGGACGAGGCCCAGTCGATGCCGCTCAAAGCTTCAAATTCAGCTTCAACATCTATTAAACTGGCCGGGTCCACTTCAGGGGCAAAGGTATGCTTACGCGTTGGAGGGATCAGGCTGACTTGGTCATATGGGGCGTTTGGGATTCTCCGGTTCTCGCTATCATAACCCAGCGAATACTTAGTGAGATCAGTATCCTCCCCAATGAGAGTCGCGAGGGGGCGTACGACTTTAACACAGGCAGTGAAGTCTTGTTCGCCAGAAGCAGCGCCGTCCTCCTTAAGGCTTGGATACCCAAGAGAGAGGTCAGCAAGGTCAAGTTCTGGTACCCATGCTCTTGCCCGACTCAACGCAGCCACGGCTCCGGCTCTCGCGGATGCCCGCCTTAAGTCTTGAATGTTTTGAGGTAGCACCGAAAGATGTCTCAACACGTCTTGCAGGAGCCGGGGAGAGGTATTTGATAAGGGCACAGCGGCCAATGCACGCTGTGACCTGGAGTACAGCTGCTCTACCAAGGTATACACTGCCTTAAGCTTGACCAGCATATTTTCCTTCAGATTGGTACTCACAGGGCCCTGCATATTCACAGTATAATGATGAAGCGGAGGCAACTATTACGATAACTCTTGAAGGATTACAATATTTACGGGCGGCTTACCAAAGATAGCTAAGACCATTTGGGATATCTGCCGCTTTAAGTCGGACAGCTCATTTGTTGCCTCGGCAAGAGATGCCTCTGTTGTTTCAGCCCGAGTCACCAGTGAAGCCCTCTCATCAACCCAAGTCTTCTTTTCCGATTCAAAATTTTTCTTCAGCTTCTCTTGTTCAGAGACACTGAATTCAAACTTGGAATTGGCTTTCTGAGCTTCGAGCTCTTGGGTTTTCAAATGGCTCTTCAGATCGGCAATCTCCGCCTCAAATTGACTTATGGTGGCCTTCATTGACATCAGGCTATGGTAAGAATCTTGGTAAGATAACATTCAAGTCCCAAGCATTTTACAAGTAAAGATACTTGGCACTTGGGGGCTAATGTATGTTTAAAGAATTTTTAATCTATTTTACCAAGTCACACATATTAAGTCTCAAGCACTTTACAGGTAAAGGTACTTGACACTTGGGGGCTAATGTGTAACCCAAATTCAAGGTTTCATGTTATCTCCGGGTTAAACATATTCAATTTAAACTGGACAAAACTAATAGCAAGCAGATTATTAAGTCTACAGCATATTCATCCATAAGCAATAGACTTGGGGCTGGTACAGTAAGAAAGATTCAGAGTAAAAGCTTAAATTTTACCTCAGATTTATGTTGTATTTGCTTCACCATGTCAATTTCAGTCACGACTCATCGTGTACTTGGCTCAGATATAGCGAGGCTATATCACCAATACTTAGGTGAGAGTAATCGGTGATGTCTTGTTTGACTTCCGACGCTAGGCAAACTCCTCTTTAGCGATGCATTGGGCAAGGGCGATGGTCGGCCGGTTCAACATATTGGCTCTTCACAATTTCAACCTCCGGGTCAGTCGTCTTGGCCGGGCTAGGAGTTTCCGGGTCATCCGAGTTGTGAATAACGTCTTCTGCAGGCGGATCTGAAGTTGGCACCGGAATATCAGAAGCCGGTTCAGGCGGTGGCTGAGGAGTGGAGCTGTCAGGAACGGATGAGTCAAGCACCGGTTCAGTAACCACCGGGTCTTGGGATGGCTTATTCTTCTTTGCCCTCTTGCTGGGCTTTACTTGCAAGCTGTCAATCAAAGTGGAAGGATAAGTATCAAAGTATAAGTATGGATAAACTTAAATTAAGAAAGGTTATATTACCCGGGAGCCGTTTTGAAAGCCGGCATGTTCGATTGCATCGACTCATCAGAAGAAGGGGAGGTATCCTGATAGTTGGAGTCAGATGAATTGAGAGGTTGGCGAATCAAACCCATCAAGGGTAAAACAAAACATAAGTCGGAGATAACCTTGGTCCGACGCTTCCTGGTTATGTCGGGTAAGCCGGAGGAAAGCTCTGCGTCCTGGTTGGCCCGAGTCTATCGCCGGTTCTCAAGCTGCTGTTGCTTCAAAAGAAATTGAGGATCTTGGTAAACGAGAGGGTATGAAAACCTTACTTTCCGGGTCACCCTTTGGATTCTTTGTGTTGGCAAAGGCTCTGAGTCAGAGGAAATTATAGTTACCTCTTCGCCAGCTGCTTGACTGTCCCAGTATCCTCCTGAATAATTTTGGGGATATGACTATTTGTGTAAGCCACCCAGGAGGCGCCGGGTTACGCAAAGAGTACTCATCAGAGGAAGCCCAAGACCAAGCATGAAGATGGCGGTTCAATAAAGAGCTTAAGGCCCACGGGCAGCTTAAGCCCATTGTAGTAAACTGCCATGATGGCATGATTGTAACGTAAGGTAGATTTAACTGGTCACCGAGCCGGACTCTGTTTATAAGCCGGCAGGGACTCTGTAAGCCACAGGGCGTCAACCCGTGTATATAAGGGGATGACCTGCTGGCGACTTAGGGGAAGAAAACAACTCATCGAGAACCGGGCATAGTGTATCTCGCTCCCTGGTTATCGAAACATCAATACCAACCCAACTAGACGTAGGCCTTACCTTCACCGTAAGGGGCTGAACTAGTATAAACCCTCTCGTGTCCCTTGTCCCGATTTAACCCCTTCAAGCTTCCTAGTGGCGATGGCTCCACAACTATGTCCTTTCACGAGGACATCTGACGTGACTATTCCACGACAAATAATAAACATTTATCATGAAATAAGGAAATAAATAATAACTTTATTATTGCCTCTAGGGCATATTTCCTTCAGATGTAAGCAGCAGCCCTAGAACACATGACAAGAACACTAGGAAGAAGAGGATGGCTAAAGTTTCAGCCGTAAAAAAATACCAAGGCAAAGAAGCAAAAGGTCGATGAAGTTGCAACTATGTATGAGAAGTATGTTCACCATGGAAAACCATTGCGGAAATCAGCCCCCAATGAACAAGTGTGAGCTACCTAAGCCCTATTTGTTTTTTATTTTGATTTTTAGTTTTTATGTTCGAAACAAATGATTCATTCGGCTGCAACTATGGTAGCATGACACTTTACGTCAAGATAGGTGGATTTCTCATTGGATACAAGAAATTCCTTGTATGCTTCAAGCCTCGTGGGGATATGAATGATGAGGTTATGTCACTATGTATCGAGATGAACAACCTCGCATCTCGTGCAGGAAGCAATAGGGTTGTGAAGAAATACATGTTCTCGGTCCATGGGGTGGTAAGTTTTTGTAAAAACAAGCAATGCTTCATTCCTATTTTTCTTCACATTGTTTCTGCAACACAAACTAACCATTTTGTTGTTTCTTTCAAGTAGATGCTACTAAAACAAGACCCATCAACCTTCCAACCATCAGTTCTCATGCCCGAGCTTGAAAGGGCTATCACAAAGTTCAAGGTTCAAAATTTTGACCTTCTAAGTTTCCTGAGAGCCTTCTTTTGTTTCACACCACAAATACTTTCAAATATGTATCCGACAATGCGGTGCGGCTACAACATTTTCATTTGTTCTGAGTCCCTTTTGCCTTCTTTTGTTTTTCTAGCTTTTTTCACCATTGTTCATGATCGCCATTGGATAGTTGTTTGTGCAAACTTTCTTCACAAGTAATGGAATGTATTTGACTCAATCCATACAAAAGGAAAACAATCTCCTTTGAAGAAGCAGGCCAATAACCTGGTAGGCTCATGCTCTATTTTTAATTTTTGTGTTTCCCTTGATTCATCTTACATAAATCCCCTACAGCCATCTTTACACACCTCAGTTTCTTTCAAACTTTTGTGTGTGTTTTTGGTGGTAGATCACAAACTTTACAGCTCTCACACAAGAGTGCGATGACTTCAGGGTCAATGCTGGATCTTTCGCCCGTGTTGACCTAGAGGACTACCAAAGCAAAATAACCTGTGAGTTTTCTTTTTTCTTTTGCTTCAACCATGTGTTCCTTTTCAACATTTTGGTGTTTCCACTGTATATGGGAACTATGATGGAGAACTTTTTTTATCTCACAGGTGTGATTGTGGCTTTTTCAGGCTCAAATATGTGGAGAACTATGATGGAAAGGCTGTGAGAGAGTTTAAGCAGGTACCCATTTTTTTGTCTTGTCATTTTGTTACAATCTACTTTCTTTGTTTTCAATACTTATGCAGCAAAAGAATAACTAGTAACATACTTGCTTATTTTTGCATTCATTTCTACAGGAAGACATGCCACGATACCGCATGGATCTGGCATACAACCTCTTCATTCACCCAATGAACAATGCCCCAAAGGAGCGTGCATTCAAGGAAGAGTTGGCGGCTTAATTTTCTGGAAGGTTCAAGACGAACAAGCTCATTTCTTCGTCAGGTCTAGATCATGACTGAGGTGGTAGCATTTTGTTAGGATTAGGGTAGTGTGCGTTGGTATGTAAAGCGATGATACCTCCGGTAAACATATGTGTTCTTTTGGTATGTAAACTGACGATATTTTGTTGGGTTCATAACTTGATCTTTGGATGAAGCACTTTTTATGTTGCCAACATGATTATGCAAGGACAATTGCTGGAGTATCAATCTTTTTGTTTTTTTGTTTTTTGCTGGATGTGAAATATGAAAATATTTCAAACTTCAGCCATCGAAGTTTCAAGGGAATCTCTCTGCTTTTTTCCCTCAAAACATTTTTCTGAAAATAATATGTGAATGATACATTAACACACTTTATTTGTTGGAAGCTCACAAAAAATAGCTACAACCTTCTGTTAGATTTGTTGCAAAGACAAAATATACCTTTTACCTGCAAATTAGCTGCATCACTACAATTTTTTGCTGGAAGTATAATGTAAAATTGCTTCAAAAGTTATATGCAAAAAAAACTACAAAACATTGCTATAGTGCTACATTCTTTTGGAATTGATTTGCTACAAGCTCACACAAAAAGGAAACATGTATAGCCAAATTTTGCTACATAGCCAAATCATTCAAGTCTTTTCCTTTCCCAACATGTTATTTTGCTTCAACCATATTTCCTAAAAGCTGCAACCATATTTTTAAAAAGCTTCCCATATTTCCTAAAAGCTGCAACCATGTTTTTCAAAAGCTTCAACAATGTTTCTAAGAAGTTGCAACCATGTTTGTCAAAAGCTTCATCCATGTTTACTAAAAGCTGCAACCATGCTTCTCGAAAGCTTCAACCATGTTTCTAATAAGCTACAACCATGTTTTCAAGAAGCTTCAACCATGCCTTTCAAAAGCTTAAGTCATGTTTTTTTAAATGGATCCAGTTGTGGTCACAGCAACCATTGAGTACTTTTAAAAAAATTAAGGAAAAAACACATTCGGCTTTTTAAAAAAATTCTACAAATTTGGCACCATCATATGACAAAAAGTAAGCTCTCACAAATATATAACAATAAGATTCTTTTTAAATCAACTCTCGTAAAAAGCAACATTCTGCTTTTTCAAACCACATAGGTAGTAATATGTTGCAAGCCCACAAAACAAACATTTACAACTAGTCAACACAACTATTTTTTGTAAGCATTTTATCATAATTCTTGCATATGCATAGAAGTCATGGGGTGTTACAAGGCAATTCAACATTTTTTCCACTCATGAAACATCCTAAAGGTTAAGGATTGTTTCGACACCCAAAGCTTTCCCGCTGACACTCGCAGCAAGAAAAGCAGGAAGGAGTTGGCAGTTCTTCATGTTGTGATCCTCATCTTCACAATATTTGCATGGAGTCTTCTTTTCCCTTGGCTTTGGAGCTTTCTTCGTTTTTGCTGCGTCCTTCTTTGCTTTCTTCTTCATTTCATCTTCTCGAAGCTCAATTAGTGGCTTCCTTCGCTTCTCTTTTCCCTTTGGCATCCCCTTCTTTGCTGACTTTGGTGGGTTCCGCAGTCCTACGGGGGGTGGATCCCGCTGCCCTGTACTTGGACCACCTGAGACTTGTTCATTCTTTGCATGACCTTGGGCTTCTTTGTATCCTGTAACCCCATCAGTTGCTCTAGATTTTATTGCAGCAACCCCAACAATGTCCTGCTCAATTAGGCCACAGACAAAACTATAAGCTTCATCATTTGAATCATGCATTAGAAGCGAGTTTCCCAAACTTCCGGCAGAGAGATTTAAACTTTAGGGTATTTGTCATGGGGACGCCGAAGTGCATAGCTCTATGCCCATTGCCTGGATCAGGCGCAAGGTCAGTTGCTCTCTTAGACCATCTTGGAAGCATGTAAGTCGCATGTATTGTTTGCTCGTTCAGGTGTACCATGACACGGATGATAGGTGGGCAGATTAGCCCACACATCTCAAACATGTTGCAGTTGCACATGTATGTCTGATCTTCAGGGGCAACGCGCACCATGTACACTTTAGGGTTGACGCCATCATTTGCAACAAGGCGAAACCAGATGACGTCCCCTTACACCTGATATTGCAGCCCAAAGCCTGTTGATTTAGCCAATAGTTTTTGAAACTTGGAAAATACCTCTCTGGTATAGAAATCTGCAGCCTGCTTTTCAATGTTGTAACTGCAAACAAAAAAGCTTCCAACATCAATAAGAACTGCTACATATGTTTCAAAGAAATGCTGCAACCAAACTGTACTGGAAAACAGGTAAAAAAAGATACACAGAGAAACTAAAAAAAATGCTACATGACTATGGACTTACTTGCCCCAGAGTGGTGGCCTCGTCGTTTCCTTTACGAAGCCAGCATTGTCTTGACGGTCAAGCATTAGCTCCTGGCAAAGCTCAAACTGTTGAACAAATGTCCAAACTGAGTCTCCATGATGATTTAAAGTCTTGAAGTAGGAATTCAGGCCCTCAGACCGCCCGGTTGTTCCTGTGAATGGGAAGAACTTATTCCTAAAGTACACAAGAGCCCACATCTCCTTGCTATTCCACATGTTTTTGAGGTGTTTCTTATCACCCACACCAAATAACTCGACCAGCTGCTTCCACCATTCTTCAAACTCCTCAATGGTATCTCAACCATGGATGCAACCATAGAATGCTTCAGCAAAAGACTCATCCTTACCCATCATCTTCCCTAATTTATTCCTTGCAACCCGGAAGACGTGCCACTTGCAACATCTGTGTGTTGAATCTTGGAATAACATTGAGATGGCTTTAGACATTGCCTGGTCTTAATCAGTCATAATGTTCAACGGATGGTCGTTATTCATTGCCAACATCCATTGCTGGAAGACCCACTTGAAAGTTTCAATGGTCCCATCAGGCAGCAAAGCACACCCCAAGCAAATGGTGTGTGTGTGGTTGTTAATGCCAACAATCGGAGCAAAGGGCAGGTTATAGAAATTTGTGCAGAATATGGTGTCCAAAACCAAACAATCTTTGTACTTTGGATACAAGGCCCTTGTTCTCCCATCAACCCAGAAAAGTGCCCTAACAGCTCCATCTTCTTCTAGCTTCAAAAAAAAGAAGTTTGGGTTCTCCATTTGTCTTCTCTCAAAGTACTCAATGGTCAGCTCCAAATCACGCTTTGACATACCCCTTCACAACTTTGCTCTTGCATTTGTCACATCAGTCTTCACATACGGCAAACTCCTTGGATCGCAACACCGTGCGCCTCCAAGCAAGCCCATCATATTAGCCGTTGATATATATGTTGCGATAGTGCAGTGAAGTGATGTACTGCATGTCTGCATCCGGGATCTTTCTGTGAGAGAGGCAAAATCTCTGACGACCCCTCTGTAGCATCAGCTGCTATGTGTGATCAGCCTAAAAAACTGTCACAACCCAGCTACCATCTTTGAGGCTAAGACCCATATGAGCCTTGCAATCGTACCGCTCCAACCTGTTTCTTCTCCTCTTGTCGCTCACATCCATAGGCCAGCTTTTTTGCTTGCTGATTTTTTATTTCTAGCATAGCTCATATCAACATCATCACATTGATTTGTTGCAGTGCCGTCAGAAATGCTTCCACCGACATTCTTCGAAGGATCTTTCCGTGAGTGTATGCACTCAAAAAATCTATAGATTAGAATGCGCTTCTGCTCCGAGCTTTTTACCTACTATGCCTTGATGTCACAATGCGAGTTCTGAATCCCATCTTCGAGGCATATTCATTGTAAACACGCTGAGCTTCTTCAACATTGTCAAAAACCATTCCAACAAAAGGGACAATTGGTTGCGAAGATATATCTTCATCAGGTTCATCAACAAGGGTCGCATCATTTCCATTGGCATTGTCAGCAGCAACTTGGGCATTCTCATGATTTGGAGCTGCACCATCCGTGTTCAGCTGCAAGGTATCCTCACTATCCGTTCCTGGAGGATCATTCAAATCAATGCCATCCTCTTCTTCTTGCTGCGCAACATTTTGCAGATCATCATCAAGGAAAATCGATGGCTCCACAGCAACATTCTGCAACAAAATCAGCGCCCAAATCAATATTTGTTTTGCTGCGTCAAAAAACATGCAAAAAGCGCCAACAAAAATAGCGGACGCAGCATGTGAATCACAATTCCTGCATGTAACATTTAGGATGTAGCATGTAACATACATGAAGTAGCATGTAGCAAGTGCACTACACACTTGTAACATTTTACTAGCAGACAGCAGGAAGAAACATTTTACTAGCATTAATTGGCAACATCTCAAAAATATTTTAGAAAAATCAACACAAGTAATTGACAACATGTTTTATCTCATACTCATCAATTGAAATCAAAGTTTTTGCAACATTTTTTGTGAGGGAAATGGATCTAGGGTTTGCAATTGGAATTCATACCAGATCAATTTCATCCCGGCCATGCCGTGCTACATCTTGGAAGACCACACCAGGGTTGTAGTGCCGTTGCAGCACCGGTCCACTACCACCAGGGTCTTGCCGCCTCAGAGGACTTCGGCCATGAACAGCAGCGGAGCTCGAGCCCAAATCCATGGCGGCAAGGAGGTCATTACGGATGTAAGACATGCTTGAAGCAAATCCAAGGCCACTCCTCGAGGTGATTCGGTCGTGGGGAACAAAAAACCGGCAGGTCCAGCTGCCGCCGCCGCGGGTCGGGGACGGGCAGATGCGGGGGGATCCAGTTCCCCTGTTTTGTTTCCTCGTTGTGGCGGTTCGAAGAACGGTTGAAACAATCAAATTCGATTTTTGCTGCAACGATCGTTCGGTGGAACCTCGCGCGCAGATCTGGCGGTCCACACTAACTGCATCGGACGGCTGGGGCTCGACCGGCTCAATAGTTGGGCCGGCGCGCCTGCGCAGATTGCTGCCCTTAGCCCACTACACTCTCCACAAATACGTCCCGTAAGCGCAATGCTTCCTCACACTGTCACACACTCCCTCGCTCCTAAAATTCCAGTCACGACTCACAAGCTCACTGGACACAAGCGCTGGTGTGGCGACAGCACGAAGCAGAAGATGGCTGCCCGCGCCACGGCAACGTTCCTCCCCGTCCTCTCCCTGCTCCTGCTCCGCGCCGGCGCGGACGACGACTCGGCGTTCGTGTACGCCGGCTGCTCGCAGGGGCGCTACGATGCCGGGACGCAGTACGAGTCGGGGGTGGACTCCGTGCTCACATCCCTCGCCAACAGCGCGCCCTACACCCCCTACGCCAACATCACTTCCCCCTCGGCTTTACCCCCCGTGGCCGGCCTCTACCAGTGCCGCTCCGACCTCCCGGCCTCCGTCTGCACCGGCTGCGTGCGCTCCGCCATCTCCAGGCTCTCCTCCCTCTGCTCATGGTCCGCCGGCGGCGCCGTGCAGCTGCGCTCGTGCTTCGTGCGCTACGGGAACGACTCGTTCGTCGGGAAGCCGAACACGGCCGTGCTCTTCAAGAAGTGCGGCGGCTCGCCCGGGGACGCCGGCGGCGCCGCCATGAGGGACTCGGCTCTCGGAGGGCTCGCTTCCTCGGTGGCGCCCGCCGGGGGAGGCTACCGCGCCGGCGGAGCGGGGGGCGTGCAGGCCATGTCGCAGTGCGTGGGGGACCTCGACGCCAAGGCGTGCTCCGACTGCGTCTCGGCCGCGGCCGCGCAGCTCAAGGCCGGGTGTGGCTACGCCTCCGCCGGCGAAGTGTACCTCGGCAAGTGCTACGCGCGCTTCTGGTCCAACGGTGGCGGCTTCGTCAGCGGCGCAAGCTCGGGAAATGGATACGGATTTGTGCCGCGCATGCACGGTGAGCGGCTGGCTCTTGCTGTCGCTGGTTTCTTCGCTTCGTTGGCCTACTTTTCAGTTCTACTCGTCTAGTTACGGTCGCAGTATGGGTTGAGATCAATGTTAGCTATGGTGTGTTATTGCCAACACGTATGTCCCGTATTGAATTAGATACAGTCCAGTCTTGCCCTTGTGTAGCAAAATATCATGTTGATTCGTACGTGTAAGCTGGGTTTCTGAAGTGTGTAATTATAAATATCATGTTGATTCGTACGTGTAAGCTGGGTTTCTGAAGTGTGTAATTATAAGGGCATCTCCAGCCATTGGCCCTCCAGGGGCGTCTAAAAGCGCCGCTGGGTGAGCAGCGAAAAAAAGGCCCTGGCGAAGTCGTCGCCAAACCGTCGACCCAGGGGCGCCTCTGATGAGTGTAAAAAAAGGAGGACCTGTTCGCGGTTATGACAAAGAGCGATTAAATTTAAATGCGAACATGGCGAATTTCGCCAAATTCGCCCATTTTCATTACATTATTAAGCTAATCTAAAAAGAAAGGGCTGAAGTAAATGCGCGCCGTCGCTGCCATCATCGTCGTCGACCTTCTCCTCCTTGACGCGGACGCCCGGCTGGACCGGCGTCGCCATGGTGGATCTGGCGGAGGCGTCGTCGTCGTCGCTGTCGCGACAGATTTACGAATCTGTCTTCGTCGCGGCAGCGTCGGCGCTTACTCAGCGGCGCTAGATTCGGTACTGGCGCTCCTTAGCCTTCTCTGGTGCGCCTTCTCCATCATAATGGAGTCTGGCGCGCCCATTTCAGGCGCGTCGTCGTCGACGAAGCTCCGCCGCCGCCAGCCGCCACCGCTCCGTCTTCCGGCGCCAGATCCGCTCCGTCTTCGCTTGCGAAGCGGAGGAACCGAGGCAGCGCGCGCCGCCTCGTTGATAGCGATGCGGCGCTGCGAAGTGCGCCGACCGAGCGGCGACTCCGCCGCGAGCTTCGGCCTTGACGGCGAGCAGGGCGGAGTGCCGGAGGAGTGCGAGGAGGATCGAGGAGGAAGAGGAGGAGGAAGGCCCGAACCGCCTTGGCGCCCATGTCCCGCGTGCGGTGCGTCGCCGGGGTATGCTAGCGGTGGGTCGTTGCCGCCTCGAGTGCGTGAAACGCCCTCGAGTGTGCGGCGGGGGGCGCCCGCAGGTGGCGCCCTCGCTGATTCGCCGCCGCCGACCACCGGCGCACCGTTAGTGGGCGCCAGCGCTTCTTCTGGCGGCGCTCGAAATCGCCGCCAGCGGCGTGGTTGTCGGCGCGTCGATCGGGGGGAGGCGTTAGGCGTCGGTGAGGGACGCGACGATCTCAACCTCCTCGGCGAAATACTCGGCCGCGCGGCGTCGGCAGCAACGGGAATGGGCACTCCCGGCGAGCCTCCATCCCGATGGCGGCTCGCATGTCGGCGGCGCCGGATGTTCGCCGAACATGAGCGAGACTCGAAAAGCGGAGCGAACGGCGGCCGGCCGTTGCCGCCGCCTCGTCCCGAAGCGTTACGCCATGGCGGCAGCGACGCGCAAGGGAGAGGCAGAAGGCGAGGGCGAGGGCCGGGCGGCGGCGGGGCGGGGCTGGTGTGGGCACAGAGAGTGGAGTGGAGGCCGCCGGCTTTTATAGCCGGCAGCGCCGTGTGTGCAGCGTCTGCGAGGAGGCGTCGGCGCCGCCCCATGACGCCGCCCGTGAAGAATCAATGGCAAGGCTGACCGGCTGCAGCCTTGCCATTGATTCCCGCGAAACCGAGGCCGTTAGGGGAAGACGAGGCGCCGAAGTCGCCGACGCTGCTGGCCAGCGGCTTCTTCAGCTAAAACAACTTCGCCCGGCGCCTCGGCGCCCAGCGCGCGGGTTGGGCTGGGTCCGCCGGCGCTGTTTTCGGCCTAAGCCGGCGATTTTCGGCGTTCTGGGGGCGCGACTGGGCCGTTTTTTCGGCGCTGGTGCGAAAAAATCGTCTGGGGAGGCCTTCTTGGGGGCGCGGCTAGAGATGCCCTAAATATCATGTTGGTTCGTACTGCCATGTATCCATGCATGTATGCTTCTCATCGCATCTCAATGATTATGGCACCAAAACAACCACATGAAAACAATTCAGATAACCATAAACACACAGAGAAGGCATACACATCTGAGGCTTTATCATTCTACACTCACAAGTACAGCCAATAATATTTTGTGGGCTCATAGTCAGGATGCAAGGACTTACTAAACCGACTCATCATGCTGCGCTCTCAAAGGCACGCATGTCACAGGCACACCAGAGTGTGGATAAAAAAGAGCTTTAATTTTGTCCGGCTTTACCTTTGCTTTTGATGTGGGATACCTTTATTAATAGGCGCCACTAAGCTCATCTCAAGTTTTAGCACAGTAGCATATCGCAAAGTGGATTCAAATGATTCAGCTTTTGCGCCACCAAAACTTGAAAGAATGGAGGGGATATCTCTGGTACCCAACTGTACAACGTTAGTGGCTCGCGTGGTTCTTGTCTTTGGTAAGCTTTTGGGGCTAGTTTTCTAACCCTTCTTTCACCGTTCACTAGGCAAGCAGGCATGTAAGTACTTTGGGTTAAGTTAACACGATGGCTCGCTGCGACCGTTACACTGCCGGTGCCGGCATAGGAAACTCGGCTCTTTGCTGGATTGTGCAAGCGAAACAGTGAAGGCTGGTGGTCGCAGGATGCGCACCAGTTTGCGCTATGATTGGCCCAACTTGCTCCAACGCTGCCTTTCTCTTTGGCCGTCCTTGTCCTCATCGATTGGCTAGCTCTCTTTATAGGCCAAAAAGACCGTCTTGGGACTTAAGTTGAAGGTTTTGCAGATGCCCTCCACCTTCACCAAGTACCTCGTCGCCCTCCTAGAGCAGTTCAGCTGCCCTCCACCATCACCAAGTACCTCGTCGCCGTCCTAGAGCAATTCAGCCTGACGACGAATAACGACTGCACCTGAAAGGTGAGGAATGGCAGCACTGGCGGAGCTAGACAAGATTCTCTTGGGGGGGCAAAGGCTGCAATTTTTCTAATCTAATCAGTCCTTAAAAAAATTCTTCCTACTTTTTGCCAAGGCTGGGGGGCCACGGCACCTGCACAGTGCATGGAGCTCCGCCGCTGAATGGCAGGCTCACCCTGATAAGGGTTGTGCTGACTTCAGTGTAGCCCACGACATCAGGATCGAAAGCCTTCTCACCTTCAAGCTGGTGAGCCCTGCCAACTTGAGGGTCCTCGTCTTAAACGACCAGAGCATTCAGATTGTAGCGAATTGCTTGCTGCACTACAAAGCATTGAACATTGTTGCGGGTGTTGCTGAGGGTGGTGTTGTGGGTGCTGCTGATGGTGCTTAGGATGGGATCGCTGCTATCTATGCTATGATAATTGAATTTGAAGATTTTGTTTTGTTATGATGTTATATTTGTGTTAGACTTCGTATTGTAGCCCTACTGTGTAAACCATACTTTATTGGTATTGGACTTGTATGTCATCATTATATATATGCGATAGGCCACCCCTTTGAGGGTTGAGCCAGTTCCCCCAAAACCTATGTTTTACATGGTATCAGAGCATGCGGCAGCCACCTGGATTTGTTGATCACACTCAGCCTCATCATCTCTGTGATCTGACGAAGGCCATATATGGACTGAAGCAGGCTCCTCGTGCCTGGCATGCTCGCCTGGCTTCAGCTCTACGCACTCATGGGTTCATTCCTTTGACGACTGATACTTCACTGTTCTTGTTTCAGCGACCGAGTGTGACCATGTACATCCTTGTGTATGTGGATGATATTGTCCTCGTGAGCTCATCTCCGACGGCTGCTGATGCTCTTGTGACTGCACTTGGTCGTGATTTTGCAGTTAAGGATTTGGGACAGCTTCATTTCTTCCTGGGTATTGAGGTCGCTCATCAGTCTCGTGGCAGTTTGGCTCTCACCCAGAAGAAGTACTCTCTTGATCTCTTGCCCCGTGCTGGTATGCTCAAGTGCAAGCCATCGCCTACGCCCATGTCCTCCACTGACACCCTTTCCGCTGCTGATGGTGCTCTTCTCTCTCCTGAGGATGCTACTGAGTATAGGAGTATTGTTGGTGGCCTGCACTATCTGACGATAACGCGTCCTGATCTCTCCTTTGCGGTTAACAGGGTGTGCCAGTATCTTCATGCTCCTGCTGATGTACATTGGTCTGCTGTGAAGCGCATACTGCGTTATGTGCGTCTCATTGTCTCCTTTGGTCTTCTCCTGCGCCCCAGTTCCTCCGGAGTTCTTTCTGCATTCTCTGATGCTGATTGGGCTGGGTGTCCAGATGACAGGCGATCCACGGGGGGACATGATGTGTTCTTGGGTCCTAATCTGATTGCCTGGAGTGCACGCAAGCAAGCCACTGTTTCCCGCAGCAGCACAGAAGCTGAGTACAAGTCGGTTGCCAATGCGACTGCCGAACTTATATGGATTGAGTCCCTACTTCGAGAGCTAGGAGTTGCTCAGCCACATCCTTCGGTTCTTTGGTGTGACAACATCGGTGCTATGTTTCTGTCGTCAAACCCGGTGTTTCATGCACAGACTAAACACATTGAGATTGACTATCATTTTGTGAGGGAACGTGTTGCACAGAAGCTACTACAAGTCAGGTTTATCTCTTCAAAAGATCAACTTGCAGAAATCTTCACCAAGCCTCTACCTTCTCCCATGTTTGAGGTCTGTAGGCGCAATCTCAACCTCCTAGATACTTCAGGAGTGAGTTGAGATTGAGGGAGGGTGTTAGACTTCGTATTGTAGCCCTGCTGTGTAAACCATACCTTATTGGTATTGGACTTGTATGTCATCATTATATATATGTGATAGGCCACCCCTTTGAGGGTTGAGCCAGTTGCCCCAAAACCTACATTTTACAATTTGTACTACTATGCTTATGGTTATACTTATGGTTTTGGTTGCGCTTATTCTTATGGTGTATGCTTATGCTTATGCTTATGGTTACATTATATATGTTTGTGTTGTGTGTGTGTGTGTATTGGTAACCTCGCCAATCCTAGAACAGGTTACCACCTCTCTTGTGTTGTGTGTAACCAAACAATACCTCTTTCCATCTAGGTAGAACATGCACACAACCAAACACAAGTTTCGATGTTGCTGCCCAGCCAAGCTAGAGGGGATGCAGGCAAATAAACAATATGCAAAACTTGGTTTTTGACCTGTATTCACTCAGCTAGGCTGAGTTGGGTCATAGATGCAAGGTGCCCAAAATTGATGCGAGTAACCAAACGCATCCTAGGATGAGCGGATTAAAGCATTGATCGCACAATACCGACACCAGGACATACTTCTATAATAACTAAATACTTCATCCTCACTACCTTATTTCTCCTGACATGCATCCCATTCACAACATCACACATGTCCCACATATGCCACCTCAGAACAAATTCAATAAAGGAAGCCACACAACTTCTACTTGGTACGCGGCCATCTCTCAAATTGTTTGCTCTTCTGTGTAGTACCACTTTTATTTACTACGGAGAACCCAACTGCCATCGCTCAAATTGTTTGCTCTTCCGTGTAGAACCACTTTTGTTTACTACACAGTCGCCCCTACTTGTTTCTTTTCATATTCCATACACACGTGTCAGTCAAAGCTCTTCTACCATGTTTAAACAGACGAGGTAGTCAAAGGGTCCAGATGCATCTAAGAGCATTTCTACCAGATCCTTTAAAACCTCACCAATCCTTATAATACCAGTAGTTTAACAGGATTCGGTAAAAATATCGGCGCGAGCAGATCCGGTGAAAAAATCATGGCTCGTAAAACCCCGGCTTTGCCGCTATATTTACCGGATCCGACCGATTTAAGGTTCCTATTCGGCATTTCCACCACCCACCTCCGCCACAAACACCCCGCTCCGACGCTAAATCCACCCTCTCTGGCGAATGTTTTAGCACACACCGCCTCTTTTCGAGTAGATCCATGTCGTGCAGAGGTCACGGGCGTGATGCTCACTACCGGACAAGCGAGCCCACCACGACGCCGAGGCCAACAGCTCCAGCTGTCCGCTGGCCGAGGCATGGCGCTCGAAGCAGGCCAAGAAGCGTGGCACCCTCCGCGGCAGCAACGGTCGAAGGGCGTGGAGCAAGTTCGACGAGATTAGGGAGGCCCTTTGGCCGACGACCAAGGGTCTCCACGAGGTGGAGATCGAGCTCCACGAGGTGAAGGACGTGTAAGGCTCCATTGCGTGGATCGAGGCAACCAAGGAGGGTACCACCTTGGGTACACTCTGTACAAGTCCGTGACCGAGTAGTACCTCAACGCCAAGCCCTAGAGTAGTCTAGATTTAGCTTTATCTACTATGTTTTTAAGTTTATGTGTTTGAGTGTGTAATAAACTCCGGTGAAGTATGGTGGCGCGAAGTTTAAGTTCAGATTATGCGGTATTGTATACCAGATATGTTCTATCGTGCCTTAGCGATACTGCAAAATCGTTTTACAGGATCCCTTAACTGAAATTTGCGGTACACGTTTTATAAGATCTGCTAGAGATGCTCTAACATGGTTGTTATCTACACATCCCATCGTCCACGTATTCTTAATCAATTCGAACCGCCAAAAATCAAGCTCTGATGTGCGCAACCTCATCACCACACAGAACGCCTGGATGGGGTCGCTGCATGCCCGAAATGCCTTCCAAGTGCCCCGCTTCACCCGGCTACGCGTCGCGCCTCGAGGGCATGACGGCATGCCCGTAGCGCCTCTGGCGTGCCTCGCCTAAGCTTCGACCGGCCACGACACCGCCCCTCCCTCATGCCTCGCCTCAGCTTCGCCCGGCCATGACGCCGGACCTCCCAGCTCCTCTTCTCCCGTCGACGACGTTGCACTTCCTTGGTGCACTTCGCTCGGCTAGTCACACCTAGATGGCGCCGTAGCATGCCCGCAGCACCTCCGGGTGCCTCTCATTGGCTTCGCAACCCGACAACTTTTGATGGTCCATATCGGCTTTGCCCATCTACCGCTACCCTCCGCACACAACTCATCTATCATTGGCGCCAATGTTCCCGCCAGAAAGGTAAATGGGATTCAATAATGCATGATTCTTCCCCTAATACTTTTTCTACAACAATTTTGGCCTCAATTTATTCCATAGTTGTACTAAAAAATGTTAATTGTTGCACTATGACTTGCGTGCTAAGATTAGATTTCACCTACCCGTGGTTAAACTATGATTGGTTTCTGTCTTGCTGGGTCGATTGCTTCTGATGGGAGGTTGGTTGTTGCAGGAGTGGGTTCCAGAAGATAGACAAGATCAAGGACTCTAACGTGTATCCAAGCTAGAAGGACTCACTAGGAAGATGAGGGAGTGCAAGTGGTAAGTCCGTCTAAACATTGTCAAGTGCTCTCATAACGCACCAATTTTTTTTATACTTGAACATGCAGTTTTATATCTTCTACATGTAGTGTGGTGAATATTTGCAACCTCTCTTCCTGGATAATAGTATTGAATTCTTATACGATGTCTACGTACATTTGCTGAGAGTTATTGCAGCTGATTAATCAAAGAATTTGATCATATAGTCAAAGATGAGGTGAAGAGGAAAACAATTATGAGATCAATAAGAAGTTAAATGACAAGAATAAATTTAAGGTCGGTAGTTTCTTCCTTTGTTGTCCTTGTTATGCCATCATTATGCGACCTCTCCACAAACATTGATTCACCTCAAACATAAAATGAGTTATGTTTTTTTCTTCAGTTTTCCTACATTGTCTTAGATGTTACTAATCGTAACCTTTATATATATATATATATATATATATATATATATATATATATATATATATATAATTTTACATATTCTTTGTTCATGTGCCTAACGATATGTACACTTAGAGATGGGTGTAGCTATTGAACGAGGTAAATGATATTAAATACTGCAACTGAGTTTTATTATGAAAATTCTTGCACCATATTCTTTCAGCAAATCCAAACATTGGCACTCAAAGGTTAGAATAGATGTCATCCACAATGTCTATAGTCTAAATGTGAGCTTTGCTCGACAAAATCTGGTGGGTAAGAAAGTTCAAACTATTAGTACTTCTACTGTTAATTTACTCATATGATTTCTTATATTCGACTCAAACATAATAAGTAATGCTTCTTGGATGTCGTGTTCTGATCCCCAAAAGGAGTTCACACTCATTGGTCTTAGCATTTTCTATTTTTCTAACTAAACTACCTTTAGCATTGAAAGGGAATGCAAAGAAGATGGTGCCGATGAAAATCTAACATGGTCCCATGTTGAGGTTACGCATCTGCTTTTCATGAAACTATGTTCTCACAAACACTGACTTTCCTCAACCATATTACTTTCACAAAGGAAAAGGCAACTTGAAATTATTCTATAGTATACATTATGGTCCAAAGAGAGATTGCATGCTTTTCTGGCCTATGAATTATTGTGGTCTTGAGGTTCCATAGTTGTCCCATGCATACGGCTTATTGATCATTCTGCCATTACATTCCCATGAGATTCCTATGATAAAAATTGAAGCATTCTTTCGGTTGAAGTGTCATTTGTATCTTATTTACAATCGTGCTACAAAATGATTTATATATCGAACCATGTATTTACAGTGGAGTACTTATTATTGTTTTCTTTTTGGAAGGATAAACCCTTAGGGGTGCTGAGGGAGTCCTGGACTAGGGGGTGTCCGGATAGCCGGACTATCATCATCGGCCGGACTCCAAGACTATGAAGATACAAGATTGAAGACTTCGTCCCGTGTCCGGATGGGACTTTCCTTGGCGTGGAAGGCAAGCTTGGCGTCTGGATATGTAGATCTCCTACCATTGTAATCGACTCTGTGTAACCCTAGCCCTCTCCGGTGTCTATATAAACCGGAGGGTTTTAGTCCGTAGGACAACAATCACAACAACAATCATACCATAGGCTAGCTTCTAGAGTTTAGCCTCCTTGATCTCGTGGTAGATCCACTCTTGTACTACCCATATCATCAATATTAATCAAGCGGGAGTAGGGTTTTACCTCCATCGAGAGGGCCGAACACAGGTAAAACATCGTGTCCCTTGTCTCCTGTTACCATCCGCCTAGACGCATAGTTCGGGACCCCCTACCCAAGATCCGCTGGTTTTGACACCGACATTGGTGCTTTCATTGAGAGTTCCTCTGTGCCGTCACGATCAGGAAGGATGCCTCTTCCCGTCTTTAAAGACGGTACCATTGCCAAAGGAGCTTTGGCCGCCGGCCAAACTTTCCGGCTGGGTGGTTTTCTTATGACCGCCTGTTCGGCCGCTGCTCCGACGATGACCTCTCGGGTCATCAAGAGCGATCTTCATGTCAACTCGAATTTACCGAGCAGCTAGATCAATGGATCTCTCTTCCAGAACGAGCTCTTGGATCGCCGCGCATACAGGAGTCGCCATGGACTACAATCAGATTAGGCTTAAAACCGATCGAGAGAGATTGACTCTCCCGGGTTACCCATCATGTTCTTTGTGGTAGAAGAACAACGGCGATTCTCCCCTGTATTAAAACCATCTATGTCCGGACTCGACCCTCCATGCGGATTCTCGCGGAGGGGCGGACTTCAATCAATCTTGAACCTAAAGTCGAGGCGGCGGACCAGATTCGTTGGGCGACATCCAGCAATCAAGCTTCCAAATTCGGAAACTTTTCGCCCTTGAGCCTCAAGTTGGGCAGGGTTCCGAATTAATTCCACCGCCCACCCAAACATAAGCGATCTATCTCAAATCCGGCAAGAGCCCGCTGAAGCATTACATCATTCTTGGGCGATTCCTCCTGGTTATGGACGGGATAAAGGACTACCGTGAGGAAAGCGCAATTTCAATTTTTCGCAACAATTGCGGACAAGGAATCTTGAGCGCCGTAAGTCGTCATAAAATTACCGCCTCGCCGACACTGGCATCCATAGTACGAAAATACTGTGCGATGGAGAGTGTCCGGAAAACCGAAACTAAGTTTTGGGACAATCCGGCTCCGAACACAACCCTAGTCCGAAACAAAAGGGTGCACCATGCTCAGGCACCCGGGACAAGAACCAAAAAGCAAAAACCCCATAAAGGGCACGGAACCGTACTGGAGGGATGGCTCAGCGGACCCTGTAAAATTCATAGTACAGAGGGCGCCACTCCAACTCATAGCCTTCGAGCATGTTGGATACTGCGGCAGGTGGCCAAAAGTGGCGAAGAGCTTCTAGCCCCGGAGACCCACCCCAACAGTACCAGTACGGTATTAACAGTCTTCGAGACTTTCGCATCAAATAATATGCGGAAAAGAACAATCCGCAGCCTCGCCGAAGTCTACTAAGTAGCAACAACAAATCCATGGAGCGACACGGCTATCACCTTCAACGCCAGCGACGAACCTAAATTCCGAACAGCCCGAGCACCGGCCGCATTGGTCCTCAGTCCAATAGTGGACGGCTTTCGTCTTACCAAGGTACTCATGGATGGCGGCAGCGGATTAAACCTCATCTACGAGGAAACCCTTCGAAAAATGGAAATAGACTGGAGCCGCATTGAGCGAAGCAGCACAACCTTTAGAGGAATAATCCCTAGCCGGGAAGCACGCTGCACAGGAAAAATCACACTTGATGTGGTGTTCGGCTCGCCGGACAATTACAGGTCCGAGGAGGTCACGTTCCAAGTGGCCCCATTCAGCAGCGGATATCATGCTTTATTAGGACGAGAGGCATTTAAAATTTTCCAAGCCATACCCCATTACGGGTACATGAAGCTTAAAATGCCCGGGCCCAATGGAACCATCACCCTTGCCAGTGATCCGGACATAGCACTCGCGCCGAAAACAAGACAGCCGCATTAGCCCTAGAGGCACTATCCGAAGCCCTAGCGGCGGAGGAACTCACTGTGCTGCGCTCTACGGTGAACAGGGACGATGTGATACTCGATAAGAGATCCAAGTCCACCTCTTTTAAACCAGCGGACGAAATAGTCAAATTCCAGGTCCATCCAACGGACCCAACAAAACGGCCTCCATTGGGGCGCAGTTAAACCCGATGTAGACGCCGACTACGAGAATTCGCCGGAGAATTGGGACATCTTTGCCTGGCACCCTTCAGATATGCCAGGAATCCCACGCAGATTGGTAGAACACAGCCTAAACATCCTAAAAGGATTCAAGCCAGTCAAACAGGCTCTTCGGCGATTTTCCGAACCCAAAAGACAGGCAATGGGAGAGGAGCTATCCAAACTATTGGAAGCCGGATTCATCAGAGACATCAAACATCCGGACTGGCTAGCAAACCTGGTAATGGTACCAAAAAAGGACAAATCCTGGCGCCTATGTGTTGATTTTAAAGACCTTAACAAGGCTTGTCCAAAGGATCCTTTCCCCCTTCCCCGCATCGATCAAATAGTCGATGCTACCACAGGACACGATTCATTGTGCTTCCTCGACGCATACTCCGGCTACCATCAAATCAAGATGGCGGAAGCGGACCAAGCCGCAACGGCATTCATTACTCCATACGGACCATTCTGCTTCAACACGATGCCCTTCGGACTCAAAAACGCCGGCGCAACATATCAGCGCATGATTTAGACATGTCTGGCTACCTAGATCGGCAAAATAGTAGAGGCATACGTAGATGACGTGGTCGTCAAGACCAAACACGTCGAAACTCTAGTAGACGACTTGAGGCTCACATTCGACAACCTCCGAGCATACAACATTAAGCTGAACCCGGAAAAATGCGTTTTGGCGTCCGGCGGAAAGCTCTCGGCTTCATTGTATCTAGTAGAGGAATTGAAGCAAACCCAGCCAAGATCCGAGCTCTGTCACAGCTGGATATTCCAAAAGACCTCAAACAAATACAAAAATTGACTGGATGCATGGCGGCTCTAAGCCGCTTCATCTCCCGTTTGGGAGAAAAGGCATTGCCCCTCTATCGCCTCCTCGGTAAGATCAACACTTCGAGTGGACGGGTGCTGCCACTGCCGGACTCGAAGAAATAAAGGCCATATTGGCAAACAAATTCGGTCCTGGCCGCGCCTAACCTGGGCGAACCAATGTTGTTATATATCGCGGAAACACATGAAGTTGTAAGCGTGGTGCTCGTCGTCGAACGAGAAACAGAAGGGCATAAATTCCCTCTTCAAAAACCAGTGTACTACGTATCCACTATCTTAACTCCATGCAAGTCCCGGTACCCGCATTATCAAAAGATAGCATACGCGGTGTTCATGGCATCCGGAAGCTGCGACACTACTTTCAAGAGTGTTCGATATGATGGCCTCGAAGTACCCCACAGCGACATCATAAACAACATGACGCGACGGGCAGGATTGCAAAATGGGCCATCGAGCTCTTACCATTTTACATAACCTACAAACCACGGCGAGCTATAAAGTCGCAAGTCTTGGCTGACTTAAATCGCTGAATGGATGAAGCGAACTCCCTAAAGAGTATGGCGCATACTCCAATTGGATCATGCATTTCGACGGCTCTAAAATGTTGGCCGGCTTGGGGGCTGGTGTCGTTTTGACGTCCCCAACCGGAGACACAGTCCAATATGTACTTCAAATAATGTACACAGACTCCAACAACGCAGCCGAATACGAGGCCCTTCTGCACGGTCTCCGGATGGCAATCTCCATGGGCATTCAACACCTCGAGGTCCGCGGGGATTCAAACCTCGCAATATCACAAGTAAATGGAGACTTTGATGCCAAAGATCCGAAAATGGCAGCCTACCGTAACGCCGTCTTAAAAATCTCAGCTCGGTTCGAAGGACTCGAATTCCACCATGTAGCACGGGATAATAACCAGGCAGCCGACGTGTTGGCACGCATCGGTGCAAAACGCGACGCCGTCCCTCCAAACATCTTCCTGGAGCGGCTCTTTAAGCCATCCGTAGTATGGGATGAGGAGTCCAGAAACAACAATTCGGAACCAACCGCACCGCCCAACACCGAACATTCTGACACAACCGATGGCTCAGCCAATGACATAACACCTTCCGCCCACGAAATAATGGCAGTCATTGCCCCGTGGATGGAACCATTCCTAGCCTACTTAATTAGGCAGGAACTTCCCAAGACCAAAATGAGGCCCGCTGCATAGTTCGGCGATCTAAATCCTACAAGGTCCATGAGGGGGAACTTTATAAGAAAAGCGCAACCGGAGTCCTTCAAAGGTGCATCTCCGAAGAGGAAGGGCGAAATCTTCCGCTGAAATTCACGCGGACTAGGCGGACACCACGCCGCAACCGGGCCCTTGTAGGTAAGGCCTTCCGTCAGATTTTATTGGCCGCGGCCCGGCGGATCTCAGACTTAGTCCAACGATCGTCGGTTGTCGGTCTTTGCTAATCGAGCCACATGCCACCCACCGCCCTCAAAGCTATACCCATCACTGGCCGTTTATGTGCGGTCTGGGGGCTTGACATGGTTGGACCCCTTAAAGGGGGAACCCACAAGCAAAAATACCTATTGGTCATGGTGGACAAATTCACCAAATGGATAGAGGCCAAGCCAGTTAAAACGGCCGAATCCGGACCTGTGATAGACTTCATATCCGGGGTAGTACACCGTTACGGTGTCCCCCACAGCATCATCACCGATAACGGCACGAACTTCACGGTTGACGAGGTTAAACTCTGGTGCAAAAATATGGGCATTAAGCTCGACTATGCTTCAGTCTATTACCCTCAAACCAACGGTCAAGTTGAACGAGCAAATGGTCTAATCATGAGCGGCATCAAACCCAGATTAGTGCGGTCCCTTATGGAATCTAACACGCACTGGGTAGAGGAGCTCGACTCCATACTCTAGGGGCTGCCAACCACGCCAAACCGAACTACCGGATTCACACCGTTCTTCTTGGTATACGGTGCAGAGGCAGTTTTGCCCTGCGATATAATTCATGACTCACCTCGAGTGCGCATGTACGAAGAAAGAGAAGCCGAGTTGGATCGGCAGGACAGCTTGGACGCATTGGAGGAGGAGCGCGACGTGGCAAAGGCTCGTTCCGCATTCTATCAGCAGCAGGCTCGAAGATATCAAAGCAGAGAAGTATGGGCTAAAACTTACAATGTTGGCGAACTAGTTCTACGCCTGCCGGACAAGAAAAAGGACAAACTCAAGCCCAAATGCGAAGGTCCTTTCATCATCGACCAAGTCCTGACCGGCAGAGCATACCGTCTGCGAAATGCATCGGACAACCGACTCGAGCCGAACCCATGGAACGCAGCCCGCCTCCGAAGATTCTACGCCTAGCGCCGGACTCAGAGTTCGTCTCCTTCCTCCGTCCACCCATCCACATTTTATACTTCAGTTGTCTCTTGTTTCTCTCTTTCCTCCCACCTTTTTCATAAAGCCCTTGAGGGCTGATTTGCGCATCGTTCGCACACACTTGACGTGCTACTCACACTCATTATACCTAGGGGCTTCTTTAACAGAAGCTTATTTATACGGTCTTTATGCCCAACACATGCGGCAAACTTCCGCATGTACCTTTTATTCACCATTATATGCATCGATATGACTTAAGTTTTGGCCAAGCTGGGTTGCCTGGCTCCTGTTCTTACCCCTACGTTCCCGACTGTTCGGCTAGGAGGTAAAGGGAGCACCTTTGCGATTGTTACTGCCGGGTCAGCTGGATGTGTACCTCCGACTGGGTGAAGCCGAAAGCTAGCGTTCTTAAGGGAATATTCGATCGGTGACTTGAAAGATGATTTCTTATTTATTCATTTATCTGCCCCCAGATGCTTTTACGCTCTTTTTCATGATCGAACATGCACTTTAGGGCATGCCTCCGAGGAAAGGAACCCCTAACGGAACTATTCTCCTGGAAGATGTTTCTTACTACCCATGTAATATAACATAACTAGTTGGGCACTTGTGCGATAAAGCACTAATGACCCCTCGCTGGTCTCCATGCATGCCCGGTTTTTCATAACCGTGAGGGTATTTGGACACACTCCGAACTCTAGGGTCCCGAGGTTGAAGCGAAAAGGTCCGCAAAGACAAACGATCTACAATCCGGCTAGAAGGCATTATACATATCATTTCAAAAATAATACATCGTCACATTGACTGATTGTACTCCTCTTCAATCCCATCTAACAGGCTGTCTAATTTACAGTCCCGTTGGGAATACTTAGCGGCCAATTCTACTTGGTCGTACACCAAGCTCACAGGGATCTCCTTCCCATCGGGCCCCACAGGTCCAACCTCGGCCATGTGGTTCGGATCCGCCTTCTTGTACCGCGTCTTCACCATGGCCCAGGCCTCCCTGGCGCCTTGATGACAGGCCGATATCTTCCATAGACGGAAGCACTGCCGTGCTCCCTGAAGCTTCTCCGCAAGCCCTCCAAGACCCTCGGGTAGGGAGACGGACGGCCATAAGGCCTGGGCGACGCCACTCATCGCCTGCCGAACACGTTCGTGCAGTTGCAGCAGCTCGGGAACCAGGCATTTCCTCCGCAGGGCGACCTATGAGCACACCTACATACACATTTCTGTCAATCAACTTCCTCGCCGAACTCTTCCTTTCAAAAGAGTTTGCTCAAGCACTTACTGTAGATGCCGCGACGAAGCCGTTGATTCTCCTTCACGGAGCCAGACAGCTGGGCCCGAACACCCTTTAGCTCCTCTCCAAGCTGGGTGTGGGCGTCTTGGAGTTTGTTGCTCTCCTGCTGCACCTTCATAAGCACCCTCTTGCGGCCTTGGTGGCGCGATGAGTTGTTGCTTGTCCGGATCGATCCGGCAACATCTCGCAATATCATTGTCGACTTATCGCATGCCGCACACCGATTATCTTTTGAAATAATGTGTTACCGGAGGGGTCTCTGTGTCTCCTCTGGGCGGCTAGTCTTGACCTCAAGTTGGGCCTTGCACTCTTGTAGCTCTGGGACAATTGGGTATTCTTCTCCGTAAAATCCTGCATATCAAATGATCCTTAAATCAGTTATTTTAACTACTTTAAGTCTCGGGGGCTACTGGCATATACAACTATTAAAATCCCTTACCCGCATGTCTTTCACATACTGCTTTGTGGCTCTGGTTAAACCATCTTGAGCAGCACGAAGGTGCGCGTCTCCCGCGTTAAAGGCATTCAACACCTCAGGGGAGAAACACGCGTCACGAAGAACTGTCCGGCGGCGCCTGTGATTCATGGCGCTCTCCACCTCAGACCTGGTGGCGGACAACCTGTCGGCATCCTCCACTGGAGGAGCATCCGGCTTGCGCCTTGCGCTCGCCTCCCCCCCCCCGAACCAGGTGTTGGAGCCTGGTTGGCGGAGGCTTGGTTGGCGACCTCTCCGGGCACAGTCCAGCAAGCGCTCTTTCTCCTGAAAAAGTTATGAGCATCAATATATCTCACAGGGGCCTTTTTCTTAAAAACGGTGGCGTGTCATACCGTCGCGGCGACGTTTCAATTCGCACTGCACCCCTCTTCCGCCTGCTGGGCCGAACTGACCCTGGTTGGTTAGTCACCGCGGGATCAGCTTCCCGCCTTGAAGGCACCTCCTGCGAGACACCGTTGGTATGCGGTGGTCAGAAATAAGCACAGACGAAGTAATGGTGTCAGGGCTCCGGTCATAGTTACGAGAAGCGGAGATAAACGGGGTAGTCGGCCGTAATGGCGACTAGAGCATTGTCCATGCTAAGCTGGTGGAACACCCCGTCGATCAGCTCCACCTTTATATCCGGATGCTCTTCGGAGGCCGGATCAAGGGATCTTCCCGGATCCCCGGGTTGTGGAGTCGGACTGTGTATGCCCTCCACATCCCGGCGCAGTTCCTGCGTCAAAATCATAAAGTAAGACACTTAACTTTGAAAGCACGGATCGAATGAATAAATGTCCGCTTACCCAGCTCCGAGGGTTATTCTTGGAGAATCCGTTCAATGGACTCGTTTGGAGGAAGTCCTCCTTCTCCCCCTTGTACAAGCCGGACAGGATCTTCACGGATCTGCGGCGATCCGCCCCTGCGGCCATGACGGGTGGCGTCATTCTCCCCGTTGAAATCCCACATGGGGTGGCCCCTATATTGGAGCGGCTGCACCCCTCGCATAATGCATGTGGCCATGACTCCAATCATGGTCAATTCGGAATGGGCCAGCAACCTTATCCGGCCCATCAAATAATGGACGCTCCTGTCTTCCTCCTGTTGAGGGCTCCGCGGGCGCCAACTCAGGCGTTTCATCAGAGGAGCCTTGCTGAACTCCGGGAGGCCGATCCGAACTGGGTCCAGCAGTGGAGCATCTTCCACATAAAACCATTCCGAGGGCCAGTCTTCGGACGCCTTCTTTGGGGTTCCGGATAGATATCCAGTCCCGGCGATGCACCATATTTTGGCTCCGCCCACTTGATATATTGACCCCTCGTGAGAACGGGGTACGAGGAAAAATAGTCTCTTCCACAGCGCAAAATGGGGCTCGATGCCCAGGAACAGCTCGCAAAGAGCTACGAAGCCCGCGATGTGCAGAATGGAGGCGGCGTAAGGTGATGAAGCTGGAGTCCATAGAACTCAAGTAGCCCCCGGAGAAACGGATGTATGGGAAATCCGAGCCCCCTTATTAGATAAGGGACGAAACACACCCACTCTCCTTTAGAGGGATTGGGGGTGTTCTCCGCCTACTTTCCACCTTTGTAGGTGGCCAGCCCGGCTCGAACAGGGACCATAAAGGCCGGAGGAAGGTATCCCTCCGCTTGGAGCGACACTACCTCGTTGTGCGGGACTGAACATCTCCTCCAATCTCCTGGCTGAGGGCTGGGAGCGCGAGAGGAGCCGCATCGACGGTCCATGATGGAGTGGATTTTTTGTCAGAAGCGCTCCGATGAGTACTCGCGGAAGGAGGATGGTGTGATTTGGATCTAGATTCTTGCCTCTCTTATAGGCAGCTTATTCGTGCAGCTAGGGGGTAAAATGCAAAAATACCTTGGCCTTTCGCATTCGTACGACATGTGGAAGAGGGCCATTATTGGGCGTGGAAGCCAAGGAGCGCAACATTTATAAGGAAGCCGGACACTATTCGGCAAGCACATGGAATTTGGAGGAGAACCCGCCTTGCAACGCGGAAGACAATATCTGGCGCGGACTCGTCATCATTGAAGCCTGGTTCGGGGCTACTTGAGGAGTCTGGACTAGGGGTGTCCGGATAGCGGACTATCATCATCGGCGGACTCCAAGACTATGAAGATACAAGATTGAAGACTTCGCCCCGTGTCCGGATGGGACTTTCCTTGGCGTGGAAGGCAAGCTTGGCGTCTGGATATGTAGATCTCCTACCATTGTAACCGACTCTGTGTAACCCTAGCCCTCTCCTGTGTCTATATAAACCGGAGGGTTTTAGTCCGTAGGACAACAATCACAACAACAATCATACCATAGGCTAGCTTCTAGGGTTTAGCCTCCTTGATCTCGTGGTAGATCCACTCTTGTACTACCTATATCATCAATATTAATCAAGCAGGAGTAGGGTTTTACCTCCATCGAGAGGGTCCGAACCTAGGTAAAAACATCGTGTCCCTTGTCTCCTGTTACCATCCGCCTAGACGCACAGTTCGGGACCCCCTACCCGAGATCCGCCGGTTTTGACACCGACAGGTGCTATTCTTTTTCATGTGCTCGTTTTTGTTGCTGAGATTGATTTCAGTGGCACTTGGAAAAATGCAACTCTTACCTTTTCTTTTGTCTAGTTGCCTTTTCTTGGTGAGGCCATAGGCTACCTTTTCACCAAATAGCTAGGCTTACATATAGTAACCCTTTTCTTGCTATTTATTCGTCTCAAATTAAGGACCACTATTTTTTCTTTAAGGGACTAAATATTGAGTTTGGTTCTATATCACACATGATTATCTTGATTGAAATATATATTTTTATTGGCCAGGTTCGTATCTTCCCGTTTGCTACTTTTTTTCATCTGCACACCGAATTGTTTTCCCATACTTCCGCAACAACACGCGGGGTTTCATCAATTTTTAAAATTTATCAGGACTACCCATAGAACAGTTGTCTCAAAAACATCTCAGCTTTAGTAGATTCTACTCCAGATATTTGATTTGATTGAAATCCAACGCATGTGTTCATCTTCCTAGGCACACTATTTTTTTCCCATGCAACACACACGTTCTTCCTCCCTCCACATGGTACCGCCAGCCCAACTAGCTGACGCCGCCACCCACGACCGATGGGCACTGTTGTGCGCTACCTCCCAGTCCCTCTTTGTCGCCGCTGCCCTAACCCATCCCTCTATTCACCAACCTTCTCTGGTGACGGTGACTGTCTTGCACCCTAACCCATCAAGCCTCTTGGACTATCTCTTGCTGTTGTTGCTGACACGATGTCCCTGTCTCCTGCTTGTTTTCTGTCATGCCATCCCCTGCTTGTTCTCGGGGCTTTGCTCCCTCTCAAGGAAAATCAACTTTGCAATTTGAATTATCAGACAAATTATAAATAATAAAACCGAATTTAGTTAGATCAATGGATAGAGAAGGCTCCAAGCATGAACAATAATCATATACCATACTTATACTTTTTGATCACGTCTATAGACAACCCTCAAACTTAAGTAATACTTTAGATCCCTATTCGTACGGACAAACTATGTTTCCATCGACTAGATTTTTTTTTGAATCTGCGAGGACCCCATCGAAGGCCAGTGGTGCCGCTCGCATGCTTCGCTACGCCCACCCTATCTGAGTCGGCGCCTATGATGTGCTGCCAGTTGCCGCTGCTGTAGGATCGAAGAAGATATGTCTAGAGGGGGGGTGAATAGACACTTAACCAACCAAAGGTGTAGTTTTTAGTTTTCTTGAAACTTAGGCAGATTTTTGGCAAAAGTTAAGATAACACCAAGACTTGCTACACATGCATAAATAGAGATAGAGCAGCGGAAATAGTAAATCATGCAATTGTGTAGAAAGTAAGGGGTAGAGTTGGAAAATCAAACACAATGAAAACACGATGATTTTTGGCGTGGTTCCGATAGGTGGTGCTATCGTATGTCCACATTGATGGAGACTTCAACCCACGGAGTGTAACGGTTGCGCGAGTCCACGAAGGGCTCCACCCACGAAAGGTTCCACAAAGAAGCAACCTTGTCTATTCCATCATGGCTTCTGTCCACAAAGGACTAGCCTCACTCGGGTAGATGTTCACGAAGTAGGCGATCTCCTTGCCCTTACAAACTCCTTGGATCAACCCCACATGATCTTGGAGGCTCCCAAATGACACCTAACCAATCTAGGAGACACCACTCTCCGAAAGGTAATAGATGATGTGTTCGTGATGAACTCCTTGCTCTTGTTCTATAGATGATAGTCTCCTCAACACTCAATCTCTCTCTCACAGCTTTGGCTTGGGTAGGAGAAGGATTAAAGTGGAAAGCAACTTGAAGAGGCTAGAAATCAAGGTTCAAATGTAGGAATAGAATCTCTTGATCTCAACACATGAGTAGGTGGTTCTCTCTCAGAAAATGGATGGTGGAAGTTGTTTTCGTTCTGATGGCTCTCTTTGAAAGTAAGTGGTGGTGGAGAGGTATAAATAGGCAGCACCAAAAATCCAACCATTACAAGTCATTCACCCAACTCGGTGGCACAGATATGAAAATCTTAGTTAGACCGACTAGTGCAAAAGACTTGACCGTTAGCGTTTTCAGTGAGACCGATTATACCATCTCCGTGGGACCGAAGTGCAATGGCTAGGGCAGAGCCGCGTCTCGGTAATTCCGATAATTTTGTCTCGGTGATTCCGAAATGAAACAACTTCATCATAGAAACTTGCAATGCCTTCTTGGTGGGACCGAGAACCAATTCGGTCAGATTGATATGTTAGGGTTTTGGCTCTGGCAGTAGAATGATCATCTCGATGGGTACAGAATGAATTGTATCGGTGGGACTGAAATGACGAATTAGGGTTTGCACATATGTGATTGTGGGAAAGTAATGGAGGGTTTTTGGAGCAAGATCATTGAGCACTTTGAGTAACAACCTCATCAACAATACCTCATCCTCTTTTAATAGTATTGGCTTTCCTAAGGGACTCAATGTGATATTGGATCACTAAACCAAAAATGTAGAGTCCCCCAGGGTAGCCAATTCTTCTTCTTCACATTTTGAAGGGGTCCACATCCCCATGTCCTTGCCATGCCACCATTGGAGTTATCTAAAATATTATAGGTAAAACTATTAGTCCAACAATATATATGTTGACATTGATTACCAAAACCACCAAGGGAGAAAATGTGCTTTCAGCTGCCATCCCTCTATACCCCGCCGTGATTATCTCGCGAACGACCTCCCTCTTCCTTCTTCAACACTCGAACCGGTAAAACCTCCTGCTGGGGATATGACTATTGGATATGACCCGCCTAGGAGGGGCCGAGTTATACCAATGGCGGTTTATCAAGACAAATCCCATGAAGATATTGAAGGTGGCGATTCACGAAGCCGACTTGCTAAGGGCCCGAAGCCCAATGACGACTTAAGGCCCATAAGTGTAAACTGTCATGTATGTATGACTTGTATTGCAAGGCATGTATAGTTAGTCACCGAGTCGGACACGTTGTATGAGCCAGCCGGGACTCTGTGAGCCACGGGGTGTCAACCTATGTATATAAAGGGACGACCCGGTGACGGCTTAGGGCAAGAAACAAGAGATCGAAAGCTAGGCCAAGCGTATTCACTCCCTGGTAATTGAAACATAAGCAATACCACCTCAAACTGGATTAGGCCTTTACCTTCACCGCAAGGGGCCGAACCAGTATAAACTCCTTGTGTCCTTTGTCCCGTTTAACCCCTTTAAGCTAACCTAGTTGTGATGGCTCCATGACTAAGTCCTTCTACTAGGACATCTGTCGTGACAATTCCACGACAGTTGGCGCCCACCGTGGGGCCAGCGCATGGTGGTTTCAAGTTCTTACAGGGCAGCTTCAAAGGGATCAAGGGATACTCTATGGACCAGATGACCAAGAGTCGTCACGGCAAGCTCTACATCGACGATGCAGGCTGGGGCCCCGAGGCCGGCTCAATTGAGTACGGGTACCGGGTCCCCTTCGGCGGAATCCACGTCTTCATCGGGAAGATTGGTGAAACGAGCCCTGAGCCGGACATCTGCACCGACATCATCGAGACGGCTCAGCGTGCACGACCCGCCCGGGTTCAACCTGCCATGAAGCATGCCTTCGTTGGATTTATCTATGGGGTGGAATTTGAGGAAGGATCTGTGTCTGGCGGTGAGACGGCTGTCTACTCTGATGGTGAATCGTGCACATGCGAGACCAATTCAATGTATCGGCTGCAAGACGGCCGGCTTGGGGGCTATTCCGATGGTGACAGTATTCCGGACCCGTATGAGCCGCCGAACAGGGTGGCGATCTTCATGGCCGGTACACAGCCAGTGCTTGGCTGAACGGCTGTTGCAGCTATGGTTTCTAATTCAGTAGCGGCGACTGGTGCTGGCGGCTTAGCGCGCCCACCGACTCAAGTCTTAACAGAGCTGTTGGAGGCTCTGGCAACTTTGATGGGGGTTGAGGTAACCCCGGACAACCAGGAACAACACAAAGTAGATGTGGCTAAGCTGTGAGAGGAGATAGCTCAAGCCAAGGAAGATCTGGCAGCTGAGAATTCTAGGATGACTGCGGAGCGGGCTATGTTGGATGCTCAGGCACAGCAGATCCAAGTGGATTCCTACCGGCTCACGTTGGATCAGAACGCTTGAAATGAAATCATGAGGAGGAGACACTGGAGTCGTCTACCCCCGGTTTATGAGCCAAGGATTCTCTTCAACATGCCTGGGGCAGGGACCAGTAACCCGCCAGCGGTAAACCGGATGGCTGAAGCGCCGGGGGGTGGGGCGCCGGTTCAGCCATGAGTGATAGGTTCTCCGCGTGTGAATAATACCACGCCTCCGCATGTTTTAACGCCGCTGGATCATTATTCCAACCCTTTGGACAATATGATTGATGTGGCAACGCGATTGGCGGCTCTACGAGTTGAAAGCGAGTCTCCGACGGCAATTGAAACACGGAGGGCCAGAGAACTTCTTCAGACGTCATTGGAACAACAAGCGGCTTATTCTTAAAGTCGTGAGTGGATTCATTCAACCCGTCTTCCAAGCCGAAGCTACAGCAGGCACATTGACTCACCAGCGGTTTCAAGTACTGAACAACGTCGTAACCAGCCCTGCGTGGACATGACCCAGCGTGCGAAGGTGCGAATGCTCAGACTCTGGTGGATCAGGGCAGAGCACGTCGGGAGGCCGAGTTGGCGGCTCAGCTAGCGGCTCATCAACACGCGCCGGCTTACCCGACGACTTCGGCGGAGGCAGGCTTGACCTCTAGAACCTTGGGTGTACCATATTTAGCGTCGGCTCTGCGTAACGAGCGTTTGCCCAAGGATTTCAAGGGTCCTCGTAAGGTGCCTAATTACACAGGAGATTAGCCCCTGAAGCTTGGGTTGAGAGTTATGAGATGGCCATGGAGATGCTGGATGTTAGTGAAGTAGTGTGTGCTAAGTATTTCACCATGATGCTGGAAGGACCGACTCGTACTTGGTTGAAGGGGCTGCCCGCCAACTCAATTAGTTCGTGGGCGGAGCTAAAGGCCCGTTTTATTCAAAATTTCAAGGATACATGCAAGCATCCAATGTCGATCGTGGATTTGGTTTCATGTGTTCAAGGTGAGGGCGAGTCAACAACCAGCTGGGTGCGTCGGGTCTCAACTATCATACACTCATCAGACAATATCAACGTCGGCTCAACGGTTTTAATGTTGGAGAAAAATTGTTGTTTCCTCCCTCTCAAACAGAAGCTTGGGCGGCTTAAGCGTCATTGTAGTGACATGGGGGAGCTCATGGCGGCCCTTGTCAAGTATGTTGACTCTAATAGTACCAAGGACCCTGATTCTGATGATGAAAAGTCAGGGAAGGGAAAGAAGAGTAGCGGCATGAGACAGCAACACAACCCGGCCGGTTAGGGCGGCAACGGTAAGCGCAAAGCTGATGGGAATTTGGACTTCGTGGCCAACACTGGTGTACAGAATAATAACCAGCACCGTAAGGGGAGGCCGGCTCAGGGGACAAATTTTGACCTCGAGGCAATAATAAATCAACCATGTCCAAAGCATGGTACACATGAAAGGCCATCTACCCATTTGTGGAAGGATTATTTTATCATGAAGCAATTGAGGGATTCTCATCTTTTCCAGCACAACCATGGCCCGAATGGCGGTTCAGGGTCCGACCCTCATGGTCAGGATCATGGAGGTGGCGGTTCAAATTCCGGTTTTCAAGGCCAAGGCCATCAGGGTGGTTACAACCAACCGAATAATCAAGGGAATCAGCAGCAGTAGTCTGGTTATCAGAGTAACCCGAAGCAATTGAATAGTGGGCAGTACCACGTCTTCACCACAAGCTTATGTAAGTGGGATCAAAAGCTCCATAAAAGGGCAGTAAACACCGTTGAGCCGGTGGTTCCCCGTTACTTACGATGGTCTAAGCAGCCCATTGTGTGGAGTCATGAGGATCACCCGCCTCAGGTTGATAATCCAGGTCACTTGGTGCTGGTAGTAGCTCCTCAGGTTGGAGGATACAAATTCACTAAATTCCTCATGGATGGAGGCAGCAGCTTCAATATCCTTTACTATGATACTTTTCGTCGCATGGGACTAACTGATAAAAATCTTAAGCCATCTAATACTGTTTTCCATTGTGTGGTGCCTAGTAAGTCGGCATATCCAGTGGGCAAAATATCTTTGGAGGTTGCTTTTGGAGATGAGTATGATTCCAGGTCTGAGACGCTGACCTTCGAAGTGGTTAAAATCAAGAGCCCTTATCATGCCCTGTTTGGACGGCCGGCTTATGCTAAATTCATGGCGAGGCCTTGTTATGTTTACTTACATCTTAAGATGTTGGGTCACAGGGCACCATCACAGTGCATGGGCGTCATAAGGTAGCCTTGGAGTGTGAAGAAGGCGATGTTGCTTATGCTGAGTCTGTTTGTGCAATAGAGGAGCTGAAATTTTACAAGGATAATGTTGACCCGACGGATATGACATCTTTGAAGAAGCCAACCACAGAGCATGATCCCTTGTAAAGTTTAAGTCAGCAGATGACACTAAGTTAGTTGACTTTGTTCCTGGCAACTCATCCAAGCAGTTTAGCATCAGTGCTAATCTAGATCCGAAATAGGAAAGTGCGCTCATCGAGTTCACCCGTGAGAACCGGGACATCTTTGCATGGAAGCCTTCAGACATGCCAGGTGTACCGAGGGAACTCGCTGAGCACACTCTTAATATTGATCCAAAGTTTAAACCGGTCAAGCAATTTCTTTGCCGTTTCAATGAGGAGAGGCGCAAGGCCATTGGTGAAGAAGTGGCCCGGCTCTTGGCGGCTGGGTTTATTGTTCAAGTATTTCATCCTGAGTGGTTGGCTAACCCGGTGTCGGTGCTTAAGAAAAACGGCACCTGGCGCATGTGTGTGGATTATACGGACTTAAACAAGGCTTGTCCGGTTGATCCCTTTGCTCTCCCCCCATTGATCAGATTATTGATGCTACGGCGGGTTGTGAGCGTTTGAATTTTTGGATGCTTGTTCTGGTTACCATCAGATCAAAATGATAGTTAAGGACCAGGAGAAAACAGCCTTCATCACTCACTTTGGAGACTTCTGTTATGTGTCTATGCCTTTTGGGCTCAAGAGCGCCCAGGCGACTTACCAGCGGTGTGTGCAAAATTGCCTTCATAATCAAATCGGGCGCAATGCTCATGCTTATGTGGATGATATTGTGGTGAAGTCCAGGAAGAAGGAGACCCTGATTGATGATTTGAAGGAGACCTTTGACAATCTCTGGGTTTATAAGATGATGCTTAACCCGACCAAATGTGTTTTTGGTGTGCCAGCAGGCAAGCTTTTGGGTTTTCTGGTTTCGGGACGAGGTATTGAAGCTAACCCGGAGAAGATAAGGCTATCACCTCTCTGGCTAAGGCGGCATGTATCAATGACGTTCAGCTTTTGGCGGGTTGTATTGCGGCTTTAAGCCGGTTCATAAGCGGGTTGGGTGAGAAGGCTATCTCTCTGTACCAGATGATGAAGAAGACATATCACTTTGTTTGGAGTGATGCTGCTGATTAGGCATTTGAGGCCTTAAAGAAACAATTGGTTGAGCCGACGGTTCTTGCTGCTCCTGTTGATAAGGAACCTTTATTGTTATATGTGGCTGCCAACAGCCGAGCTATCAGTGTAGCCATTGTGGTGGAAAGGAAGGAGTCAGGGAAGGAGCATCCGGTTCAACGGCCAGTTTACTACATCAGCTAGGTGCTTATTGAGTCCAAGCAGAGGTATCTGTCGGTGTCAAAACCGGCGGATCTCGGGTAGGGGGTCCTGATCTGTGCGTCTTAGGCTAATGGTAACAGGAGGCAAGGGACACAATGTTTACCCAGGTTCGGGCCCTCTTGATGGAAGTAAAACACTACTTCCTGCTTGATTGATATTGATGATATGAGTGTTACAAGAGTTGATCTACCACAAGATCATAGAGGCTAAACCCTAGAAGCTAGCCTATGATGATTATGATTGTGATCGTCCCTCTAAGGACTAAACTCTCCGGTTTATATAGACATCGGAAAGGGCTAGGGTTTACACGGAGTCGGTTACGAAGAAGGAAATATAATATCCGGATCGCCAAGCTTGTCTTCCACGCAAATGAGAGTCCCATCCGGACACGGGATGAAGTCTTGAGTCTTGTATCTTCATGCTCCAATAGTCCGGCCAAAGTATATAGTCCGGCTGTCCGGATACCCCCTAATCTAGGACTCCCTCGGTAACCCCTGAACCAGGCTTCAATGACGATGAGTCCGGCACACAGTTTTGTCTTCGGCATTGCAAGGCGGGTTCCATCTCTGAATTTTCCAAAGTAATTATCGAACACTTAAACCGTGTCCGGATCTGCAAGATGATCTTCACATACCACCGTAGAGAGCATAGCATAAATCTGATCGGTTGGCAATTTTTGAACGTCGTGCCCCTGCATCGTGGCCTGGCCCAACACGAACCGGTTTTTTTAGCCCGCTTCAATATGCGTTGCGAGGCTGTTTTATTGGCACGCCCTGCCAAAGCAGAGATCATGTTCCCCTTATTGCGGGATCTTCCATCAATACGGGTGTGCGCAACCCCACGATGACTGTTGGTATGACTCCGTGTTTTTAGATAAGTCTCAAGCGGTCACACTGAGGACGCTTGATATTCACCCCCTTTATAAAGGGGCCGAGGCCTATACCTCTTTTCCACCACTCTTGCGCCTTTTCGCATCTCGAGTTCTAACACCCGAGACCCAAACTCAAACACCCCAGATCCTCCAATATGTCCGGATCCAACCCTCAAGGCCGGTGGGTGGCCTCCTCGGTCAAAGAGGAGGACATTGCGAGGCTTAGGGAGGTCGGATATCTGACTGCCGACATCCATCACAGGCTTCCTGCTCCAGGGCAGGTCATCCCTACTCCCGAGCCTAATGAGAGCGTCGTATTTGTTTCTCACTTCCTCCATGGCTTGGGCCTCACCCTTGATCCCTTCGTGAGGGGGATCATGTTCTATTACGGGTTAGATTTTCACGATCTAGCTCCGGACGCTATCCTCCATATCTCGTCGTTCATCATTGTGTGCGAGGCTTTTCTCCACGTCACTCCACACTTCGGCTTATGGCTCAAGACCTTCAATGTGAAGCCGAAGATGATTGAGAGGCGACATGCATAGTGCGGAGGTGCCATAATAAGCAGGAACGCCGATGCCCCATGGCCAGAGGGTTCTTTCCCAGAGGTATCCGATTTATGGCAGCGGAGGTGGTTTTACGTCACGGCTCCCAGAGGCACAAAGTGGGTGGCTGCCCCCGACTTCCGTTCGGGCCCTCCGTCACTGGCGGCGTCATGGACCAATGTAGGACGGATTGGGGTCTCGCTAGTGATGTACCAACACTGCAGAGCCGTATCCGGGAGCTTCTTGAGAGATACATTAACCTTGTCAGCATAATTCAGGTAATGCTAATCCGATGGATGTTGCCGTGCAAACGCCGGCCTCTCCGGATGTGGGAGTTCAATCCAGAGGGTCCGCGGACTATTCTGCACTTCTTGCCCGACCTTCGAAGGATGTGTAAATTATTCTTCGGACCACAAGTAAAGTGTCCGGACACCACCGAGGATGCGGGCCTAAGCTACAATCGCCCAGATACCCAAGTAAGTAACCCCGAAACCAAACACTTCGTTTATATTCATTATTCTGAAAATCCTCCATGGCCAGGAATGGCTCGGCAAGGCGGAGAGAATCAGGTGTCCAACGCCACTTCCCGAAGGCTCGCCTAGTCCTACCATAGCCAAGATGCTTGGCCGAGTGCTTAGCAAAATGTCGTCAGGGAAAGACGAAGGGAAGAACAGAGAAGCCGAACTTCATACACTGCGCATCCAAACTGGGGGAATTGCTACCTCCCCAAAGGAGGATAGTCGGGGAGGGGAATCTAAGGCCTCCTCCCCGTGCGGGAAGAAGAGGGCCGCCTCTAAAGACTTGGAGATGGAGCTGCCCAAACAGGGGAAGAAAGTGTCACCAGGATCCCTGCCCCGAAGGGCGCCCTCACCGCATCATGCCCGCCAATGGGCCAGCCCTCAACCGAGTTGTAAGCGTAAATTCGAAGGTACTACTTTTCTCCGAGAACAGTAACCAGGATAAATTCTTTGCAGTCCGGCTAGCAGCTCTTCTCGACAGAGTTCGTCTTCGGGGGATCTCCCTCCGGAGATGATGGAGAGTGAGACCCCACCAACCTCTCCGCCTCATGAAGCGGGCGACCCTGAGGTGTCGTCACGGAGTAGTCCGGATCTACCGAAGCCAGAAGCTAATCCTTCGGCCGCCCTGAGCCCGGAGCGTTCGGCTCCCACGAGGGGCGATGAGACGGGTCCGGCATAGTTCGATGTTCAGGCGGACACACTGACGGGCCTTCTGGAGCGAGCTGCTCTCTTGGAGGAGCACCATTCATTAATGAGCATGGTGCTCGGGAAGATTTCCTCTGCCACAAGCGGGTTGAATGAAGCCTTTGCGAGCCTACTCAGAGGCTTTGATGTATGTAATGAAAAAATACGTAATTTTTGGTCGTGATGCACACGCTAGGTGTGCTCCATATGGATAGTAGCCCCCGAGACTCTGGTTGCCAGCCCTAAGTGGCAAATAGAGGATCATATCTTGGAGTAATGATCGCGCTGTGCTTATGCGCAGGTGTCTAAGGATTCGGCAGCTGACTGATACGTCTCCAATGTATCTATAATTTTTGATTGCTCCATGCTACTTTATGTACTGTTTTGGACTATATTGGGCTTTATTTTCCACTTTTATATTATTTTTGGGACTAACCTATTAACCGGAGGCCCAGCCTAGAATTGCTGGTTTTTGCCTATTTCAGTGTTTTGAAGAAACGGGATATCAAACGGAGTCCAAACGGAATGAAACCTTCGGGACTGTGATTTTCCAATCGAACGTGATCCAGGAGACTTGGACCCTACTCCAAGAAGTGCCAGAGGCGGTCACGAGGGTGGAGGGCGCCCCCCCCCCTGGGCGCACCCCCTACCTCGTGGGCCCCCTGACGCTCCACTAACGTACTCCTTCCTCCTATATATACCTACGTATCCCCGAACAATCAGAACAGGAGCCAAAAACCTAATTCCACCACCGCAACCTTTTGTATCCACGGGATCCCATCTTGGGGCCTTTTCTGGAGCTCCGCCAGAGGGGGCATCCACAATGGAGGGCTTCTACAACAACACCATAGCCCCTCCGATGAAGTGTGAGTAGTTTACTTCAGACCTTTGGGTCCATAGCTAGTAGCTAGATGGCTTCTTCTCTCTTTTTGGATCTCAATACAATGATCTCCCCCTCTCTCGTGGAGATCTATTCGATGTAATCTTCTTTTTGCGGTGTGTTTGTTGAGACCGATGAATTATGGGTTTATGATCCAGTATTATCTATGGAAAATATTTGATTCTTCTCTGAATTCTTTTATGTATGATTGAGTTATCTTTGCAAGTCTCTTCGAATTATCCTTTTTGGTTTGGCCAACTAGAATGGTAGTTCTTGCACTGGGAGAAGTGCTTAGCTTTGGATTCAATCTTGCGGTGTCCTTACCAAAGGATGAAGGGGCAGCAAGGCACGATTGTATTGTTGCCATCGAGGATACCAAGATGGGATTTTTATCATATTGCATGAATTTATCCCTCTACATCATGTCATCTTGCTTAAGGCGTTACTCTGTTTTTACTTAATACTCTAGATGCATGCTGGATAGCGGTCGATGAGTGGACTAATAGTAGTAGATGCAGAATCATTTCGATCTACTTGTTTTGGACGTGATGCCTATATACATGCTCATTACCTAGATATACTCATAACTATGCTCAATTATGTCAATTGCTCAACAGTGATTTGTTCACCCACCGTGGAATACTTATGCTCTTGAGAGAAGCCACTAGTGAAACCTATGGCCCCCGGGTCTATTCTCATCATATCAATCTCTATCGCTTTATTTACTTGCTTTGATTTTACTTTGATTTTACTTTTTTACTTTGCATCTATCTACCAAAAATACCAAAAATATTATTTATCTTCTCTATCAGATCTCACTCTCGTAAGTGACCGTGAAGGGATTGACAACCCCTAATCGCGTTGGTTGCGAGTTGCTACCGTTTTGTGTAGGTACGAGGGACTTGTGCGTGGTCTCCTACTGGATTGATACCTTGGTTCTCAAAAACTGAGGGAAATACTTACGCTACTTTGCTGCATCATCCTCTCCTCTTCGGGGAAATCCAACGCAGTGCTCAAGAGGTAGCAAGAAGAATTTCTGGCGCCGTTGCCGGGGAGGCTCACGCAAGCAAGTCAACTATACCAAGTACCCATCGCAATCCCTATCTCTCGCATTACATTATTTGCCATTTGCCTCTCGTTTTCCTCTCCCCCAATTCACCCTTGCCGTTTTATTCGCCCTATCTTTCCCAATCTCCTCCTCTCTTTCCCGTTTGCCTTTTTCCCGTTGCTTTTCGGTTTGCTCGCGTGTTAGTTTGCTTGTCGTCATGACTAGTTCCTTATCCACTCCTATGTCTCCCGAGTTTGAAGTTCTTCACTTCAATAAAAGGAAAGGAGCTTAAAAGATGCTTGGTATAGGATGATGGAATCTTATCGTAAGTGCACCCTAGAGGTGAACTATAGAATTCTTCTTCGGAATTTTTATGTTGGGTTAAATATGACGTATAGACAACTCATGGATTGCATGGCCAAGGGAAATTTCATTGAAATTGATCCCAATATTGCACATGAAATTATAGAGGGAATAGTGGGAACACCACCCCAAAAGGGAGGATCTCATCCTACCCAGGAAGAAATCCAAGTGTTTGACAAGATTTGCGAACTATCAAAGATTTTACAAAAGTCTCTTGAGCCTCTTAAAAATATTAGCGGAAATCTTAACCGTATGAATATGTTGATTACTCTTTGTAATAAGCGGTTGGATTCTTTAGATCTAAAAATTTCCAAGTATGACGGGAAGCGGGAAGAACCCCCGGATCTGAACATGACTCCGCTAGAAAACTGAAAATTAAAGATAGCAATACCTAGATCTATACTTGCTTTTATGCCTAGCTAGGGGCGTTAAACGATAGCGCTTGTTGGGAGGCAACCCAATTTTATTTTGTGTTTTTTTGTTTTTGCTTCTGTTTAGGAATAAATAATCCATCTAGCTTCTGTTTGGATGTGGTTTTATCTTTTAATTAGTGTTTGTGCCAAGTAGAACCTATAGGATAACCTACGATGATAGTTGATTTGATTCTGCTGAAAAACAGAAACTTTGCACGCACGAATATAATTTTGTTAAATCACACGAACGTGATTTTGCGTTGATTCTTTTTGCTGCTGTTCAATAAACAAATTTTCCAGGACTTCCAATTTGGGTAAAAATTTTAGAGTTCCAGAAGTTTGCGTTAGTTACAGATTGCTACAGACTGTTCTGTTTTTGACAGATTCTGTTTTACGTGTGTTGTTTGCTTATTTTAATGAATCTATGGCTAGTAAAATAGTTTAAAATCCATAGAGAAGTTGGAATACAGTAGATTTAACACCAATATAAATAAAGAATGAGTTCATTACAGTACCTTGAAGTAGTCTTTTGTTTTCTTTCTCTAACGGAGCTCACGAGATTTCTGTTGAGTTTTGTGTTGTGAAGTTTTCAAGTTTTGGGTAAATTCTTTTGATGGATTATGGAACAAGGAGTGGCAAGAGCCTAAGCTTGGGGATGCCGATGGCACACCCAATATAATCCAAGGACACCAAAAAGTCAAAGCTTGGGGATGCCCCGGAGGCATCCCCTCATTCGTCCACTTCCATCGGTAATTTACTTGGAGCTATATTTTTATTCACCACATGATATGTGTTTTGCTTGGAGCGTCTTGTGTTATTTGCGTCTTTGCTTGTTAGTTTACCACAATTATCTTTGTTGTAAACACCTTTTGAGAGATCCATACATGAGTTTGAATTTGATAGAATACTCTATGTGCTTCACTTATATCTTTTGAGCTTGATAGTTTTGCTCATAGTGCTTCACTTATATCTTTTGATCGTAATAATTTTTGCTCTAGTGCTTCACTTAGATCTTTTAGAGCACGGTGGTAATTTGTTTTAAAGAAACTATTGACCTCTCATGCTTCACTTAGATTATTTTGAGAGTCATTAATAGCATGGTAGTTTGCTTAATGTTAATATACTTAGTGTTCAAGACATGTGAAACTTTCTTTTGAGTAAATTGAATACTAAGATAAGTTTGATGCTTGATAATTGTTTTGATATATGGAGGTGATAGTATCAAATTCATGCTAGTTGGGTAATGGTGAATTTGAGAAAGGCTTGTGTTGAAGTTTGCAAGTCCCGTAGCATGCACGTATGGGTAAAGTTGTGTAACAAATTTGAAACATGGAGTGTACCTGGCTTGTGCATCCTTATGAGTGGCGGTCGGGGACGAGCGATGGTCTTTTCCTACCAATCTATCCCCCTAGGAGCATGCGCGTAGTACTTGAATTTTTTATGGCTTCTAAATTTTTGCAATAAGTATATGAGTTCTTTTGACTAATGTTGAGTCCATGGATTATACGCACTCTCACCTTTCCACCTTTGCTAGCCTCTTGATGCAGTGCATTGCCCTTTCTCACCTTGAGAGTTGGTGCAAACTTCGCCGGTGCATCCAAACCCCGTGATACGATACGCTCTATCACACATAAACCTCCTTATATCTTCCTCAAAACAGCCACCATACCTACCTATCATGGAATTTCCATAGCCATTCCGAGATATATTGCCATGCAACTTCCATCATCATCATCATGACATACATTACTTTTGTCACATTGCCATCGCATGATCATGTAGTTGACATCGTATTTGTGGCAAAGCCACCATGCATTATTTTTCATACGTGTCACTCTTGATTCATTGCACCATCCCGGTACATCGCCGGAGGCATTCATGTAGAATCATACTTTGTTCTAAGTATCGATTTGTAATTGTTGAGTTGTAAGAAAAAAATAAAAGTGTGATGATCATCATTATTAGAGCATTGTCCCAAAGTGAGGAAAGGATGATGGAGACTATGATTCCCCCACAAGTCGGGATGAGACTCCGGACGAAAAAAAGGAGGCCAAAGAAAAGAGAAAGGCCCAAATAAAAAAATATGAGAGAAAAAGAGAGAAGGGACAATGCTACTATCCTTTTACGACACTTGTGCTTCAAAGTAGCACCTTGTTCTTCATGTAGTGAGTCTCATATATTGTGCTTCAAAGTAGCACCAAGATCTTCATGATAGTGAGTCTCATAAGTTGTCTTTTTATACTAGTGGGAATTTTTCATTATAGAACTTGGCTTGTATATTCCAATGATGGGCTTCCTCAAAATGCCCTAGGTCTTCGTGAGCAAGCGAGTTGGATGCACACCCACTAGTTTTCTTTTGTTGAGCATTCATAGCTCTAGTGCATCCGTTGCATGGCAATACCTACTCCTCATGTTGACATCAATTGATGGGCATCTCCATAGCCCGTTGATTAGCCTCGTCAATGTGAGACTTTCTCCTTTTTGTCTTCTCCACACAATCCCCATCATCATACTCTATTCCACCCATAGTGCTATATCCATGGCTCGCGCTCATGTATTGCGTGAAGGTTGGAAAAGTTTAAGATTATTTGAGTATGAAATGATTGCTTGGCTTGTGATCAGGGGTATAGAAGTTGGGAACATCTTTGTGTGACAAAAATGAAGCATAGCCTAACTATATGATTTTGTAGGGATGAACTTTCTTTTGCCATGCTATTTTGAGAAGACATGATTGCTTTGATTAGTATGCTTGAAGTATTATTATTTTTGTGTCAATATGAACTTTTGTCTTGAATCTTTCGGATCTGAATATTCATATCATAATTAAGAAGATTTATATTGAAATTATGCCAAAGTATCACTCCGCATCAAAAATTCTTTTTTATCATTTACCTACTCGAGGACGAGTAGGAATTAAGCTTGGGGATGCGTGATACGTCTCTAACGTATCTATAATTTTTGATTGCTCCATGCTACTTTATCTACTGTTTTGGACTATATTGGTCTTTATTTTCCACTTTTATATTATTTTTGGGACTAACCTATTAACCGGAGGCCCAGCCCAGAATTGTTGTTTTTTGCCTATTTCAGTGTTTCGAAGAAACGGAATATCAAACGGAGTCCAAACGGAATGAAACCTTCGGGAACGTGATTTTCCAACCGAACGTGATCCAGGAGACTTGGACCCTACTACAAGAAGTGTCAGAGGCGGTCACAAGGGTGGAGGGCACCCCCCGGGCGCGCCCCCTACCTCGTGGGCCCCCTGACGCTCCACCGACGTACTCCTTCCTCCTATATATACCTATGTATCCCCGAACAATCAGAACAGGAGCCAAAAACCTAATTCCACCGCCGCAACCTTTTGTATCCACGAGATCCCATCTTGGGGCCTGTTCCGAAGCTCCGCCGGAGGGGGCATCCACCACGGAGGGCTTCTACATCAACACCATATCCCCTCCGATGAAGTGTGAGTAGTTTACTTCAGACCTTCGGGTCCATAGCTAGTAGCTAGATGGCTTCTTCTCTCTTTTTGGATCTCAATACAATGATCTCCCCCTCTCTCGTGGAGATCTATTCGATGTAATCTTCTTTTTGCGGTGTGTTTGTTGAGACCGATGAATTGTGGGTTTATGATCCAGTATTATCTATGGAAAATATTTGATTCTTCTCTGAATTCTTTTATGTATGATTGAGTTATCTTTGCAAGTCTCTTGAATTATCCTTTTGGTTTGGCCAACTAGATTGGTAGTTCTTGCAATGGGAGAAGTGCTTAGCTTTGGGTTCAATCTTGCGGTGTCCTTACCCGATGTGGATGGGGCAGCAAGGCACGTATTGTATTGTTGCCATCGAGGATAACAAGATGGGGTTTTTTATCATATTGCATTAATTTATCCTCTACATCATGTCATCTTGCTTAAGGCATTACTCTGCTTTTACTTAATACTCTAGATGCATCTTTGGATAGCGGTCGATGAGTGGAGTAATAGTAGTAGATGCAGAATCGTTTCGATCTAATTGTTTTGGACGTGATGCCTATATACATGATCATTGCCTAGATATACTCATAACTATGCTCAATTCTGTCAATTGCTCAACAGTAATTTGTTCACCCACCGTAGAATACTTATGCTCTTGAGAGAAGCCACTAGTGAAACCTACGGCCCCGGGTCTATTCTCATCATATCAATCTCTATTGCTTTATTTACTTGCTTTGTTTTTACTTTGCTTTTACTTTTTTTTACTTTGCATCTATCTACCAAAAATACCAAAAATATTATTTATCTTCTCTATCAGATCTCACTCTCGTAAGTGACCGTGAAGGGATTGACAACCCCTAATCGCATTGGTTGAGAGTTGCTATCGTTTTGTGTAGGTACGAGGGACTTGTGCGTGGTCTCCTACTAGATTGATACCTTGGTTCTAAAAAACTGAGGGAAATACTTACGCTACTTTGCTGCATCATCCTCTCCTCTTCGGGGAATTCCAACGCAGTGCTCAAGAGGTAGCACTGACCAGTCCATTGAAGTTGCCGAACTAAGGAGGCAGATTGGAGCTATTGATGCCGATATCACACTGGTGAACGAGTGGCTTAACGAGTCACAAGGTATGTGCTCTGCTTTCCTTACTATTTTGTATAGGAAAAGTTAAAAGGAGCATGATATTAATGTGATATGCTTGGACTACAGATGGTGCTGCCGCCGTGGAAGCCCTGAGGGCGGAACTTGCCCAGGCCAAGGAACAAGTTCGTGCTAGCAATGCGGCTGCCCTAAAGGAGGCCGAAGAGTTGAGAGCCGAACAGGCTTCTCATTGCCGAAGCAAAGACAAAATAGCCGAGATGGCTGTGGAGCTGAAAAATGCCGCCAACCGGTGTGAGCTCCTTGAAAAGGAGAATTAGGTGAACTTGGCTGACCTGAAGAAGGCACTTGTTACGGCCAACGAGAAGTGGTCTGAAAGCAGGGATGCGCGGGAGGAGCTTCGCCAGGCCAGAGAAATCACGGCTGGAAACCCCTAATTATTGCGGATGAAGTTTTTAGGTCTGAAGTATGCTCCCCTGGATCACCGTTGGAGCCCTGCAGACGCGTATGCGGGCTTGGCGAAGAGTACGGCTGATGCGGCCAAGTTTTTCGAGGATGAAGGTGATAAAGAGGTGGAGAAGTTGTTATGGTCGCAATTTAATGCTCCCGCGCACCCATTGCCGTTGAGTGAGAAGATGGCTGCTGTGGCTGAGCTTCATAGTATGTCCGGTCTTGCAATGCGGTCTGTAATAGACCATCTTTGGCCGAAGGAGCCTAAGCCGGACAGTTATTTTGGTTTAGTGCAACAATTCATTGGTGCCGTATCACAGATTGATGCCATGAGGAGGTCAGCGTGTATAGAGGGTGCACGGATGGCTCTTGCCTGTGTTAAAGCACATTGGACAGATATGGAGGCCACCATCGTTGCGACCCAGAATCCGGCAGGAGGCCAGGATCCGGCCGAGCACTACCTGGAGCAGGTAACAAAAGGTGCTCGCTTAATAGAAGCTCAGTGCTCGAAGAATATCATGTTCGAGTGACAAATCGTGTCATTGTAAAAACAATGTTATTTTGATTATGAGGCTATATTTATACTTTGTGCTCGAAAGTATTATTGTGCCTCCTGTGCGGCCGTTTTTATGTATATGTGTAATATGAAATTTAGCAGTCGTTGGCTTCATCCCCCACGCATACAATGCGGGGGTGTTCGTGAAAAATATGCGTAATCACACTTGATCCAACGTCTTGGTCCATTAAGGAGGTGCTCGCACGTCGAACTAGGCAACCAGACTATATAGCTGTAACACTTTCACTTAGCCATAGGAGTTTGACGGTGGGGCTACTATGTAGCCCCTGGTACCTTCGCGTGCATCCAAATACGGGTGCGTGTGTACATGACCGGGAACTGTCCTTCGTTAATGCGGAGGAATCCTAAAGATTCCGGTAAGTCTTTGAGTGGTTGAACTGTCTCTTGTTGTATCATGACAGTCAGTTTTCGACTTTCTCTACTGAGGTGCTCATTCAGAATAACCAGGGCACAATTGCAGTAGTTCTCCTTTGGCCGCCTCAGCCAATAAGAACGGAACGTAAGGTGGCAAACCCAGGAGCCGGGCAAACCCAACATTTGACCAAAGACATGATTTGGAGCTGATGCATATAAGGCCAAACTCGTGACGCCGAACACTCCCGAGGGTATTCGGACTTTGCAACATAAAATGGGCTGAAGAATGCCCTTTCATTATGAACCCTGTATTTCCAGGTATGTGCATTAGTCTGTCGTGGCAAAATTCCAATAACGGCAGTACCCTCTGTGGGTATAGTACCCATGGGATGTGGAAACAACAAGCGACAATAAAAAAGTTTTACATAGGGGCTTAATCTAAAGAGAAACCTTTGAGCAGGGCCCTGCTGCATGTTTGTGCCTTTGTCTCCGTTGTGCTGTGTCCTGGAAGGGTATCGCACGAATTGTGTCTGTAAAAAAGAAAAACTCATGTAGAAGAGTATGACGTAAGCATGTGATGGATAGTAAAAGTGTAAGACATTGGCCTGTTAATGAGGTCAAGCCAACAGTGGGGTTGTATTAAATATCTATAGCCTCTGGTGTCCTCTATGGGATTACGTACATGGTGCCGTAGCTCAGGTTTATCCGGGCTGGCGGACCCGTCTATCTGTGTCCGTGGTCTTAACGACCAGTCATGCTTTCTGGTATTAGAGGCCACTTAGAGTCTGGCAGCTTGGGCCATCGCGTATTCCTCCGAGCGTGAAGAGCGCTCTTGTGTTTCCGTTAACGGTGATGACACCACGTGAACTGGGCATCTTGAGTGTAAGGTAGGCGTAATGCGGTACTGCGTTGAAGCGGGCGAAGGCCATTCTCCTAAGCGATGTGTGATGGCCGCTTTGGAAGGGGGCGATGGTGAAGAGTAGTTCTTCGCTTCTGGAGTTGCCTGGGGAACCGAATGTTACCTCCAGTACAATGGAGCCCCTGCCGTAGGCTTCAACGCCTGGTATCACCCCTTCTAAGGTGGTGTTACATTGGCTGATTCTGGATGGGTCTATCCCCATCCTGCGGACAGTGTCCTGGTATATTAAATTAAGACTACTGCCGCCGTCCATGAGGACGCGAGTGAGATGGTATCCGTCGATTATTGGGTCGAGCACCAAGGCAGCTGATCCTCCGTGCCACATACTAGTCGGGCAGTCCCTGTGATCGAAGGTGATTGGGCTGGCCGACCAGTGGTTAAGTGTGGGGGCGATGGGCCTTACAGCATATGCGTCTCTGAGTGCGCGTTCGCGCCTTCTCGTGGGTGTGTGAGTCGCGTGGATCATGTTTACTGTTTTTACCTCTGGTGGAATTTTTTCTGTCCCCTAGTGTTTGGCTGGAGAGCTTCATCCTCGTCTTCACTTGGTGTTTCCCTTCCCTTGTGTTCGGCATTTAATTTGCAGGCCTACTTGAAGACCAAGCACTCTCTGTGAGTGTGGTTCGCAGGTTTGTCGGGGGTGCCATGAATTTGGCGTAGTCTATCCAGGACTTTGTTCCGGCCGGATGGACCCTCTTTGCTGCCTTTAAATGGCTTCTTTTGTTGACCAGGTCGAGAGCCCCTGAATTCGGCGTTGACCGTTGTGTTGTTCGGACTCTCTTCCTTGTTTTGCCGTTTGTTTTTATTGCGCCATGCCTTCCCATTGCCATCCCTGATTTCGGATGTACTTGGGTCGCAGGTGCTTTTACGGGCCAACCAACTATCTTCACCTGCGCAAAAGCGGGTCATAAGGCTTGTTAAGGCTGCCATTGTTCTCGGCTTTTCTTGGCCGAGGTGTCTAGCGAGCCACTCGTCTCGGATGCTGTGTTTGAAGGCTGCTAAGGCTTTGGCATCCAGACAATCGATAATTTGATTCTTTTTAGTGAGGAAATTGTTCCAAAGCTTGCGGGCGGACTCTCCGGGCTGTTGAATTATGTGACTTAAATCATCCACATCTGGAGGCCGGACATAGGTCCCTTGAAAATTGGCCCTGAAAGCATCCTCGAGTTCCTCCCAACTTCCAATTGAATTTTCGGGGAGGCTTTTAAACCAGTGTCGAGTTGGTCCCTTCAAATTGAGGGGAAGGTATTTGATGGCGTGGAGGTCGTCCCCACGAGCCATGTGTATATGCAGGATAAAATCCTCGATCCAGACCCCTGGGTCTGTCGTTTCGTCGTATGCCTCTATGTTCACAGGTTTAAAACCCTGTGGAAATTCATGGTTCAGTACCTCTTCGGTGAAGCACATGGGGTGAGCAGCCCCTCTTTATCTGGACGTGCTGTGGCATGCCGTCAGCTATTGTTGTGTCCGGTGCTAATTCTGAACTAGTATCCGATCGGTATGATCGTTTTGGTGACCATGTCCTGCGTCGGGGTGTGTCCTTTAGATCCATAGATGGACCTAGCCGCGGCGGCTTTTCTATCCAGGAGCTCGCGTAGATCATGTGCGGCGTCGGTAGCTGCTCTATTGCGGTTATGAAGTGGTTTGTCTGGCCTCCTGGCCATGTTGTTCTTTGGTGGAACGGCCTCGTCGTCGAATTCTAGCAGCATCTTGCGTTTTGGATAGCTCCTTGTATGGCGATCGTCGCCGTACTTTTCTTCATTGTCTAGCACTTTATTCCATCTGTGATTGAGCGTTAACTGTGCAGCCTTTAGCCGTTGCTTCTGCTTCTTTAGACTTCTCGCAGTGGCCATAAGCCTTCTATGGAGGTTATCTCGTTCCAAGCGTGCTTCCGGGATGATGAATGCATCGTCATCCGGACTGTGTTCTTGTCCCGGGGTGGTTTGCTGAATTCGTCCCTCGGGATCACTGTGATCGGGCGTCTGCTCCGAGCTGTGTTCGGCGTGACCTAGCTCATCCTACTCCATTGCTAGGTCCATATGGTCGTTGTTGCCTTCGGAGTTGACTGGGGTGTCGATCTTTCTAGGGCTCTTATCGCTATTTTTACTGTTGCTGGACTTGGAGCGGCATCTGCGCCATCGTTTTGGCTTTTGCCCAGGGGTTTTATCTTCCAGATTGTCGCCGTCGTCCTCCTTAGGCGTATCCATGTATTTATCGTATGACGAGGTGGCAGTCCAGCGCCCCGTTGGTTCTGAATAATCCCCCGCACCCACGTCCATACCGTCGGTATCATCAGAGTCGAAGTCAAGCATGTCTGATACATCGTCGACAGTGGCTATGAAGTGGGTGGTCGGTGGGCAACGAATTCCTACGACGCATGCTCCCCATTCAAGACGGACATAGTTCGACCGAGAGTCTCCTGACAAAGAGAGGGACTTTAAAGAGTTCAGCATGTCGCCAAAGGGCGAGTGCTAGAAGATATCCGCAGCGGTGAACTCCATTAACGGAGCCCAACCAGATTCGGCGGGCTTGGAGGCGCGCGGACTAGAACCTACAATCGGATACGAGTCCGGGGGTCCGGTGTCACAGGCTTCCTTGGGGGTGAAGTCTGTGTTTGGCTCTACCGCCGATGAGTGTGCGGCCTATGGGGTGGGATCCATCCACCCATCCTCGGACAACGCAATCTGCTCCGGATTTAGGTTCGGGGCTCCTGCAGGGGCGATATCCCGAGCATTGTCCGCCAGCTGGTCTAGGCCGTGCTCGTCGTGAATGTCCGGCGCTCCTGGCACAGGCCCGAATCCGTTGAAGATCAAGTCTCCGCGGATATCGGCAGTGTAGTTCAAGTTTCCGAACCTGTCCTGGTGGCCAGGGGCGTAGCTGTCGATCTGCTCTAGATGGCCAAGCGAATTGGCCCGTAGTGCGAAGCCCCCGAACACGAAGATATGTCCGGGGAGAAAAGTCTCACCATGGACCGTGTCGTTGTTGATGATTGGAGGAGCCATCAAGCCTTGCAGCGACGACACAGAGGACGGTGTCAAAACCGGCGGATCTCGGGTAGGGGGTCCCGATCTGTGCGTCTTAGGCTAATGGTAACAGGAGGCAAGGGACACAATGTTTACCCAGGTTCAGACCCTCTTGATCGAGGTAAAACCCTACTTCCTGCTTGATTGATATTGATGATATGACTGTTACAAGAGTTGATCTACCACGAGATAGTAGAGGGTAAACCCTAGAAGCTAGCCTATGATGATTATGCTGTTGGTTATATTTCAAACAGTGGCATTGATCAGTTTCATGATTTTTGTGTTTGGTCTAGTATTTTTAATAAAGTCACAAAGTTGCAGAAAAATAGAAAACAGGAAGGAAATCTTACCTGGCGCCACCCAGAGGCCCACCTGCCGACCCAGCCCAGCCACCGCTCCAGCGAGCTGCTTGGCTTGGCAGCAGCAGCAGCGGTGCTCGGCAATGACGCAGCGTGTGCCACGCAGCTGCCCGTCGCCCTGCTTCCCCCTTTCGCCGCCTAGCTGGCCTGGACGAGCTCCACGTCGCACCCCGAACCCCGTGGACACCTCCATTCGCCCCCAGCTCCTCTCCCTCGCTCTCCCATGCCATGGCCGACACCACCGCCGCCGCACCGCCGCCGTAGTCGTGCTCCCCGTCGTTTCCACGCCACGCCACCGTGTCCAGAAGCTCCGCTGCCCTCTACTCCTTTGAGCTAGCCGAGCCTTGAGCGCTCGCGTGCTCCGAAGCCGCCGCACCGACCTCGACCGAACCGCCATCGCCGGAGATCCCCTTCGCCGTCGCCGCCGCACCAGCTCGTCCCCGACCGCGCCGTCTGTTCAATCAAGACCGCCGCGAGCTTAGCTAACTCCTCCTCCTTCTTTCCCTCGCTCCTGTGCACCACCGCGACGACACGAAGATCACCCGCACGCACCGCCGCGGATCTCGTCGCCGACGTGCTCCCGGCCATCCTCCGGCCACCTCTCGGTGTCCATCGCACTCACCACTACGCGTAGGGTCTAACCATGCACTCCCTGCACCTCACCGCACACCCTAGCTTCGAGTTCGCATCCACCCAAACTCCGGCGGCCGCCTAGGTCGTCGCCGGCGCCAACTCCGGCAACCCCGACCTCAACTAACTCCACCAAGAGCTGCGGTTTGTCCCCAGCTCCACCTAGATGCCTTCCGCGACCCATTTGGTGGCCGGAACGGCCAAAATCACTTCCGCCGCCGCGTCAGGCTCGCTGGCGGCTAAACGCCGGCGCAGTTGACTTTGACTTTGACCGTGGGTGGGCCCTAGTTGACTCTGTTTAGTCAATGACAGGTGGGGCCCAGCCCTGTTAACTAAACTGGTTTAGTTTTAATTAATTTTTAGCTAAACTAATTACACTGACACCTGGACCCTGATCGGGTTTGACACAGGACGTCTCTGTTGACTTGCTGAGGTCAGCATGACATCATGTCGACGTTGATAATCCTTTTCTGGAATTAAAATAAATCCAGAATGATTTATAAATTCCAGAAAATAACCAAAACTTCTAAAATTCATAGAAATTCAACCGTAACTCCAAATGAAATAAATTATATATGAAAAATGATCAGAAAAATCCAATCTATCCATCTGTACCATTTTCATGCATGTTAGAACAACTTACAGCTGCTGTTTAGAACAAATCATATTAATTGCATTTAAATATCCACATATGGAGTTTGAATTTGAATCCTGGATTCAAACCAACTTCATTTAATATGGTTACTAGTTGCATTAGCTCAATCAACAGCATATTGCCATGACATTATGATGCAACATATTTGTTGCATTGCATTGATTGTGTCCCTCTTTATTTGCCGGTAATTGTCCCCTCTCGATAGACGTGGTTTTGACGATGAGATCGATGACACCGATGAAGAGCTATAATATCTTCAGAAGTGCCAGGCAAGCAAAACCCCCTTGTTCATTCCGATATAATCCCACTCTCTCACTCCTGCTCTATTTTACTGCATTAGGACAACAACGATTCATCTGTTACTTGCTGCGGTAGCTGAACCCCTTTATCCTTTGCATGACCTGTCATTCCACAAGAATAGATGAAACCCACTAGCATGAGTAGGAGTTGTTTGAGCCTTGTTGTGCCTACTCATACATGCTTGTTTGTCATGCCTGCTACTGCTTAGAGTTGAGTCGGGTCTGATTCATCGAGGATGAATCAGAGGTGCGTGAACATGTCCTACTGTGTGTGAGCTAAGTGTGTGAACACGATTTGGTAAAGGTAGCGGTGAGAGGCCATGTAGGAGTACATGGTGGGTTGTCTCATTGCAGCCGTCCTCATGAACTGAGTTCGTGTTTGTGATCCATGATTCAGATTATTACCACGCATTGGGCCCGAAACCAATGGACCCTCTCGGCTTCTTAATCACCCTTGTCCTCTATCCAGAGTTGCAAGTAGTTTCGGTGTTTGTAGTATCTTTGGAGGCCAGGCGCAGCGCTGACCGTAGGGGTGGGCTGTGATGCGGTAGGCATGTGGCACGGTGTACTGGGCACCCGTTTGGTGTCTCGGGAACCCTGCTCACATCGTTTGGGGCTGTGAGCGAAACTTCGGCTGGATCTCCTCATGGATGGAACCCGAATAGGCGATAAACCTGGACTAGGGACTTGAGTGTTTAGGTAGGTCGTGGCCGACACCCTTGTTGGGCTTCCGCTTGAAGGTTGCCGAGTACATGTCGTGTAAACGGCGGTAAGTGGTGAGAGCGTGTGTGAAGAAGTATACCCCTGCAGGGTTAACATCATCTATTCGAATAACCGTGTCCGCAGAAAAGGACTTCTGGGTTGCCTATAACAGTTCATAGACAAGTGAAAGTGGATACTCTAAAATACGCAAGATAAGCGTGAGTGCTATGGATGGCGTTCTCGTAGGAAGACGGGAGCGGATCCATAGTGGTGTATTGATATGGTGAATATGTGGACTCGTAGCGCCACCTCAAAAGAGTTACTTGCGGTCATAGTTCAGATAGCCACCGAGTCAAAGCTGGCTTGTGCAGCTTAAACCCCACCATCCCTTTGTTGATAATGATGCATATGTAGTTAGTTCGATGTAAGTCTTGCTGGGTACATTTGTACTCACGTTTGCCTATTTTATGTTTTTGCATAGAGACGTCGGTCTCGCTAGTAGTTCCGCGTGGACTTGACGCTTAGCTTGTTACCTCAGCTACGATCTTGTGCCCTCGGCAGATCTCGGTAGATAGTCGCTTCTAAGCCTTTTTCATTTGTAAATGTCTGTACTCAGACATGTTAAGCTTCCGCATGTGCTTTGATTTGTATGCTCTGAATGTTGGTTCATGAGACCTATGTTTGTAATATCTCGCTCCTCGGAGCCTAATGAATAAATACTTGAGTCGTAGAGTCATGTTGTGATGCCATGTTGTATTTGCACATATCGAGCATATTGTGTGTATGTTATTGAAATGCTTGGTATGTGTGGGATCTCACTATCTAGTTGTTTTTCCTTAGTAGCCTCTCTTACCGGGAAATGTCTCCTAGTGTTTCCACCGAGCCATGGTAGCTTGCTACTGCTCCGGAACACTCGGGCTGGCCGGCATGTGTCCTTCTTCGCTCGTGTACATCCTTCGGGAAATGTCACGCGATGAATACCGAGTCTGTTAGCCCGCCACTGCCGGTTCACCGAGTCTGTTAGCCAGTGCTACATCTCGATTCACTCGGCGATGACCGACACGCTCGATGTCGGGTCATGGATGCCTGTCCTTGTAAGTTTGTGCCACTTTGGGTTTACGACTAGCCATGTCAACCCGGGCTCCTTATCATATGGATGCTAGCGACACTATCATATACGTGTGCCAAAAGGCGCAAACGGTCCGGGGCAAAGGTAAGGCGACACCCGCGGGAATACCATGCGTGAGGCCGCAAAGTGATATGAGGTGTTACATGCTAGATCGATGTGGCATTGAGTCGGGGTCCTGACAGCTTTGGTATCAGAGCTTGACTGCCTGTAGGATTACCAAGCCAAACTGGTCGAAGTTGTGTCTAGAAATGCTTTAGTTATGTAAGGGAATTGATTGGGGAAGGGAACGTAAGGCTCTTTTTACTCCTTATACCTAATGGCCTTTTGATCTGAGTCATCCTCTTCTCTTCTACGGGGATTAAGAACTAGGCCTTCTCATCTATCTACTAGGATGACGTGTTACTAATCCATAGACTTATAGAATTGTTAGTTTCAAATCGCAGCTCAGTTTTACTACTTCCGTATGTTCATAACTGTTGATCTCGAAACCTTGATATTGTGCTTCGGAGTGGCTATGCCACCATTTTTGTAGCATGTCTCCAATCTTTTTGAGCATTTGCAGCCGTTATGTTGTCCGAGTCATCCCAGGTTTCTACACAATCTGATGCACTTGCAAATCCTTTCCCTCTGGTTTTGATGTTCCTTTGGGCCAGGTTAACCACACTTATTGCTGAGTTGAGGTATTCTATTACCTCGACATATATGTTGGAGTTAATATTATGACCCTAGGTGTCTTAGGGGATCATCTAGTAACCTAGCTATGATTTGTGTCCCAGTGTGATGACTCTGGCCTTCATTCTCGAAAGCATCCCATGATGCCATTTAGTAGTAGGTATTCTACCCCTGGGTTTTGAACCCGAGATTCACCCTACTTACTTCATGTTGATAGTGTTTGCTATTTCCTTTAGGTTATTAGTAACCTTGTGATAGTCCTCGAGGTCCGTGGTATTTCCTTCTTCCAAATACTATGAACCACTTATGGCAGAAGTTTGTTGGATCAAAGGATCACAACGGGAGTGCTCTCGATGAGTTCTCCATGCTATATTGTGACTCTGCCAGTTCTACCTTTCTGCATGGGTTATCTGGAAGAAAAATGTTTAGCTTTGCTCGACATACTAATCTGTGCATCCACAACTCAGAAAATCGTATGTTCCTTTGGGTTGTCCCTCTTTAGTTGTATTCTGACCCCCGTCTATCATTTGATAGTCAAGAGTAGTTGTGCACTCGAGCTCATCGATGCTTATTATTCTTGTGATCCGTCAAGCCATTCTATTCCAGAATGACTAGGAGAAACGAACTCGATACCTTGTCCATTTCGTGATTGGGTCAAAGCAACAGACTCCGCAGATCAAATACTAATCCAGCTTTTGTTCTGTTCTACCTTGGAGTAATACCATCTTTATATCAAGAATGTCATGGGAATTGCACACCATCCTATGAATTCTTGATGTAGTAATACTCCTCGCCATCATTACTCATTCCTCGGTTTCCGTGTTATTGTAACCGGAATGTCGACAAGTGAATCGTGATGTGTGAAATCAATACTCCTAGCAACCTTGTTGCTTGGTAGCTAAAGGACAATAATTTCATTCTTAGCATGTTGGTTCTTGAATCATCATTCTAAGATAGATTGTGCTACCTAGTCCTTAGTTCCAGTGCACACTTCGATCAATGAGTTAGGATTGTGCCAGTCCCTCGCTCTTGTGATCATATCATCTTGCCCTGAAAAGCAATATTGTTCTCGAGCTTAGTGACATACCGGTGGCTCGTGATTTTCTGAATATCTTCTCGGAAGTATCACCAGGTCGTCACCTGACCGCTATGTTGAGTTCGTGATCAAGTTGGTTTATTTCTGTAAACCACCCTTTCTCCAAGAATCCATGCTGGATACCCCTGAGCTAGTTGGTTAAGCCAAACAACAACTTGGAGAGTTGGAAGATAAAAGATTGCCTGGCTTAGTTCATTTTAAGGGATATCTTTTTATGTGTGTTGAAGAAAGATGATATCTTCATCAATTGATCCTTGAGACCAGTTGCTGGAGCCATTGTCTTGCCAAAAACTTTGATTTGAGTATGCGCTATTCTCAAATCAAATCAGAACCAACGATGTTCGTAATGTTGTCTTACTCGTGGATTTTCCTCGAGCATACACCATTATGTCTTTTGGGTCTGACCAATACTATCACCTTGTTCACATAGTTATGGAATTCCATCTCCATGGGAATCTGGATGAATTGTTGTTGAGCCCATCAACAACATCCTTGTCTTCTCCATAATTTTGTTAAACATTAAGCTAGTGTTGGAAACTTTTGAAAGCATTTGTTCATGCTAGCTCATGAAGCATATGTTCGGATGTAAGAAGTGATTTCCTCTAGTTCATGTGCATTTGATGCAAGTTGCCGCCGTGGATTCGAGAAAGTCAATGTTGCTTCCTTTGGAATCATCCCAAATCAGTCATGCATACGTGCGAAGTATTCTGTGGTTCGAAGACTTGCAACCTTCATTCTATATGTATTCCTAGCTCACCAAGCCACTGATTGATTTGTTCAAGGAGAAGAAGTCTCTTCTTAAGAGCAAGACTTATGCAAGGACTTCGATATCCTTGTTGATGGTTCCCCACCTGAACTCGGTAGTGTTTTATTATAAGACTACTTTGTGGTCATGCTTGTCTTGGACAACATGTTCACATGTTGTAGCAGAACCGGCTCGTGTTTTGGAGCTTACTACCATAGTCCATTCCTCGAGAATCTCGCAACGTCATCTCGTCGATTTGTGTTGCAAACTTTCATTTTTTCTTTATAGACTCGATGAGTCTAGATTATTCTAACACCAACAGATCTGAATCTCAAGCAGATATGATGGTTGGAACGTTTCCCAAGAATTATAATATTGGTCTCTCTGTAACCGGTAAAGTGAATGTCGTGGCCAACACACCCAACCGGAAGACCTGTTATTGTAGTATCTTGATTGAGAAAGTTGGCCATCTCCCCATAAGGATTTCGAGGGATTCACCCCCTAGTTGTCCCTTATGGATTTTTGTGTTTCCGAAGTCCGACCTTTACTTGATGTTCTAGATACCAGACCATTTCCATGAATGGGATACGCTAGTACATCAAGGAGAACATTAGAAGCGGAGTGCTAAATGTCTCTCGGTCGATCATCCAGATTTTGTTCTTGGCCTTGCTAAGATGGAATCTGAGAAAGTGTTATCTTCCTTTGCATCTGCATCGTCCATCGCTACTCATCATGGTAGTATGTTGTGTTATCAGCACCCTTGACATGGATGTTGGTAAAACCTTGATGAATATGGAAACGCTCAAGTTCTTGAGAGCACGCACAAGCACTAATTGTATTCATCGGCACTAACTGGGGTTGCTCTCAGTTTCCTCGGTTATGCTATAACTTTTCAAACAGTGGACTCACTCTCTACTGTTGAGCTTCTCCCCGGTTACTAAAATCATCCATTGTGTTGTTTTCAACAAGGTAATCCACATCATCCATCCTAGTCTGAGTATGCCATTTCTTCGAGATCCTTCAAACGATCAATTATCAATTGCCTCAGGCTGGTATGAAGAGTTTCAATGATCTTTGGATCAAAGTAATTCTTTTTCCACTTCAAGGATAAATCTACGAGTCACCTCTCCCAAGGTGCCCCATTATGGAATCATGGCAGTTATGTCATCGCTATCCTAAAAACCATGCACCATCCTACTCCAGCATGGAATTGTTGCCTACCAAATTAAACCTTCATCATATGTTCTTTTCCATCACCCCTGATATGTGTTTTGTGTCTCAACTTGAGAAATATTACTATGTCTCATTCCGTGAGTTGCTCGATCTTCGAGAAGATCGATTCCTATAGAGTTTCTTTCTGTTGTCATCATGTTGGATGAAGATCTCGAAAGCGAAGACATCGAGATCAATTTGAAGCAATGAATCAACATCTTTGAGAAGGACAGTTGGATCGTGAAGATCGTGTTAGCTTGGTGTCCCCTCTGTCTTCTTACCTCACGTCTAGAATCTCGGCGCGAGATTCTTGTTTAGTGGGGGTGAGTTGTCACATCCCTAGTTCTGACAATGCCTAGGGAATGCATTAGAGTGTTGCATCATGTTTAAATTCTTTTGAAACTTGAAATGGGGGTTGCCTAAACCCTAGCATCAAAGGAATTCACTAGTTTCAACTAAAATATTTTCAGTGATTCCAAATGGCTTTCAAAAATGTTCATCATTTCTGGAGAATGCTAGAAACATTAACCAGAGGTGTTGCACATTTTTCCATGTCATATTTGGGCTCTGAATTAAATCATATGGTATTTTCATTTGGGCATTTAAATACTATAAAATATTTTAAATGCTCAAATAATCATAAACTAAAATGTTTGCTGTTGGTTATATTTCAAACAGTGGCATTGATCAGTTTCATGATTTTTGGGTTTGGTCTAGTATTTTTAATAAAGTCACAAAGTTGCAGAAAAATAGAAAACAGGAAGGAAATCTTACCTGGCGCCACCCAGAGGCCCACCTGCCGGCCCAGCCCAGCCACCGCTCCAGCGAGCTGCTTGGCTTGGCCAGGCAGGCAGGCAGGTGCTCGACGGCGGCTGCAGCGTGCGCCACGCAGCTGCCCGTCGCCCTGCTTCCCCCTTTCGCCGCCTAGCTGGCCTGGACGAGCTCCACGTCGCACCCCGAACCTCGTGGACACCTCCATTCGCCCCCAGCTCCTCTCCCTCGCTCTCCCATGCCATGGCCGACGCCACCGCCGCCGCACCGCCACCGTAGTCGTGCTCCCCTTCGTTTCCACGCCGCGCCACCGTGTCCAGAAGCTCCGCCGCCCTCTACTCCTTCGAGCTAGCCGAGCCTCGAGCGCTCGCGTGCTCCGAAGCCGCCGCACCGACCTCGACCGAACCGCCATCGCCGGAGATCCCCTTCGCCGTCGCCGCCGCACCAGCTCGTCCCCGACCGCGCCGGCTGTTCCCTCAAGACCGCAGTGAGCTTAGCTAACTCCTCCCCTTCTTTCTCTCGCTCCCGTGCACCACCACGACCACACGAAGATCACCCGCACGCACCGCCGCGGATCTCGTCGCCGACGTGCTCCCGGCCATCCTCCGGCCACCTCTCGGTGTCCATCGCACTCACCACTACACGTAGGGTCTAACCATGCACTCCCCGCACCTCACCGCACACCCTAGCTTCGAGTTCGCATCCACCCAAACTCCGGCAGTCGCCTAGGTCGTCGCCGGCGCCAACTCCGGCAACCCCGACCTCAACTAACTCCACCAAGAGCTGCGGTTTGTCCCCAGCTCCACCTAGATGCCTTCCGCGACCCATTTGGTGGCCGGAACGGCCAAAATCACTTCCGCCGCCGCGTCGGGCTCGCCAGAGGCTAAACGCCGGCGCAGTTGACTTTGACTTTGACCGCGGGTGGGCCCTGGTTGACTCTGTTTAGTCAATGACAGGTGGGGCCCAGCCCTGTTAACTAAACTGGTTTAGTTTTAATTAATTTTTAGCTAAACTAATTACACTGACACCCTAGACCCACAGTCAGGTTTGACTTGGACGTCTCTGTTGACTTGCTGAGGTCAGCATGACATCATGCTGACGCAGTAATCCTTTTCTGGAATTAAAATAAATCCAGAATGATTTATAAATTCCAGAAAATAACCAAAACTTCTAAAATTCATAGAAATTCAACCGTAACTCCAAATGAAATAAATTATATATGAAAAATGATCAGAAAAATCCAATCTATCCATCTGTACCATTTTCAGGCATGTTAGATCAACTTACAGTTGCTGTTTAGCACAAATCATATTAATGGCATTTAAATATCCACATATGGAGTTTGAATTTGAATCCTGGATTCAAACCATATTAATGGCAATTAAATATCCACATATGGTTGCTAGTTGCATTAGCTCAATCAATAGCATATTGCCATGACATTATCATGCATCATATTTGTTGCATTGCATTGATTGTGTCCCTCTTTATTTGCCGGTAATTGTCCCCTCTCGATAGACGTGGTTTCGACGATGAGATCGATGACACCGATGAAGAGCTATAATATCTTCAGAAGTGCCAGGCAAGCAAAACCCCCTTGTTCATTCTGATATAATCCCACTCTCTTGCTCCTGCTCTATTTTACTGCATTAGGACAACAACGATTCATCCGTTACTTGCTGCGGTAGCTGAACCCCTTTATCCTTTGCATGACCTGTCATTCCACAGTACATAGATGAAACCCACGAGCATGAGTAGGAGTTGTTTGAGCCTTGTTGTGCCTACTCATACATGCTTGTTTGTCATGCCTGCTACTGCTTAGAGTTGAGTCGGGTCTGATTCATCAAGGATGAATCAGAGGTGCGTGAACATGTCCTACTGTGTGTGAGCTAAGTGTGTGAACACGATTTGGTAAAGGTAGCGGTGAGAGGCCATGTAGGAGTACATGGTGGGTTGTCTCATTGCAGCCGTCCTCGAGAACTGAGTTACGTGTTTGTGATCCATGATTGAGTTACTACCACGCATTGGGCCCGAAACCAATGGACCCTCTCGGCTTCTTAATCACCCTTGTCCTCTGTCCAGGAGTTGCAAGTAGTTTCTGGTGTTTATAGTATGCTGGAGGCCGTGCGCAGCGCTAACCGTAGGGGTGGTCTGTGATGTGGTAGGCACGTGGCACAGTGTACCGGGCGCCCGTTTGGTGTCTCGGGAACCCTGCTCACATCGTTTGGGGCTGTGAGCGAAACTTCGGCCGGATCTCCTCATGGATGGAACCCGAATAGGCGATAAACCTGGACTAGGGACTTGAGTGTTTAGGTAGGTCGTGGCCGACACCCTTGTTGGGCTTCCGCTTGAAGGTTGCAGAGTACATGTCGTGTAAACGGCGGTAAGTGGTGAGAACGTGTGTGAAGAAGTACACCCCTGCAGGTTAACATCATCTATTGAATAGCCGTGTCCATGAAAAAGACTTCGGGTTGCCTATAACAGTTCATAGACAAGTGAAAGTGGATACTCTAAAATACGCAAGATAGCGTGAGTGCTATGGATGGCGTTCTCGTAGGGAAGACGGAGCGGATCCATAGTGGTGTATTGATATGGTGAATATGTGGACTCGTGTGCGCCACCTCAAAAGAGTTACTTGCGGTCATAGTTTAGGATAGCCACCGAGTCAAAGCTGGCTTGTCTGCGATTAAACCCCACCATCCCTTTGTGGATAATGATGCATATGTAGTTAGTTCTGATGTAAGTCTTGTTGGGTACATTTGTACTCACGTTTGCCTATTTTATGTTTTTGCAGAGAGACGTCAGTCTCGCTAGTAGTTCCGCGTGGACTTCGATGTTTAGCTTGTTACCTCAGCTACGATCTTGTGCCCTCAGCAGGATCTGGTAGATAGTCAGGCTTCTAAGCCTTTTTCATTTCTAGATGTCTGTACTCAGACATGTTAAGCTTCCGCATGTGCTTTGATTTGTATGCTCTGAATGTTGGGTCATGAGACCTATGTTTGTAATATCTCGCTCCTCGGAGCCTAATGAATAAATACTTGAGTCGTAGAGTCATGTTGTGATGCCATGTTGTATTTGCACATATCGAGCATATTGTGTGTATGTTATTGAAATGCTTGGTATGTGTGGGATCTCACTATCTAGTTGTTTTTCCTTAGTAGCCTCTCTTACCGGGAAATGTCTCCTAGTGTTTCTACCGAGCCATGGTAGCTTGCTACTGCTCCGGAACACTCGGGCTGGCCGGCATGTGTCCTTCTTCGCTCCTGTGTCTGTCCCTTCGGGGAAATGTCACGCGATGAATACCGAGTCTGTTAGCCGCTTCTGCCCGGTTCACGAGTCTGTTAGCCCAGTGCTACAGCCTGGATTCACTCGTGATGACCGACACGTTCGATCTTTGGGTCATGGATGCTGTCCTTGTAAGTTTGTGCCACTTTGGGTTTACGACTAGCCATGTCAGCCCGGGCTCCTTATCATATGGATGCTAGCGACACTATCATATACGTGTGCCAAAAGGCGCAAACGGTCCCAGGCAAAGGTAAGGAGACACCCGCGGGAATACCGTGCGCGAGGCCGCAAAGTTATATGAGGTGTTACATGCTAGATCGATGTGGCATTGAGTCGGGGTCCTGACAATTAACCCCCTGGGGGTTCCGGTAACCCCTCCGGCACTCCGGTAAAATCCCGATTTCACCCGGAACTCTTCCGGCGTCCAAATATAGGCTTACAATATATCAATCTTTATGTCTCGACCATTTCGAGACTCCTCGTCTTGTCCTTGATCATATCTGGGACTCCGAACTACATTTGGTACATCAAAACATATAAACTCATAATACTAATCGTCATAGAACTTTAAGCGTGCGGACCCTACAGGTTTGAGAACTATGTAGACATGACCGAGACACGTCTCCGGTCAATAACCAATAGCGGAACCTGGATGCTCATATTGGTTCCTACATATTCTACGAAGATCTTTATCGGTCAAACCACATAACAACATACGTTGTTCCTTTTGTCATCGATATGTTACTTTCCCGATATTTGATCGTCGGTATCTCAATACCTAGCTCAATCTCGTTACTGGCAAGTCTCTTTACTCGTTCTGTAATGCATCATCCCACAACTAACTCATCAGTCACATTGCTTGCAAGGCTTATAGTGATGTGCATTACCGAGAGGGCCCAGAGATACCTCTCCGACAATCGGAGTGACAAATCCTAATCTCGATCTATGCCAACTCAACTAGTACCATCGGAGACACCTGCAGAGCACCTTTATAATCACCCAGTTACATTGTGACGTTTGGTAGCACACAAGGTGTTCCTTCGGTAATCGGGAGTTGCATAATCTCATAGTCATAGGAACGTATATAAGTCATGAAGAAAGTAATAGCAGTAAACTAAACGATCAAGTGCTAAGCTAACGGAATGTGTCAAGTCAATCACATCATTCTCCTAATGATGTGATCTCGTTAATCAAATGATAACTCATGTCTATGCTAGGAAACTTAACCATCTTTGATCAATGAGCTAGTCAAGTAGAGGCATAGTAGTGACACTATGTTTGTCTATGTATTCACACATGTTTTATGTTTCCGGTTAATACAATTCTAGCACGAATAATAAACATTTATCATGATATGAGGAATTAATAATAACTTTATTATTGCCACTAGGGCATATTTCCTTCAGTCTCCCACTTGCACTAGAGTCAATAATCCAGATTACACAGTAATGATTCTAACACCCATGGAGCCTTGGTGCTGATCATGTTTTTCTCATGGAAGAGGCTTAGTCAACGGGTCTGCAACATTCAGATCCGTATGTATCTTGCAAATCTCTATGTCTCCCACCTGGACTTGGTCCCGGATGGAATTGAAGCGTCTCTTGATGTGCTTGATTCTCTTGTGAAATCTGGATTCCTTTGCCAAGGCAATTGCACCAGTATTGTCAAAAAAGATTTTCAATTGACCCAATGCACTAGGTATGACACCTAGATCAGATATGAACTCCTTCATCCAGACTCCTTCATTTGCTGCTTTTGAAGCAGCTATGTACTCCGCTTCACACGTAGATCGTGCCACGACGCTTTGTTTAGAACTGCACCAACTGACAGCTCCACCGTTCAATATAAACACGTATTCGGTTTGCGATTTAGAATCATCCGGAACAATGTCAAAGCTTGCATCGAGGTAACCATTTACTACAAGCTCTTTGTCACCTCCATAAACGGGAAACATATCCTTAGTCCTTTTCAGGTATTTCAGGATGTTCTTGACCGCTGTCGAGTGATCCATTCCTGGATTACTTTGGTACCTCCCTGCTAAACTAATAGCAATGCACACATCATGTCTAGTACGCAGCATTGCATACATGATAGAGCCTATGGCTGAAGCATAGGGAACACTTTTCATTTTCTCTCTATCTTATGCAGTGGTTGGGAATTGAGTCTGACTCAACTTCACACCTTGTAACATAGGCAAGAATCCTTTCTTTGCTTGATCCATTTTGAACTTTTTCAAAACTTTGTCAAGGTATGTGCTTTGTGAAAGTCCAATTAAGTGTCTTGATCTATCTCTATAGATCTTGATGCCCAATATGTAAGCAGCTTCATCGAGGTCTTTCATTGAAAAACTCTTATTCAAGTATCCTTTTATGCAATCCAGAAATTCTATATCATTTCCAATTAGCAATATGTCATCCACATAGAATATTAGAAATGCTACAGAGCTCCCACTCACTTTCTTGTAAATACAGGCTTCTCCAAAAGTCTGTATAAAACCATATGCTTTGATCACACTATCAAAACGTTTATTCCAACTCCAAGAGGCTTGCACGAGTCCATAAATGGATCGTTGGAGCTTGCACACTTTGTTAGCTCCCTTTGGATCGACAAAACCTTCTGGTTGCATCATATACAACTCTTCTTCCTGAAATCCATTCAGGAATGTAGTTTTGACATCCATTTGCCAAATTTCATAAGCATAAAATGCGGCAATTTTTAACATGATTCGGACGGACTTAAGCATCGCTACGGGTGAGAAAGTCTCATCGTAGTCAACTCCTTGAACTTGTTGAAAACCTTTCACAACAAGACGAGATTTGTAGATAGTAACATTACCGTTAGTGTCAGTCTTCTTCTTGAAGATCCATTTATTCTCTATGGCTTGCCAATCATCGGGCAAGTCAACCAAAGTCCACACTTTGTTCTCATACATGGATCACATCTCAGATTTCATGGCCTCAAGCCATTTTGCCGAATCTGGGCTCACCATCGCTTCTTCATAGTTCGTAGGTTCACTTTGGTCAAGTAACATGACCTCCAGAATAGGATTACCGTACCACTCTGGTGCGGTTCTTATTCTGGTTGACCTACGAGGTTCTGTTGTAACTTGATATAAAGTTTCATGATCAATATAATTAGCTTCTTCACTGGTTGGTGTAGGTGTCATAGAAACCGGTTTCTGTGATGAACTACTTTCCAATAAGGGAGCAGGTACAGTTACCCATTCTTAGCAACAAATGCCTTGCCTTCCACTACTAGTAAAAGTCCTGCTAATGGCGCACCAGTTTTGCCTATTAATGGCGCACTACTGGTCATTTTTATTTTTTTATTTTTTCTTAATCTCGGGTCACTATGGCTTAATCTCGGGTCAATATGCTTAATCTCGGGTCAAATCGCACCCCGTGGTCAAACTTCCCGAAAGGTCACCCATCCTCACACTACTCCAGCCCAAGCACGCTTAACTTCAGAGTTCTATCCAACCCCAGCACCAGCTCACTTCACAGGCACTTGTTGATATGTCTAGCATATCAATCCTATTAAACCTTGTTGATGTTTAGGACTTTGTTCATGTTCATGAGTGTCATGAAATTTTGAAAAAATATTTCAAACTTCCGTTCATATTACGTATCATATTTTAAAAAAAATACCGGAAAAAAAATTCGAAACTAATTTTTTTTCTGTTACTAGTGGCGCACCTAGCAAACGGTGCGCCACTAGTAAGTTTGAAATTTTTTGAATTTTTTTGCCTCCAGGTCTTAAAAGCCCCGTAACTTTTTTCTATTAGGTTTTTGGGGATTTTGAAAATGTTTAACGGGGTTCCCCCAGTTAAATTCGGATGTAACTTTTCGAGTAGATGATTTTTCATATAAAAAACTTTTTCATCCGTGTTAGTATGCAAAAGTTATGCCCATTTTACAAATTCCTGAGAGATTTTGCAAATAAAGTCGAAATTCATATTTGTAAATTTTCCCAACAATTAGACCACATATCACATGGGAAACTTATTTTCTTTTATTTTTTTTTTGACATTTTCATCATTTTCTTTTATTTGTTTAAACTGAAAAGGCAGTCCACGGGGGGGGGGCATTCGGGGGAATTTTTGGGACAAGTTAGTAATGGCGCGCCGTGGGAGTGGTGCGCCATTACTAGTTCAACTAGTAATGGCGCACCACTCCCACGGTGCGCCATTACTAGTTTTGAAAAAAATAAAAAAAATGAAAAAACAATGACTAGTGGCGCACCGTGGATGTGGTGCGCCATTACTAGTTAAAACTAGTAATAGCGCACTATCCCCTGGTGCGCCATTACTAGTTTTGAAAAAAAAATGAATAAAAATTTACTAATGGCGCACCGTGGATGTGGTGTGCCATTACTAGTTTAACTAGTAATGGCGCACCGTGGATGTGGTGTGCCATTACTAGTTTAACTAGTAATGGCGCACTATCCCCTGGTGCGCCATTACTAGTTTTGAAAAAAATTTAAAAAATTTGTTACTAATGGCGCACCGTGGATGTGGTGCGCCATTAGTATTTGGACACTAATGGCACACCAACACATGGTGCGCCATTAGTATATAGTAGTGGCGCACCACATGTCTGGTGCGCCATTAGTGTCCATTTCATCTATAGCCCTTTTCCTAGTAGTGTTCGGATCTATGATAGAAGGTGTACCCAACAGTTTCCTTTGGGTGTATATGAAGACACATTTCTCCGATTTGGATTCGAGCTTATAAGGTTCAAGCTTTTTCACATAAGCATCGCAGCCCCAAACTTTAAAAAACGACAACTTTGGTTTCTTGCCAAACCACAGTTCATAAGGCGTCGTCTCAACGGATTTTGATGGTGCCCTATTTAACATGAATGCAGTCGTCTTGAAAGCATAACCCCAAAACGATAGCGGTAAATCAGTAAGAGACATCATAGATCGCACCATATCTAATAAAGTACAATTACGACGTTCGGACACACCATTTCGATGTGGTGTTCCGGGTGGTGTGAGTTGCGAAACTATTCCGCATTGTTTCAAATGTAGATCAAACTCATAACTCAAATATTCTCCTCCACAATCAGATCGTAGAAACTTTACTTTCTTGTTATGATGATTTTCCACTTCACTCTGAAATTCTTTGAACTTTTCAAATGTTTCAGACTTATGTTTCATTAAGTAGATATACCCATATCTGCTCAAATCATCTGTGAAGGTGAGAAAATAACGATACCCGCCGCGAGCCTCAATATTCATTGGACCACATACATCAGTATGTATGATCTCCAACAAATCTGTTGCTCGCTCCATTGTTTCGGAGAACGGCGTTTTAGTCATCTTGCCCATGAGGCATGGTTCGCAAGTACCAAGTGATTCATAATCAAGTGATTCCAAAAGTCCATCAGTATGGAGTTTCTTCATGCGCTTTACACCAATATGACCTAAACGGCAGTGCCACAAATAAGTTGCACTATCATTATCTACTCTGCATCGTTTGGCTTCAACACTATGAATATGTGTATCACTACTATCAAGATTTAATAAAAATAGACCACTCTTCAAGGGTGCATGACCATAAAAGATATTATTCATATAAATAGAACAACCATTATTCTCTTATTTAAATGAATAACCGTCTAACGTCAAACAAGATCCAGATATAATGTTCATGCTTAACGCTGGCACCAAATAACAATTATTCGGGTCTAAAACTAATCCTGAAGATAGATGTAGAGGTAGTGTGCCGACCGCGATCACATCGACTTTGGAACCATTTGCCACGCGCATCGTCACCTCGTCCTTAGCCAATCTTTGCTTAATCCATAGTCCCTATTTCGTGTTGCAAATATTAGCAACAGAACCAGTATCAAATACCCAGGTGCTACTGCGAGCATTAGTAAGGTACACATCAATAACATGTATATCAGATATACCTTTGTTCACCTTGCCATCCTTCTTATCCGCCAAATACTTGGGGTGGTTCCGCTTCCAGTGACCAGTCTGTTTGAAGTAGAAGCACTCAGTCTCAGGCTTAGGTCCAGACTTGGGTTTCTTCTCATGAGCAGTAACTTGTTTGCTGTTCTTCTTGAAGTTGCCCTTCTTCTTCCCTTTACCCTTTTTCTTGAAACTGGTGGTCTTGTTGACCATCAACACTTGATGCTCCTTCTTGATTTCTACCTCCGCGGCCTTTAGCATTGCGAAGAGCTCGGGAATTGTCTTATCCATCCCTTGCATATTATAGTTCATCACAAAGCTCTTGTAGCTTGGTGGCAGTGATTGAATAATTCTGTCAATGACACTATCATCCGGAAGATTAACTCCTAGTTGAATCAAGTGATTATTATACCCAGACATTTTGAGTATATGTTCACTCACAGAACTATTATCCTCCATCTTGCGGCTGTAGAACTTATTGGAGACTTCATATCTCTCAATCCGGGCATTTGCTTGAAATATTAACTTCAACTCCTGGAACATCTCATATGCTCCATGACGTTCAAAACATCGTTGAAGTCCCGGTTCTAAGCCGTAAAGCATGGCATACTGAACTATCGAGTAGTCATCAGCTGTGCTCTGCCAGACGTTCTTAACGTCGTCAGTTGCATCTGCAGCAGGCCTAGCACCCAACAAGTGCTTCCAGGACGTAATTCTTCTATGCAACAATGAGGATAATCCTCAAGTTACGGACCCAGTCCGTGTAATTGCTACCATCATCTTTCAAGTTTGCTTTCTCAAGGAACACATTAAAATTCAACGGAACAAACATCACGGGCCATCTATCTACAACAACATAGACAAGCAAAATCCTATCAGGTACTAAGTTCATGATAAATTAAAGTTCAATTAATCATATTACTTAAGAACTCCCACTTAGATAGACATCCCTCGAATCATCTAAGTGATCACGTGATCCATTTCAACTAAACCATGTCCGATCATCACGTGAGATGGAGTAGTTTTCAATGGTGAACATCACTATGTTGATCATATCTACTATATGATTCACACTCGACCTTTTGGTCTCCAGTGTTCCGAGACCATACCTGCATATGCTAGGCTCGTCAAGTTTAACCCGAGTATTCTGCGTGTGCAAAACTGGCTTACACCCGTTGTATTTGAATGTAGAGCTTATCACACCCGATCATCACGTGGTGTCACGGCACGATGAACTTTTGCAATGGTGCATACTCAGGGAGAACACTTATAGCTTGAAATTTAGTGAGAGATCATCTTATAATGCTACCGTCAATCAAAGCAAAATAAGATGCATAAAGGATAAACTTCACATGCAATCAATATAAATGATATGATATGGCCATCATCATCTTGTGCCTTTGATCTCCATCTCCAAAGCACCGTGATGATCACCATCGTCACCGGTGCGACACCTTGATCTCCATCGTAGCATCGTTGTCGTCTCACCAACTATTGCTTCTACGACTATAGCTACCGCTCAGTGATAAAGTAAAGCAATTACAGGGCGATTGCATTGCATACAATAAAGCGACAACCATATGGCTCCTGCCAGTTGTTGATAACTCCGTTACAAAGCATGATCATCTCATACAATAAAATATAGCATCATGTCTTGACCATATCAACAATTTAGACGTCCTCTACTTTGTAGTTGCAAGTTTTACGTGGCTGCTATGGGCTGAGCAAGAACCGCTCTTATCTAGCATCAAAACCACAACGATAGTTCGTCAAGTTAGTGTTGTTTTAACCTTCCCAAGGACCGGGCATAGCCACACTCGATACAACTAAAGTTGGAGAAACTGACACCCGCCAGCCACCTGTGTGCAAAGCACGTCGGTAGAACCAGTCTTGCGTAAGCGTACGCGTAATGTCGGTCCGGGCCGCTTCATCCAACAATACCGCCGAACCAAAGTATGACATGCTGGTAAGCAGTATGACTTGTATCGCCCACAACTCACTTGTGTTCTACTCGTGCATATAGCATCTATGCATACCCAGGCTCTAATACCACTGTTGGCGAACGTAGTATTTTCAAAAAAATTCCTATGCACACGCAAGATCATGGTGATGCATAGCAACAAGGGGGGAGAGTGTCATCCACGTACCCTCGTAGACCATAAGCGGAAGCATTATGACAATGCGGTTGATGTAGTCGTAGGTCTTCACGATCGACCGATCCTCAGTATCGAACGTACGGCACCACAGCGTTCAGCACACGTTCATCTCGGTGAGGTCTCGCGAACTCATGATCCAGTAGAGATCGAGGGAGAGTTTCGTCAGCACGACGGCGTGGTGATGATGTTGATGAAGCTACCGTCGTAGGGCTTCGCCTAAGCACTGATATGATATGATCAAGGTGGATTATGGTGGAGAGGGGCACCGCACACGGCTGGGAGAGATCAATGATCAACTTGTGTGTTCTAGGGTGCCCCCTGCCCCCATATATAAAGGAGCAAGGGGGAGGCCAGGCGGCTCCTGTAGGGTGCGCCAGGAGGAGGAGTCCTCCTCCTAGTAGGAGTAGGACTCCCCTCTTTCCTACTCCTACTAGGAGGGGGAAAGGAAGGGGGAGAAGGAGAAGGAAAGGGGGCGCCGCCCCCTTCCTAGTCCAATTCGGACCAGAGGGGGAGGGGGTGCGCGGCCTGCCCTGGCCGGCCCCTCTCTCTCCACTAGGGCCCAACTAGGCCCATTAACCCCCGGGGGGTTCCGGTAACCCCTCCGGCACTCCGGTAAAATCCCGATTTCACCCGGAACTCTTCCGACGTCCAATTATAGGCTTCCAGTATATCAATCATTATGTCTTGACCATTTCGAGGCTCCTCGTCATGTCCTTGATCATATCTGGGACTCTAAACTACATTTGGTACATCAAAACGTATAAACTCATAATACCGATCGTCACAGAACTTTAAGTGTGCGGACCCTACGGGTTCGAGAACTATGTAGACATGACCGAGACACGTCTCCGGTCAATAACCAATACTGGAACCTGGATGCTCATCTTGGTTCCTACATATTCTACGAAGATCTTTATCGGTCAAAACGCATAACAACATACGTTGTTCCTTTTGCAATCGATATGTTACTCGCCCGAGATTCGATCGTCGCTATCTCAATACCTAGCTCAATCTCATTACCGGCAAGTATCTTTACTCGTTCCGTAATGCATCATCCCACAACTAACTCATTAGTCACATTGCTTGCAAGGCTTATAGTGATGTGCATTACCAAGAGGGCCCAGAGATACCTCTCCGACAATCGGAGTGACAAATCCTAAACTTGATCTATGCCAACTCAACAAGTACCATCGGAGACGCCTATAGAGCACCTTTATAATCACTCGGTTACGTTGTGACGTTTGGTAGCACACAAGGTGTTCCTCCGGTAATTGGGAGTTGCATAATCTCATAGTCATAGGAACGTGTATAAGTTATGAAGAAAGCAATAGCAGTAAACTAAAGGATCAAGTGCCTAGCTAACGAAATGGGTCAAGTCAATCACATCATTCTCCTAATGATGTGATCCCGTTAATCAAATGACAACTCATGTCTATGGCTAGGAAACTGAACCATCTTTGATGAACGAGCTAGTGAAGTAGAGGCATACTAGTGACACTATGTTTGTCTATGTATTCACACATGTATTATGTTTCCGGTTAATACAATTCTAGCTTGAATAACAAACATTTATCATGATATGAGGAAATAAATAATAACTCTATAATTGCCTCTAGGGCATATTTCCTTCAGGGTTTTCATGGCGAGCCGGAAGCTCAATCAGTATTTTCTAGGTCATCCCATCACTGTGGTTAGTTCTGCCCCTTTAGGGGATATCATTCAAAACAGAGAAGCCACGGGTCGGATAGCCAAATGAGCCATTGAGCTTGGGCCTCATGGTTTGAAGTATGTGCCTCGCATAGCCATCAAATCTCAAGCACTTGTGGATTTTATCAATGATTGGACATAGTTGCAGATGCCTGAGGAAAAGCCGGATAACACATATTGGACTATTCACTTTGATGGATCCAGGTAGTTGGAAGGCTCGGGGGCTGGAGTTGTCTTGACTTCCCCACGAGGTGATAGATTTTCTTATGTTCTCCGGTTGATGTTCCCTTGTACTAACAATGCAGCTGAGTAGGAGGCTGTGCTCCACTGTCTTCGAATGGCTAAGGAGATGAACTTAAGCCGAGTGAGGTGTTTCGGCAACTCAGATCTGGTAGCTCGGTAAGTTTCTAGAACTTGGGATTCTAAGGATCCACTCATGGCGGCTTATCATCGAGAGGTTCATACTATTGCGGGTCACTTCAAGGGTTATCAAGTTGAACATGTTGATCACAGGAAAAATGAGGCGGCTGATGCTATAAACCGGTTAGGGTCTCAGCATAAGCCGGTGCCACATAACACTTTCCTGGATATTCTGCATAACCCTTCTGTCAAATTGCCTACAGAGGAGGATCTTGCTATTCCTGACCCAGAAGCACAATTGGTGGCGGCTCTTCATGCTATTCCTGACTGGACAGTTCCGTATTTGGCTTATATGACCCGGGGTGAGTTACTTGAGGATGAAACTTTGGCCAGGAATAACCCGGCGGTCTAAGTCAATGACTATTGTCAATGGGGAGTTGCATCATCGCAGTGTCACAAGGTCGTTTCAACGTTGTGTTTCTCCTGAAGAAGGCTGTGAGATTCTACGAGAGATTCATGAAGGAGATTGTGGTCATCATTCCGGTTCTAAGTCTCTTGTAGCCAAGGCTTTTCATCATGGGTTTTATTGGCTGACGGTTCATGCTGATGCTGAGGATTTAGTCAGTAAATGTGATGGTTGTCATAAGTTCTCACCACGAGCTCATGTACCGGCTCAAGAATTGATGATGATTCCAATTGCTTGTCCATTTGCTACCCGGGGGCTTCATATGGCTGGGCCCTTCAAAAGGTCCAAGGATAAGAAGAGCCACCTTTTGGTGGCGGTTGACAAATTTACAAAGTGGGTTGAAGTAGAGCCGGTTAGTAAGTGTGACGCAGTGACGGCGGTTCAATTCATCAAAAAGGTGATTTTCCGTTTTGGCTTTACCCACAACATTATAACTGATAATGGCACTAATATGTCCAAGGGTGCTATGAAAGAATTTTGTCAACGAGACCATATTAGACTTGATGTATCCTCAGTGGCTCACCCCTAGTCCAATGGTCAAGCTGAGCGAGCTAATCAAGAGATTCTATGAGGCATCAAGCCCCGGCTTATGGTTCCTTTGCAAAGAACGTCGGGTTGTTGGGTGGAGGAGTTACCCTCAGTGTTGTGGAGTATTAATACTACCCCCAACAGATCTACAGGTTACACACCTTTCTTCATGGTTTATGGAGCAGAGGCGGTTCTCCCTAGTGACATCCATCATAATTCGCCCCGTGCGGCGGCTTATGTTGAAGCTGATAATGAAAAAGCACGTTAGGATGCACTTGACCGGTTGGACGAGGAGCGTGACCTTGCGGCGGCTCGTTCGGCGATTTACCAGCAAGATCTGCGCCGTTATCACAGTCATCGGGTTAGAACCAGAATCTTTCAATAAGGTGACTTGGTGCTCCAGCTTATCCAGGATCAGACTGATATGCATAAACTATCCCCACCTTGGGAAGGGCCTTTTGTGGTCAGCAAGAATCTGAATAATGGATCATACTATCTCATCGACGTTCGAGACCACAAGGACTCGCACACATCGGAGGAGGAGACCCATCGGCCGTGGAATATTGCTCATCTTCGGCCTTACTATACTTGAGCCACCGGCTCTTGTGATGTACATAGTTTAATGATGTATATATTACAAGAAGTATAATAAAGCCGGCATCCCAGATCATTCAGGGCCTTTGTCGTTTCACTTCTTTGCAACTAAGTCTTTATTATCTCACATGATCACTTAAGAGGCTTGACGCCCGCGTTACAGGGACCAAAGAGAGTTGGATGCACAACTCAGCTCAAACATAGGTACCCGCTAAGCACAGCTCAGAAATTTATCACTTGGGGGCTTCCTGTTCAATGAACACAACTATATTCACCCTTTTGATTGGCCTGGACGCCAGGTGTATTCACCAAAAGTCCGGGTTATTCTGCCTGTGTGCCAGATGCTTCTCCATCATGTAATCCTGAATGACCTGCTATGTTCTTAACAGTCAATCTGTAAATAAGACCCTGAACATGTTAAGGTTAAAAACATTGATTGGGTCATAAGAGAGCCGGCTTACGGAAAGCAAGGATAAACCCAGGCTACTAAGCCGCGTTCCTTGAAACTTGGTTAAACCGGCCTGTTTTGCACGATGCTACTCCAACCCGACATACCCCTGATAAGTCAATCTTTTAATAAGACCCTGAACTTATCTGGGTTAAGATGTCGATTGGGTCATGTGAGAGCCGGCTCATAGAAAGCGCGGATATTCCAATAGCTATCATGCTAGTTTTATTGAAGAAGATATTTTGGCTCGGCGGCCTATGAAAGCCTCATGTTTTTTGGAATTTTTTATTTGTCTTGGATTTATATCACCCTTTTTTCTTACCATATAGTTTTTATAAGTCGGGCCATGCATCCCAGACTATGTCTCATATTTGAGTATTTTTTGGGTTTTTTATAACCCGCCCTGACAGCAGACTCTAAGTCGCCAGGGAATAATAATAATATATTCGGAGTACAGTACTCTACGCTTGGGATGCTACCCCCCTGCGGTGTTCGGCGTTACAAGCCGGCAGTATGAATCAATGGAAGTAGGACGTGGAGCTCTCAATTTATGGGTTATAACCCTTATTACACAGGTTTGATTAAACCAATAGTGTGAGAAAATATCACAGGTACGGTACTTTGTTTTTTATACAAGTTATAATTAAACCAGCCCTAGTTATGGACTTTTATAGTCACCAGCAGGTTCGTGCTGGGCATTGTGACCCGCCCAGCGGTAAACTGCCAGGGAAATTTTGTGACATGTTTTTATGCAGAACAAAGAAATACAATCTGCCCTACATGATGATATTATACGCATAAGAGGCATATCTTCAACTGGTGGATCAACAGTGTTCTGTAAGACAAAACGTGCACGATGGCACGACAGACCAGAGTTCAACTAAACTAATACATGACTCAGCGAGCCCAAATGTTTAAGTGTTTTTTCAGAAGATCAAATATATGAACCGCCCAGCGGATCAATCTTCTTGGCCTTGACGGCTTGAAGCTTCTGGATCATCCTTTGCCGGTTCTTCGTCATCCTCCATCGTCTGGAAGTTTGGTGATGACCAATCAATGCCACACAAGGCTTGGAATTCAGCTTCATCATCTATAAGTTCAGACGGATCAACTTCAGGGGCGAAAGTATGCTTATGGATTGGGGGGATCAGATCCATCACTTTATAAGCCAGTGTGCGCATCTTCTGATTCTCCATATCATAAGCCGCCTGATATTTTGAAAGATCCGTTTCATCAGCAATCAGACTGGCCAGGGGACGTCTCTCCTTCACGCGGGCATCAAAGTCTTTCTTATCAAAAGGAGTGCCATCTTGTTTCAAGCCTGGATACCCAGTAGCTAGCTCGGCCGGGTCTAGCTCTACTTGCCATGCCTTGGCCCGGCTTAAGACCGTCACAACACCTGCTCTTGCAGATGATCGCTTTATCTCTTCAATCCTAGCAGGTAGAACAGAAAGTTTTTTCAAGACGTCACTCAAAAGAGTGGGTGCTTGGTTAGTTGGAGAAATGGTGGTCAGCACGTGCTAAGTTCCAGTATATAGTTGTTCAACAAGTGTATATATGGCCTTGAGCTTCACAAGCATTTCTTGACCAAGGTTGCTGCTCCTAGGACTTGTGTAATAATTACAGATTAATCAGAGACGGTTTGTGACATAAAAGATAAGACTCGGTTATGATGCTAGTAATGCTACTTACCAAAGATAGCAGAAATCATCTGGGGCATACGGTGTTTTAAGCCAGTAAGCTCAGTGGTCATCTCTTGAAGAGAAGCTTCAGCTTTTTTAGCCCGTTGTATCAAAGTAGTCCTCTCCTCAGCCCAGGCGGTTCTTTTAGTATCAAAACTGGTCTTCAGTTTTTCTGTTTCAGCCAAACTAAATTTGAATTTTGAGTTGGCTTTCCAGGTCTCAGATTCTTAATGCTCCAGTTGGGTTTTCACTTCAGCCAATTGCGATTGAAGTCGAGCAGTGGCGTCCTATATATGCATAGACTTGAAATCACATTCATATCCGGGTTACAGGAATAAAAGTCCCAAGATTTTTGCAAGCAACAATCCTTGGCACTTGGGGGCTAATGGATGCAGAAGAAATTCTTTAAACAATGGCAAATATGAATAAGTCCCAAGCACTTTGCAAGCAAGAGCACTTGGCACTTGGGGGCTAATGCATATTGCTTGTGTTTCATTACTACTTTATGATGACCCGGTTGTGCCGCAAACGACCACAGCCAGCTCATGGGGGCTACACAAGTAAGCTTTGATTTATAAACAATAATGAACAGTGTTTGTTTATTCACGCTGATTGAACCGGCCCTTGGGGGCTACGGATGCAATGTTAATCATTAAAGATCTGGTTTAACTCTAACGGTGAAAGCCGGCCTTTGAATGATTCTACCAAAGATGTTTTTCGCTCATGGCTATTTTAAGTCTACAGCATATTCCATTCTGTTATACGCAGTAGAGTTGGGGGCTAACAGGATAGTATAATTTATCAAGCGGCAGTTCATACCTCATATTTCTGATGCATCTGTTTCACCATGTCAATTTCAAGATTGCGACTAGTATGCACTTGGTTGAGATAACCAGAGAGTACTTCACTAATGCTCAATTGAGAGTAGTTGGCGATGTCGAATCTCACTTTTCGCCTTTCAATAAGTTCTTCTTTGGCGGAGTGCTTGGCTAAGATAGTACATTTTCCCGGCTCTTGGAAACCGGTGTCAGTGATCATAACATACTCAGTCTGTGTTCCTGACGGTTTAATTGGGCTTGATGATTCCGTGTTCAAAGGATTGACGTTTGTGTGATCACTGGAGAGGTCAGGGATTTCTGGTGGAAGATCATGGACAGTCTCTCCTGGTTGTTGCACAGAGGTTTCAGATGCTGGAATTTGCTGCTCCGGTTCATGGACTTTGGGGTCTTCAGCCGGCTTGATCACCTTTGCCTTCTTGCTAGGCTTCGCCTTTCCACTACAAAGGGTTGTAGGAGGTTAGTACAAGTATAAAGATATAAGGTGGTAGAAAATAAAAATTGTTACCCAGGAGAAGTCTTGAAGGTTGGCGGCTGGGTTTGCGATGAGTCACCGGAAGAGGAGTGAGATATCCCGTGTTAATTTGAATCGGAAGAATTAAGTGGCTGATGAATAAGACCCGTCAGAGGATAAAAAGAGTTTAAATTTGGAGGCACTTTGTTTTGACGTTTCCGCGGAGCTGGAGTATTTGGTAAACCAGAGGATAACTCTCCACCTCCGCTTGTCCGAGTTTGTTGCCGGTTCTGTGCTGCTGTTGCTTCAAAAAAAAGTGAGGATCCAAATGAGCTAAGGGGTGTGAAAAGCTTACTTTCCGGGTTACTCATCGAATTTTCTGGCTTGGCAAAGGTGTTGAGTCAGAGAAAATAATAGTTACCTCTTCTTCGACTACTTGACTGGCGCCCGTGTCATCCTGATGATAATCAGTGTTAATAAGATAATTGAAAAAGGAGCCAAGGGAGTCAAAGGCTACCTCCGACTTAGTGTTGTCATCCAGTTCAAACATCTCGAAAGCACTTAATTTCTTCTTATTCTTCTTGGCGGCTTTCGATTTGGCCCTGGCTTTTTTGGCAGCTTCGTGGTCATACTCCTTATTCCAAAAGGCGGATTAAGCCTATGAAAATCGTCAAGGTTGAGTTAATAAAACATTTGAATGATAAGGTAAAATAAATAGTTTGGAGACTCACGGCTCGTGGCGGGTTAAGTGTGCAGAAAGGGTTCAGTCCCACTTTGCTGCAGCTTTCCAGGCTCTCATTAAGAAGGGTCTTTGTCATCTCATTGATTGCGTTATCAATTAAACGCGTGGAGCAGTAGCGCAGTGGATCTTTTGCATCACTCGTATAAGTACACATGAAGCCGGAACGGTGGCTCAAGGGTATGATTCTCCAAGAAACCCAGCACCGAACCAAGTCAATACCGGTTAACCCATTTTCCAGTAGGGCCCTGACCTTTGAAAGGGTAGGTGCAAGCTTCGACCGTTCAGCAGTAGTAAGCCGCTCGGGAAGACGATGTTTGGGGTTGAGCTGTTCGGCACGATAACCCGGCAGTGGATTCTCATCAGCCGGAGAAGTATCTTTACAATAGAACCATGTTTGGTTCCAATCCTTGGGGTGACTCGGCAGGCGAGCATAGGGGAAGATAGCATCTCTTCTTGTTGAATTGAGACCCTGCCAAGTTCTAACTGGGTCCATTAGTAAACTCTTTCTACCGGTTCGGATAAAAATATTCCTTGAAGAGTTCAACAATGTGTTCTTCTTGAAGGTATACTTCGCAAAAGACTTGAAAATTGCAGATGTTTGACATGGAATTGGGTCCGATGTCTTGAGGATGAAGTTGAAAGAAGTGCGGAACGTCTTGGAATTTGTTTGACCCAGGTGGTGATAAGCCCCAGTTCATACGATCAGTAAAAACAATGATCTCACCATCCTGTGGCTGAGGTTTTTTCTCATTTGGTTTGGGGGCGCGCCAATGCATGATATTTTTTGCTGGTAAAAAGCCGACTTTGGCAAAATTGTCGAGCATGCTCTCGGTGACAATAGAGGGAACCCAGTTACATGAGGTGACTGTCTTCGGCATTGTAAGGGAAGAAGCCTAAAACAAAGAAAATCTGCCGGTTTAAGTTGATTTGTTAAGCCGGAGATGAACGCTGCAGCATATATTCACATTGGCGGCTTAACAAGGCCTAATGACATATGACTAATTATAACTGGGGATGTAAGCCGCCATGATAGTAATGGTATTTAAGATCTATCAAGTGCAAGTTCTACTAAGTGTTGGATAAACATGCTTTACAGATTGGTGCAGTTAATTTTGGATCTGCCGCTGTTCGGAAAAGAAAGTAAAATCAAAACCTAATATCGCAGCAGCAGAGGAACTAGTATATTGGCAAGATTTTTGCATCTGGGAAGCATATTCAGTGATTAAGGAAAGGTACAGAAACAGATTCCACATGTTTAAAGGTTGTTTTTTAGATCGAAGAAAGGATTAAACAGAGGTATGGTGGAACATGATGACGAACTCCTAAGAACTTCAGAAAATCCTAATGGAGATCTATAGCAGGGAGGTAAGGTGCTTACTGGGTCCGTTGAAGCAACGGAGATGTGCCGCAGTTCTCTGGTCTCGTTCAGGTTGATGTAGCGGCCGGGGTCAAGGAAGTTAACGAGGTCGGCGGCGGCGGTGCTCAGGTGTTTAGATGTGTCGCAAGAAAGAGAGGTTGAAGACGAGAAGGAAAGGGGGGAGTGAAAAGGCTGCCTGACCCAATTTATAAGGAAATGGGTAACACGCGAGCGCGAGAATCGAGGAGGTCAAAGAATGATTATATAACAACTCGGACACCTCGATTTTCGGGATGGTTATTAAAGAGAAGGATCTATTAAGATATATTGGGCATTGTGTGAAATTAATGACAGATGACGTCACGGCAGGTTACAATATCTCGCAAGAACAAATGAAGAAGGATTTTTTCTAAGTATTGAAGATGTATATGAAAAAGTTCAAATCAACCTGGGCCTAATGTTGGGGATATGACCCGCCTAGGAGGGGTCGGGTTATACCAATGGCAGTTTATCAAGACAAAGCCCATGAAGATATTGAAGGTGGTGATTCACGAATCAGACTTGCTAAGGGCCCGAAGCCCAACGGCGAGTTAAGGCCCATAAGTGTAAACCGCCATGTATGTATGACTTGTATTGTAAGGCATGCATAGTTAGTCACCGAGCAGGACACGTTGTATGAGCCGGTCGGGACTCCGTGAGCCATGGGGCATCAACTTGTGTATATAAACGGACGACCCAGCAGCGGCTTAGGGCAAGAAACAAGAGATCGAAAGCTAGGCCAAGCGTATTCGCTCCCTGGTAATCGAAACATAAGCAATACCACCTCAAACTGGATTAGGCCTTTACCTTCACCGCAAGGGGCCGAACCAGTATAAACTCCTTGTGTCCTTTGTCCAGTTTAACCCCTAGTTGCGATGGCTTCACGACTAAGTCCTTCTACTAGGACATCTGCCGTGACAATTCCACGACACCTCTAGTTGGCCTTCTTTATGTGTTGTCGATGGCTTTGGCTCGCTCCTAGCAAAGTCCTTGTCCCTTCTCTCTCATAGTTATGTCGATGTGCTCAAAATGAAAAATGATACAACTACAATTGAGTTTCTCTTGCTTCATCAAACCCTATGTGTGCCCTCGCAAGAAAAATCCTATGGGCTATATCTTGTGTGTAAGGCTTTTCAAGGACAATCCGCTAGGCTTTGATCATAGGGAGCCAAGATTTGACCATGAAGGGCGCGAGGAAGCCAATACCAAGAAATCGTACATATCATATATAAAAGGTGACTATAGACGTCTCTTACATATATAACCTAGATCAAATTGGAATGACATATATTTCAGAATTCAAAAGAAAATGACACTTCTGTTAGTATTAATGTAACTCTAGATAGGACGTGGAGTATTTGAGCTCGAGCTCAAATGAGCCCGGAATAAAAAAATTGAATTTTTTCGTGGTGAACTTTGAAAAATGTTTTAAGTGCTTGCAAATTTTCATCCTGAGATCACATTCGAGGAAGGCGTGACAAAAACAAAACAAAAAATGATGCACTGAAAATGCTACTTTCTAAAGCATTTTGGAGCACTGATTTTTTTGCCACGCCTTCCACGAATGTGATCTTATGATGAAAATTTCCAAACATTTAAAACATCTGTCAAGTATACCACGAAAAAAGTTGTTGTTTTTTCTTTAGGGTTTTTTATTTCTGTCCTGGTTCCTTAGCTCTACTCATTCATCTCCACTTTGTTAACTTTTTCTCACTTTTCCCTACTCCCTTGCTCGAAACTCTCAGAGCAGGTTACAACAGACGTTGCCGTCGAGTCGATGCCTTTGACCGTTAACTCTAACGAGTGGGGCCGCGTACACCTTTGACCATTACCCGTATAGTTGTTTTGTATGCTAACCGTATAGGTATTTGTATACATGGGCGCATGCAACTGATCGCGGTCGTGGGGTAGCACATGTCCATGGGACGTGCCCAAAACGTCCCATCGTATAAAGAGGGGCAACCACCTCCATCGCCTCCTACCATTTTCCCCCAAATCCCCTACCTGCCGCATCGTCTTCCTCTCCCCCACCGGCGTCGTCTCGCTCTCCTCCACTGCCTCCACCGTACCGTCTCGCTCTCCCACACCGCATCCTCTTCCTCACCTTCACCGCCTCCATCTGCCCGGAGATGGCCGAAGCCCATGGCGACACCGGCGCAGCGGACGGAGATGCGGTCGAGCTGCAAGGCACGATGACCGCGGATGTCGGCGGCGTCCATGGCGGTGCGGGGAAACTCGCAATCGCTATGGATGTGGAGAAGGAGGTGGCGGGCTCCGCCTCAGCGCTGCAGAAGGTGACGGTGTCGAGCGGCGTAGTCCATCCCAATACCACCGATGCGCAGCCTGGCGAGGAGCAGTAGGTATTTGCACTTGCTTTGCTTTAAGATATTAGCTTGTAGAGTTAGTTGGATTGGTTAGATTGTGGATTCATATAGTTCAGATGGTTAGAGTAGTTGGTTTGACGGATGGGACGGAGTTTTCTGTATTGGGGGGATGGTGGTTTTTGTACTAGGGTTTGCTGGATAAATTTGTTGCAAAAATGCTAGATAGATCTGTTTATTAGATGTGCTTCAATGTTACACAGATGTATGCTTATTGGATTTGTTTTTAATGCTCACAGATTGGGTTTTTAATGCTACAGACATGTATGCTTATTAGATTGGGTCCCTATTAGATTTGTTTTTGAATGCTACTCAGATTGGGGTTTTGAATATCATATGCCCAAATGGAATCCATTGATTAAGAAGTTATTTGATTCATTAGTATATAAATTTGTCCACAATATGTAGTTATATTAGCTCTGTTGTTCAATGTGTGTGCATGACTAATGATCAATGTGTTATTTGAATGTCATATTGGGGTTTTGAATGACATATGTAGTTATATTAGATTTGTTTTTTAATGCTACTTAGGTTGGGGGTTTGAATGCCATATTGGGGGTATATTAGCCCTATGATCAATGTGTCATGTGTGCATATCTAAAAATTTTCAATTGGCTACTAGTGATGGATGTAATTGTATATTCAGGAGGATGATGGTTGGGGGGGAGAGGAAGCTGGCCCACTACAACCTGTACGAGGGGGCGTTTAGTGACGACAAAGAATATGAGGTAAGCCTATCCGTTGTTCATTTAGTTCCTTTGACATGGTGTATATGAATCTATAATATATTAATGCAATTCATTCATGTGTGTAGTATGATTCTGGAGATGATGTGTACAAGGGAAACGTCACGTCCTTCACAGCCCAGGAGGTGGAGAAGATCAAGGCCAAGGGAGTTGCTTCCTTCTACAACCTCAAGATCAAGAAGTGGCATTGCCCCTACTGCACCACCAAGCCAAAGCCAAAGGATGGCCGCTTCGATCACCTACTGTCTCATGCAGAGGATGTAGTGATCCGCGGGGTGGACTACATGATTAGGGGGCAGCATGTTGCGCTCGCGAAGGCCCTAACTCCGGCGTGATGCGATGATGTGATGTTGTGTACTTAATCTTTATCTTTTGGGTTACTTTCGGTCCAGTTACTTTTGGTAAACTGAATGCGGCTGTTTATGGTGTGAACTGAATCTATGGTGATGCTAGTAATGTATTATTCTATCTATATTTGTATGTCCTTATATTTGCCTGTGGTGTATGGTTAGTTCTGTTTAGATGTTGTGAACTATGAGTTTAGGTGCTGCAATAATCACACATGTTGTTTCAGTGTTGCTTCACTGATCAGACATGTTGTTTCAGTGTTGCTTCACTGATCACTTCAGTGTTGCTTCACTGATCACACATGTTATTGGTCTCATGTTTATTAATCAAATCAAATGCATGCTTTTTCCCACCAACATGTTTCATTATCCGATGTTTTGAACTGACATTCGACATGACAGTATAAATTCAAGAAAATGCAAAAAAAACCTTGGCAAACTATCTATGTTTGTGTAGGAGATCATGTGTGCAAAATTTGAGGTGATTTAGAGGAGGTGAAAGAAATTTGAATTTGAAAAATGTGCTCCAAATAAGCTCCAAGGCTATGGTAAACAACCCATTTGAAATCAAGTTTTTTTTGACCTACTCTAAATGAGCCAAATGTTTTTTATTAACACCTATTCAATCTATATAGTGTAGATTCAAACTCTCACTATTTTTTGAATTAATCTTCATATTTTTATAAAAACTATTAAAAACACGTTTAAAATATGAAAATGGAAAACTAAGTTCAGATCCTTCTTATTCACTTCGAAATAAAGCTTTGGTGATTTTTTTTGATTTTTTTAATTTTTTCAAAAATAGAAGGTAACCCTACCTCATCTCCTTGAACTCTATGAAATCTTGTAGGTGATAGCTCATATGTGTGAAGGTTTGCTCATGAAAATGACCATGGACCAAGTATATGATTTTTGGTTGGTAACATGTCACATAAGACAACATTGTGCGCATGTTTCATATTTTTTTGATTTTTTTAAATTAATGGTGCTCATTTGACCTCGATGGTGCCAGCTAGGGTTTTTTCATGAAAAATGACCATAGACCAAGTTTAGTATTTTTCCTCGTTAGTGTGTCTTATAAAACGACGAACGGCGAAGGTTTCATATTTTTTTAATTTTTTAAATTAGTTATGCTCAGTCAAAGCTTTCGTAACTCCGTTGACCAGCTCAAAACCCCTCTAAACCCCGCAAGGTTTCGCCTAACCCTAGCTCCGAATGTCAGCCGTCCGATCATACCCTGGCGCCAAGCGACAGCCCTCAGATGTAGTCTTCTAGAGAGAATTCGGTGGGCAGGCTGCGTGCAGGCTCCGGGCCATTGGATCACAAGGACGGCTCCGCATCGTTGGATCGTGGGGCGATCCGCGAGAGGCGATCCTGTTGGTTGTGCTCAGCTGCTGGCCCACCACTGACTTCGCGAAAAAAACGTTGTTATTGGGCCCAAAAGGAAACCAAGCTCTGGTTGGGCCGATGAATTGCGTCGTTTTTTTTTGAACGTGATGGCTCTGTTTTTTGTGAACGTGTTGGCCCTGTTTTTTTGCATCGTTTGAAATTACACAACAATTGACATTGCGTAGAAAATTTAGTTCCTTTTGTTCTATACAAATGCAAAATGACCAAATTTATACGGGCTAAATTTATTTTTATCATGCAAAATGGCCACAAACTATTCAAAAATGGGTCATTTTGCATTTGTATAATGGCCACAAGCCCTCTATCTTTTTTTATCATGCAAAATGACCAAATTTATAAGGGCCAAATTTATTTTTATCATGCAAAATGGCCACAAGCCCTTAAAAAATTGTCTCTTTTTGTTCATATAATATATATGAGCACGGATTCGCACGCGTGCAATTAGCTTCTTTTTCTTCTTCTTTTCAAACCATCCTTTCTCACGCGTGTACACTCCCGATGTTGTGGTGGGTTTGAAAACGGGTTACTTCACATTTGACCCCGTTATTGCCACAGCCAAATAACACGTAGCACTATGGCTATTTAAGCCACCCTATGCCTCTGCCATCTCCCACCCTCTGCCTCTGTCATCCCTCATCCATTTGCCCTTCTTGCTCTTCGACCCCTTCTCCTTCTTCTGCACATCCCTCAGCCATGCAGTACACCGGACCAACCTACCGTTTCCCACCCACCGTGCCGGAGAGGCTCTACCCTACTGGCGTGTACGTTGATCACACACTACGTGTGTGGGTGATATCAAGGCTGAGGACCGCAAGGAACTTCACCGAGCTCTTCCTCGCGTCCGGCTACCACCACCTCCCACGGGGATCTCCAACGATGTTCCACGTCGAGGACGTCATCCAAAACCGGGTGGTGGTTGCTCTCCTTTCCCAGTTCACCAACACATTCGACGCCTTCTACCTCCTCGGCCAGGTGTTTTGGTGTGGCTCCGAGTTCATTGCTTTCACCACCCACAATAGGTTCACGGAGTACACCAACATCTTCCCTACCGCGACGCGCATGCACACTCTTCCATACCCCATCGACAACGCCCCAGAGGAGCGGTGAAAAGGGCGCCCGGAGGAGGAGCGAGGTGGAGAAGGCAGCGGCTAGGGTTCTAAGCCCTCTATATTTTTTTAGTCTATGTTATGTTAAGTTGTAATTGAACTATGTTGGAGTTTCTATGGGCTTGTTGGCCCTTTTCTTAAGTTCTGTTATTAAGTTTTCTATCTATTCTATTATTAAGTTCTTCCTAGTTTGAACTATGTGATCGTGCTATGGGCTTGTTGGCCCTATCTACATATTGGGACTACATATTTGTTGATTGTTTTCTTAGAGAGCTCGGCTTGTTAGTAGGGTTCCCTTATTAGTAACCATCTAGTGCATGCAAGCAAACTTTGTTAGTGGGGATGAATGAGTAGAGCTAAGCAAGGGAGTGGCTCTCTTTTTTACACAAACCACAAATATGTAGCCACCTAGCTAGAAGAGAGGAACCCGCGGCAGTGACCGTCGCTGCATCCGTGGCGGCTGGCGTGCAAGAAAACTGCTCGGTCAATGCATCGTGGCGGACGCATCGGCGCATGCAGGCTCGGTCGGCGCATGCAGGCTCGGTCGGCGCATCGTGGCATCGGTGCATGCAGGCTCGATCGACGCATGCAGGCAGACTTTGTTGGGTGCATGCATAGCAGGCTTCTGTCCTGGCGATGCGCACAGACGTTTAATGCAAAGGACGGCCCAATGAAACCACGGCCCAACGGTCGAACAACGACACCACCCAACGTGGCCCCACTTGTCAGGTCCAACGGACGACACAGTCCAGCGTGATCCCACTAGTCAGAGTTAACGGTCAAGCCTTTGACCCGACAGCAACGTCCGTTGTGACCAGTTATGAGGGTTTCTGGCAAGGGAGTGGGGAAAATTGAGCAAAAGTTAAGAGCGCGGAAATGAATGAGTAGAGCTAAGGAACCAGGGGCACAGATGTAAAAAGACCCTTTTTCTTAAAAAAAAATATTGAATTTACTGTTCATACAAGCTCAGAAGGGTACTTGCCCTCTAGACAGCGAAACATATCAAACAAATCAAGAATACCACTTTTGAAACATAGCAAACTGAAAGTAGAATTTTCAGCTATTATCTTGACCGTAGTTGTCATACAACTTTAAAATTGTTGCAACCAATGTAACAACAACATTACCTAGTAGTTGTATAGTCTAGTTGTATGTTGGATATACCTTGAGATTTTGGTCTACCTCTGACCACATGAGCCGTGGAACTGGATGGTATAGAATATTGTACCGACACACAAACAATTCATTGAGATGAGCCGGGGATGACGGTTGAAACTAGAGACTCGATGATGAACAGGCAGAGCTTCCTTTGGTGGCTGATGGCAATGCGCCAATGATATAGCACGCAGACGGCGGCCATTGGTCCCAGAAATCAAAACAAAAATACTAACATTCATACTAAAGTTTTAATTCATAAAAAGAAATTACTAATACTCCCTCCATTCACTAATATAAGATGTTCTATTTTTTTAATCAAATATATATAGACGTGTTTTAGTGTGTTTGTTCATTTATTTCAGTCTGTATGTAGTTTATATTAAAATATTCAAAAATCTTATATAGTCAGCGGAGTGAGTAGCTAATAGCCATTATTGATATATTAGTGCCTGCTTGCATCCATATTCCGGAGGATGGTGTTTACTCTAGGCTCTCAAAAAAAAAATCCGGAGGATGGTCTGCCGATGTCTAAGCTGACATCGTGGTGAGCGACGGCAGCGAGGGCAACCATCCCAACTCCTATTTGGCGCCCTCAGCGTCGGTTGCAGGGTTTTTTTTTTTTTTTTTTTGCGGACTATTTCGTCACCCAACCCCCCTCCCAGGCTGGGCCGACATATTTACCTTTTTCTGTTTTCTGTTAACCATCAAAGAAGTTGCGGGAGATGTCATTCAAACTCTAGAGCTCTTCGTTTAGTTCAAACTATGGTAACCAACTAGGACACCTTACCGGCCGTGCCTATTTACTTCTTTTGTCTCTTCTTTCTTCTGTTCGCGGAAGCTCCCGGTTTTGGGAAGCTTCCCAAACCAGTTTTTCCAATTCGCTGGTCGATTTTTCAGACGGTTCTTATTCAGTTTCTTTCTCTTCTTTTTCCTGTTTTTAATGCGTGAACTTTTTGCAAATTCAAAACTTTCTTGAAATTCGTGAACTTATTCCACGTCTTTTTCAAAATTGTAAACCCTTTCTCAAAATTGATGAACTTTTTTCAAATTTGTGTATTTTTCTCAAAATCGATGAACTTTTACTAAATTTGTGAAAAAAATCAAAATCGATGAATATTTCCAAATCTGTATTTTTTTTAAATACATGATGTTTTTTCAATTTCATGAACTTTTAACTCTAAACTTTTTCTCAAACTTCGTGAACTTTTTTTTTCAAAATCGATAAACTTTTCTCAAATTAGCGAATTTTGTTGAACTTGTGAACTTTTTCAGATCCATGATCTTTTTTGAACCCCTGAACTTTTTCCAAATTCATGATCTTTTTATAAAAATCTTAACATCTTTTGTTAATTCCTATTTTTTGAATTTTCACATTTGTACAAAAGTCAACGGTCAATGGACCGGTCAACCACAACTGGTCAATTGCCAAACGAGCGACAAGCGAATCAGGACGAGCGGCGCGTCATGAGCAATCGCTCGCCTGGTAATTGGGCCGACCCATGGAGTGGGGGCGCGTGACCGCTGCCTCCTCTACCCTGGTGCTGCTCACAATTTCTTTTCTACAATTGTATGATTTTTTTTCAATCATGTTGCAAATTTATGTTATAATTTCTGTACATTGCCACAGTAAAACTTACCGCATATGTCATTTACAAATGACGAGTGCTAGGCGCCGGCGCGCCGGCCCAAATTTGTGCCGGTCGGCTGCCAAGCGTCCGATACAATCTTTTTTGAGCGTCTGATTCTCTCTCCTGAAAAGTCAAGCGCGCATGAAGAAAACAGAAAAACGCAGTTGTGTACACATGCCGGATCTCGCATGCTTGCCGGGCACCCGCGAGCTCGCCGCCAGGCGGCAGCCTACGCTTGTCGTCGGCTTCCCATGCTTGCTTGCCACCTGTGCCACCACGCCGGCCGCCCGTGCTAACTGGCCGCTCGTGCCTCCGCTCGCCATGGCTGCAGCCCACAGATTGAACATGGACGGGTTCCAGCGTGCGGTCACCCTGATTTGTAGCATCCTCAATGTTCCCTCATCACCGGCTCGCCACTGTTGTCGACTTGGCCGCTATGTCCAGCAAAAATAATATAAAACAACAAAATCTGTGGTGCTCGGTTGAAGCATAAAAAATAGTCGGTTCCAGCACAATTAGATGATGATTCCAGCAAAAACTCTCAGCAGCATAAAACCATGGCTAGCCAACGCTCGCCCCTCGTCGGTGCTACCTCCCCTTGCCGCTGCAGATTCAATGGTGACGGCGCCATGGCTCGCAGCCAACAGCGGTAGTAGCAAATTTTTGTGCTGGTTCCAGCAAAACCAAAAACAGTGAAAGCAAAACTGCAAAATTGGGCAATGTTCTAGCAAAAATCAAAACACCGGTCGTAGCAAAAATTAAAGCTGGTTCCAGCAAACCAAAACGCCATTTGAAGCAAAAATGCAAAATTGGGCGTTCTTTCCAGCAAAGCAAAAGCGGCGGTTATAGCAAAAATTGGGGCTGGCTCCAGCAAACCAAAACACCAGTTGTAGCAAATTGCAAAATTTGGCGTGAGTACCCGCAAAACCAAAACGCCCGATGGTAGCAAAAATTGGGGTTGTCTCCAGCAAACCAAAACACTGGTTGTAGCAAAATACAAAATTAGGCGTCGGTACCAGTAAAACCAAAACGTCGATGGTAGCAAAAATTTGTGCTGATTCCAGCAAACCAAAAAACAGTGGTAGCAAAAATGTAAAATTGGGCCAAACCAAAAACATTGTTGGAAGCAAAAACTAGGCACTCGTCCCAGCATCTGGCTGCCGCAAATGAGGCACTCACCGGTCGTGGTCACCCACCGTCGCAGCTCGCAACAAACACCAGTTCACAGCACTGTGTGGTTGCACATCAACACACGTGTGGGCTCGATCTTGTGTGGTCCATGGAGGATTGCAGCAGGAAGGAGAGAAAGCAACACGGAGAAGCTCGAGCTCGAGGTATCCATGGTGGTTTGCTGAAGGGAGTGGAGAACCAACTCGTTGGAATTATGGGGACGAAGAATTGGTTTGTCGAGGGCAGTGGGGAGCCAATTGCTGGACTTGCGGAGGAGAAGAATGAGGGGGCGGCGGCGGCGGAGCAAGGCGAGGGAGCGGAAGGCAGGTGTCCATGGCTGTTCAGAAAAATCAGGAAGGTGTGGTCAGGAGTTGTCGACACGTGTGTTTGGATGAGGAGAGATAAGGTCTGCATAGAGGAAAAAGGAGGGCGATGCGTGGGACCTGCTGTAAGTGTCAAGCGGTATGTAGCGAGCGCTGCATGCTAGAGGCGACTGGTGCGCCGTTTTCAAATGTTTCCCTTTACAAATTCTCTGTACTGTATATTAATGTTTTTTTTGGATATTTTTCATTTTTTTTATTTTTGTTGCGCCAACAAATCCATTTTTTTCCTACTAGTAAATATGCACGTGCAACGCATGTCTATTTGGACTAATAAGTGTGCACGTGCAACACGCGTCTATTTGGATTAACATATTATACTATACTTAATACAAGACAATTTATTCATAAACTTGAAATTTTCCTATAAAGTACACAATCTCTTATTCCCAACTCATACAAATAATTTGAAATATCGTTTCTCCTTAATCAACATGTCTCCTGTATTAAAAGACCACCCACTTTTCCCAATGTATAAAACTCAAAATTATTTAAAAGATTCATCATGATTCTCCATATGCACACATTTATGCAAGTATAATCACACATGAAAATGTCACTTAGGACAAGCTAAGGAACCGTTTCAGTGCCAACGAACTCCAGTCAAGAATTATTATTACAATTGAGTGTCAATCACACAATAGCGGGAAGAGACCTCTATGGTTTGTTGAAAAGAGGAAGCCATTGTCACATAGAGAAGTGTAGGGATGTCCTGACTGCATAGAATCAGCTGTGAAACAAGACAAAAAAATGCTAGTTGGACCATCCGATTCTACTATTACACCACAAGTGTTGTAATGTCTGAAAGCAAGAAAAATGACTAACTTTATTATGAAAATAGAACATGTAAATCAAACAAAAATTACATTGATAAATTGCGTAATGATACTTGTTAATCACTGGACAAAAGCATTAATATGACAACTTGGAACAGTTACTTGAGTACTACACATTTCTTTAAGGGCTCACCATTCTAAAATTTTGACAATATAACAGATATCCTCTCAGTTTGTAGTAATAATGATACGTAGGCTACCACTTGTAAGAACAACAGTGGCAAAAAGGGCCAACAAATGCTGGTTTAGAAAGAAAAAACTGCAGATATGCTTTCAATTTTAACAACTCTAGTGGATAAAACATACCTTACCCCCAAGTCAAGAAAATAGTCAAATGGAAAAAAATGTACTTCTTATAAGTAGTAGAGATGAAGTCATAAGGATCATGATTCAAGATATTCGGAGAAACATGGTTGGTCTCTCTGTATGATGCAAAGTCGTTGCAGTCAGTAGAATAGTGACCTGCCCTCCAGGCAGAAGACGAAGGCGGCGACGGCACGTGTGCGTGTTCGGAGGAAGCCGCAGCTCCTCTTCGCATGTCTCCCATTGTGGCTCGCGTGGGTGGTGGGCTGGTGACGACAGGCGACTCGCGATCGCGATTCCCTGATAGGAGACGATAGGATGCGCTCGCGATTAGTTTTTTAATAATTAGATGCGTTCGTGATTAGTTATCTAATAGGATGCGTCCGTGATTAGTTTCCTAATAATTAGATGTGTTCGTGATTAATTTCCTAATAGGATAAGCTCGTGATTATTTTCCTAATAATAGGATGCACCCGTGATTAGTTTCCTAATAATAGGATACGTTTGTGATTAGTTTCCTAATAATTAGATGCGTCCGTGATTAGTTTCTTAATAGGATGTGTCCGTGATTATAGTTTCCTAATTGACCAGGCGTGGACTTCATATTTTCCTCCACGGTGGAGTACGGTCAGTCAATGTAAATTGCTAAGTGCACACAAAGAACAAATTAGGTTAAGACTAGCCGTTATATTGAGTTTAGTGGTACTAATCATGCGGTGGTAATGTATCCGTGTACGTTTTGTGGGGTGCACTTAAAGAAGATTATGTTTGCTCTTTTAAAATGCCCGTGCGTTGCAACGGGAGAATGCAATGTAGAAAAAATCACGTTTGATAGCAAAATTTTTGTAGTGATGCAACTAATCATTTCAAATATGTACCTTTAGGATCCTCGTGCACAAACTATAGTATCAGTGACTTCTTTCACCAGTAAATCACTTTTCTTCTTCTACTACTACTTCTTCGACATGCAATAACGACGGTGGCAAGGAAAATTATACTCCCTCCATCGAAAAAAAGTGTGCAACTTTGAACTAAGCTTAGTTCAACCTTAGTTCAAAGCTATGACACTTTTTTTACCAGAGAGAGTACAAATAGCACAAAACAAAGCATTCTGAGGTCGAACAGAGCTAAGGAAGATGCTAAAAAAATCAAGGAGATAAAATGTCGGTACTTGGTATATAAAGAGCCATCTACTTCCGTTCGATAGATTTTTAAAGAGAGCTTGCCGCTTGTCATGACAACGATGTTGTAACTCGGGCCCAACTACTCTTGGCCGAGAGAACAACCTCCTAGTTGGTGGGGTCACTGGTGATAATTAAACTCGTATTCGTGCATGACGATGTAGTCACGGTCTGCCCTTGTTGAGTTAGAAGCTGATATTTGTGTCCCTTGCCTTACTTTCCCAATCTTTTAGCCTTGAGTGACTTGTCTATATACAACTTACATGATTAATAGATCGCGTCTCCCTCGACCCCTCTTTCCAGTAAATGATAAGCACCATGCATCCAGGCCACTAATGTCATACTATCAATATTAAAAACTTGTAAGCTGCAACACTTGTGTGCATATTTTGAAGAAGATGGAAGGTCTGTTTTATTTCTTTCATTAGTTTCGGAAAAAAAGATTTACCATCTCTAGATTTCCTGCTCAGTTCACATGTAACAAAGAACTTTGAGAACGACAAAGACATTATGTGGAGAAAGTAATTTAAGGACAAAACAAAAATGTTGATGCGAAAATAGTATGGGAAACAATGATCCTTTATATTACTGCAATATGTATAGACAAATCCTTTTCTCGATTAAAGACAGATGGAATCTTCTCAATCCCTCTAAAAAATGTCTTTTTTGTAAACGAATACTTATGGGCTCCACCTGTTTTTCCTTCTCAGTACTATACGTGTCACCTAATAAATAACATGAAATCCCACAAGACATCATTGCTATGGTGGTATATGTGTTTGTTCTGCCATAAAACTTTAGAACATCAACTTAGCATACATCCATAGCCACAACAACTTTTTACTACTCAACTCTCTGTTTTCTAGATTGTTTCAGTAACAAAAACTCCTACGAAAATGATCACGTGTTTCTAGGAGCAGCCATGCACATACCTCTGAACGGGCAACTGCAAATTAAAACACTGATTAATGGATTATCAAATTTTAGTTGATCCAAGGTTCAGAAAGGAGTATTCCCTCAAAAAAAAAGTTCAGAAAGGGGTAACCAATAGTTATATGAAAATATTTCAAGGCTATTGTCTGAGCATAGTTTCTGAAGGAACATGTGATGTCACTTCTAGTATGTCACTGGACAAATGTGAATTTTACCACTGCTCCGTGCCAGAATTTTGAAGTCAGGAACCAACTTGTCCTAGCAATCAGATCAGCACTATAATTTGTTTATGAATGTATTTCACTCAAGCTTTCTTAATCAGATGACGCTGGGCTGAATTTATTTGCTGTAGCTTTCGTTGTTTGCGGCCTGAAATTTTGCCTTTTAAGTTTAAGAACTAAAATATGCAAGAAAGGATCTAAAATGCCAGCAACATCTTTCTCTGGAGCATATGAACTATTGAAGACATCTCTAAGTATTCGGACGAGACCTTTGATGCAGTTCTTCCTCAGTTACTACATTGCATCTTTGTTGGCTTTACACAATATCGTGCATAGCTGAACTGCAGATATGAAAACTTCATTGTGTTTTTCCATCAGTAATGATGCAGCGAGACCCATGAAGTTTTCTGCCAAATCCGGGAGTTTTCTTACAATCCTTATAGAGCACAAATCAGCCTTCTTTGTATTAGCATCCCTGCTTTGCATCAGCTTCTCCACTTCAGGTACCAGTTCCCCGCCCATCTCAGCAGCGCAGATGTTCCCAAGCACGCACAACAGAAGTCCCATGATGAACTGTTTTTAGTGGTTGAGATCTCTACCCCCAAACCAAGTCGCATGATGAACTGGTTCGAGTGGTTAATGTCACACAGAATTTCTTCTGAACTTCTCCTGAGATGTAACAACACAAGGAATAAAAACAAGCAAGCAAACCTACCAATCAAGCTTTGAATGAATTAGTAAAATAAATGCACAATCCACGTTGATGCCACACCAGTAAATAAATTCAGCCTCAAGTTTTTATAGCGACATCAATTTCAAGTTTAAGAATTTTACAGTAATATATTCCCCAACTGTCTCCCAAATAGATATTTTATCAACTTAGAGATGTTTAAGAACTTGCTGATTTTCCATTACTGAGTGCTGCTTGGCGCTTGCATTGTCATAATAGCCAACCTTTGATGAATCCCACAACGAAGTCAACGTCCAGCAATGACACACATATCACAGAAGTATAAAATTGTACCCCTGAGATACATATGGAACTCTGATTAAAAAAACTAATGCGATTTGCCGACATACTCTCAGTCTCTCACCATCTGATGAAATCAATGCGGCAAGTATTGTTGTCAAGGGTGAAAGGAAATATCCGTATTCGTCTCCACCTTGCCGCTCACCAATCCGACGAGAGGCAGCCTAGACTCGCCACATACATGGAGACGCGCCTGGGTCGCTCATCTCCATGTATCCCCCTGTTGCGAGGCGCTTAAATAGATTCGATTCCGACTGCCTCTTAATTTTGCTTCCTTCCTTAATTTCACGAGCAGGATTCATCTTCTTATTCTCTTTCCAATCATGTGGAGGAATGGACCGGCTTATTCTCCTTTCCTTCCTTATATTCTCTTTCATTCCTTATATTTATCTGAACATGACAAATTATTTCCTTCCTTTTTGATTCCTGAGAAGGCTCCTTGATATCCAGAAAATTCAGAAACGTATTTAAGTTGAGAGGATTGCGTGTAAGGGACCGAGGTGGGATTAATATACAGATCAGGCTTCCTTTACAACGCATAGTTTATGGTACCTCAGCTGGTATTGATAGTATTTGTTTGCCATCAGGTCGCGTGCTCAAATCACAAAACCAGCCATATCCTTGTTCAGCCGGGCCGTCAGGCTTCATTGGGCCGCATGGGCCAGAACAATTTGACGAGCCATCGGTCAGGAAGGATCGATCGTGCCTGGGAAACCGATCGTGGGTGCTTGAGGAAAAAGAGCCAAATTCTGGGAACTTTACTTTAGTACCACCTCGCTTATACGTTTAAATTTAAACTGAAAGCATAAATTCACAGAAAGAAAGCGTATTGTGACGGTGAACTCGGAGACCCAATCCGTGCTTTATTATTAATTATTAATTATTAATTATTAATTATTAATTATTAATTATTAATTATTAATTATTAACTAGCACAAATGCCCGTGCGTTGCAACGGGAGAAAAACTTAACGTGAACCTGGTGAACAAATGCCCGTGCTCTCATGAAATTTGGTAAGTGCATAAAAAGCAAAACGAAGAGTATTAAGTTTATAAAAATCTAGCTTATATATTCTATCCAATATGTGTGTGATTTCTTGTTCTTTTGTATTTCTTATCACACAGACTTTATAAATAATTAGTTAAGGTTGAGAAGAACTTTCTGCATTATCATATCAAATATTCGTTATAGAAGTAATCAAAGCATTATGAATTATAAATAAGCACAATATAATTCAAAGAACATGGGAGAGATCATGCATGAAGTAAAATTAATGAGTAGAGGAAGCACCGAGACGGAGCTAGATGTGGCTAGCATGTTTGTGCTGCTGGAACTCAACACACGTAGTACTCCACCATCCTCTGTTCACCGCCCCTCCATAGTTGACTTGCATGTCCTCCTCCTCCTCCTCCCAGAAGGGCTCGTCATTGTCCTTGGGCCCGGCGAGCGACGCGAGGGAGCCGGAGGGAGGAGGAGGACATCTTTGACATGCGCCTGCGGGGAAAGCCCTCTGGCGTGGGAGGAAGTGTTGACAGTGCCAGATTCGATCATCACGCGGTTGTGAGATTGTTGCCTAATGTAATTGTTGCCCTCTGCAGTAGCGCCGTGATGTGACCATTCTGGAGTGCAGCGAGGCCGAACATGCAGACACCGCAAGCGCAGCTCCTTCGGCGAGGCCTCAACCCACACACGCCGTGGTCGTCCAGTTCAGCAGGGCTCTTTTGCCGAGTCGGCTGTTGTGTCAGGCGCGTGTGTGATAGCTTGCTACATGCTACTGCTGCGTACGTGTGCTTGCTTGGTGGGTGTTTGCTGTGCTAGCTGTCGTGCGCACTTGTGTTGTGTTGGATAGGAAAGGAGATGACTGCAAGTCATAGGCGCTTACTTGTCTTGCAAAACTACAGAAGTTTTCCATTTTTCATCACAGCTTTCCAAGCATTCTTATCAGAAGCAAGCGAAGCGTCAACATCCTGCAGCCAAAGTAGAATCTGTACTCAAGGCAAGGTAAATAAACAACAGTAGGTTGTCTGCACTTAATGCAAACTGAAGAACATGGGTTGATATTTCACCAATATATGAAGCCAACTGAAGAACATGGGTTGAGATTTCACCAATATACGAAGCCAACTTGTCTTCTAACACTAATAGAAAGAAACGAAAAAATTATGACTCCACGAACATATCATTAGGTTGACCTTGCCTTGACACTTTCAATACATAGTTAGAGCATAAAAACCTGAGCTTCAGGACTGTCCTCTGTAGCATGGTGAAGGCTTCAATAACACGTCCCAAGCCCAGGAAGGCGAGCAATCTGTCCAAGAGAACAACCTTCAGCCCTGTGCATGAATCAAATACCATAGTAGCTTCAAATTGGAATAGTATAACTATGAATTTTCCATGTTTATGCAAATCAAACATCAAATCTGCTCGTTCACAAAACATCTGTTTCATAGAGAGTTACCTCATAAACCTCTGCTCTAGAATTACATAGAGAGTTACCTTGATCCTAAATGGCGGCTTACAGTTACAATATGCGGCAAAAGTTATTAAGAAAATTGCGTTATTTACTTGCTCGCATCAATTTAAACTGCCAGTTGCTGTAGCTATTTTCAAAAAGGAAAGAAGATGGCAAAATAATACAAAGTTCCATCCTATAACCATAAGTAAACTCGGTCGTAAATCAAAGATAACTACTACAGGAGCTGATCCACGCTTTCATCCTCATATGTGACAGTCTCTTATAATTAACCAGATCCCCATATTGTAACAACCATTGCATTGTAATACTGTAACTCTAATGAACAAAAGAAATCATTTTATCGGAAACAGGGAGCAATTATAACAATACTGCAAATAGTGGACTATCCATGTATTCATCTTGACATAAAACATCTAATAATCTTGAAAAGCTAAATATAGGATGCATAAGCTACTCGATGGGGGCATAGCTACTCCATGACCTGATCCACCCTTTCAACATCAGAGTGTTATGTACCACAATCACAACCAGCAGTAGGAAAATAAGACCAAAGACATATTACTGTAGATTGCAGAGAACCAAATTCCATGATTTCAATCCTCCTTGTCTACATACCTCAAGTAGAAAACCGGCCTACGAAGTTGCGGCGAACCGTAGAACACTGTCGGACGAGTTTAGTTCGCTCCTGGCCCTACAGCATGTAACATTTTGATCTTTCTAAGCTTCAGTTTGGGAAGATCAGTGATAACAAAAACTGATACCCACCATGCAGCTACAAAGGCAATATTGTAGCTCTGATTTGAAGGCCACACTATAACCGAATCTCGCAGTATAATTCAGAAAGAGTTCAGAGAATTGCAAGAGTTGCGCTGGCATGGACTCTATCAAATTGCACTGTCAGAACAATTTGCTCAAAAACTATGTGCTAAAAACGAAAATGCATAAAAACTGCTTGCTTAAATGTTGGTGCACCCATTGGCATTTAAATAAAATGCTAGTATATTATGGAGTCGGACCTCATCATCATGAACTACTGGAACAACACGCCAAAGAAGTGGTTCCCCTCAAACCTATTTTTTTCTTAGCATGAAACTGAACAATCCGGAAAGCCTGAAACGTGAATAATTACGTACAAAATTAGAACTGAATTTATGCAAGATAGTGTGAATTCTGGATGAAACAAGCAAGTTAAACACCATGTGAATCAATAGCGGAATCCATGTGAAATTCTCAAGGGAACTAACTAACATACTGATGCAAATCCCCTTGGCGCATCACTTGGACCAGATAGAGCTGCAATCAAGACAAAGGGGGGAGAAGCGCTAGTCACAATTCTGCATTTATTGACAGGTCCATCGGAGGAATAAGAAAAAACTCAGGGGAAAGGGGACTGGCCAGGAAACAAATTGGGCCTGGATTCATCGGAATTGCACGAGCTTGGCCTCGAGGATGAGCCGCCGCAGCTTCTTGAGGTCGCAAAAAGAAGGAGTCGAAAGAGAGAGAGAGGCCGGGCCTGCAGGTCGCCATTGAGGTCCTGCCTAGGGCAGATTCCTGTCCGGATCCTTCCTTCTTATGACAGCCAAGTCAAATCCGGATAGGGCACTCCATGGATTTGTGTTGGAGAAGAGCACAGACCCTAACTCGATCCAGGACTTCCATCTCGATCCAAATCAGAGAAGCACGGGAACAAGAGGTTGGTGATTGAGGAGGCTGTGGGTGGCGTCGGAGAAGATTAGGCGCAGATGTGGAGGGGAAGGAGGACGGGCGGCGGACGTCTGGAGAAGAAGACCGGCGAGCGGCGGCGGGCGGCCGGAGAAGAAGACCGAGGGCGGCGGCGGGCAGAGGCGGCGAGGAGAGCATACATCGAAGGAAGCCATCGGTCACTTTAAAAAGGACAGCGGGCTGAATATACTAAAGTACAGGGCGTTGTTTGAAAAAACGAAACGTTTTCCCTGTCTACTCGGGCCAAGGCCCAATTGGATCGCAGCCCACGACCAACAAGAACATAGCGGTCAAACGAGTCGATAGTATTACAGACACAAAATTTAGTACCACCTCGAATATGTTTCAAATTTAAACTGAAAGCATAAAATCACAGGAAGAAACGTATTGTGACGGTGAACCCGGAGACCCAATCCATGCTTTATTATTAGGGAGATTAGGGAGATATATATATACTAGCAAAAGAGCCCGTGCGTTGCAACGGAGAAATTATATGTCCATAATCGAATGAGCATGGCAAAGATGTGCCTACCACTATAATGAATGTGATGATAACATGTTCGCGCCACCGCCACTGACCATCGCCGCCACGCCACCCACTTGCTGCCGCTGACCACTGTCGTCTGTTGTCAGTCGCCGCCGAAGTTCACCGCCGAGGTTACGCCACCACCAAATACCAATTTTAGAGGATTTTTTTACAAAAACTAAGAAAACAGCTCACTCGTCAACTTCAAACCACTTTCACGGGGAATTTTTAATGGGAGTTGTTGGATATGCTCCAAAACTGGTACGAGATATTTTTGTCGACTATGAAGATATTTATGATGACTTTGTCAATGGCAAGATGATGTGCCGCTTCAGTCTCGCGAAGGTGCTCATATGGATAGGTGTGCGTGCGTGCGTTCATGTTTATGAGTGTATGCTCGTAAATATGAGCGTCTGCGTTTGTAGTGTGCTAAAAAGCCTTTTTAAGTATGGATAGATAATCACGTCAGTGTATGCCGAATCCAATAACCCATGCATGACACAAGAGGGCCATACTTTTTCAACCTTTTCAAACAAAGATGTATATAGTAAAGGAGAGCAACGTGTGGAAGTGCCATAAAACAGCTAGCTGGATCCCCAAGCCGAGCACTCACAGGACTGAATCACGGCGGAGGATATTTGATGCTTAATCAACACCTGACAGTGAGCTTGAATTGTTTGAGCAAGCGTGTTTTGCACTGCAACATTGTTTGCATTCTCTGCTCATAATACCATTCCCCCTTTACAAACTGAACAACCTATCAGCAATATTATCAAGGGTGCACTCCTGCTTTCTACCCAAGCCAGCAGCCATGAAAGCTTGGACAGAGATGCAGAGTGGTGCGCATCAAAACCGAGTCGACTCGGCCATTGCCCAGTGCCGTAGCCGCCGCAGTCGTGCTACTTGCCTCCTTCTCAGCGCCACCGCGGCTGCGCCTCAGGTACAAACGTACAGTCCCTCGTCTCGTCCGGCGACCATGACGCGCCTCTGCCCGCTTCTCGATCACATGTCATCATCTGGCTGTTGCCGAACGCAGCAGTCTAACCGCACACAACACAATGACCATGGCATCCTCTGGTGCAGCTGCCGCCGAGTCTAACCGCGCCTACCTCCTCACAACATCTGCTCGCCCACCCAGTCGCCGATTTTAGTCACTTTGCGGACAAGGTCGAGCCCCCGCAGCTTCCCTGCCTCCCCTGGACCTCTCCCTTTGCTTCTCTGCCTCGCTGTGTGGCCCGAGCGCCCAATTGACCGGTCACGGAAATTCCCGGCTCGTGAAGAGCAGGCTCCTGCTCATGCAGGAGGCGAGCATACATCGACTTTCGTCCACGCCGCTCAATACGCCATTAGAGATGCGTTTGGTGAACAACTCGGATTCGCTGGAGGAGGGCATGCTCGTGTCCACCAGCCGCTGGGATGCGCTGCAGCTGCTCCGGCCAAGGCAGATCTCAAGTTGTTCAATTTCTTTCGATTCGATTCGAACTGCCCATGGGATCGTCCTCGACTTTCGCCTCCTCATCCGGCAGCCCGTCTGTGGCTTCTCCGCCTCCTTTGGGCGGGTATTTGTAGAGAGGCTAGAGAAGGTAGGAATCTAGAGAGGGACTCCGGAAGAGAGACGCCAGGTTGCCATGAACAGAGGACGGAGCGGAGGAAAAAATAGGAACCGTACGCGTGTGTTTCCTTTTTTTTTAACACAAAAGATTTGTTCGCCCGTGTGTGCAGGCTGCTTCTGCTAGCGCAGGGCGCTGCTTCTGCTAGCAACAAATCATTTTTTCCTCCGTGTGTCGGCCCAATAGAAAATAGAAAACAAAAATCGTTCTATGCAGGCCCCAGCCCAGCAACGTCAACGTGAAACTAATGAATTTAAGATCGACGTAATCGATTTAGTACCACCTCGCTTATACGTTTAAATTCAAACTTAAAGCGTAAATTCACAGGAATAAAGCGTATTGTGACGGTGAACCCGGAGACCCAATCCGTGCTTTATTATTAGGGAGAGATATATTAATATTAATATATAAAAATAAAAATAAAAATAAAAATTAGGGAGAGAAAGTAATAAGTAAGTATAGAAAAAAAACGGATTTGTTGGTGTCGAACGAAAACGTTGGTGGTCGGCGATCCATCCTCGTTCGCTCCAGGGATGCGTTCGATCGAGCGTCAGATCAATATTCGAGTCCAATAAACGGAAACCATAGAGTCAAAGCCTAGGGCTACGTTTCAAAAAAACAAAAAAAGACTACCTCTGGCTCTCTCCGCAAGAAAGACTACTCATCGGCCTGCCTGCCTCTTGGCCGCGCTTTTCACCGCGATCCATCTCCTGATCTCCTCTGTTGTCATCAGGCGCCGGCCCGTTCCATCCATGGCTGGATTCCCGGCCTTCTTAGCCGGTCATCACCTGCTTCTGATGAAATCGTCCCGTCAACGCGACCAATCTCGCTCTGCTCCGTTGTTGCAGCCGCCGGGAACTCCAGCGATCCAGGAGGACCTTTCCTTCCGCGGGATGGAAGAAGGCAGACAGCAACCGCCGACCCAACTAACCGCCGCCCAGAAGAGATTCGGGGCAATCTTCCTTAGGGTATACGTACTACATCTCCTTCCTTGATGATCCGCTTATCTAATACTAGCTCTATTGCTTGGTTGCAATTGTTAGATGCTTCAGATGTTTAGTGCTCCCCGCCTGAATTTACTCAGTAGTTATTCAGCTCGTCTGTCTCCCAAGAGTGGTGCGCTATTATGTTGTTCTGACAGGTTTACTATGATTTCCCAGGGTATTGCAGCTACGTATAGCTTGGCAATGGTGGTTTCGCTCTTGATGATGCGATTTGTGTACCAGGATAAAGAAATGCAGGACAACTTTACAATGATAATTTGTTTGATCATTTCTCTCGTGCCGGGACTATTCTTTTTTGCGGTAACACACGAAGAACTGTAGACACCTACTCCATCCTAGAGCATATCAGCAATCAGCACGAATTTTCGTTGCGTTATATGGAAGCAATACTGTCATTTTGTAGTGAATCCTTTGCATAAAGGACGTACATTGTTCATTATATTTGTGGCCGATGTGCTATCTTATGGAGTTACGGTCATGGTTTTCAGATTTGCAACAGGGGACTGCATTTAGTCTTTATAGCCTTTTGATGTTAGGGAACGGTGATGCCTTTGGGTGCCTAATTGTAATCTTTGATTTTTTGGGTCATTAAGATGTAACTGTTGACGTATAAATGCATTGACTAGTCTCTTTCATCGGATCGGTATTTTGGTTGCATTCCTTAGAGCAACAGGAAAGCCTAGCTGCTTTCTATTTTGTAAGTTAAGCTGAAGTCAACCAAAGTCTGTAAGGAGGGCAGAACGGAATAGCTGCACACACGACCTTTTATGCACGACAGGTGGACGATGGTAGGATCTGACGTTGCTTAGGTATGGAGGGATTCAATCCAACGATTATTAGCCTGTGTCGTCCATGCATCGTCCGCAAAATCATCGGCTGTGTAGCATTGCTCAGGGCAGAAAGTTGTCACTGATGCAAGTCACTCATCGCATGTTAGGCAGATGATTTCTATGTACCAGGAAGGATGGATCGCTAAATACTTTTGGTTTAGGAATTGATGTTCTCTTTTATATTTGTTGAGGGCCATGTGCAGTTTCCTTCCTGTAGGTGAACCTGTTACAAACTGACAATGAAAAAAATGGTTTTTCTTTTTGGTAGATATAGATATTTATTTTAGTTGCAGAAGGGAGATAGCACAAAGCAGGAAAGTTTTTTTTTGTTCTTTTGTGGATATTCCAAGTGCAGATATATCTGCTGAGCATACTACAATGCAATATTCAATAAACAAAAACTCATGTTTGATATTCTATTTGAACCAGTAGAAGAAACTCTATTTGAATAAAGGAATATGCCATGACTCAGAGGTTTGTTTGAAGGTACTCCCTCTGTATAAAATGTCTTATATTTTTTTTTGGAAGGGAAAACGTCTTATATTTTGATACAGATGGAGTACCTTATACATGTGTACCATAGTCATAAGTAGGGGCATTACTTTTGCTTCATATGCTGACATGTCAGTGTTGTTGGCAACCGCACCTGGCCAAATTGAAACAATTCCAACCAAAACCTTTGGGAAAAAGAGTGGCCTACAACGAAAAGCGGCGCGGCAAGGCGCGCAGACCGCTTCTAGTACCAATTCAATTCTGCAAGCCTACAATAAGCAGTAGGAAGAGAAAGTTATACCCGTATATTTTTTTTCTTCATTAATTGATATAGGTGTTTGGACTCGGGTTAAAAAGAAGTTCGAAGTTAGACAAAGATCGAGGATCTGGAATAACAAAGGGAAAAATGAATAATCTTCAAAAAAAAAAAGAGGGAAAAATGAGTAAGCAGTTATAGCTTCCTTGCGTTGAGCAGGAAAACTGTTGAAGCAAAAGTTTCCATGGCCATAAGTCCGAAATTATCAAGTCCGCGGGCCTAATAATCTGTAAACGTACCCAGCAATGAGGACAAGATAGTGATTCATGATCTGTTCACATGCAGAAATCAAGTTCATCCTCATTCCTGAACTTCTAACCTACAAAATTATCAAGTTTTTCGCTACACTTTACAATCATCTGTTCAACAATTCCATCCATGTAGTGTAGCACAACAGATTGCATCATGCCTTTCACCCCCATATCTATATTTGTTGAAAATCATAGCACTATATCAGTTTGTTACTATCAGTATCACACATTCGTGACAAGCAGGAAGCTTTCAACTTGCTTGCCGCCATGTTACTGAACCTCCATCGGATCGTCACTGCCGACGCTTCCAACAATTTGCTGCCGTTTACTGCTTGCTCAGACCTCTCCCACCCAACAGCACTGCAATTGGAATCCATGTATAAGAGTTATACCAATTCAATTCTGCAAGCCTACGGACAAGTAAGTAGTAGGAAGAGAAAGTTATACCCGTATCCAATACATAAGGAAGTAGGCAACGGCACCACCCAGAAAGATCTTCATCAGCTTCGTGGCAACGGCGGCCAGCATCCAATGACAGAAGAAAAGGGCGTTCACAGTAATACCTGTTTTAACAGTAACAAAACCATTACTCCCAATCAAACAATCTTCATTTGTGGCAGTGAGACAAGAAGAGCAGAGGAAAATATACATACCCAGCATTCCGAGGTGGGCCGAAATACGGGCATAGATTCGCTCGATCCTTGACCGGCAACACAAAGCGCAGGGCACGCCCATGATAACAAGGCACCACCATATCTGAAAAGCAAGCTGAACCCGCCATCTGTAATCATTATCATAGTGGGCAGCGTTACTCAGCAGCGCAGCCGGACCCATGTAAGGGAGCAGGCATAGGGACCCGGCGAGTGAGAAGGTCTGGATGGCGAGCCAGTTGCCCCATGGCGGCGACCAGTCCTGCTCATAGTCAACGACAACATGGCAATGTTACTCCAGCTGATTATCCAGTACTTCAGAGTAACCCTCAAAAGAAAAGCATCTACTGCTACACAGCAAAGTAGTAGTAGTAGTAAGTACTCTCTTCTCGGAACACTGATCATCTAACAATCTAGCACCATTAAATGTAATTACATAGTTGTTTTCCGCGGGTTTACTATTGTAATCTATAGTGATTTTCACTGTAATTAGCCTGGTTTAGTTATGTAATCTTCTTGTTAGTATTTTGTTTTCTTGATGAATGTGGTAATGTGATTTCTTCATTAAGGAATTCTTCGTCATTCTGTGTTGCATGCTCATCTCAACTTACAAAGGCAGGCAACATATAACCCTGCTCCTCCAGCAGCAAGAAAGAAAGTAGGTTTCTAGCGAGCTATTTTCATGTTAGTTGTGTTTCCTTTTTGTTTTTTAAGTTGTCTGCCATTGTAATTTATGTTGCTTGCCAGTGTATTCCATTTCCATTTACTGTAGGCCTCTGTCAAGGGCCTCGGTGCCCAAGACAGCAGGACCTCGACTACGTAGTTCGTAGTCGCGGTGGATAGGAGCGCTAGGGTTTTTGCCTGGCTGCTCTATGATGCGGGAGGAGAAGATAGAAGGAAATAACTTTATTGCTTGTCCCTAAAGGGTGCTAACTATCTGATATATAAAGGCCCCATGGGCTAATAACAAACTAGAAACCTATACGAAACAAACTAGTCTAGGAACTAATGTGCCCGGATCAGGACTCCTGTCCAGCCTGCGCCTTGCCTGCAGCGGCCGTCGGCTGCTCCTGGCCGCGCGGCCCACGTCCGTAAGACGTGCCCCACATGACATCTCTCCCCCCCTCGACGAGCAGCTCGTCCTCGAGCTGAAAAGCGGGGTAGCGCTCGACGAAACTGTCAAGATCCTCCCATGTAGCTGACGAAGCTGCTTCACCCTTCCAGTGGACGAGTAGCTGGCGAACGCCGCGTGCTAGGCGCGCACGAGTCACGCGCTCTGGTTCTGGAACAGCCGCCCCGTTGTGGACCAAAGGCAATCCCGGCGGTGTAGTTGGAGGAGTGCCGAAGAATTTCTTGAGGAGGCCCACGTGGAACACGTTATGGAGGCGGGAACGTGCCGGAAGCTCAAGACGGTATGCCACGTCGTTGATCACTTCTGAAATGCGGTACGGCCCATAGAATCGCGGCTTGAGCTTGCCCCTGGTTGGCAAGTTGAGAGAGGGACGCGCGTATTGTCGCAGCGGCCAAACCAATCGCCCACCTCATGCTGAATGTCCCGATGACGTCTGTCGTAGTAGGACTTATAGACCGCCTGTGCCTGTTGTGAGACGATAGCGGACGTCCTCGATAAGTTCGTCGCGCTCAGCCATGCTCCTGGCCACTGCAGCTACCCGTGTGTCGCCGGGCTCGTAAGAAGCGAATAGTGGGAGGTCACGACCATACACAAGTTTGAGCGGAGTCTCGTGGGTTCTTTGTCGGTAGGCGGTGTTGTAGATGTATTCAGCCCGGGGAAGCCACCGAGCCTTTGCTTGGGGCGATCCCGGTAAGACACCGTAAATACATCACGATGATCTTGTTGGCAGCCTCCGTTTGACCATCCATTGCGGGTGAAATGCCGGCGTCATGTGCAGCTTTGTCCTGTGGAGGCGATGAGCTCTCGCCAAAAGCGGAGGTGAAGACGGGTCGTGATCGAGACCATGGACTGCGGCACGCCATGGAGACGAACAACCTCGGCGAAGAACACCGTGCATCGACTCTGCCGTGTATGGGTGGGCTAACGCCACAAAATGGCAATACTTGTCTGGCGATCCACCACGGTGAGGATGGCAGACTTCCGCCTACTCGAGGCGCTTCCACGAAGTCGATGCCGATGTCGATCCACACGCCCGTGGGCACGGCGGCGGCGATAGCAGCCAATGAATGGGTGCAAGTGCTCGGACTTGTACGGCGACAAGTACCGCAATTGCGGACGTATTCTGCACCGTCTTGCGAAGGTTAGGTGCGTGGAAATCGCGGCGAGACGATGCAATGTCGCAGGGCGCCTTCATGTCCATCATCGTGCACGGCGGCGAGAATCTCACAGAGTAAGCGGGGATGACGGCGGAATGTAGAGCGGCCGTTGAAAATAACGAGGCCGTCGGAGAGCGCCAAGGCTGTTGCAAGCGCACTGCCGTGATATCCTCCCATGATGTGACGAGCGCCGGATCGATGGGCGTCGCTTGCGGAGGTGATTGATGAAGTCGAAGCGAGGCCCGAGACCGCCATGATCGTCGTCTCCTCAGATCGCGGCGGAAAGTGCATCCGCCACCGTGTTGGTACTACGCCTTGTACTCCACCGTAAAGTCGAATCGAAGTTTGCCAACCCAATGATCTTTGCGGGATGGTGGCCAAACGCTGGTCAAGCGTAAATTTGAGGCTGTAATGATCCGTCTTTACCTGGCGGCGCCCTAAAGGTACGGCCTCCGATGGCGAATCGCGAGCACCAGCCGATGAGTTCCGTTCATCGCGGCGATGAAGCGGTGGCGTGCACGGTGGCGGCTAAAAAAGCCACCGGGTGGTGGTCTCAAGAAGAACGGCCCGAAACCGTCGTCGATCGTCACACTCGGCGATGAGCGGCGTGTAAAATCCGACGCGAGGACGGAGCCGTGGTGATTGCCGTCTTGAGGGTGTTAAAAGCTGCCGCCCCGGCGACCAAGAGAAACCATCCTGCGAAGGAGGGCCGTCGGGCGCGCAACCACGCCAAAGTCCTTGACAAACTTGCGGTAGTACCCGCAAGGCGAAAGCCCGAACCGCGCGCCGGCGTGGTAGCGGCGATCCGCCATCGCCCGCACTTTTCCGGATCCATGGCCACGCTGCGGCGGAGATGGTGTGACCGGTATGCGATTGATTCGACGGCGAACGCGCATTTGGGCGCTGACGAAGAGCGGTCTTTGGTGCAGACCGTGAAGACGGTGCGCACATGTCGGAGATGGTCACCCATGTCTCGCTGAAAATGAGGATGTCGTCAAAGAAGACGAGAACAAAACGGCGCAGTATGGCGCGGCAGATCATTCATGAGGGCTCGAGCGTGGCGGTAGCGTTCTGCAGAGTCCGAGCGGCATCACCGAAACTTCGTAGAGGCCGTCATGAGTACGGAAAGCGTCTTCGGGATGTCCTCCGCGACGCATCCGCTTTTGGTGGTAGCCGGAACGTCATCGAGCTTAGTGAAGAAACAGCGTGCGTAGCTTCGTCGAGGAGTTCGCCCACCACCGAATCGGAACGCATTCTTAGCGATAATGGCGTTGGCGCGATAATCGATGCGAACGCCAGACCCGTCGCCTTGCGGACCCAGCAATACCGGGGGCGAGAATGCGGAGCAGCTTCGCACGGATGATTCCTTGGCGAGCATGGCGGCGACCGACGCTCCGGCTTCGTCCTTGTCGCGGCCGGTATCGTCACGGACGGACGGACACCGGGCGGAACGGTAGTAGGGTGATGCTGCGTGATCGCGTCGCGGGCGCGGCACGCCGGAGGGTCGGCGAAGATGCCGTCGAACTTCGGTGATGATGGCGTCGTAAAGTCGCGGCATTGCATGAGTGTAGGGCTGGCTGTCCGGTCTGCAATGCCGTGCAAGACACCCGGCGGCCCCGCCGCCGAATGTCATGGAAGGCTCGGAAATCCGGGATCGGTCCGGCGATGCCGCCGCTGCGTGCCGGGACGATGTCGTAGCCGCGAGCGGCAAGGCGAGGAAATCCTCCGCGAACTCCTCGTGGCCGATGCGGAAGGGCACGACGCGAGCACGCCGCTTCGCACGAACGCGCTTCGCCGTTAGCACCGTGACGCGCATCTTCTCGGTGGTGGGGGCGGTAGCGAAGACGAGCGGCCGCCTCTTGGCGATGAAGTTGTGGGTGGAGCCGGAATAGATCGAGGCGAGGAGGAGACACCTCGAGTGTCTGCATCTGCATGGTTTCGCCGTCGCGACGCCGCGATCGCGTGGAGCGAGATTTGAGGGTCGGCCCGTGATGCATCCTCGATGGCGGAGGCCGCGTCGTCATCGTCGTCGTCCGGTGCTAAGTCGAGGAGAAAGATGCGCCGCACACGCGGTTGTGGCCCTCGCCAAACTTCGTTCTGATTGAAGCAAAGGCCCAGCGGCGGCGTTCCTCCATCTCTGCTCGGGAGAGACGCTGATTAGGCGACCGTCCGCAGATTGCCTCGCCGAGTGCGGTGGTGGGCGGGCGAAGCGAGGCGTGGTCTGTGTCGGCGGATGCCCTTCGTGGAAAACGCACCGCGGCGCGGCGCGAAGCGCGCGATCGTCGCGCAGCTCAATTTGCGAGGCGAGGCTCATGGCGACGGCGAGGATGGGTTATGGATCTCCACGTCGAGGTGAGGGTGGCCGGAGTCCCGGTGAAGATCTGCACTACGTGTCTCGGATAAGGTGCTCGCCGGGAAGGAGTGCCTCAAACCGCTCTCGGAAGTCGACGACGGACGCCGTGCGTTTACGCCATGAGTTCGCCAGCGGGTTAGCGCAGCAGCAGTGGCCCAGCGGAGATTGAGCAGCTTCGGAGAAGTGGCGCCACGGAGGTGTGCCCTCGTCGCTACCGACACGCATATACCATAGTTGGCAGACCCTCGAGATTGTAAGACGCCATCCACACCTTCTCCTCTTGGCGATCCGTTGTTGATGGAAGAAGGACTCGCATCTATTGATGAAGGCGGCGGATCGACTTGCCGTCGAACTTGGGAAGTCCATCTTCCGGAACACAGGCGGCCGATCATTGTGGTCGCCGCCCATCATGGGCGGCGTTAAGCGGCCGACGGCGAGGAGGACTTGTCCTTACGAGCGCGATGACGACGGCTGCAGGACGCCACCGTGGCGGTCGAGCCTCGATCATCTTAGCGATCCGCGGTGGTCGGTTACGCCATGCCGAAGTGACCGAGGCGGCGGATTATGGCGACGTCGGGGGCTGGCGCGGACATGAGATGGGAAGGCGGCGGCGGTTGGAGCGTGGGCGAGGAGGAGGATCGCTGGAACTCGATACCAAGTTGTCAAGGGCCTCGGTGCCCAAGGCAAGAGGACCTCGACACGTAGTTCGTAGTCGCGGTGGATAGGAGCGCTAGGGTTTTGCTGGCTGCTCTATGATGCGAGGAGAAGATAGAAGGAAATAACTTTATTGCTTGTCCCTAAAGGGTGCTAACTATCGATATATAAAGGCCCCATGGGCTAATAACAAACTAGAAACCTATACGAAACAAACTAGTCTAGGAACTAATGTGCCCGGATCAGGACTCCTGTCCAGCCTGCGCCTTGCCTGCAGCGGCCGTCGGCTGCTCCTGGCCGCGCGGCCCACGTCCGTAAGACGTGCCCCACATGACAGCCTCCCTTTGTAATTTTAGTTGATCGCCTCCATAATCTATGTTGCTTGTGAGTGTATCTTTTCTCTTACTGTTTTATACTCAGTGATAGTACCGTAAGCAGTTTAGTGTGTTCTTTTTGTCTACTAAAATGCAACTTGATTCTAGAACAATAGGAACTACCCACGAAAGTAATTTCATTTGTAAAATGTAATAAGCCAGAATGCAGTAAAGCGTGGAATATGCATGCCTGAATTTTTTTACAAGGACTTTTTGTAGTAATTGTCTTACATAACTACTATTTTTTTCAACCATAGTTCTTGATGTCTTTTCCATTCTAGTCTTTCAATGTAGTTTTGTACTGTTTATTTTGGGCATTCGTACAGTGCCGATGTTTCTGAATTACATTGTAATCTAGCTTGTAATTAACAAGTCAGGATGCCGTAGATATTATAGTCACAGTAATTGCAAAGAGAAGCTCACAGCAAGTTGATCGACAAGTCACAGTAATTTGAGCTCTTGTATAGTGCCAAAGTTTCTGAAATTCTATCTTTTGTTCCACGAATTTTTGTTTGATCATTTCCCAATTGATTTATATGAACGTCATTCCCCCCTTAGTTTCTTGAGCCTACACTGTGTTGCTTGGTTCTTCTATCTTTTCTGTCACATCTAAGAAGATTTCCACAGTTCGAATGCCAATTAGTATCAGTGCATAGCCTGAATTTTTCAGTCTATTTTCTGAACATTAGTTTCAGTGTGAACTTCATTGTAATTTGAATTAAACTTAACAGTAATTCAAACTTCAAGTCACAGGAATTTGTAACAGTGCTAAAGTTTCTAGAATACAGTTTGTTGTTCCTAGACTTTTTGTTTGACCATTTTCACAGTTGTTCCACAACTTCCTGATCATGTTTCCCCCCAAACTTTCTTGAGCATGTGTTGTGAGTGAATTCAGAAACTTGCAACTAGATTTTATTCCTGTGACCATAGATTTATTGTTCCTAGACTTCCAGCCTCGTTTCCTGCAACTAGAATACATCTTTGTTTCTTGCTCGAAGTCCCAGATAAGCACAAACTAGTAATTTCGCAGAAAGGAATAGCACACAGCGGTAAACATGAAGTGATCTATTCAAGACTCGAGAACAACTCACCGAGGGGGAGGAGTTGGGGCTGGGGCCGGGGCTGGGGTCAGGCTGGCTGCGTGCTATCAGCGGAGCTTCGGGGTCATCCTCGTTGACGCCGCTCGTCTCCTTGGGGAACCAACTGGCGAGCCGCCACCAGGATCCCGTCGCCCTCGCGGCCTCACTGGCCACCCTCGCGCTGGAGAACCGACACGCGAGCCGCCGCCACCATGTCGTCGCCGCCGTGGTGGGCTCATGAGCCTCCCTCTTGAGCTCGGCCTCCCTCTTCCGAGCTCCGCCTCCCTCTCCCTCGCGAGCTCCGCCTGCGCTGCGCGGGCGTCCGCATCAGCCTCGGGGGCCTCGCCCCCCGCGCCGCCCTCGGCGGCGGCGAGCAAGAAGTCCAACCCGCGCGCGGGGAGGACGCGGAGACGGAGCAGGGTCCCCCCGGCCAGCGCCACGTCCAGGACGCCTCGCCGGAGGTCGTCCGCGGCAGCCGCATCTCGCGTGGCCACTAGCCCGTCCAACCAGAGGCACGCTCGTACCAGGTCGCTGATGGCCTCTGACCTGCTGCCCGCATCTGCCTGCAACAGCGCCTTGGCGGCGGCGCGCAGGTCGGAGGTGTCGAAGTCAGAGGCATCTGCATAAGCTGCTACGTCCAGAGCAAGCTGGGCCAGGTGCCTGGCTGCGGCGCGCAGGGCTTCCTTGGGCATCGCGATGGCGAAATCCGCGGCGCCTCCCGTCAGGACCCCCACCGCGAGGAGCAGCGCCTCCTTCTGCTGCACGTCGTCCATCTCGCGCGGATGGGTGGGGGGCAGGGAGGGGAGGATGGCGGCAAGCTCTTGGTTTCTTGCTGAGGTGGGCGGAGGGGGGAAGGGGATGATGAGGAGAGCGGTTACTGGGTTCTCAACGGGGGCGGGAGGATTTATCAGGTGGTCGCTCGGCTCTTGCCGGAGGGGGGAGGCTGGGGACGGCGGTTACGGACGGGTGATCTTGCTGGGAGGGGATTGGAGGGGAGGAGAGAATTGGTGATGTTGGATGGAATCGAGGCCCGTTGAGGGGCTCAGGGATTGGTTTGCTTGCTATGATTTTGGGTGTGTTGTTTCGCCTGCATACTGACACAACTTCTAGTATTCTGTCGAAATGGTTTTGCACCTGATCATCAACATATTTCTAAGCCAAGACAGAACAGCAAAGCGATTACTATAGCTACTGCAGGTTTGTAGAAAATACCATTGCCCTCTGATTAGAGGGCTGGTTTTGACATGGCAAAACAGTACAGATTTGTCCTCAGTGGCAAGGGAACTGATGACTTACAACTTATGTTACGGATACACAGCGACACTTGCCAGTTCAGATGCAAACTCATGGTTCAGCTATAACAATTCTTAACTTTTAACTCGTTTGGCTGGTTCTTTCTTATGGGAAATCTACTGTATGCCACTAGCGGGGGGCTGGTTCCTAATGTAGGTTGCTGAAGAGCTGGCTAAAACCTGTGTTGAAATTCCTCGACTTCTTTTGAGTTCGTTCCTGAAAATTTCTTATTTCCACATTCAGGCAAAGGCGAGTCCAGTAGGTAGGCTTAAACAGGCTCTAGCCTACCCTCGAAAAAAAAAGAATGGTTGGGATACTTTCCTGTGGATCCAGAGGGAGAGGAAGATGGGGGCGCGAGGGGAGGCGAGCTACGGTTCGGGAGGGACGTTGGGTTGACTTGTAGACGGGGCAGGGGTGCGCATGGCCGCCGCGTGGCCATCCATGGCCGTGGGCAGCTGCACGACGGCCACCGAGCCCCTTTTTTCTAAATTTTGTCCCACTTTATTAAAATTCGAAGATGTTCATGGGTACAAGATTCTGGTCGGGTGGAATCCCCAACCACAGATGACTCCTAGGTTACAAGAATACTTTGCTAAATTGTGTGCTTCTACATAAAAACGTCTATGCCCATGAACAAAATTACATGAAATAAATGATCTAGAACGGTTGATGATCTCCCTAATCACCGCTCCATGCCGTCCGCCGGTGCGTTGCTGAATGTCGTTGATCATTGTCAGGCAGTCCGAAGCAACATGTAGGCACTGAGCTCCAAGATCCTCAGCTAGGGCGAGAGCCTCCCTTACCGCATACGCCTCTAGTGTCGCCGGGTCGACCATCTGTGTGACCAGCGCCGATGACCCCAGGTATAAGCTATTGTGATCTCTGCAACCATTGCCGACACACCGAAGTTACCCTGGTATGCCACAGCTCCATCCACACTAAGTTCTACAGTGCCTTCCGGTGGTGACCTCCATTGTTCTGTTCTGATTGTTGATTTTCCCGTCACTTCCCTTTATCTTTTCTCCGGTTCCTGGACCTCACTCAACTCCCGTATATATGAGGCTATGAATTCATGTGTTTGTCTCGGCCCCTGAAAGACAGATTCGTAGATGGCTTTCCTTCTACATACCGCATCGACCATAGCGTGATTACGAGCCTAGTAAATTGATATTGGCTCAGAGTCTCATGGAGATGAAGTACCCAGTTCTTCGCATTAGATCCTTCATTCTCTGAAATTTTCTCCACCAAGTTGTCATCCAACAAGGCCCATACACATCTCGCCATGGCAGCTCAACAGTGCATGTCTCCACGAGTCTTCGGCGCCACAAAGAGGGCACACGTCATTTTCTATCATGTTTCTGTGCTGCATTACATCAAAGGTCGGCAATGAGTAGCGCGCTAATCTCCATAGGAATACTCTCACCTTGGCCGGCACTTTGATCTTCCACAGATATGACCATGCACTTTCTTCCTTTGCACCATCAGAACATTCTCCGTTGCCATCGAGCCAACCTTCTCTCTGAACTTTCGTCTTGACGATGAACTTGTAGGCCGAGCAAACCGAGAAAACGTCGTTGCTGTCCAGTTGCCAAGCCCAAAAGTCGTCAATGTTCTGCGTACAAACTGGGATGCGCAAGATTTCCTGAGCATCATTTGGTAAAAATACGCTTCGAACTGGTTGCTCGTTCCATGTAGTTGTGGTTGGCTCAAGAAGCTCCTACACCCTTGCTGGCGGGTTGTGAACCAGAGATAATATTGGCCTCATAAAATTACCTTTGGGTATCCAATTATCTGCCCAAATCTGAGTCTCCTGTCCATTCCCAATTCTTCTAATTAGTCCCTGCTTCAAAATATCCCTGCCCTCAAGAATCGCTCGCCACACTTGGGATGGTTTTGCACCAAGTTCCGCCTCAAGAACCGTGGTATTGGGGAAATACACTGATTTCAGAATTCTAGCACTCAAAGTGTTTGGCTGAATCAGTCTCCAAGATTGCCTGGCCAGTAATGCAAGGTTAAAGATCTCCATGTCTCTAAACCCCAGACCACCCAAGTATTTGGGCCTTGTCATGAAGTCCCAAGAAACCCAAACTAGTTTCCTCTTGCTTTCTCTGCATCCCCACCAAAACTTTTCGATGATGGAATTAATGTGTTCGCATAGACCACGAGGTAATTTAAAGCAGGCCATCGAATAAACTGGGTTTGCTTGGGCGATAGCCTTGATTAAGACATCCTTCCCCCCAAAGAGAGTAGCTTGCCCATCCACCCCGTCAGCTTTTCCCATACTCTGTCATTAAGGTATTTGAAGGTGCCCATCTTGGCTTGTCCCACATCAGTAGGCATGCCCAAGTACCTCTCACTAAGGGATTCATTCGGAACATGCAAATGACCTTTTACTTCTGCCCGTACAATATTAGGACACCCCTTGCTGAAAAATATAGATAATTTGTCCCTGTTTACTCTTTGTCCAGACGCCCTACAATCTGTTTCCAGTAGGTTGAAGAGGTAGAAGAGGGTGCCGGTGGTGGGCTAGGTCGGTCCTGTTTGACTTGAAGCCCAACAGTGCAGTGCATCTCTGGCCTTTCTAATTTCTTTTTCCTGTTTTTTTAACTCTCTCAATTGCTAATTGTTTTGGTACAAAATGACTTTTGTAAAATATGGGATTCGGCTCAATTAATACCATGCAATATTTGGCACTGCTATAAAATGGTGGGGGTAATATTTGAAATCATTTGATTTTTTATTAAATGCAAATATATTAAAGTGGATGTTTTGGGCACCGATTTAAATAGGTTAGGGGTAATTTAATATTTCAAATAATATTGGTTTCTACATGACAAATACTTAGTGATTATTTGCAACCAAAGAACATTTTTCTTGGATAGTTTGAAGAAATAGAAATTTGACTTTCAATTTAAATTTGAATTTGGGTTTGAATTTAAGCAAGTGGCACTTAAGCTTGAGAAACATGATGACTTGGCAAGATTAGAGGGGAGATTACTGTCGCATGATTCTCAGGATGTTATAGACTCCAAAGATGCTAAAAATTCAGCCGTGTTCATCTCCGCACTACAACAACAAAACAAGCAAAGTACATCACCATCGGCTACCAACAATCACCGACCGGCCAAAATGTTGAAGTTTTTACCTTGTAGGCATTACGTCGAACACTTGGTGGTCGTGACCTTTCTTGGCATTACGTCGAAGCCAAAGGGCAAGTGAGAAGCGCCGCAGGCCCTAACCGCCTGTGGTCTTGAACGACGTGTGGCGATTGATGGGACGTGGGCGTCTCCACTTCCCGCGCTGCCTCGGCAACCGTTCGACTTGACGAGTTGATGCTGCATGTAGAAGATCATCATTACGCGAGGTCGTGGAGGCCGGCAGTTGGCCTTTCTCTGGCTATAAATGAGGGGAGGGGCAGAGCCCTCCTCGCTCATCTCTTCCTCCATCTTCTTGCTGCTCGTTTCCCCTCCTTCTCCATCTTGCTTCTGCTGCCATGGCGCCGACGAGGAGGTTTTCTGCGGCCGAAAAGGGGAAGGCTTCCAAGGAGGGCCAGCTTCTCCGCCTCCCAAGAGAGGTCGCGGCTGTCCCCGCAAGCACCCCGCGACCCCTGTGGTGGCCCCCAGGGGGCGCGGGCGCACATCCCCAAGGGCCGGCGCCTCCCTTGGCGCTCGTAGCAGTACTTCTTCTCGCGGCGGGGGCCACCGGCTTCGGGCAGCCCCCACGATGAGGGAAGGCACCGTGGTTGCGCGTCCTCCTCGCCCATGCTTCTCCTTGCTGGACGTGCTCCCGGAGTTTGTGGTGTGGTCGGAGGTGCCCGCCGGCACCTCGCTCCGGCTCCCGCGCTTCTTCTCCGGCGAGCTGCCATCCTTGGGGCTCGATGGCATCTGGCTGCAAGCTGATGGCTGCTGCAGCAAGGCCTCGTGGGAGGGGACCGAGGTCGCCGCCATGGGCAGCGTGGTCCTGACCTGCGACTGGCAGACGTTCGCCCACGCATGAGCTTGAGTGGGAGGTGCACCCTCCACTTCAAGTACGACGGCCTGGCAACCCTCTTCATGAGGGTGTTCAGGGAGGACAGCCGCCGTGTGTGGTGCTGCCCAGAGGACGGCAGCGACGACGAGGGCGACAAGGGTGAGCTTGGCCTTAGCGACGCCCGCTCCTCCTCCCGCAGTGGCAGCTCTTCCTCGGGTGAAAGCTCGAGCAGCGGCGGCTATGACTAGCCCCCATGTCGTCGAGATCGGATCGAGGGCGGCGGTGGGTCATCCCGCCGCCATGCTCCAATGAAGCTGGAGGGAAGCCCGGCATGAGCTCGGGGTTGTCGAACTTGGACTCGAGACCTACTGCGGCCTCGGGCCACCTACGGGGGAACTGGTGGAGCGCCCGGGCCACCTTGAGGTGCTGCTTGAGGACGCGGCGCTGGTGCTGGATCCGTGCGCCCTTGGGCCATTTCTGTTTAGCCTTTCTTTTCTTCTGCAATTCGAAAAAAGTAGTGTGCCCTGCTGTTGTGTGTAATGAACTATGGTAGTTATGCCCCTTTTATGCTATGCTTATTATCTCAATGCCGCATTATAATGTCTGTACTATGGGCAGGCAAGGGTAGGATAACTTAGCTTGACGCGTTTGTAGTGGCTTCCCTCCTCACGAGTGTGAGGCCCTTGGCGTCTGGCAAAGCCCCCATTACTGGCGACTCAAGAGGCGCTTCAGGCCTCGGGAGATGTTGTAGATCCGTTGCAGAGCTGTTTAGAGAAAAAGGAAGCTTGTCTAGCACCTCGTTCCTTTTTGCGCGAGCCCCCTATCGTAGGTTAGTTGTGGCTTAATGCACCATGTTGCGCTACCCGAGGGGCACGGACATGAGGGAGTGCTGGTGCCCATGAGCTTGATCGAGGGCTCCTCGCGAGGATAAAGCCAAAGCACTGGGGCAATGGGGTTCGACGCGGTGTGCTCGTGCGAGGGCAGGCCCATGCACGCACACCTGCCTAGCCCCCACGTGCGAGGCGTGCGAGGAAGAGCGACGGGCAACTGCCACACCTTCCCGGCCCCTAGGCTAAGGACAAACGAAACAGGAGGAGAAAATTCCAACTTGGCAAACCAAAGCACGAAAGCACCAACTCCATTAAAGATCACTAAAAGATTGCAACCAACTTCGGAAAGCAAATGAACAGCCGCGTCCGGCACCTAATCTAGTCTTCTCACCAGCGCGGAGCTAAGTGCTGCCACTAAGACGTGGGAGGGAGCCCCCGTGAGGCCCCAGGGCGGCTCTCAGGAGACTCCGGGGCGTGTACAGCCCCACTCATTATTACGTGAGAGTGTCACGAGCGGAGACCTTCACAGGCCAAAGCCTTGCTTCATGGGTAGAACTTCCGGAGGTGCTGGATGTTCCAGGCGTTCTGGTTGGGGACCCCGTCCTGTGTCTCCAGGCGTGCGATGCCAGGCCTGGAGACACGAGCAATCCTAAACGGGCCCTCCCACATTGGAGAGAGCTTGTGCAGCCCCTCCCTGGAGAGCACCCGCCTCAGGACAAGGTTGCCCACCTCCAACGTCCTGGAGCAAACGCTGTGGCAGTGGTACCGCCACAGTGCCTGTTGGTACCTTGCCGTTCGGAGCGAGGCTTGTGAAGGAAATATGCCCTAGAGGCAATAATAAAGTTATTATTTATTTCCTCATATCATGATAAATGTTTATTATTCATGCTAAAATTGTATTAACCGGAAACATGATACATGTGTGAATACATAGACAAACTTAATGTCACTAGTATGCCTCTACTTGACCAGCTCATTAATCAAAGATGGTTATGTTTCCTAACCATAGACATGTGTTGTCATTTGATTAACGGGATCACATCATTAGGAGAATGATGTGATTGACTTGACCCATTCCGTTAGCTTAGCACTTGATCGTTTAGTATGTTGCTATTGCTTTCTTCATGACTTATACAAGTTCCTATAACTATGAGATTATGCAACTCCCGTTTATCGGAGGAACACTTTGTGTGCTACCAAATGTCACAACGTAACTGGGTGATTATAAAGGAGCTCTACAGGTGTCTCCAAAGGTACATGTTGAGTTGGCGTATTTCGAGATTAGGTTTTGTCACTCCGATTGTCGGAGAGGTATCTCTGGGCCCTCTCGGTAATGCACATCACTATAAGCCTTGCAAGCAATCTAGCTAATGAGTTAGTTACGGAATGATGCATTACGTAACGAGTAAAGAGACTTGCCAGTAACGAGATTGAACTAGGTATTGGATACCGACGATCGAATCTCGGGCAAGTAACATATCGATGACAAAGGGAACAATGTATATTGTTATGCGGTTTGACCGATAAAGATCTTCGTAGAATATGTAGGAGCCAATATGAGCATCCAGGTTCCGATATTGGTTATTGACCAGAAACAGTTCTAGGTCATGTCTACATAGTTCTCTAACCCATAGGGTCCGCACGCTTAAGGTTTCGTTGACAGGTTTATTATGAGTTTATGAGTTTTGATGTACCGAAGGTTGTTCGGAGTCCCGGATGTAATCACGGACAAGACGAGGAGTCTCAAAATGGTCGAGACATAAAGATTGATATATTGGACGACTATATTTGGACATCGGAAAGGTTCCGGGTGAGATTGGGACAATACAAGATGTCCGGGAGGTTATCGGAACCCCTCGGGAGGTATATGGGCCTTATTGGGCCTTAGTGGAAAGGAGGGAGAAGAAGCAAAGCAGGGGCGCCCCCCCCCAAGCCCAATCCGAATTGGGAAGGGGGGCGGCCCCCCTTTCCTTCTTCCCTCCCCCCTCTTCCTTCCCTCTCCTACTCCTAATAGGAAAGGGGGGAGTCCTACTCCCGGTTGGGGTTGGACTCCCCCCCTAGGGCGCGCCACCCCCTTGGTCGGCCCCCTCCTCCCCTCCTTTATATACAGGGGAGGGGGCACCCCATAGACACAAGAATTGATCTCTTGATCTCTTGGCCGCGCGCTGTGCCCCACCCCCCCCCCCACCATAGTCCTCGATAATATTGTAGCGGTGCTTAGGCGAAGCCCTGCGACAGTAGAACATCAAGATCATCACCACACCGTCGTGCATTCTGCTGGATCGGAGTCCGGGGATCGTCATCGAGCTGAACGTGTGCTAGAACTCGGAGCTGCCGTAGTTTCGGTGCTTGATCGGTCGGGCCGTGAAGACGTACGACTACATCAACCGTGTTGTTCTAACGCTTCCGCTTTTGGTCTACGAGGGTATGTGGACAACACTCTCCCCTCTCGTTGCTATGCATCACCATGATCTTGCGTGTGCGTAGGAATTTTTTTGAAATTACTACGTTCCCCAATAGTGGCATCCGAGCCTGGTTTTATGCGTAGATGTTATATGCACGAGTAGAACACAAGTGAGTTGTGGGCGATACAAGTCATCTTGCTTACCAAAGATGTCATACTTTGGTTCGGCGGTATTGTTGGATGAAGCGGCCCGGACCGACATTACGCGTACGCTTACGCGAGACTGGTTCTACCGACGTGCTTTGCACAAAGGTGGCTGGCGGGTGTCTGTTTCTCCAACTTTAGTTGAACCGAGTGTGGCTATGCCCGGTCCTTGCAAGGGTTAAAACAACACTAACTTGACGAACTATCGTTGTGGTTTTGATGCGTAGGTAATAACGGTTCTTGCATAGCCCGTAGCAGCCACGTAAAATTTGCAACAACAAAGTAGAGGACGTCTAACTTGTTTTTGCAGGGCATGTTGTGATGTGATATGGTCAAGACGTGATGCTATATTTTATTGTATGAGATGATCATGTTTTGTAACCGAGTTATCGGCAACTAGCAGGAGCCATATGGTTGTCGCTTTATTGTATGAAATGCAAATGCCCTGTAATTGCTTTACTTTATCACTAAGCAGTAGCGATAGTTGTAGAAGCAATAGATGGCGTAACGACAACGATGCTACGACGGAGATCAAGGTGTCGCGCCGGTGACGATGGTGATCACGACAGTGCTGTTGGAAATATGCCCTAGAGGCAATAATAAATTAGTTATTATTATTATATTTCCGTTTTCATGATAATCGTTTATTATCCATGCTATAATTGTATTGATGGGAAACTCAGATACATGTGTGGATACATAGACAACACCATGTCCCTAGTAAGCCTCTAGTTGACTAGCTCGTTGATCAATTGATGGTTATGGTTTCCTGACCATGGACATTGGATGTCGTTGATAACGGGATCACATCATTAGGAGAATGATGTGATGGACAAGACCCAATCATAAGCCTAGCACAAAGATCGTGTAGTTCGTATGCTAAAGCTTTTCTAATGTCAAGTATCATTTCCTTAGACCATGAGATTGTGCAACTCCCGGATGCCGTAGGAATGCTTTGGGTGTACCAAATGTCACAACGTAACTGGGTGGCTATAAAGGTGCACTACGGGTATCTCCGAAAGTGTCTGTTGGGTTGGCACGAATCGAGACTGGGATTTGTCACTCCGTGTGACGGAGAAGTATCTCTAGGCCCACTCGGTAGGACATCATCATAATGTGCACAATGTGACCAAGGGGTTGATCACGGGATGATGTGTTACGGAACGAGTAAAGAGACTTGCCGGTAACGAGATTGAACAAGGTATCGGGATACCGATGATCGAATCTCGGGCAAGTACTATACCGCTAGACAAAGGGAATTGAATATGGGATTGATTGAATCCTCGACATCGTGGTTCATCCGATGAGATCATCGTGGAACATGTGGGAGCCAACAAGGGTATCCAGATCCCGCTGTTGGTTATTGGCCGGAGAGTTGTCTCGGTCATGTCTACGTGTCTCCCGAACCCGTGGGGTCTACACACTTAAGGTTCGATGACGCTAGGGTTATAGGGAATAGATGTACATGGTTACCGAATGTTGTTCGGAGTCCCGGATGAGATCCCGAACGTCACAAGGAGTTCCGGAATGGTCCGGAGGTAAAGATTTATATATGGGAAGTCCTGCTTTGGTCGCCGGAAAAGTTTCGGGTGCTATCGGTAACGTACGGGGACCACCTGGAGGGTCCCGGGGTCCACCAGGTGGGGCCACCAGCCCCAGAGGGCTGCGTGGGCCAAGTGTGGGAGGGGACCAGCCCCAGGTGGGCTGGTGCCCCCCACCAGGCCCAAGGCGCCTAGGGTTTGGGGGAACCCTAAAGGCGCCCCTGCCTTGGGGGCATGGCAACCCCCCAGGCCGCCGCCCCCTCCTCAGATTGGATGTGAGGGGGCCGGCCCCCCTCTCCCTTGCCCCTATATATACGTGGGGGGTGGTAGGGCAGCCGCACCCAAGTTCTGGCGCAGCCCTCCCCTCTCTCCCAAGTCCTCCTCCTCTCCCGCGGTGCTTGGCGAAGCCCTGCAAGATTGCCACGCTCCTCCACCACCGCCACGCCGTCGTGCTGCTGCTGGACAGAGTCTTCCCCAACCTCTCCCTCTCTCCCTGATGGATCAAGGCATGGGAGACGTCACCGGGCTGCATGTGTGTTGAACGCGGAGGTGCCGTCCGTTCGGCACTAGGATCATCGGTGATTTGGATCACGACGAGTACGACTCCATCAACCCCGTTCACTTGAACGCTTCCGCTTAGCGATCTACAAGGGTATGTAGATGCACTCCCCTTTCCCTCATTGCTAGATTACTCCATAGATTGATCTTAGCGATGCATAGAAATTTTTTGAATTTCTGCTACGTTCCCCAACAGTGGCATCATGAGCTAGGTCTATGCGTAGTTTCTATGCACGAGTAGAACACAATTTGTTGTGGGCGTTGATTTTGTTCAATATGCTTACCGTTACTAGTCCAATCTTGTTTCGACGGTATTGTGGGATGAAGCGGCCTGGACCGACCTTACACGTACGCTTACGTGAGACAGGTTCCACCGACTGACATGCACTTGTTGCATAAGGTGGCTAGCGAGTGCCAGTCTCTCCCACTTTAGTCGGATCGGATTCGATGAAAAGGGTCCTTATGAAGGGTAAATAGCAATTGACATATCACGTTGTGGTTTTTGCGTAGGTAAGAAATGTTCTTGCTAGAAACCCATAGCAGCCACGTAAAACATGCAAACAACAATTCGAGGACATCTAACTTGTTTTTGCAGGGTATGCTATGTGATGTGATATGGCCAAAAGTATGTGATGAATGATATATGTGATGTATGAGATTGATCATGTTCTTGTAATAGGAATCACGACTTGCATGTCAATGAGTATGACAACCGGTAGGAGCCATAGGAGTTGTCTTAATTTATTGTATGACCTGCGTGTCATTGAACAACGCCATGTAATTACTTTACTTTATTGCTAAACCGTTAGCCATAGTAGTAGAAGTAATAGTTGGCGAGACAACATCATGGAGACACGATGATGGAGATCATGATGATGGAGATCATGGTGTCATGCCGGTGACGATGATGATCATGGAGCCCCGAAGATGGAGATCAAAATGAGCAAAATGATATTGGCCATATCATGTCACTTTTTGATTGCATGTGATGTTTATCATGTTTATGCATCTTATTTGCTTAGAACGATGGTAGTAAATAAGATGATCCCTCATAATAATTTCAAGAAAGTGTTCCTCTGACTGTGCACCATAGCGAAAGTTTGTTGTTTCGAAGCACCACATGATGATCGGGTGTGATAGATTCTAACATTCACATACAACAGGTGTAAGCCAGATTTACACACGCGAAACACTTAGGTTGACTTGACGAGCCTAGCATGTACAGACATGGCCTCGGAACACAAGAGACCGAAAGGTCGAGCATGAGTCGTATGGTAGATACGATCAACATGAAGATGTTCACCGATGATGACTAGTCCGTCTCACGTGATGGCCGGATATGGCCTAGTTGACTCGGATCATGTAATCACTTAGATGACTAGAGGGATGTCTATCTGAGTGGGAGTTCATAAGATGAACTTAATTATCCTGAACATAGTCAAAAAGATTTTTGCAAATTATGTCATAGCTCGCGCTTTAGTTCTACTGTTTTAGATATGTTCCTACAGAAAATTTAGTTGAAAGTTGATAGTATCAATTATGCGGACTAGGTCCGTAAACTGAGGATTGTCCTCGTTGCTTCATAGAAGGCTTATGTCCATAATGCACTGCTCGGTGTGCTGAACCTCGAACGTCGTCTGTGGATGTTGCGAACATCTGACATACACATTTTGATAACTACGTGATAGTTAGGTAATGTTAAACGGTTTAGAGTTGAGGCACCGAAGACGATTTCGAAACGTCGCGGAACATACGAGATGTTTCGAGGGCTGAAATTGGGATTTCAGGCTCGTGCCCACGTCAAGAGGTATAAGACCTCCGACGAGTTACTTAGCCTGCAAACTAAGGGAGAAAAGCTCAATCGTTGAGCTTGTGCTCAGATTGTCTGAGTACCACACACTCGAATCGAGTGGGAGTTAATCTTCCATATGAGATAGTGATGTTTCTCCAAAGTCATTGCCACCAAGCTTCTAGAGCTTCGTGATGAACTATAACATATCGGGGATAGATATGATGGTTCTTGAAATATTCGCGATGTTTGACACCGCAAAAGTAGAAATCAAGAAAGAGCATCAACTGTTGATGGTTAATGAAACCACTAGTTTCAAGAAGGGCAAGGGCAAAGTTGAACCCAAACCCGAGATTAAGTGCTTCTGTAATAAGGGGAACAACCACTGGAGCAGAATTACCCTAGATACTTGGTATATGAGAAGGCTGGCAAGGTCGATAGAAGTATATTGGATATACATTATGTTAATGTGTACTTTACTAGTACTCCTAGTAGCACCAGGGTATTAGATACCGTTCGGTTGCTAAGTGTTAGTAACTCGAAATAAAAGGCTTACGAAATAAACGGAGACTAGCTAAAGGTGAGCTGACGATATGTGTTGGAAGTATTTTCCAATCTTGATGTGATCAAGCATCGCACGCTCCCTCTACCATCGAGATTGGTGTTAAACCTAAATAATTGTTATTTGGTGTTTGCGTTGAGCATAGACATGATTGGATTATGCCTATCGCAATACGGTTATTCATTTAAGGAGAATAATGGTTACTCTGTTTATTTGAATAATACCTTCAATGGTATTGCACCCAAAATGAATGGTTTATTGAATCTCGATCGTAGTGATACACATGTTCATGCCAAAAGATACAAGATAGTAATGATAGTACCACCTACTTGTGGCACTGCCATGTAAGTCATATTGGTATAGAACGCATGAAGAAGCTCCATGTTGATGGATCTTTGGACTCACTCGTTTTTGAAAGGTTTGAGACATGCGAACCATGTCTATTGGTGTACATGCATGAAGAAACTCCATGCAAATGGACCGTTTGGACTCACTTGATTTTGAATCAATTGAGACATGCAAATCATACCACATGGGCAAGATGACTGAAAGCCTCGTTTTTCAGTAAAATAGAACAAGAAAGCAACTTGTTGGAAGTAATACATTTTGATGTGTGGAGTCCAATGAGTGCTGAGGCACGCAGTGGATATCGTTATGTTCTTACTTCACGGATGATTTGAGTAAATACTGAGTATATTTACTTGATGAAACACAAGTCTGAATTATTGAATGGTTCAAGTAATTTCAGAGTGAAGTTGAAGATCATCATGACAAGAGGATAAAATGTCTATGATATTATCATAGAGATGAGTATCTAAGTTACGAGCTTTGGCACGCAATTAAGACATTGTGGAAATTGTTTCACAATTAATACCGCCTGGAACACCATGGTGTGATGGTGTGTCCGAACATCATAGTTGCACCCTATTGGATATGGTGCGTACCATGATGTCTCTTATCGAATTACCACTATCGTTCATGGGTTAGGCATTAGAGACAACCGCACTCACTTTAATAGGGCACCACATAATTCCGTTGAGACGACACCGTTTGATCTATGGTTTGGAGAAACCTAAGTTGTCGTTTCTTAAAAGTTTGGGGCTGCGACGCTTATGTGAAAAAGTTTCAGGTTGATAAGCTCGAACCCAAAGCGGATAAAATGCATCTTCATAGGACACCCAAAACAGTTGGGTATACCTCCTAATTCAGATCCGAAAGCAATAGGGATTGTTCCTTGAATTAGGTCCTTTCTTGAGGAAAAAGTTTCACTTGAAAGAATTGAGTGGGAGGATGGTGGAGACTTGATGAGGTTATTTAACCATCACTTCAACTAGTTTGTAGCAGGGCACAGGAAGTTGTTCCTATGGCGCCCACACCAATTGAAGTGGAAGCTAATGATAGTGATCATGAAACTTCAGATCAAGTCACTACCAAACCTCGTAGGTCGACAAGGATGCGTACTACTTCAGAGTGGTACTTAATCCTGTCTTGGAGGTCATGTTGCTAGACAACAATGAACCTAAGGGATATGGAGAAGCGATGGTGGGCCCGGATTCCGACAAATGGCTCGAGGACATAAAATCCGAGAGAGGATCCATGTATAAAACAAAGCGTAGACTTTGGAAGAACTACCTAATGGTCGTAAGGCTGTTGGGTACAGATGGATTCTAAAAGGGAAGACAGACAATGATGGTATGTATCACCATTAAGATAGCTTGACTTGTCACTAACATGTTCTCCAACAAGTTCAAGGAGTTGACTACGTGAGGCTTTCTCACTCATAGTGATGCTAAGGGTCTGTTGGAATTGGATTAGCAGTTACTGCATTATTTATGAAATCTTGTAGATAGGATGTCAAAACATTGTTTCCTCGACAATTTTCTTGAGGAAAGGTTGTATGTGATACAACCAGAAGGTTTTGACAATCCTGAAAGACGCTATCAAGTATGCAAAGCTCCAGCAATCCTTCTAAGGACTGGAGTAAGCATCTCGGAGTTGGAATGTACGCTTTGATGAGATGATCAAAGATTTTGGGTTTATACAAAGTTTATGAGAAACTTGTATTTCCAAAGAAGTGAGTGGGGGCACTATAGAATTTCTGATGAGTTTATGTTGTTGACATATTGTTGATCAGAAATGATATAGAATTTCTGGAAAGCATATAGGGTTATTTGAAAAGTGTTTTTCAATGGAAAACCTGGATTAGGCTACTTGAACAATAAGCATCAAGATCTATAAGATAGATCAAAATGCTTAATAGTACTTTCAAATGAGCACATACCTTGACATGATCTTGAAGGTGTTCAAGATGGATCTGTCAAAGGAGTTCTTGCCTGAGTTGTAAGGTATGAAGTTAAGACTTAAAGCTCGACCACGGCAGAAGAAAGAGAAAGGACGAATGTCGTCCCCTATGCCTTAGCCATAGGCTCTATACAGTATGTCATGCTTTGTACCGCACCTGATATGTGCCTTGCCACATCTGGCAAGGGGGTAAAAGAATGATCCAGGAATGGATCATTGGACAATGGTCAAAATTTTCCTTGGAGTAATAAGGAGATGTTTCTCGATTATGGAGGTGATAAAGAGTTCGGCGTAAAGGGTTACATCGATGCAAGCTTTAACACCTATCCGAATGACTCTGAGTAGCAAACTGGATACGTATAGTGGAGCAACCATTTGGAATAGCTCCAAGTGGAGCGTGGAAGTAGCATTTACAATATAACATAGAGATTTGCGAAGTACATACGAATATGAATGTTGCAGACCCGTTGACTAAAACCTCTCTCACAAGAAAAACATGATCAAACCCCAGAACTCATTGAGTCTTAATCACATGATGATGTGAACTAGTTTAGTGACACTAGTAAACTCTTTGGATGTTGGTCACATGGCGATGTGACCTGTGAGTGTTAATCACATGGCGATGTGAACTAGATTATTGACTCTAGTGCAAGTGGGAGACTGTTGGAAATATGCCCTAGAGGCAATAATAAATTAGTTATTATTATTATATTTCCTTGTTCATGATAATCGTTTTTTATCCATGCTATAATTGTATTGATGGGAAACTCAGATACATGTGTGGATGCATAGACAACACCATGTCCCTAGTAAGCCTCTAGTTGACTAGCTTGTTGATCAATAGATGGTTACGGTTTCCTGACCATGGACATTGGATGTCGTTGATAACGGGATCACATCATTAGGAGAATGATGTGATGGACAAGACCCAATCCTAAGCCTAGCACAAAGATCGTGTAGTTCGTATGCTAAAGCTTTTCTAATGTCAAGTATAATTTCCTTAGACCATGAGATTATGCAACTCCCGGATGCCGTAGGAATGCTTTGGGTGTACCAAACGTCACAACGTAACTGGGTGGCTATAAAGGTGCACTACGGGTATCTCCGAAAGTGCCTATTGGGTTGGCACGAATCGAGATTGGGATTTGTCACTCCGTGTGATGGAGAGGTATCTATGGGCCCACTCGGTAGGACATCATCATAATGTGCACAATGTGACCAAGGGGTTGATCCCGGGATGATGTGTTACGGAACGAGTAAAGAGACTTGCCGGTAACGAGATTGAACAAGGTATCGGGATACCGACGATCGAATCTCGGGCAAGTACTATACCGCTAGACAAAGGGAATTGAATACGGGATTGATTGAATCCTCGACATTGTGGTTCATCCGATGAGATCATCGTGGAACATGTGGGAGCCAACATGGGTATCCAGATCCCGCTGTTGGTTATTGGCCGGAGAGTTGTCTCGGTCATGTCTACGTGTCTCCCGAACCCGTAGGGTCTACACACTTAAGGTTCGACGACACTAGGGTTATAGGGAATAGATGTACGTGGTTACCGAATGTTGTTCGGAGTCCCGGATGAGATCCCAGACGTCACGAGGAGTTCCGGAGGTAAATATTTATATATGGGAAGTCCTGCTTTGGTCACCGGAAAAGTTTCGGGTGCTATCGGTAACATACCGGGACCACCGGGAGGGTCCCGGGGGTCCACCAGGTGGGGCCACAAGCCCCAGAGGGCTGTGTGGGCAAAGTGTGGGAGGGGACCAGCCCCAGGTGGGCTCGTGCGCCCCCCCACCAGGGCCCAAGGCGCCTAGGGTTTGGGGAACCCTAAAGGCGCCCCTGCCTTGGGGGCAAGGCAACCCCGGGCGGCGCCCCTCCTCGAGATTGGATGTGAGGTCCGCCCCCTCTCCCTTGCCCCTATATATCGTGGGGGTGGGAGGCAGCCGCACCAAGTTCTCGGCGCAGCCTCCCCTCTTCCAAGTCCTCCTCCTCTCCGCGGTGCTTGGCGAAGCCTCGCAGGATTGCCACGCCTCCACCACCGCCACGCCGTCATCTTGCTGCTGGATGAGTCTTCCCAACCTCTCCCTCTCTCCTTGCTGGATCAAGGCATGGGAGACGTCATCGGGCTGCATGTGTGTTGAATGCGGAGGTTTCGTCCGTTCGGCACTAGGATCATTGGTGGTTTGGATCACGACGAGTACGACTCCATCAACCCCGTTCATTTGAACGCTTCCGCTTTGCTATCTACAAGGGTATGTAGATGCACTCCCCTTTCCCTCGTTGCTAGATTACTCCATAGATTGATCTTGGTGATGCGTAGAAATTTTATGAACTTCTGCTACGTTCCCCAACAGGTGCTTCGGAGATGGAGATCACAAGCACAAGATGATGATGGCCATATCATATCACTTATATTGATTGCATGTGATGTTTATCCTTTATGCATCTTATCTTTCTTTGATTGACGGTAGCATTTTAAGATGATCTCTCACTAAATTATCAAGAAGTGTTCTCACTGAGTATGCACCGCTTGAAAGTTCTTTGTCTTTGAGACACCACGTGATGATCGGGTGTGATAGGCTCTACGTTCAAATACAACGGTGCAAAACAGTTGCACACGCGAATACTCGAGTTAAACTTGACGAGCCTAGCATATACAGATATGGCCTCGGAACACGGAGACTGAAAGGTCGAACGTGAATCATATAGTAGATATGATCAACATAGTGATGTTCACCATTGAAACTATTCCATCTCACGTGATGATCAGACATGGTTTAGTTGATTTGGATCACGTGATCACTTAGATGACTAGATAGATGTCTGTCTAAGTGGGAGTTCTTAAGTAATATGATTAATTGAACTTAAATTTATCATGAACTTAGTACATGATAGTATTTTGCTTGTCTATGTTTGTTGTAGATAGATGGCTCGTGCTATTGTTCTATTGAATTTTAATGCATTCCTTGAGAAAGCTAAGTTGAAAGATGATGGTAGCAATTACACGGACTGGGTCCGTAACTTGAGGATTATCCTCATTGCTGCACAGAAGAATTACGTCCCGAAGCACCGCTAGGTGCCAGCTCACTCTGATGCAATCGACGACGTTAAGAACATCCGCGAGCAAAGCCGATGACTACTCGATAGTTCGATGTGCCATGCTTTACGGCTTGGAACCAGGTCTTCAACGATGTTTTGAACGTCATGGAGCATATGAGATGTTCCAGGAGTTGAAGTTAATATTTCAAGTAAATGCCCGGATTGAGAGATATGAAGTCTCCAATAAGTTCTATAGCTGTAAGATGGAGGAGAATAGTTACATCGGTGAACATATACTCAAAATGTGCGGGTATAATAATCACTTGATTCAACTGGGAGTTAATCTTCACGATGATAGTGTCATTGATGTAATTCTTCAATCATCGCCATGAAGCTACAAGAGCTTCGTGATGAACTATAATATGCAAGGGATGGACAAGACTATTCCGAGCTCTTCGCAATGCTAAAAGTTGCGGAGGTGGAAATCAAGAAGGAGCATCAAGTGTTGATGGTCAATAAGACCACCGTTTCAAGAAAAGGGCAAAGGGAAGAAGAAGGGAACTTCAAGAAGAACAGAAACAAGTTCTTTGCTCAAGAGAAGAAACCCAAGTCCGGACCTAAGCTTGAGATCGAGTGTTTCTACCGCAAGCGATCGACACCGGAAGCGGGCGCCCCAAGTATTTGGCGGATAAGAAGGATGGCAAAGTGAACAAAGGTATATGTGATATACATGTTATTGATGTGTACCTTACTAATGCTCGCAGAGCACTGGTATTTGATACTGGTTACATTGCTAATATTTGCAACTCAAGCAGGACTACGGATTAGCGAAGATTGGCTAAGGACGAGGTGACGATGCGCGTGGGAAATGGTTCCAAAGTCGATGTGATCGCGGTCAACACGCTACCTCTACATCTACCATCGAGATTAGTTTTAGACCTGAATAATTGTTATTTGGTGCCAGTGTTAAGCATGAACATTATATCTGGATCTTGTTTGATGCAAGACGGTTATTCATTTAAATCAGAGAATAATGGTTGTTCTATTTATATGAGTAATATCTTTTATGGTCATGCACCCTTGAAGAGTGGTCTATTTTTATTAAATCTCGATAGTAGTGATACACATATTCATAATGTTGAAGCCAAAAGTTGCAAAGTTGATAATGATAGTGCAACTTATTTGTGGCACTGCCGTTTGGGTCATATTGGTGTAAAGCGCATGAAGAGACTCCATACTGTTGGACTTCTAGAATCACTTGGTTATGAATCACTTGGTACTTGCGAACCGTGCCTCATGGGTAAGATGACTAAAACGCCGTTCTCCGGAACTATGGAGCGAGCAACTGATTTGTTGGAAATCATACATACTGATGTATGTGGTCCAATGAATACTAAGGCTCGCGGCGGGTATCGTTATTTTCTCACCTTCACAGATGATTTAAGCAGATATGGATATATCTACTTAATGAAACACAAGTCTGAAACATTTGAAAAGTTCAAAGAATTTCAGAGTGAAGTGGAAAATCATCATAACAAGAAAATAAAATTTCTACGATCTTATTGTGGAGGAGAATATTTGAGTTACGAGTTTGGTTTACATTTGAAGCAATGCGGAATAGTTTCGCAACTCACGCCACCCGGAACACCTCAACGAAATGGTGTGTCCGAACGTCGTAATCGTACTTTACTAGATATGGTGCGATCTATGATGTCTCTTACTGATTTACCGCTATCGTTTTGGGGTTATGCTTTAGAGACAACCGCATTCACGTTAAATAGGGCACCATCAAAATCCATTGAGACGACGCCTTATGAACTGTGGTTTGGCAAGAAACCAAAGTTGTCGTTTCTTAAAGTTTGGGGCTGCGATGCTTATGTGAAGAAACTTCAACCAGATAAGCTCGAACCCAAATCGGACAAATGTATCTTCATAGGATACCCAAAAGAGACTATTGGGTACACCTTCTATCACAGATCTGAGGGCAAGATTTTTGTCGCTAAATTCGGATCCTTTCTAGAGAAGGAGTTTCTCTCGAAAGAAGTGAGTGGGAGGAAAGTAGAACTTGATGAGGTAACTGTACCTGCTCCCTTATTCGAAAGTAGTTCATCACAAGAACCGGTTCCTGTGACAACTACACCAATCAGTGAGGAAGCTAATGATATTGATCATGAAACTTCAGATCAAGTTACTACCGAACCTCGTAGGTCTACCAGAGTAAGATCCGCACCAGAGTGGTACGGTAATCCTATTTTGGAAGTCATGTTACTTGACCATGGTGAACCTACGAACTATGAGGAAGCGATGATGAGCCCAGATTCCGAAAAATGGCTTGAGGCCATGAAATCTGAGATGGGATCCATGTATGAAAACAAAGTATGGACTTTGGTTGACTTGCCCGATGATCGGCAAGCCATCAAGAATAAATGGATCTATAAGAAGAAGACTGACGCTGATGGTAATGTAACTGTCTACAAAGCTCGACTTGTTACGAAAGGTTTTCGACAAGTTCAAGGGGTTGACTATGATGAGACTTTCTCACCCGTAGCGATGCTTAAGTCTATCTGAATTATGTTAGCAATTGCCGCATTTTATGATTATGAAATATGGCAAATGGATGTCAAAACTGCATTCCTGAATGGATTTCCGGGAGAAGAGTTGTATATGATGCAACCGGAAGGTTTTGTCGATCCAAAAGGTGCTAGCAAAGTGTGCAAGCTCCAGCGATCCATTTATGGACTGGTGCAAACATCTCGGAATTGGAATAAACGCTTTGATAGTGTGATCAAAGCATATGGTTTTATCTGAGACTTTTGGAGAAGCCTCAGATTTACAAGAAAGTGAGTGGGAGCTCTGTAGCATTTCTGATATTATATGTAGATGACATGTTGTTAATTGGAAATGATATAGAATTTCTGGATAGCATAAAAGGATACTTGAATAAAAGTTTTTCAATGAAAGACCTCGGTGAAGCTGCTTACATATTGGGCATCAATATCTATAGAGATAGATCAAGACGCTTAATTGGACTTTCACAAAGAACATACCTTGATAAAGTTTTGAAAAAGTTCAAAATGGATTAGGCAAAGAAAGGGTTCTTGCCTGTATTACAAGGTGTGAAGTTGAGTCAGACTCAATGCCCGACCACAGCAGAAGATAGAGAGAAAATGAAAGATGTTCCCTATGCTTCAGCTATAGGCTCTATCATGTATGCAATGCTGTGTACTAGACCTGATGTATTCTTAGCAATAAGTTTGGCAAGGAGGTACCAAAGTAATCCAGGAGTGGATCACTGGACAGCGGTCAAGAATATCCTGAAATACCTGAAAAGGACTAAGGATATGTTTCTCGTTTATGGAGGTGACAAAGAGCTAGTCGTAAATGGTTACGTTGATGCAAGCTTTGACGCTGATCCGGGCGATTCTAAATCGCAAACCGGATATGTGTTTATATTGAACGGTGGAGCTGTCAGTTGGTGCAGTTCTAAACAAAGCATCGTGGTGAGATCTACATGTGAAGCGGAGTACATAGCTGCTTCGGAAGCAGCAAATAAAGGAGTCTGGATGAAAGAGTTCATTTCCGATCTAGGTGTCATACCTAGTGCATCGGGACCAATGAAGATCTTATGTGACAATACTGCTGCAATTGCCTTGGCAAAGGAATCCAGATTACACAAGAGGACCAAGCACATCAAGAGACTCTTCAATTCCATCCGGGACCAAGTCCAGGTGGGAGACATAGAGATTTGCAAGATACATACAGATCTAAATGTTGCAGACCCATTGACTAAGCCTCTTCCACGAGCAAATATTGATCAGCACCAAGACTCCATGGGTGTTAGAATCATTACTGTGCAATCTAGATTATTGACTCTAGTGCAAGTGGGAGACTGAAGGAAATATGCCCTAGAGGCAATAATAAAGTTATTATTTATTTCCTCATATCATGATAAATGTTTATTATTCATGCTATAATTGTATTAACCGGAAACATGATACATGTGTGAATACATAGACAAACTTAATGCCACTAGTATGCCTCTACTTGACTAGCTCATTAAACAAAGATGGTTATGTTTCCTAACCATAGACATGTGTTGTCACTTGATTAACGGGATCACATCATTAGGAGAATGATGTGATTGACTTGACCCATTCCGTTAGCTTAGCACTTGATCATTTAGTATGTTGCTATTGCTTTCTTCATGACTTATACAAGTTCCTATAACTATGAGATTATGCAACTCCCGTTTATCGGAGGAACACTTTGTGTGCTACCAAACGTCACAACGTAACTGGGTGATTATAAATGAGCTCTACAGGTGTCTCCAAAGGTACATGTTGAGTTGGCGTATTTCGAGATTAGGTTTTGTCACTCCGATTGTCGAAGAGGTATCTCTGGGCCCTCTCGGTAATGCACATCACTATAAGCCTTGCAAGCAATGTAGCTAATGAGTTAGTTACGGAATGATGCATTACGTAATGAGTAAAGAGACTTGCCGGTAACGAGATTGAACTAGGTATTGGATACCGACGATCGAATCTCGGGCAAGTAACATATCAATGACAAAGGGAACAATGTATATTGTTATGCGGTTTGACCGATAAAGATCTTTGTAGAATATGTAGGAGCCAATATGAGCATCCATGTTCCGCTATTGGTTATTGACCGGAAACAAATCTAGGTCATGTCTACATAGTTCTCGAACCCGTAGAGTCCGCACGCTTAAGGTTTCGTTGACAGTTTTATTATGAGTTTATGAGTTTTGATGTACCGAAGGTTGTTCGGAGTCCCCGATGTGATCATGGACATGACGAGGAGTCTCGAAATGGTCGAGACATAAAGATCGATATATTGGACGACTATATTTGGACACCGGAAAGGTTTCGGGTGAGATTGGGACAATACCGGATCTCCAGGAGGTTATCGGAACCCCCCGGGAGGTATATGGGCCTTATTGGGCCTTAGTGGAAAGGATGGAGAAGAAGCTGTTGGGTAACGTAGTAATTTCAAAAAATTTCCTACGCACACGCAAGATCATGGTGATGAATAGCAACGAGAGGGGAGAGTGTTGTCCACGTACCCTCGTAGACCCGAAGCGGAAGCGATCACAACGTAGAGGAAGTAGTCGTACGTTCTCCTCGCGATCCGACCGATCCCAGCGCCAAGCATTCGGCGCCCGAAGTTCTTGACACACGTACAGCTCGATGACGTCCCTCAGATCCGATCCAGCCGAGTGTCGAGGAGAGTTTCGTCAAGACGACGGCGTGGTGACGATCTTGATGTTTCACGGCGCAGGCTTCGCCTAAGCTTCGCTGACAGTATGACCGAGGTGGAATATGGTGGAGGGGGCACCGACACGGCTAAGGAACGATCCGTAGATCAAACTTGTGTGTCCTAGGGTGCCCCTGCCCCGAGATATAAAGGAGCAAGGGGAGGGGCCGGCCGGCCAAGGGAGGGCGCGCCAGGAGTCCTACTCCCTCCGGGAGTAGGATTCCCTCCAATCCTAGTTGGAATAGGATTCACCGGAGGGGAAAGAGAGAGAGGGGGGCCCCTTTCATAGTCCTAGTAGGACTAGGGAAGGGGGGGCATGGCCACCTAGGGCTGGCCCTTTCTCCTTTCCACCAAGGCCCACTATGGCCCATTTAGTTCGGGGGTTCCGGTAACCTCCGGTACTCGATAGAATTCTGTTTTCACCGGAAGCATTCAACTCCAAATATAGGCTTCCAATATATCAATCTTTATGTCTCGACCATTTCGAGACTCCTCGTCATGTCCGTGATCACATCCGGGACTCCAACTTCTTCGGTACATCAAAATACATAAACTCATAATAACCGCCATCGAAACCTTAAGCGTGCGGACCCTACGGTTCGAGAACAATGTAGACATGACCTAGAACTATTCTCGGTCAATAACCAACAGCGGACCTGGATGCCCATATTGGTTCCTACATATTCTACGAAGATCTTTATCGGTCAGACCGCATAACAACATACGTTGTTCCTTTGTCATCGGTATGTTACTTGCCCGAGATTCGATCGTCGGTATCCAATACCTAGTTCAATCTCGCTACCGCAAGTCTCTTTACTCGCTACGTAATACATCATCTCACAACTAACTCATTAGTTGTAGTGCTTGCAAGGCTTCAGTGATGTGTATTACCGAGAGGGCCCAGAGATACCTCTCCGACAATCGGAGTGACAAAACCTAATCTCAAATACGCCAACCCAACATCCGCCTTTGGAGACACCGTAGTACTCCTTTATAATCACCCGATTCGCTAGACGCTTTGGTAGCACCAAAGTGTTCCTCCGTAAACGGAGTTGCATAATCTCATAGTTACAGAACATGTATAAGTCATGGATAAAAGCAGAGCAACATACTAAACGATCGTGGTGCTAAGCTAATGGAATGGGTCATGTCAATCGATCATTCTACTAATGATGTGACCTTGTTAATCAAGTAACAACTCTTTGTTCATGGTTAGGAAACATAACCATCTTTGATTAACAAGCTAGTCTAGTAGAGGCATACTAGTGACATATTGTTTTGTCTATGCATTCACACATGTACCATGTTTCCTGTTAATACAATTCTAGCATGAATGATAAACATTTATCATGAAATAAGGAAATAAATAATAACTTTATTATTGCCTCTAGGGCATATTTCCTTCAGCCTCCCACTTGCACTAGAGTCAATAATCTAGATTACATAGTAATGATTCTAACACCCATGGAGTCTTGGTGTCGATCATGTTTTGCTTGTGGAAGAGGCTTAGTCAACGGTTCGCAACATTCAGATCCGTATGTATCTTGCAAATCTCTATGTCTCCCACCGACTAAGTCCCGGATGGAATTGAAGCGCCTCTTGATGTGCTTGGTCCTCTTGTGAAATCTGGATTCCTTCGCTAAGGCAATTGCTCCAAGATTGTCACGTAAGATTTTCATTGGACCCGATGCACTAGGTATGACACCTAGATCGGATATGAACTCCTTCATCCGCACTCCTTCATTTGCCGCCCGGCTGCTATGTACTCCGCTTCACATGTAGATCCTGCCACGACGCTTTGTTTAGAACTCGCACCAACCGACAGCTCCTCCGCTTAGTGTAAATACGATCCGTCTGCGATTTAGAATCGTCTCGGATCAGTGTCAAAGCTTGCATCAACGTAACTGCCATTTATGAGCTCTTTGTCACCTCCATATACGAGAAACATATCCTTAGTCCTTTTCGTATTTCAGATGTTCTTGACCGTTGTCCGATGATCCACTCGATTACTTTGGTACCTCCTCGCTAGGCTTATAGCAAGGCACACATCGTCCGTACACAAGATTGCATACATGATAGAGCCTATGGTCAAGCATAGGAACATCTTTCATTTTCTCTCTATCTTCTGCAGTTGGTCGGGCATTGAGTCTTACTCAACTTCACACCTTGTAACACGTGCAAGAACCCTTTCTTTGCTTGATCCATTTTGAACTTCTTCAAAATTTTGTCAAGGTATGTGCTTTGTGAAAGTCCAATCAAGCGCCTTGATCTATCTCTATAGATCTTAATGCCCAATATGTAAGCAGCTTCACCGAGGTCTTTCATTGAAAAACTCTTATTCAAGTATCCCTTTATGCTATCCAGAATTCTATATCATTTCGATCAGAATATGTCATCTACATATAATATCGTAAATGCTACAGAGCTCCCACTCACTTTCTTGTAAATACAAAGCTTCTCCAAAAGTCTCAGATAAACCCAAATGCTTTGATCACACTATCAAAGCGCTTATTCCAACTCCGAGATGCTTGCACCAGTCCATAAATGGATCGCTGGAGCTTGCACACTTTGTTAGCTCCCTTTGATCGATAAAACCTTTTGGTTGCATCATATACAACTCTTCTTCTAGAAATCCATTCAGAATGCGCTTTACATCCATTTGCCAAATTTCATAATCATAAAATGCAGCAATTGCTAACATGATTCGGACAGACTTAAGCATCGCTACGGGTGAGAAGGTCTCATCGTAGTCAATCCCTTGAACTTGTCGAAACCCTTTGCATAAGTCGAGCTTTGTAGACAAGAACGCTACCGTCGGCGTCGGTCTTCTTCTTGAAGATCCACTTGTTTTCTATTGCTTGCCGACCCTCGGCAAGTCAACCAAAGTCCATACTTTGTTTTCATACATGGATCCCATCTCGCATTTCATGGCTTCAAGCCATTTTATGGAATCTGGGCTCACCATCGCTTCTTCATAGTTCGAGGTTCATCATGATCTAGTAGCATGATTTCCGTAACAGGATTGCCGCACTCACTCGTGCGGATCTTACTCGTTGATCTACGAGGTTCAGAGTAACTTGATCTCAAGTTTCATGATCAACATCATCAACTTCCTCACTACTTGGTGTAGGCGTCTCGTAAACCGATTTCTGCGATTTAACTACTTTCAAGTAAGGGAGAAGGTACTATTACCTCATCAAGTTCCACTTTCCTCCCACTCACTTCTTTCGAGAGAAACTCCTTCTAGAAAGGATCCATTATTAGCAACGAATGTCTTGCCTTCGGATCTGTGATAGAAGGTGTACCCAACTGCCTCCTTTGGGTATCCTATGAAGACACATTCGATTTGGGTTCGAGCTTATCAAGTTGAAGCTTTTTCACATAAGCATCGCATCCCCAAACTTTAAGAAACGACAACTTTGGTTTCTTGCCAAACCACAGTTCATAAGGTGTCGCCTCAACGGATTTCGACGGTGTTCTATTCAGGTGAATGCGGCCGCCTCTAGAGCATAACCCCAAAACGATAGCGGTAAATCAGAAGAGACATCATAGATCGCACCATATCTAGTAAAGTACGACACGACGCTCGACACACCATTACGCTGTGGTGTTCCGGTGGCGGAGTTGCTAAACTATTCCGCATTGTTTCAAATGTAGACCAAACTCAGAACTCAAATATTCACCTCCACGATCGATCGTAGAAATTTAATTTTCTTATTACGATGATTTTCAACTTCACTCAAATTCTTTGAACTTTTCAAATGTTTCAGACTTATGTTTCATTAAGTAGATATACCCATATCCGCTTAAGTCATCCGTGAAGGTGAGAAAATAACGATATCCGCCACGAGCCTCAACATTCATCGGACCACATACATCAGTATGTATGATTTCCAACAAATCTGTTGCTCTCTCCATAGTACCGAGAACGGGTTCTAGTCATCTTCCCCATGAGGCACGGTTCGCAAGTGCCAAGTGATTCATAATCAAGTGACTCCAAAAGTCCATCAAGATGGAGTTTCTTCATGTGCTTTACAATCGATATGACCTAAACGGCAATGCCACAAATAAGTTGCACTATCATTATCAACTCTGCATCTTTTGGTTTCAACATTATGAATATGTGTATCACTACTATCGAGATTCATTAAAATAGACCACCTCAAGGGTGCATGACCATAAAAGATATTACTCATATAAATAGAACAACCATTATTCTCTCGATTTAAATGAATAACCGCCTCGCATTAAACAAGATCCAGATATAATGTTCATGCTCAACGCAGCACCAAATAACAATTATTTAGGTCTAAAACTAATCCCGAAGGTAGATGTAGAGGTAGCGTGTCGACCGCGATCACATCGACTTTGGAACCATTTCCCACGCGATCGTCACCTCGCTTTTGCCGTTGTTCGCTAATCCGTAGTCCCTGCTTCGAGTTGCAAATATTAGCAATGTAACCAGATCAAATACCCAAAGTGCTATCTGCGAGCTCTAGTAAGGTACACATCAATAACATGTATATCACATATACCTTTGTTCACTTTGCCATCCTTCTTATCCGCCAAATACTTGGGGCAGTTCCGCTCAAAGGACTACCGCTTATAAGAGAAGCACTCGGTTTGTGCTTAGGTCCGACTTGGGTTTTTCTCCGAGCAAAGAACTTGCTTGCTGTTCTTCTTGAAGTTCCTTCTTCTTCCCTTTGCCTTTCTTCTGAAACTAGTGGTCTTATTGACCATCAACACTTGATGCTCCTTTTGATTTCTACCTCCGCAGCCTTTAGCATTGCGTAAGAGCTCTGCATAGTCTTTACTAACCCTTGCATATTATAGTTCATCACGAAGCCTTTGTAGCTTGGTGGCGGTGATTGAAGAATTTCGTCAATGACACAATCATCCGGAAGATTAACTCCCAATTGTGTCAAGTGATTGTAGTACCCGGACATTCGAGTATGTGCTCACTAATGTAATCGTTCTCCTCCATCTTGCAGCTATAGAACTTATTGGAGACTTCATATCTCTCAATCCGCATTCTGTTGAATATTAACTTCAACTCCTGGAACATCTCATATGCTCCATGACGCTCAAAACGCCGTTGAAGTCCCGGTTCTAAGCCGTAAAGCATGGCACATCGAACTATAGAGTAGTCATCGCTTTGCTCGCCAGACGTTCTAACGCCGTCGGTTGCATCGGCAAGAAGCAGTTCGCACCCAGCGGTGCATCCAGACGTAACTCTTCGTGCAGCAATGAGGATAATCTCAAAGTTACGGACCCAAATCCGTAATTGCTACCATCATCTTTCAATTTTGCTTTCTCAAGGAACGCATTAAAATTCAACGGAACAACAAAGACGAGCCATCTATCTACAATCAAACATAAACAAGCAAGATACTATCAGTACTAAGTTCATGATAAATTTAAGTTCAATTAATCATATTACTTAAGAACTCCCACTTAGAAAGACATCTCTAGTCATCTAAGTGATCACGTGATCCAAATCAACTAAACCATAACCGATCATCACGTGAAATGGAGTAGTTTTCAATGGTAAACATCTTATGTTGATCATATCTATTATATGATTCACGCCGACCTTTCGGTCTCGTGTTCCGAGGCCATATATCGCATATGCTAGGCTCGTCAAGTATAACCCGAGTATTTCTGCGGTGCAAAACTGGCTTGCACCCGTTGTAGATGGACGAGAGCTTATCACACCCGATCATCACGTGGTGTCCGGGCACGATTTAACTTTGGCAACGGTGCATACCGGGAGAACACTTCTTGATAATTTAGTGAGAGATCATCTTATAATGCTACCGCCAATCAAAGCAAGATAAGATGCATAAAAGGATAAACATCACATGCAAATCAATATAAGTGATATGATATGGTCATCATCATCTTGTGCTTCATGATCTCCATCTTGCAGCACCACCATGATCACCATCGCCACCGGCGCGACACCTTGATCTTCATCGTAGCATCGTTGTCGCCTCGCCAATCTTATGCTTCTACGACTATCTCTACCGCTTAGTGATAAAGTAAAGCATTACAGATGCTTATTGCATTGCATACAATAAAGCGACAACCATATGGCTCCTCGCCATTGCCGATAACTTCGGTTACAAAACATGATCATCTCATACAATAAAATATAGCATCACGCCTTGACCATATCACATCACAACATGCCTGCAAAAACAAGTTAGACGTCCTCTACTTTGTTGTTGCAAATTTTACATGGCTGCTACGGGCTTAAGCAAGAATCAGTCTCACCCACGCATCAAAACCACAACGATATTTCGTCAAATAGACTCCGTTTAACCTTCTCAAGGACCGGCGCGAGCCACACTCGGTTCAACTAAAGTGAGAGAGACAGAACCCACCGGTCACCTTTAAGCAACGAGTGCTCGCAGCGGTGAAACCAGTCTCGCGTAAGCGTACGCGTAATGTCGGTCTGGGCCGCTTCATCTCACAATACCGCTGAACCAAAGTATGACATGCTGGTAGGTAGTATGACTTGTATCGCCCACAACTCACTTGTGTTCTACTCGTGCAAAACATCAAACGATAAAAAACCTAGACTCGGATGCCACTGTTGGGTAACGTAGTAATTTCAAAAAATTTCCTACGCACACGCAAGATCATGGTGATGAATAGCAACGAGAGGGGAGAGTGTTGTCCACGTACCCTCGAGACCCGGCGAAGCGATCACAACGTAGAGGAAGTAGTCGACGCTCTCCTCGCGATCCGACCGATCCCGGCGCCCGTTACTCCGGCGCCCGAAGTTCTTGACACACGACAGCTCGATGACGTCCCTCGTACTCGATCCAGCCGAGTGTCGAGGAGAGTTTCACAAGACGACGGCGTGGTGACGATCTTGATGTTTCACGGCGAGGGCTTCGCTTAAGCTTGCGACGGTATGACCGAGGTGGAATATGGTGGAGGGGGCACCGCACACGGCTAAGGAACGATCCGTAGATCAAACTTGTGTGTCCTAGGGTGCCCCCTGCCCCGTGATATAAAGGAGCAGGGGAGGGGCCGGCCGGCCAAGGAGGCGGCCAGGAGTCCTACTCCCTCCGGGAGTAGGATTCCCTCCAATCCTAGTTGGAATAGGATTCACCGGAGGGAAAAAGAGAGAGGGGGCGGCCCCTTTCATAGTCCTAGTAGGACTAGGGAAGGGGAGGCGCTGCCACCTAGGGCTGGCCCTTTCTCCTTTCCACCAAGGCCCACTATGGCCCATTTAGTTCGGGGGTCCGGTAACCTCCGGTACTCTAATAAATTCTGTTTTCACCGGAAGCATTCGAACTCCAAATATAGGCTTCCAATATATCAATCTTTATGTCTCGACCATTTCGAGACTCCTCGTCATGTCCGTGATCACATCCGGACTCGAACTTCTTCGGTACATCAAAATACATAAACTCATAATAAGCGCCATCGAAACCTTAAGCGTGCGGACCCTACGGTTTGAGAACAATGTAGACATGACCTAGAACTATTCTCGGTCAATAACCAACAGCGGACCTGGATGCCCATATTGGTTCCTACATATTCTACGAAGATCTTTATCGGTCGACCGCATAACAACATACGTTGTTCCTTTGTCATCGGTATGTTACTTGCCCGAGATTCGATCGTCGGTATCCAATTACCTAGTTCAATCTCGTTACGCAAGTCTCTTTACTCGTTACGTAATACATCATCTCACAACTAACTCATTAGTTGTAGTGCTTGCAAGGCTTCAGTGATGTGTATTACCGAGAGGGCCCAGAGATACCTCTCCGACAATCGGAGTGACAAAACCTAATCTCGAAATACGCCAACCCAACATCTGCCTTTGGAGACACTTGTAGTACTCCTTTATAATCACCCAGTTACGTTGTGACGTTTGGTAGCACCCAAAGTGTTCCTCCGGTAAACGGGAGTTGCATAATCTCATAGTTACAGGAACATGTATAAGTCATGGATAAAAGCAGTAGCAACATACTAAACGATCGTGTGCTAAGCTAATGGAATGGGTCATGTCAATCAGATCATTCTACTAATGATGTGACCTTGTTAATCAAGTAACAACTCTTTGTTCATGGTTAGGAAACATAACCATCTTTGATTAACAAGCTAGTCTAGTAGAGGCATACTAGTGACATATTGTTTTGTCTATGCATTCACACATGTATCATGTTTCCGGTTAATACAATTCTAGCATGAATGATAAACATTTATCATGAAATAAGGAAATAAATAATAACTTTATTATTGCCTCTAGGGCATATTTCCTTCAGAAGCAAAGGAGGGCCCCCCCCAAGCCCAATCCGAATTGGGAAGGGGGCTGGCCCCCCTTTCCTTCTTCCCTCCCCCCTCTTCCTTCCCTCTCCTACTCCTAATAGGAAAGGGGGGAGTCCTACTCCCGGTTGGGGTTGGACTCCCCCCTAGGGCGCGCCACCCCCTTGGCCGGCCCCCTCCTCCCCTCCTTTATATACGGGGGAAGGGGGCACCCCATAGACACAACAATTGATCTCTTGATCTCTTAGCCGTGTGCGGTGCCCCCCCCACCATAGTCCTCGATAATATTGTAGCGGTGCTTAGGCGAAGCCCTACGACGGTAGAACATCAAGATCGTCACCACGCCATCGTGCTGACGGAACTCTTCCCCGACATTCTGCTGGATCGGAGTCCGAGGATCGTCATCGAGATGAACGTGTGCTAGAACTCGGAGGTGCCGTAGTTTCGGTGCTTGATCGGTCGGGCCGTGAAGACGTACGACTACATCAACCGCGTTGTTCTAACGCTTCCGCTTTCGGTCTACGAGGGTACGTGGACAACACTCTCCCCTCTTGTTGTTATGCATCACCATGATCTTGCGTGTGCGTAGGATTTTTTTTGAAATTACTACGTTCCCCAATAGCTTGACGGCGGCATTCCTCCCCCAGCATGAGATCCATCCCCCGCGTGGCGTCCTGACGCGCCTCGTCAAATGCCCGGACCCGCGTGGAGTGATGTTTGACCTCATGTGGGAGAACCGCTTCAGCTCCATAGACGCGGAAGAATGGCGTCTCTCCAGTTGGCTTGGTCGTGGTGGTGCGGATGGACCACAGCATGGACTGGAGCTCGTCGAGCCAGCCCCTGCCACAGGCCTCGAGCTTCTTCTTGAAGGTCCTTGCCTTGAGACCCCTCAGGACCTCAGCGTTGGCGCGCTCAGCCTGGCCGTTGCTCCTGGGGTGTGCCACTGAGGCGTAGTATATCTGTGTTCCAAGATTAGCACAGTATGTTTTGAAAAGGTTGCTAGTGAACTGCGAGCCGTTGTCGGTGATGATGTGGTTAGGGACCCCAAACCGGCTCACGAGGCCCTTGATGAACTTGACGGCTGATCCAGCTAGGATGGTGCGGACGGCTTCTACCTCGTCCCATTTGGTGAACTTGTTGATGGCGACGTAAAGGTAGCGATAGCCCCCTGGCGCTTGAGGGAACGGTCCCAAGATGTCCAGCCCCCAGACCGCGAACGGCCATGGGAGAGGGATAGTCTGGAGGCCCTACGCGGGCTGGTGGATTTGCTTGGCATGAAACTGGCATGCTTCGCAAGAGCGCACCAGCTTAGTGGCGTCGTTGAGTGCAGTGGGCCAATAGAAGCCACTACGGAATGCCTTGCCCACAAGAGTGCGTGATGAGGAAGGATGCCCGCAATCCCCACCATGTATGTCCGCCAACAGCTCAAGCCCCTGCTCCCTGGAGATGCATCGTAACGAAACGTCATTGGGCCTCTTGCGGTACAACTCACCGTCACGGATGCAGTATGCGGTGGCCTGACGAGACACGCGCTCGGCATCTTCCTCCTTCTCCGGCAGGGTCTCCTGAAGTAGGTACGTCTTAAACTCCTCGGTCCAGCACCCCTCCTAAGGCTCAAGCTCGAGGAGCAGGCGGGCCCTTGTGGGAGGGCCGCATGCTGGGGCGCCGGTTGCTGGTGCTTGGGGTAGATCCTCCTGAGGTGGCGCTGGTGTCGTGGTGGGGGGAGCCGCCGACGGCTTGAAGAGCCGTTCCTCAAACACCCATGGCTCCTGAGGGAGCCTCCGGGATGCTCTCTTGGCGATGTCGTCCGCCTCCTTGTTCGTTCATCGCGTCACGTGCTGCAATTCCAAGCCCAGGAACCGTTTCTCCATCTTGCGTACCTCTTCCAAGTATGCCTCCATGTGCTCATCCTTGGGTGTGTACTCTTTGTTGGAGAAGTTGATGAGGAGCTGGGAGTCACCCTTGATGGTGAGGCGCTTCACCCCCCAGCACCGCCGCGGCCCTGAGGCCAGCGAGCAAGCCTTCATACACTGCGATGTTGTTGGAGACCTTTTCACCCTTCTAAAAACAGAGTTGTACCGCGTGTAGAGTTTGTCCTTGGCGGGTGAGATGAGGACGGCCCCAGCCCCTGCGCCTTGTCGTGCGAATGCGCCATCAAAGTACATGATCCACCCGTCTGGCTCCTCGTCCCCAGGCAAGAGGGAGCAGCCCTCGCTCACCCCGCGATCAGGGACGTCAGTCCATTCTGCCACAAAATCTGTGAGGGACGCACCCTTGATGACTCTGGTGGCGCTGAACTCAAGTTGGAATGCCTGGAGCTCGATGTTCCACTCCGCAACTCGCCCGGCGGCATTAGGGCTCCGGAGCACCCTCTCTAGTGGGTAGGTGCTACCTCTTGAGCATGCGTTGGTTTTCCCTTGAAGAGGAAAGGGTGATGCAGCAAAGTAGTGTAAGTATTTCCCTCAGTTTTTGAGAACCAAGGTATCAATCCAGTAGGAGGCTACACTCAAATCCTCGTACTGCACAAACAATAAGAACCTTGCAACCAACGCGATAAAGGGGTTGTCAATCCCTTCACGGCCACTTGCAAAAGTGAGATCTGATAGAGATAATAAGATAAATATTTTTGGTATTTTTATGATATAGATTGTAAAGTAAAGATTGCAAAATAAAATAGATCGAAAACTTATATGATGGAAAATAGACCCGGGGGCCATAGGTTTCACTAGTGGCTTCTCTCAAGATAGCATAAGTATTACGGTGGGTGAACAAATTACTGTCGAGCAATTGATAGAAAAGCGAATAATTATGAGATTATCTAGGCATGATCATGTATAGGCATCACGTCCGCGACAAGTAGATCGAAACGATTCTGCATCTACTACTATTACTCCACACATCGACCGCTATCCAGCATGCATCTAGAGTATTAAGTTCATATGAACAGAGTAACGCATTAGGCAAGATGACATGATGTAGAGGGATAAACTCAAGCAATATGATATAAAACCCATCTTTTATCCTCGATGGCAACAATACAATACGTGCCTTGCTGCCCTAACATCCGAAAAGGACACTGCAAGATTGAACCCAAAGCTAAGCACTTCTCCCATTGCAAGAAAGATCAATCTAGTAGGCCAAACCAAACTAATAATTTGAAGAGACTTGCAAAGATAACTTAATCACACATAAAAAATTTCAGAGGAGATTCAAATATTTCTCATAGATAAACTTGATCATAAACCCACAATTCATCAGATCTCGACAAACACACCACAAAAAGAGTTACATCGAATAGATCTCCAAGAAGATCGAGGAGAACTTTGTATTGAGATCCAAAGAGAGAGAAGAAGCCATCTAGCTAATAACTATGGACCTGAAGGTCTGAGGTAAACTACTCACACATCATCGGAGAGGCTATGGTGTTGATGTAGAAGCCCTCCGTGATCGATTCCCTCTCCGGCGGAGCGCCGGAAAAGGCCCCAAGATGGGATCTCACGGGTACAGGAGGTTGCGGTGGTGGAAATAGTGTTTCGTGGTGGTCTCGGATGTTTTTAGCGTATATGAGTATATATAGGCGAAAGAAGTCGGCCAGGGGAGCCACAGGGGGCCCATGAGGGTGGGGGGCGCCTCCCTGTCTTGTGGCCGCCTCGTTGCTTCCTTGACGTTCACTCCAAGTCTCCTGGATTTCGTCTGTTCCAAAAACAACTCTCCCGGAGGTTTCATTCCATTTGGACTCCGTTTGATATTCCTTTTCTGCGAAACACTGAAATAGGCAAAAAAACAGCAATTTGGACTGGGCCTCCGGTTAATAGGTTACTCCCAAAAATAGTATAAAAGTGTATAATAAAGCCCATTAAACATACAAAATAGATAATATAATAGCATGGAACAATCAAAAATTATAAATACGTTGGAGACGTATTAGTAGGCTGAAACGACCTTGATGGGGTGGCCTTGGAAGTAGTGACGCAACTTTCGGAAGGTGGCGAGGAGCGCAAGCAAGAGCTTTTGAGGCATAGGATAGCGCGCCCGTGCCTCCCGTAGCATCATGCTGATGAAGTGGACCGGGTGCTTGACAAGGGAAGAGGTGTTGGCGGGGTCCTGTGCTCCTTGAGGTTGCGGGCCTTCAGGGGTCCCACCTTCTGCTGCGCCAAGTGCGGCCTCGCGAGTGTCGGCCTCAGGAGCCCCCCCAGCCGAGGGGTCTATTCCATCCTCGAGAGGAATGTTGGCCGTCGGATCAGCCGAGGCCTCGGGAGCACCATCCTGAGGTTGCCACGCTTTGCTTGGTGGTAGAACGCCCTGCTGTGGGTCCTTGATCGTGCGTTCCTCCCTTAGCGCCACCAAAGTGGAGCTGGCAGAGTGAGGGGTGGCTGCCAAATAGAGTACCAGGGGCTCAAGGGGACGCGGCGCCACCATCACCGTCGGGCTGGTCAGGTATCTCTTGAGGTCTTGAAAGGCCGCGTCAGCCTCAGGGGTCCACTCGAACGACCCCTTCTTTTTCATCAGCTTGAAGAACGGGAGGGCGCGCTCCCCCAGCTTGGAGATGAAGCGCCCTAGTGAGGTCAAGCAGCCCGCCAGCTTCTGCATCTCCTTGAGCGTCTGTGGAGGGCCCATGTCTTCTATTGCATTGACCTTTTTCGGATTTGCCTCGATCCCTCTGTGCGATACTAGAAAGCCCAACAGCTTGCCAGAGGGAACTCCGAACATGCACTTCTCGGGATTGAGCCGCAGGTCCACCTTGCGCAAGCTGGCAAACGTCTCCTCCAGATCCTCAATCAGGGTCCGTGCTTCCCGAGACTTCACCACTATGTCATCAACATAGGCCTCAATGTTTCTCCCGAGCTGCCTGCCCAGGGCGATGTGCATCAGCCGCTGGAAGGTAGCCCCAACATTGCGCAACCCGAAAGGCATGTAGGTGTAGCAGTACACCCCGCAGGGGGTCAGGAACGCCGTCTCTCCACATCTTACACGGCCATCTTGATCTGGTGGTAGCCCGAGAAAGCGTCCAAAAAGCACAACAAGTCGCACTCGGCGGTGGAGTCGACAATCTGGTCGATGCGGGGAAGTGGGAAGGGATCCTGAGGGCAAGCCTTGTTGAGGTTGGTGAAGTCGACACACATGAGTTCCTTCCCTCCTTTCTTGGGGACGACAACTGGGTTTGCCAGCCATTCCGGGTACCGTACCTCCCTGATGACCCCAGCATCCTGCAGCTTGCGGGTTTTTTGGACAATGAATGCCTGCTTCTCGGTGGACTATCGACGGGCCTTCTGCTTCACTGGGCGCACGTTCGGACATACCTTCAGGTGATGCTCGATTATTCCCCTTGGGACCCCGACCAAGTCCTTGGGCTCCCATGCAAACACATCCCTGTTGGCGCGCAAGAAGCCGACCAACACTTTCTCTTGGTCCTGAGGGAGGCCAGCTCCTATGGTGAAGGTGGCGTCCGACGCCCCATCTTCATCAACCGACACTTGCTTCGTCTCGGCACAGTCTTGGGAGAACAACAGCTTCTTCTTGGCCGGCGCCGCCTCGACGCCGAGACTGAAGGCGAAGCTTGAGAGCTGCAAGAAGGCCCTGGTGTCCCTCGCCATGTGAGGACACCATTGCTACCTGGCATCTTCATGAGGTTGTAGGCTGGATGAGTTGCCACCATGAACTTTGCCAGGGCGGGGTACTGTGACGCCCCCGATTCAATCGTACACTAATCATGCACACAAATATGTACGATCAAGATCACGGACTCACGGGAAGATATGACAACACAACTCTAAAAGTAAAAAGTCATCCAAGCATCATATTACAAGCCAGGGGCCTCGCGGGCTCGAATACAAGTGCTCAAACATGAACGAGTCAGCGGAAGCAACAATATCTGAGTACAAACATAAGTTAAACAAGTTGACATAAGATGGCTAGCACAAACTGGAATATAGATCGAAAGAGGCGCAAGCCTCCTGCCTGGGATCCTCCTAAACTACTCCTGGTCGTCGGCGGCCTGAACGTAGTAGTAGGCACCCTCGGTATAGTAGGGGTCGTCGTCGACGGTGGCGTCTGGCTCCTAGGCTCCAACGTCTGTTTGCGGCTTCCGAGAAGAAGATGGAAAAGGGGGAAAAGAGGGAGCAAAGCAACCGTGAGTATTCATCCAAAGTATTCGCAAGCAAGGATCTACACTACATATGCATGGGTATATGTGTAAAGAGGCAACATCGATGGACTGAACTGCAAAATGCCAGAATAAGAAGGGATAGCTAGTCCTATGGAAGACTACGCTTCTGGCAGCCTCCATCTTGTAGCATGTACAAGAGAGTAGATTGAAGTTCACCAAGTATCATCGCATAGCATAATCCTACCCAGCGATCCTCCCCTCGTGGCCCTGCAGGAAAGCGATCACCGGGTTGTCTCTGGAACTTGTCTGGGTGTGTTTTATTAAGTATCCTGTTCTAGTTGTCATAAGGTCAAGGTACAACTCCGGGCCGTCCTTACTGAGGGACACGGCTATTCGAATAGATAAACTTCCCTACAGGGGTGCATCACATAACCCAACACACTCGATCCCTCTGGCCGGACACACTTTCCTGGGTCATGCCCGGCCTTGGAAGATCAACACGTCGTCGCCCTACCTAGGCATAACAGAGAGGTCAGCACACCGGTCTAAATCCTATGCGCACAGGGGTCTGGGCCCATCGCCCTTTGCACACCTGCATGTTGCGAACGTGGCCGGTGAGCAGACCTAGCATCCCTTATACAAGGGCAGGCGTTCCATCCAACCGTGCAGACGCCGCCGGCCGCCGACGCCAAGAAGGCTTTACCGATACCACGACGCCGAGTGCCCATAATCGCTCCTCGCCAGAGTTGGTTAGTGCGTATAGGCGGTGGCCGACTCGCACCAAATACCAAGATCTCGTTAAGCGTGTATTTTAAAGTAATCATGACAGGCGAGCCAGCCCACCTCTCACCTAGGTAAACACCGCCTGTCGCTCCGCCACAAAGTAACCATCGAGGTAGTCGGGAACCCAGCCCATCACTACCGGATGGAACCACCGCCCTTCAAACCCCATCTCCAAACACTTGCGGGTACTCTACGAGCCAATTCGACTTTTAGTCACCATCTGAATAGTATGTATATATAGTATATACCCGTGATCACCTCCTGAGTGATCACGACCCGAAAGTATAGCATGGCAGACGGACAAGAATGTAGGGCCACAGATGATAAACTAGCATCCTATACTAAGAATTTTAAGATTGCAGGTAAGGTATCAACAGCTGTAGCAACAATGACAGCCTATGCAACAGAATAGGATTAACCGAAACGATAACATGCTACAGTACTCTAATGCAAGCAGTAAAGGGAAGAATAGGCGATATCTGGTGATCAAGGGGGGGCTTGCCTAGTTGCTCTGGCAAGGAGGGGACGTCAACTCCGTAGTTGACCGGGGCAGCAGCGGCGTCGGTCTCATAGTCTACCGGAGAGAAGAGGGGGGAGAAACAATAAATATAATGCAAACATAAGTATGACGATGCATGACATGACAACAAGCGGTGCTAACTGTGCCCTAACGCGGTAGCATGTGATAACGGCGAAAGGGGGAAAACATCCGGGAAAATATCCCCGGTGTTTCACGTTTTCGGATAGATGAACCGAAGATGAAATGTTGCACGTTTGCTATGCTAGAGACGTGTGGCTGACGAACGGACTGTGTATCTGGATTCGCCTCGTCGTTCTGAGCAACTTTCATGTATAAAACTTTTTCATCCGAGTTCCAGATTATTTTCTATGATTTTCTGAAGTTTAAAAGATATCCTAGATTCGTTCTAATTCGAGTTAAAAACAGTTAATTCCTTTTGTACACAACAACACCTACCCACTATGTAGGACCGGTGGGGCCCGGGGCTGGGTTTGACTCAGTCAACAATTGACTGGTCAACCAATGAATAGTACAAGTGGGCCTACTTGGCATTGAAACAGACTTTTAATTGGGCTTTTTTTTAAAGAAATAATATAGGCCCACATGACATAGACTACATCTAGACCAAATCAATCAATTTAGTTAACTTAGGAGGATACCTTCAAAAAAAAGTTAACTTAGGAGGATTAGCACTAATGGGGGGATCAGTTCCTAATCTCAACAGGGGCCGGCCAAGGTGGTTGTGGCCTAGGCGGCCAGACACACGAACACACACCACACACACATACAGCACACGAACGCACAAGCACTCGGCCATGGCCACGGCCACAGCCGAGGCGAGCGCGGGACAGCATCGGCGAGCACCGGCATGCACGGGCGGCCGTGGGCGCTAGTACGCGGCGACAGCAGCAGATAGCGGCAGCAACAGCAAAGCAGCGACGGTGCAAGCAGCAGGCCGGGACGCGGGCACGCACGCACGCATAACGCAGTGACGCCGGCGGCTGTAGCCTGCAGCCCCAGCAGCATGCAGCAGCGCAGCACCTGGGAGGCGGGCGTGCTCGCACGCCCGGGGCGCGGCCAGCGCGCGGCTGGGCGCGCGGTGTGGGCGATGGGCGGGCGTGCGCAGGCGAAGCGGCTGTAGTAGGCCGCGCCGCAGCACGCAGCGGCAGTAGCCGGGGCTAGGGGCGCGGGCGGCAGCGAGCGGCAAGGGGGCAACGGAGCAGCAATAGGCAGCAGCAGCGTACTAGTAGAGCGGAGGCAGCAAACAGAGCAGCGCAAGGAGCAGCAAGCACGCGTACGCGGACACTGAGGTTCGGCCATGGCGGTCGCCGGCTCGTATAGGCGACTACGGCAACGGAATCGAAGGGGAAACAAGGGGAATCGGGAAAGGGCCTCACAGCGGTTCTCGACGACGTGCTCGGGAGGCCGGTCAAGCGCTGAGGAAGGAGATCCGGGGCGGGGAAGCGATAACCGGACACAGAGAAAACAATCGATGGCGAGCGCTCAGGGCCTCCTAGCTCGAGCCCTTCGGCGTGGTGATGGATCCGACCACGAAGGAGCTCCCGGACGCCTTCTCGTGGCCCGGGGTGGCCGGTGGCCGCGAGCTTCACCGGGGCGCGTCCATGGCGGCACTCAGACGCGCGAGGCAGAGAGCGACGAGGGAGAGAGAGGGTCCAGAGGGAGTGGGGTGAGTGGAGTGGCAGGGGGAGGAGCCCGAGGAGGCGCGGGTGGCGGCCTTATCCTCCCCGCGGCGACGCCGGCGAGGTGGTCGGGGGCAACCATGCCCCTGTAGCGACCGCGCCACGGGAACAGGAGGAGACCGGTGGGGGGTTATGTGGGCTGGCTCGGGTGGGGGTTGGCCGAGGCCCAGGGGAAGTCAGGGGCCTTTCTCTTTTTATTTATTTTGTAAATCTGTTTCTATCTTAAGTTCGAACCAAATGAATTTTGTTGTAGATGAAATTTGACACATAAATACTAGGTATTATTTTGAGCATACCCACAACGTTTGGAGGCAACTGGAGTTAAATAAGTAATTGTTTATTTGGAGAAGGTTATTTTATTTGCTGTTGGACCATTTATTAATTTAGTTGGAATTTATTTGTGAGTCAAATGGAGTTAGTTTAAACATGACAACTGGTCAGAGGGAATTATAGAATAATTTGAACATTTTTTTGTTGTTGGAATAAATATTATTTTTACTTTAATTTAAAATTTGAATTTGAATTCTGTTTGGATCAAAGTGAGGTTAAGCAAATTAATTGTGATGACATGGCACACTCATTGCGTGATTACTGTAGCTTGACTATCGAGGTGTTATAGGTACCCAAGGATGGCGTTGTATGGCAGGTCGATCCGGGCGATGTCGAAGTCGATGAGCTCGGTGCGGTAGTTGTCGCGGTCCCGAAGGTGACGGGGAGACGGATCTGCCCCAGGGGGCTGGTGAAGCCACTGCTGACCCCGGAGAAGGGCTTGGTGGGGCAGAGCCGGTTAGGAGGCACATGAAGTAGGCCAAATGCCTCCACGGAGAGCACGTTGAGGCTGGCTCCGCCGTCGACGAGGGTCTTGGTGACCAGTACGTTGCAGATGGTGGGTGTGCAGAGCATCGGGAGCGTGCCCGCTCCCGCCGTGGTCGTTGGATGATCTTCTGGGCCGAAGGCGAGGTCGGCCTTAGCCGCTGCCCAGCCCGGAGGAGCCCCCGAGCCTACTTGGGCGGCGCTCACTTGGCGGTAGAACTGCTTGATGTGCCGGTCAGAGGGTGGTGCCCGCGAGCCGCCTAGGAGAGCTACAACGATAGGAGGTGCCGGCGCCGCGAAGTGTGCGATGAAGAGGCCGCGCAGCTCCTCCCAGGAGGCCACAGAGGACTCCGGCAGGTTGAGCAAAAAGGCGCGCGGTGCGCCTACGAGGGCCATGGGGAGCCAGTTGGCCTTCACCTTGTCGTCTCCACCGGCCGCCCAGGCTACCTCCTCGTACGCCTGGAGGAAGCCAGTCGGGTCCGCCGCGCCGTCGTAGCGTGGCGGCATCTCTGGCTTAAACTTAGGTGGCCACTCCACCCGTCGCAAAGGAGGGGGTGAAAGCGCGGAGCCCCTCGGCTCCCTCAAAGGCGTGCGACGGTCGAGTTGACGAAGGAGCGCCCGCCATCAAAGCCGATGAGGTGATGTGACGGATGGAGCAGTGGATCCCCGACGCACCCCTACCTGGCGTGCCAAATGTTGGATTTCGGGTTCCGCAAACCCTTGATAGGTTCAAACTCTGGGGTGCGTTCAGAGATCTCAACCTACCTAGCCTACCTACTCGCGATCCTCCAAGCCTAGCGCGTCGAGCTCAAAGGGGCAGAGAGACGCATCAGTTTATCCTGGTTCGGGCACCTTGCGGTGTAATACCCTGCTCCAGCTTGTTGGTGGATTGCCTCAAAGGGCCGAGGATGAACTAGTACAATGGATGAACTGGCCTCAAGAGGTGAGGTGTTCTCGAGCTCAAGAGAGCTGGTGAGGTGGTCGGATGAGAATGGATCCGATCTGTTCGTCCCCCCCTCTATGGTGGTGGCAAAGTCCTATTTATAGTGGCCTTGGTCCTCTTTTCCAAATGTTGGCGGGAAGGGATCCCACAACGGCCAAATTTGAAGGGGACAGGAAGTACATCCTATCCTGACTAAAGTGGTCTTCGCCTGCGAAAAGCCTCTGGTCGTGACGCTGCGGTGGGCTCGGCGATGACCTCCGCCCTGCTGTCCTGGCGGTCTTGGTCTTGTTGTGCCAGAATGGAAACATTTGGCTGATTCCTCGGAACTCCACGCCTGCTGCTTGCCTCATTTTCACCAAAGAGGAAATTGGTACTCTGCGCCTGCTGGCGCCCGCCTGGACTTGGTCGTCACGGCTCACGTCAGCTGAGCCTCGTGAGGTGCACCTTGCATAGAACTCTCCGCCCTCGGGAGCCAGCCTGAGGAGGCCGATCCCCTCGGAGGTCTTGGCATCGTCCGCCTCTCGAGGCTTGGCCCCTCGCGAGGGTCTTGATTCGTTGATGCTGAAGCTGGGCCGTACCAGGCCATCGATGGAGCCACACAGTGGGCCGCAGGCAGGCAAGTCTGGGTACCCCCGTATCTAGAACGCCGACAACGGCGGGGTGTGGAGGCGGCTGCAGCGGGAAAGAGGAGGCGAGAGAGGAGGCGCCACTATTCCTCAACCGAGCGTGCGGTGAGGATATTTAGGGAGATCGGTGGTTTTTTGCGACGAAGAAGGATAATATATCCTCCACTAATCATTTTAGGGGATTGGCTAGGTGCGGTGTAAGGGAGGATAACCGAATTTATCCTCCTTTAGTGCCAGATAGGGGATCGATCGGTTAGAGTTGTCCTTATGGAGGTAAGGTCATGGTACTCAGATTTGCAATGGGGCATGTCAACTCTACTGCATTTTGTCTTGGAGCTTTTGATGTTATAGGTAACAGTGATGCCTTCAGTGCCTAGTTGTCACATTATGCATAGATGTTCAAGTGAAAAAGTTCAATGCGAGGGAAAAAAACCACCCTGTTGCATGTGTCGCTTCAGGAGCTGCTTGGGAGAAACCCTAGCGTCGCTGCCCTCATCCGCTTCGTGTTTCCACATGTGTAAGGAAAATACTAAGGGGGGAAGTCAGGCTTTTACCCTCATTGGGGGCCTGAACTTGTGTATGTCGTGTGACTTTGTGTTATGTGTGGTCTCCAAACAAGACGTCTCCTCAACTATAAATTCCACACAGTCCCTCTGGTACCACTGCTAGGACTTATGTAAATCCCTCAACAAAAGTAGGGTCAGACAACGTTGCCTCGCGTGCAGCCCTTCCCTTTGGTGCGTATTCTCGAAAAGACTTGACCTTCTTGCGCATACCTAGTACTCGATGTGTGTGACATCGCGGTTGGCGAGTGTCCGTCAGATGATGTGAAGTTGGCGTGGTGCCTTGTGCAACAACTACGACGGTGTTGAGCGGTGCTTGAGCCGCGACAAGGTTTATGGTAGTCGGGTTTCCGATGGGTTTGCGGGTCTCCGCACTTTTTTTTTGGTTGTTGTGCAATCAGGGGGCTATGGTGGTGTCGTCTAGGCAGTGACAATGACAGGTGATGGGCACCTAGTGGTGTTGATCCTATGCGGCACACAAACATTGCATATTTGTCCTCCATTGCTCGCCTTTGAATCAGAGATGCCTAGCTACTAGCTGGGGTGTTCGACTATTTGGCATGGGCCGGTGTGGATTCTTGTGTGGCTTTCATGATGAGAACCCATTTCATGGTTGTCTATGGTGAAACTTTTTTTTTTGGCGAGGGTCGATGGTGAAATTGAGTGACTTGCCACGAGATAAGTATGATGATGACACTTGTTCCGACCTCGACAACATATTTCTTCTCGGCGGCATGTGTTAAATGTGCCTCGGTGGCCATGCCGCCCGGTGGTGCAACATGCACGGTCATGTTGCATGACCTCTCTCTAGTCTCTACAACATGCACGGACAGGTGATGGGCACCTAGTGGTGTTTGTTGTAACGGTTTTCATTCTTTTTTTTTTTGTTAATTCGTTTGGATAAATACATTTGTTCTTAATTACTGTAATTGATAGAGGGCATTTGGACTCCTCCGATTTTGAAAAGAAAAAAACGAAAGCCGAAACAAGATCAATTAGAAACCATAAAGTCAAGTGTTCAAAAAAAAAAACCCATAAAGTCAATCCGAGCACGACCTCTCTCTAGTCTCTACAAGAAAGACTCCTCATCGGCCTGCCTTGGCCGCGCTTTAGGCTTCACGTTGATCGATCTCCTCTGTTGTCGCCAGGCGCCGGCGCGTTCCATCCATGGCTGGATTCCCGTTTTTAGCCGGTAGTCACCTGCTTCTGATGAAATCGTCCCGTCAACGCGACCAATCTCGCTCTGCTCCGTTGTTGCAGCCGCCGGGAACTCCAGCGATCCAGGGGGACCTTTCCTTCCGCGGGATGGAAGAAGGCCGGCGACCACGGCGGACCGCCGCCCAGATAAAATTCTGGTCAATCTTCATCAGGGTACGTAATAGTACATCTCCTTCCTTGGTTGATCCTCTTATCTACTACTCCCTCCGTTCCCAATTACTTGTCTTAGATTTATTCAGATACGAGATGTATCTCAAGATTAAAACGAGTCTGATACATACGTATCTGACAAATTCAAGACAAGTAATTCAGAACGGAGGGAGTAGCTCTGCAGAGTTGACAGACGTTTCAGATATTCAGTGGTTGAACCGTACAATACTCGATGCCTGAATTTACTCGTTAGTTATTCAGCTCGTGTGTTATGTATGATGGGAATCGGCACCGGTAAATCTCACCGAGTGGTGCGCGATTATGTATGCGCTCTGACAGATTTACCATGATTTCTCAGGGTTTTACACTCACAGGTGGCATCGCATGGGCGGTTTGGCTCTTGGTGGTGCGATTTGTGTACCAGAATCAAGAATTGCAGGACAACTTTACAATGATACTTCTTTTGATCCTTTCACTCGTGCCGGCAGGATTCTTTTGGTGCTTAACACATGAATATATGCAGACACCTACTCCGTCCTAGATCATATCAGTGATTAACAGAAACTTTTCAGTGTAAAATTTGCGTTATGAGGGGTAAAGCATACATTCATTTTGTATTGAATCATATTATCCTAGAAAATCTTGTGGTGAATCGTTTGCATACAGAACCTACATTGTTCCCTTATATTTGTCATCATTCTGCTATCCCAGATTTGCAATGGGGGTGTCAACTCTACTGCATTTAGTCTCAGGGCTTTTGGTGTCAGGTTTATCATGTTATGCATATGTTTAGGTGGTAGGCAAGTTAAAGGCGGTTCAAACCTAAATTGACGAAAATCGGGGGTCCGAATGTACTTCAATTATCTAGAAAAAGTGAAGAATTCACATAAGCAGTTTATAGCTTGCCTTCAAGAGAGAAAAAGCAAAAGACAAGTTTCCATGGATCCAACTACATGCATCGGTATCACACATTCATTTCAAGGAAGCCCGAAGCTTAAACCCTTGCGGCCACATTCAAAATTGAGAAGAGCACACATTTGTGGTTTGATTGCCGACGGTGTATCTTCTTGCATGAAAGCAGCTTCCAGCGCCTGCTTGCTGCTTGTTCTCCTAGTTGCTTATACCTCGCCTACCATACAACACTGCATTTGACATTCATACAAAAGGGTTAGTACAAATTTCGCAAATGTACATGCAAATAAACAGTATAAAGAGCAAGAGAGGCAAGAATTCGTACCCATATCCACTATCCAATACCCGAGGAAGCATAGGCCGGCCAGTGCTAGGAAAGCCCACATGGTGTACAGGGCATTGGGGGCCAGCATCCAGTGACAGAACATGATGATGTTCATGGTGATACCTATTATCACATAACCATTAGTTCATTCCAAAAACTCTGAATCAAAGAAACTGTATTGGTGGCCGTGAGACAAGAAGAAGAAAACGCACATACCGAACATCCCGAGGTGAGCGGCGAAACGGGCATACTGCTCCTCGATCCATGACCGTCCGGACAAGGCGCAGGGTACTCCCACGACCACCAAGCACCACACTATCTGAAATGCAAGGTGAACCCACCACCTGTAGTTATCTGAATAGTCTTTACCGAGCAGCGCGGCAGGACCCATGTACGGAAGTAGGCACATCGACCCAGAGAGCGCAAACATCTGGACACTGAGCCAGTTGCCCCATGGCGGCGACGAGTCCTGCTCAAAGTCAACGCCAATATGCAATATTACTCCAGCTGATTATCTGGTACTGTATTTCAGAGTAATAACCCTAAATTCAAAAGAAACATCTACTGCTACACAGCAAAGAAGTTACTTGATATCTCTTCTCTGAACACTGATCGTCTAGCAATCTAGCACCATCTAGTGTAGATAAAATAGTACTACTACTAGCTTAGAGTATTTTTGACAGACCAAATATCATGGATCAAAGCAGAACTTGGCACACAAACACTGATCATACACCAGCTGTTTGGATTTTGCTGCTACTAGCATTCCATCATCATATGAAATAGACCATGAAAGCACATCTATCTCAAGAGAAAACCTAGTTGGTAGAAACATTTGGTAAAATTCTAACAATCTGAATTATAATGTGATGATAGATGTAGTGGTGGGGAGATATGTTAAAATTAAACCATAACCAATATATCGATACAAATAATTTCATGACAGTTAACTTATCACATCACGATTAGATGCAAGACAGACAGAGGAAATATTGCAATATTCTATCCTCTAACGAACAGCATCTTCTACTCTTGCTCCCTAGAAAAAAGCATCTTCCACTCTTGCACAAAATTCAACTCTAATAGGAAGTTCACGTTCCTAAAGATACAACTCTTGTATTGTTGAGCACCAATGCAAATTATTTTAATGGGTAAACCTGAATGTGAACATGACGTGCAACAATAAAACTAGATATGTCAAGAGCTGTGCACAAACCATCATCTCAAAACTATGCAAAAACTGGAACCATAATCTGAAAAATGGCAATAGATATCCACTATTCATATATCTTGCGATAGAAATGTAATTGACTTTAATTTGACATATCAACAGAATCAGCTGTATAAGATCAAATGTTGGCATATTGAGCCAATATAATCCGAGCTCACATTTCTAATGTTGGATTTGTCTATGCATTCACATCGTTAGATTTCTTATCATGTCATCAGAAGACTCGAGAACTACTCACCGAGGGGGAGCGGCTGGGGCTGGGGTCAGGCTGGCTGCGTGCTATCAGCGGAGCTTCGGGGTCCGTCTCCTCGCCGCCGCTCAGCCTCTTCTTCTTGAAGAACCGGCTCGCGAGCCGCGACCACCATCCCGCCGTCGTCGTGGCCTCAGTAGCCCCCTTCGGCGTCGCGGCGTCAGCAACCACCTTGGCCGTCGCGGGCGCGGCCTCGTCCTCACGGGCCCCGTCCCTCTCGCGGGCCTCCTCACGATCCTGCGCCATCTCCACCGCGAGCAAGAAATCCCAACGGCGGGTCGGGAGGACGCGGAGGAGGGTCCCCCCGGCCATCGCCAAGTCCAGGATGCCTCGCCTGAGGCCCTCCGAGGCAGCCGCGTCTCTCCCGGCCGCGAGCCCCTCCAACAGGAAGCACTCCCGCAGCAGGTCCGTGATGGCCCGGGGCCTGCTGCCCGCGTCTGCCTGTGACAGCGTGTCGGCGGCGGCGCGCAGGCCGGAGCTGTCGAACTCAGACTCGTTCGCGGAATCCGCAATCTCGCGAGCACGCCGGGCCAGCTGCGCGGCTGCGGCGGGCAGAGCAGTCTTGGGCAGGGCGACGGCGAAGTTGGCGGCGCCTCCCGTCAGGAAGCGCGCCGCCAGGAGCAGGGCCTCCGTCCGCTGCACGTCGTCCATCTCTCGACGATGGGTGGGTGGGCAGCAGAGAGGGGAAGACGGGTTGGTTTCTTGCTGAGGTTCTGGAGGAGGGCGGAGGGGGGAAGGGGATGATGGGGAGAGCGGTTACTCGGGGGCGGGAGGAAAACGGGGAGGGAGACTGAAGAGGGGGGATTTATCAGGTGGTCGCTCGGCTCTTGCCGGAGGGGGGAGGCTGGGGACGGCGGTGAGGAGGGGCTTAAGGATGGTTTATGAAAGAGATGAAAGGGGGAGCCAGAATTGTATTGCTTGCTAGTATAATTTGAGTATGTTGTTTGCTCCATGTTGTTTGCATACTATAGTGACACAATTTCTAGTGTTGTGTCGAAATGAACATTGATGAGTTGACATAATTGGGTTCAAGGCTTTACTGAGCAACTCTAGTAGACCCCGCATCCCGCCGGCCAAGAAAACACGTTTCATAGTCACAAAAATGACCTTTCTTGGTACGGCGCGGATGTTGACAGATGCAGACCCTCAACGGATTCCACATAAAAGTATATTCGCGAAATATACTTTTTTAAGGGTCGGCTTTGCGGGGTCTGCTCTTTGCGCCGCTGCATTCCGCATCTCATCGGCCCGCAAATATCAAATCCAACATATTACAACAAACGTAAGCAAAACTAAATTATTCAAATCAAACATAATACAATAATCATCCACATTACAAATAATTATTCAAATCACCGTAGCAAACTTAAATAATGCAATACAAAACTTGCCATCAATACAAATACAAACGAATACAAAAATTAGTCACTGTCCAACCCTTTGCTAATGGTGCTCAATGAGATCCTCCTGAAGTTGAAAGTGTGTGTTTGCGTTTTCAATCTCCTTGTATGTCTGAAGAAAATCTCTAATGCGGTTAGGGTCTCTAGCTGGTTTGACACTAAAAGGATCGATATGGTTGACTAGAGGGGGGGGGGGAGGGTGAATAGGCAACTAACAATTTTTAGCTTTTCTTTACCAAATTAAACTTTGCATCAAAGTAGGTTGTCTAGATATGCAACTAGGTGAACAACATATATGATGCAACAACAACAAGCACACAAGCAAGCAAGGGATACAACACAAGTAAGCTTGCAAAAGTAAACGCGCGAGATAACCAAGAGTGGAGTCGGTGGAGACGAGGATGTGTTACCGAAGTTCCTTCCTTTTGAGGGGAAGTACGTCTCCGTTAGAGCGGTGTGGAGGCACAATGCTCCCCAAGAAGCCACTAGGGCCACTGTATTCTCCTCACGCCCTCACACAATGCGAGATGCCGTGATTCCACTATTGGTGCCCTTGAAGGCGGCGACCGAACCTTTACAAATAAGGTTGGGGCAATCTCTACAACTTAATTGGAGGCTCCCAACGACACCACGAAGCTTTACCGCAATGGACTATGGCTCCGAGGTGACCACAACCGTCTAGGGTGCTCAAACACCCAAGAGTAACAAGATCCGCTAGGGATTAGTGGGGGAATCAAATTTCTCTTGGTGGAAGTGTAGATTGGGGCCTTCTCAACCAATCCCGAGAAAATCAACAAGTTTGATTGGCTAGGGAGAGAGATCGGGCGGAAATGGAGCTTGGAGCAACAATGGAGCTTAGGGATAGAAGAGATGGTCAACTAGAGGAAGAAGACACCCCTTATATAGTAGAGAGAAGGATCCAACCGTTATCCACTTACTCAGCCCGCGTTCTGCGGTACTACCGCTCGCATAAGCGGTACTATCATAGGGCTTACGGTACTACCGTGAAGTATCATGCAGTACTACCGCAAGCAAATGCAGGGCTGGTCCAAGCCGAGCCGCCAAAGGTCGAGAGCAAGATCGCCCAGAACAAGATTATACCGCTCCCCTTGCGGTACTACCGCAAGCCAGGACGGACAAGGCTGGGAAGAGCACGGATGAATAAAATTACATTCGTGTCTACTTCCGCTGAAAATCAAACGGTGCAAAAACCCGACACGGTACTACAGCGCCCGACTTGCGGTACTACCGTGCAGGGAGCGGATGTAAAAAATTACATCCGCCCCTACTTCTACTCGTGCTACCGAGTCGGATCAGGACTCACGGTACTACACAAGACTGGGCGGTACTATCACAGAGGGCACGGATGTAAAAAATTACATCCGCCCCCTACAGTCGCAAGAGAGGCTGAGCCTGGCCAGAGGCCACGGTACTACCGCTCCATAGGAGCGGTACTACCGTGGACGCCTACGGTACTTCCGCGAGGGCTTGCGGTACTACCGCGGGGTCCTGCGGTACTACCGCTCCTGGAAGCAGTACTACCGCAGGCCTCAACTAGCAGCCCCAAAGGAATCCTTCTTTTTGCACAGACGAGGAGATAACGGCGGATGCTCCAAAGCGCAAAAGGAAAGGCGGGGTAAAGGAAGACATGTGTACGTGATGATTCCACCCAAACCTTTCCACAGCGGACCCCCTATTTTAATAGAATGGCTATCCTACGACTCAAATCCACCAAAGGAGACGTAGAACACCACCGTCTTCAATAGTCTTCGAGGGGTACCAAACCGTCTTGTGCCTAACGACGAAGCAACTGAAATACTCAAGACACACGATTAGTCCGCAAAAGCATTGTCATCAATCATCATAACACCTTAGGGATAAGCATGCCCTTACAATCTCCCCCTTTTTGGTGGATTGATGACAATACGGGATTTGCACAAAGGGAAAGAATGTAGCACAAGCAAACCCCACACCTGTAAAATATAGACGAGCTCCCCTAGATTCGTGCTAGAGAGTAAAGTGCTTTGGACTGCACGGCACGAACACTAGGATCACCACTCCCCCTATATTTTAGAGACAAAGTGTAGGATCGAAGAAGGTGAGAGTGTCTAGAGGGGGGGGGGGTGATTAGACTACTCGACAAGATAAAAATTATGCCTTTTTACAAAGATAAGTTTTTGGCAGATTTTGCATATCACACAAGTCAAGTAGCATACTACACATGCAATTCTAGAGTATGGGCAGCGGAAAGTAAATTGCACAAGTAGTAAAGAGAGGTGGAGAAGATCAAACGCAATTTGGAGATACGGAGATTTTTCTCGTGGTTCCGATAGGTGGTGCTATCGTCAATCCACGTTGATGGAGACTTCAACCCACGGAGGGTAACGGCTGCGAGAGTCCACGGAGGGCTCCACCCACGAAGGGTCCACGAAGAAGCAACCTTGTCTATGCCATCATGGCATATGCCCACGGAGGACTAGCCTTACTCGGGGTAGATCTTCACGAAGTAGGCGATCTCCTTGCCCTTACAAACTTCTTGGTTCAACTCCACATCTTGACGGAGGCTCCCAAGCGACACCTAACCAATCTAGGAGGCACCACCCTCCAAAAGGTAATAGATGGTGTTGGTGATGATGAACTCCTTGCTCTTGTGCTTCAAATGATAATCTCCCCAACACTCAACTCTCCTCACTGATTTGGCTGTGGTGGAAGAAGGGATTGAGTGGAAAGCAACTTGGGAAGGCTAGAGATCAAGCTTCATATGGTGGGAGTGGAGCAACTTGATCTCAACACAAGGGTAGGTAGTTTTCTTCTCGAAATGTAAGGTAGGAGTGGTAGTTCTTTCGATGGCTCTCTCCACGAATGAAGAGGGGGTGGAGGGTATTTATAGCCTCCACACAAAATCCAACCGCTACACACATTTGACCAATCTCGGTCAGACCGAAGTTGACAACTCGGTGAGACCGAAAGTTCAAAACATGTGAACGTTGGGATTTTCGGTGGGACCAAAAATACAATCTCGGTGAGTCCGATTCTTCCAAAGACTAGGGTTTGCCAATCTCGGTGGGACCGACTTTATCATCTCGGTGACACCGATTTGATGATGTAGGTTCTGAAGCTTGGCAACACTAGTTTCGGTGAGACCGAGTTCAGAATCGGAAAATCCGAAATTTCTAGGGTTTGGCTATATGGCTGAGGTGGTTCATCTCGGTGTGACTGAGTTTATGGAATCGGTGGGACCGAGATTACTTATGAGTGTATTGTGGCAGTGAAAGGTGCTGATAGTTTAGGAGATATATCACTAAGCACTTTGAGCAACCAGATCATTATCATAACCTCATCCCCTTTTAATAGTATTGGCTTTCCTATAGACTCAATGTGATCTTGGATCACTAAACCAAAAATGGAGTCTTGAGCTTTTGCCAATGCTTGCCTTAGCATCTTGAGGGTTCACCTCTTCAGTCCTTTTGCCATGCCAATGTGATTGACCTTCCTGAAACATACTTGATAAAAGCATTAGTCCAACCACAAAGTATGTTGTCATTAATTACCAAAACCACCCAGGGAGCAAATGTGCTTTCAATCTCCCCCTTTTTGGTAATTGATGGCAACACACAAAACAAGACATCAAAGCTTACTAAAAGAAAGACAGAATTATCATTAAAGCTTTGACAAACATGTAGTACACAGGCTCCCCCTACAAGTGTGCAAGATTTTCATAAATTATGGTTTTGGACTACCACAAGCACACAAGAGAGAAAGGCAAGATGTGCTACATGCAGCTTGGCTATATGCATCAGAGCAGATGAAAAGAAGTGAGTGATAATGCATATGTGCCTGGTGATTTCTTGCAAACAGATATTCACAAGCAAGTCACCATCATGCACATTCTGCAAGATGCATATACTTACCTTGAGGTTCCTTGGCATTATACCTGAAGAAATAGACTTGGGAAAACAGGGTTAGATAACACAAGAGTATTTCTTCAACCAACTGCAAGAACATCAAGAGTACCAAGCCAGGGATGACATGTATAAAGAGTGTCTCATATTGAGCACTAGCTTGAAACAGCAAACATGTCTCCGAAGCTAAAAGATTTTCAATGAACTCTGAGAGATTTTGCTTTCCATAAGATACCAATTGTGAGAGCGAAGAAAGCAAAATCAAAAGAATGATGCCAAAAGTAATATCCAATGTGGAACACGGCAAAGCTTTGATGTGATTCTCTCCCCCTTAAGGTAAGATTGCTCTTCTTCTCCTCCTAAATCTTCTTCTTCTCCCTTTATCTCCCCCTCCCCCTAAATCTTCTCCCCCTTTGACATCAAGTGCCGAAAAGGACAGCAAACTAGGAAGGTCAGGAAAGATGGAAAGAAGTGGGATCCTGAAGAATCACAACAGGGCAAAAGAAATATGCATAGAGAATCATTGAGTTGAGCTGCAGAAGATAATATCCTAATGAATGTAAATCGGTGACACCGAATTGATAGGGATCGGTGAGTCCGAAAGTCTGGGACTTAGGGCAGATCCTTTTTCGGTTAGACCAAAATTTTTAAGTCGGTGACGCCGAGTTTAATTCCAAGGAAATTCAGAAATAATTCAGCTCACTTTGCAAGGAATGTTTCAAAAGAATTTGCAATGAATTTGTAAGTGATTTTCAAGGAATTGATCAGAGCCAAAAATATATTCACAAAAACAGAAGAATAGAAATGAAAACGATTGCTAGATGAAGTTTTTTTTTAAAAAAATAAAATAAAAAGAAAACTCAATGAGAGAACATAAGAGAAAATAGAAAAACTCCAAAACATATGTACTTCATCTAGGTAAGGGTCGGCGACAAAGTCACCTATGTTTGAGTATATTGACTTAGGAGTCAAATGAGAACATTTGATCATAGGTCATACTCATCGTTTAAGCTCAAAATGGGGTTGCCATTTTTCGATTAAGCATTTTGATGTGGTCACATCTTATGAAGCTGCTTGTACTCATGACTTTGAGCAAAGCTTCTTAAAGATGTGAAGAACATACCTTGGGCTTGTTGATGCTTTGTTCATGTAGGTGAACTTGATGTAGGTGCTCATTTAATGTGAGGTTGGAGCACCATTTCAACTTGTGTAGTTCATCTTCCTACATGGGTTAGGCAAGCAAGGAAATACTCAAGAATATCCAAGATGACAAGTGTGAAATACTAGATGTATAAGGTGTCAAAAAGGATATGTGGAATTTTGTTCCTTGAACTCAACATCCCAAAGGGCTAGATACTTGGTCAATGACAAGATTACTCAAGATTTGAGTGTGTGGCAATCTTGTGGAATGTAGATCATCCAAGTACCTGCAAGGAGTTAGATGCAATACAAGGGGGCAAATGTGTCCAAGACATATGATCATCGTCATAAGAGACATATCAAGGATTAGTCAAGTAGGCTCATGCCTTGCAAGCATCAATGGAGCTTTCACTCCAAGTTTGAAGCATCAATGATGTTCAACTCACTCCTTAAGCGACAAAACACTTTCTCATCAAGGGGTTTTGTAAAGATATCAGCAAGTTGTTTGTCAGTTCGAACATGCTTAAGATTGATGTCACCCTTGGCAATGTGATCACGAATAAAATGGTGACGAACTTCAATGTGTTTCGTGCGAGAGTGTTGCACTAGATTTTGTCCAATCTTAATCGCACTCTCATTGTCACAAAGCAAGGTAACATGTCTCGCATGTATCCCATAATCCTTAAGCGTTTGTGTCATCCATAGCAACTGAGCACAACATGAACCAGCAGCAATATATTTCGCTTCGCAGAGATAATGATATCAATTTTGTTTCTTGGAGGACCAAGATACAAGGGATCGTCCAAGGAATTGACATGTACCAAGTTGACTTTCTATCAACCTGTCTCGGCATAGTCCGAGTCGGAATAGCCAACAAGATCGAAAGAGGCCCTCTTAGGATACCAAATGCCAAAGTTAGGTGTGTGTATCAAATATCTCACAATTCTTTTAACAGCTTTAAGATGACATTCTTTAGGGCTGCTTGATATCGAGCACACATGCATACACTCAACATTATGTCGACGAGAAGCACAGAGATATAGTAGAGAACCAATCATAGATCGGTAAACCTTTTGATCAACGGGTTCTCCATCTTTGTCAAGTCATTATGTCCACTAGTAGGCATGGGGTTCTCATACCTTTGCTTTCTTGCATGTTGAACTTCTTGAAGAGATCCTTCGTGTACTTTGTTTGTGAGACAAAGGTACCCTCCTTAGATTGCTTGATTTGCAACCCAAGGAAGAATTTGATTTCACTCATCATGGACATCTCATACTTCTCCGACATGAGCTTTCCAAACTTCTCGCTAAAATGAGGGTTAGTTGAACCAAAGATAATATCATCAACATATATTTGGCACACAAATAGTTCACCATCAACCCTTTTCGTGAATAGCGTTGAGTCTATTTTTCCAATCTCAAATCCTTTTTCAAGAAGAAAGCTAGTCAACCATTTGTACCAAGCTCTAGGAGCTTGTTTAAGACCATAAAGAGCTTTGTGCAACTTGTAAACATGATTAGGCTTTTAGGATTCACAAACCGGAGGTTGTTTCACAAATACTTCCTCCTCTATTTCACCATTTAGGAAAGCACTTTTAATGTCCATTTGATAGAGAGTAATATCATGGTGATTGGCATAAGCAAGAAGAATGCGAATGGACTCAAGTCTAGCAACGGGGGCATAGGTATCACCATAGTCCATACCTTCGACTTGTGTGTAACCTTGAGCTACGAGACGAGCCTTGTTGCGGATGACTTGTCCATCTTCATCTTGCTTGTTCCGAAACACCCATTTGGTTCCAATGACGTTTTGGTCATCATTGGGCTTTCTACCAAAGTCCATACGTTGTTCCTCTCGGTTGTGTAGCTCTTCGTGCATAGCGCTCACCCAATCCGGTCTTCAAGTGCTTCTTCTACCTTCATAGGTTCAAGACTAGAAATAAATGAGTAATGCTCACAAAAGTTAGCTAAGCGAGTTTTAGAGCGAGTGATTCTCCCGGAGTCGATGTCATTCATCATTTGTTCCACGAGATGATTCTTCTTGACTCTTGCTCGAACTCGAGATAGCTTTTGTTGTGGTCGTGGCTGAGCTTCCTCATCATCCTCATCTTCCTCTTCTTCTTCTTCATTGTTGTTGGTGTTGTCTTGAGGTGGTGGAGAAGGAGGTTGTGGTGGATCTTCTTGTTGCACTTCCTCATCTTGGTGAGTTCCACTTGTGGAAGCCTCCATGTTGCCTTGAGGTTCATCTTGCCGTGAGGTAGGGGGCTCCACATATGTAGATGAGGTACTCTCCTTCACTTCCATGGGACGGATCTTTCCAATGGATAAATCTTGAATGGCTTCCGATGGGTCCTTGTCTCCTACATCAATAGGCATTTGCTCTACTTGCGAGCCATTAGATTCATCAAACTTCACATCTACCGTCTCTTCAACCTTTCGGGTGAAATTATTGTAGACACGGTAGGTGTGGGAGTTTGATCCATAACCAAGGAAAAAGCCTTCATGAGTTTTAGGAGCAAATTTAGACCGACGATGTTTATCAAGGATGTAGCATTTTGAACCAAAGACACGAAAGTATCCCACTTGGGGTTTGTTACCGGTGAGGAGCTCGTATGAAGTCTTGCCGAGGAGCTTATGAAGATAAAGCCTGTTGATAGCATGACAAGCTGTCTCGACGGCTTCTCCCCAAAAGTGCTTCGGTGTTTTGTATTCGTCAAGCATCGTTCTCGCCATCTCTATGAGCTTCGGTTCTTCCTCTCAACAACTCCATTTTGTTGAGGAGTGTACGAGTGAGAACTCATGTAGAATCCTTCCTCATCGAGAAAAGAGTCCACATGGGCGTTCTTGAACTCCGCTTCATTGTCACTCCGAACTTTCTTGATCTTCACCTCAAATTGATTTTGGGCCTTTCGCAAAGGTTTTGAAGATTCTCTCGAACTCGTGATTTGTCATCAAGGAAAAATACCCACGTAAATCTGGAATAATCATCAACTATAACTAGACCAAAGGAGTTACCACCAAGGCTTTTGTAAGCATTGGGACCGAAGAGATCCATATGAAGAAGCTCAAGCGGTCTCCTTGTGGTCATGATGTTCTTCACGGGATGACTTCCACCTACTTGTTTTCCTGCCTGACAAGCACTACAGAGTCTATCTTTGTCAAAGAACACATCTTTAACACCAAGAATATGATCACCTTTGATTAGCCTATCTAGATTACGCATACCAACATGTCCAAGCCTTCTATGCCATAACCAACCTTTAGCAGATTTAGCAATAAAGCAAGTTCTAGGTTGAGCTTTCTTAGTGAAATCAACAATATATAGATCACCTCTACGGATACCGGTAAATACCATGTTATGATTGTCACGACGAAAGACTTGGCAATCTACTTCGGTGAATAGCACATTGAATCCAAAGTCAGCTAATCTAGACACGGAAAGTAGATTGTATCCAAGTGATTCAACAAGCATGACATTTTGAATAGAGCTATCATGAGATATGGCCACCTTACCAAGGCCAAGTACCTTACCCTTGGAGTTGTCTCCAAAAGTCACATACTTGCGTGGACCATCGTTCTTTGCAAGCTCTCAAACATGTCTTCGTCTCCGGTCATGTGATCGGTGCATCCACTATCAAGAATCCACTCTTTTCCACCGGATATGTAGTCTCTCGATTTGCCATAAGATTGAGACTCTTCATGATCTTGTCTAACTCGGTGTCCGAATCGGAGTAATCATCATCATGCTCATGCTCATCATCATATTGACCCATAGATAGTTCATCATCAATACCTAGGTCAATTTGACAATGACTTGCATTAGTTTTGTCAATGTGACAATAATCATCGGAATGCAATACAAGAGCATTTCTAATTAGAACATTGATAAGTCCGGGATCACCCTTCTTTTTCATGAGATCACGAAGCTCAAAGAAGCATTTATCAAAGTTGGGATCATTGGGGCGCATCATATCAAATTCAATAGTCTTGTATAGAATTTCATCAAGACCTCTCAAAGAGTAGTCCGGATAAAGTTCTTCCAAGAACTTCCACATAGCATAGGCGCACTCAAAGTTTGTGACAAGCTCAAGTAAGTTATCGGGCAAACCTCTAATGATAAGATTTACAGTTCTAAGGTTACGAAGCAAATCAAGCTCTTCATCCATGGTAGGGTGCAAGGGGTCAAGTGGAGGCACATATGGGGTTTCAACATATTTTGCAAGTTATACATCTTAAAGATAGTAAGCATTTCAATCCTCCACGAGTTATAGGACACTCCATCAAGAATAGGCACTCTATGGCTAACACTCCCAAACGTGACACGCCCATCTTCCTCCAATGGTGTGTAAACCAAAGCAATGGAGACCAAAGCTCGATACCAATTGTAGGATCAAGAAGGTGAGAGTGTCTAGAGGGGGTGATTAGACTACTCGACAAGATAAAAATTATGCCTTTTTACAAAGATAAGTTTTTGGCAGATTTTGCATATCACACAAGTCAAGTAGCATACTACACATGCAATTCTAGAGTATGGGCAGCGGAAAGTAAATTGCACAAGTAGTAAAGAGAGGTGGAGAAGATCAAACGCAATTTGGAGACACGGAGATTTTTCTCGTGGTTCTGATAGGTGGTGCTATCGTCAATCCACGTTGATGGAGACTTCAACCCACGGAGGGTAACGACTGCGAGAGTCCACGGAGGGCTCCACCCACGAAGGGTCCACGAAGAAGCAACCTTGTCTATGCCATCATGGCATACGCCCACGGAGGACTAGCCTTACTCGGGGTAGATCTTCACGAAGTAGGCGATCTCCTTTCCCTTACAAACTTCTTGGTTCAACTCCACATCTTGACGGAGGCTCCCAAGCGACACCTAACCAATCTAGGAGGCACCACCCTCCAAAAGGTAATAGATGGTGTTGGTGATGATGAACTCCTTGCTCTTGTGCTTCAAATGATAATCTCCCCAACACTCAACTCTCCTCACCGATTTGGCTGTGGTGGAAGAAGGGATTGAGTGGAAAGCAACTTGGGAAGGCTAGAGATCAAGCTTCATATGGTGGGAGTGGAGCAACTTGATCTCAACACAAGGGTAGGTAGTTTTCTTCTCGAAATGTAAGGTAGGAGTGGTAGTTCTTTCGATGGCTCTCTCCACGAATGAAGAGGGGTGGAGGGTATTTATAGCCTCCACACAAAATCCAACCGTTACACACATTTGACCAATCTCGGTCGGACCGAAGTTGACAACTCGGTGAGACCGAAAGTTCAAAACATGTGAACGTTGGGATTTTCGTGGGACCAAAAATACAATCTCGGTGAGTCCGATTCTTCCAAAGACTAGGGTTTGCCAATCTCGGTGGGACCGACTTTATCATCTCGGTGACACCGATTTGATGACGTATGTTCTGAAGCTTGGCAACACTAGTTTCGTGAGACCGAGTTCGTAATCGGAAAATCCGAAATTTCTAGGGTTTGGCTATATGGTGAGGTGGTTCATCTCGGTGTGGTGAGTTTATGGAATCGGTGGGACCGAGATTACTTATGAGTGTATTGTGGCAGTGAAAGGTGCTGATAGTTTAGGAGATATATCACTAAGCACTTTGAGCAACCAGATCATTATCATAACCTCATCCCCTTTTAATAGTATTGGCTTTCCTATAGACTCAATGTGATCTTGGATCACTAAACCAAAAATGGAGTCTTGAGCTTTTGCCAATGCTTGCCTTAGCATCTTGAGGGTTCACCTCTTCAGTCCTTTTGCCATGCCAATGTGATTGACCTTCCTGAAACATACTTGATAAAAGCATTAGTCCAACCACAAAGTATGTTGTCATTAATTACCAAAACCACCCAAGGAGCAAATGTGCTTTCACAAAGCGTATCAAGATAGTAAATATGAGTAAGACATAGGTAGCATAGGTATAAAAAGGTAATACAGTACGATAGAGAGCATATGTCTTACACCATATGATAGACCAAGTCTCACGAACAAACTAAACCAAAGCAAAGCAAGGTTCAACGGAACAAACACGAGCAAAGCAAACACAAGACTCTCGCAAATCCCTACACTCTCTCCCCCTTTGGCATTGAGACGCCAAAAAGGCAGAGAGGACACCTACACACATGTGGTGGCTCATGCAGAGTAATCAGACGCACAGTCCTCGCCAGACTCGGCAGCAGGAATGGTCTCCTTGACGTCTTCCTCATAATCAGTCCACTTGTAGCCTTGCTTCACCATCCACTCAGCCTCTGGAGTGATGCGATCCTCAGAACCGCCAGACACGTCCTCTCCATACAGCTTCATGATCTTCTTGTCCCGGCGGCGACTCTCCTTGTAGGCAACATGAGACCTGTACTGACCCTTGGCCTGCATGCAGAACAAGGTCTTCATCTTGTTCTTCAGCCTCTTAGCCCAAGATGGCTCAGAGGAGGGAGGGGTGTACCCCTCAGAGCTGACCTCATCTGCTGGCTCCTCCTCACCTTCATCTGCATCCACATCCATGGCGGCTGCAGCCTCAGCACAAGAAGTGGTGTTAGCCCACTGAGGCTTGACACGGAGCCGGATGGAATCATGACGAATCCAATCAGGGGCCTCAAAGTCATCCTGAGGGTAGAGCTTCTCCCAAGTTGCAGAGATCAGCTGAAACAGACATGGTCCATAGATGGGGACCTTGCGGTTGAAGACAGCAAATCGAAGCTCACACCACATGATGTGTGAGATATCCAGTGGTAACGTCTGAGAGTTGCGCGCTTCTTCACATAGGAGCAACATGTCCACAAGATAGGTATGTACCTTGTCCTTATCCCCAATGCATGGGAAGAGAGAGTTGCAGAAGATCTGGTACATGATGTCAAGGAATGAGTTGAGCACCCACGAAGACTTGCCACTGGAGAGCTTCTTTTCAACAAGGAAGGGCTGAAGCTTGTTCTTGCTGGCAGACTCAGAATTGGCATGAGGATGAACACCTTGGGGAGTGGTGAGCCCCTCATCTGAAACACCAAGCAAAGTCATGAACTCCTTCTAGGTAGCCGTCAGCCGCCGACCGTTGGACATCCAAGTCATCGTCCTGTCCTCATTAGGATGGAAGTACGCCGAGGCGAAGAACTGAGCCACAATCTCCGGATCATAGTCTTTGTGAAAAGAGATGATATGCGCAATGCCAAACTGCTCAACTAGATCCAGAGCCTCACAGAAGTATGCCTGGTGCTTCTCTTCCCTCATATGATGCATGTCGATCCAATGCACATCCACATAGATATTCCTCTTGGCCTTGATCACATCCAAATAAATGAGGTTCTGCTGCTTGGTCCAGAACAACTCATTTCCTCGAAGGTTGGCACGAGGATTCACGAGGGATTGATCTTCCCACGACGATTTAACTCAAAGAAGCGGCTTCTCATCCATACTCATGGCAGGTTCCTTGTCTTTGTTGGCGGTGGTCTTGGTCCTGCGTTGGGGGGCACTGGAGCCCTCAGAAGCTTCGTCTTGATTGCGAAGGCACTTGGAGCCCGTGTCATGCTTGGGTTGGAGCGACGAGCATGAGCACCTGAGCCACACACACCACAAAACAGACACGCAAGAAACGCGAGAAGGATCAGTGCAAAGAACGCAGCAAAACAGTGAAACAAGTAGAATTTGCACATAATAATGGCCACACGAGAGATTTGACATCAACTGTAGTACTGCTTGGTCGCGCGGAACTAAAAAATTAGTGCCGCGCCAAATCATGGTAGTACCGCGGGCGTGGTAGTACTGCGTAGAAGGTACGGTAGTACCGTGAGAGCGGTAGTACCGCGCCGGAGGTACCGTCTTGAGCTTCTTCTTGATCTTGAGCTTGCTCATGATCTTGAACTTGCTCGAGAGGGAGAACTTGACCTTGGGCATCATTTGGAGGTTCACCACCATCTTGAGGTTGATCTTGCCCTTGGTCTTTTTCACGAGGTTGAGGGCCTTCACTTTGTTCTTCGGAAGCGTGTGGGTCTTGGGGAGGTGATGGATCCACTTGAGTGGAGCATTGTCCTTCTCCTTCGGCCACAAGGGGTTCCTCAATTGGTAGAATATGACCAATACCCATTCTTCTTATGGCTTGGGGAGGAATTTCATCACCTACATCACAAGTACAACTTTGCTCCACTTGGGAGCGGTTATTTTTGTCAAACTCTACGTTACACGTCTCCTCAATGAGGCCGGTGGACTTGTTGAGGACACGGTAAGCATGAGAGTTTGTAGCATAACCAACAAATATGCCCTCATAAGCTCTAGCCTCAAATTTAGACAAACGAACACCTTTCTTGAGAATGAAACACTTACACCCGAACACCCGGAAGTACTTGAGATTGGGCTTGTTACCGGTGAGTATTTCATAAGGAGTCTTGTTCAAGCCCTTGCGGAGATAGAGCCAATTGGATGCATGACATGCTGTGTTGATGGCTTCAGCCCAAAAGTTGTATGGAGACTTGAACTCTGCCATCATGGTCCTTGCCGCATCCATCAACGTCCGGTTCTTCCTCTCCACGACACCATTTTGTTGAGGGGTATATGGTGCAGCATATTGATGCTTGATCCCCTCATCACTAAGAAACTCATCCAAGGTGTAGTTCTTGAACTCGGTGCCGTTGTCACTTCTTATTGTCAAGATCTTTGCATCATGTTAACGTTGAGCTTCATTTGCAAAGTCGATGACGGTTTGTCGAGTCTCACTCTTCCTCTTGAAGAAATATACCCCAAGTGTATCTTGAATAATCATACACAATCACCAAGCAATACTTTCTACCTCCAAGACTATCAAACGATGGAGGCCCAAAGAGATCCATGTGAAGGAGCTCCAAGGGTCTCTTCGAGTAGATGATGGTCGTGGGAGGGTGGGCCTTCTCATGAAGCTTTCCTTCAATACAAGCACTGCAAGCATGATCTTTGGCAAAACTAACATTTGTTAGTCCATGGACATGGTCCCCCTTTAGGAGACTTTGCAAAGATCTCATATTGACGTGGGCTAAACGGCGAAGCTAAAGCCATCCCACATCAACTTTAGCCATTAGGCATGTCGCGGTCTTTGTGGGTTCCTCCGAAAATTTAATCACATAAAGACCATTCTCGACATGCCCAACAAAGGCTACTTTAAGAGTCTTGCTCCACAAGAGGGCCACGGTATCAATATCAAAGAAAGTGGCAAAGCCCATGAGTGCAAGTTGACGAACGGAAAGAAGATTGAATGCAAGGGACTCAACAAGCATGACTTTCTCGATCGTTAGATCATGAGAAATGACAACCTTGCCAAGACCCAATACCTTAGAAGACGAGGCATCACCCCACTCGACATTGGTGGGCATAGAAGGAATCTTGTGCACGTCCACCACCAAGTCCTTGCTCCCGGTCATATGATTTGTTGCTCCACTATCGAGAAACCATGATCCTCCACCGGAAGCAAACACCTACAAGAGATCAATGCTTGGTTTTAGGTACCCATTTAGTAATGGGTCCTTTGATGTTAGTAATAAGGGTCTTAGGAACCCAAATAGACCATTCAATGTACTCATAAGGAGAACCAACAAATTTAGCATAAACATGCCCATCACTAGCACAACACAACACATATGACGGGTTAAAGTCGCCGGCTTTGTTGGGGGAGGTGGTTTTGCCCTTTTTGTCATCAACACCCTTCACATTTTCCTTCTTCTCCTTAGGAGCACCCTCTCCCTCTTTCACAAAAGTTTGCTTGAGAGGAGGAGGTCGTTTGGTCTTGTCGTTCTTCTTCTTGTTCTTGGTCTTGGGTGCAAACCCAATTCCCTTCTTGGCCACAACTTCCTTTCGATTGCTCAAAAGGTCGTTGAGGTTCTTATCACCTTGAATGCATGTCACAAGGCCTTTCTCAAGTTGATCCTTCAACTTGGCATTCTCCTCCACAAGATGCACATGCTCACAACACGGGTTAGTAGCAGATGCATTATCAATTAATACCATATGAGGAAAGGTGGCCTTTTCCTTGGTTAGCTTAACTTGCAGTTGAGCATGAGACTCCTTGAGGTTAGCGTGAGCACCCTTCAAGACCTTGTGGGCCTTGTAAAGTACATCAAACTCCTCCTTGAGTCTAGCATGATCAACCCCAAGTTTAGCCTTCTCGGAGGTTAGCACACGAGACACGACAAGAGCATGATCAAGATCTTTCTTTAACTTAGCATGGTCATCGTTGTATGACTCCTCAAGAGTCAAACGATGCCCACACTCTTCCTCAAGAGCATTAGAGAGATCCGATATCTCATCGGCATAGTCACGACTATGACCTTCCATCTTAGAGATGGTTTCTTCGTGAGCCTCGATCATGTCATTGGCTTCACCAAGTTGTTCCAAGAGAGCAACAAAGTGCTTCTTGGATTTGCCCTTGAGCTTACTCATAAATGACTCAAATTCATTCACATCCTCATTAGACCCCTCATGTTCATCAATGCAACCCTCCAAAGAGGGATTAGTAATGATGGTGGTTTTGATGTTGGGGGTTACCTTGTTAGTGGCTTTAGCCATGAGGCACTTGGCGGTGATGTTCTTGTTGGGTGAATCAAAGAGAGACACCCGGGGAGTGGTAGCAATGGCAACGGAGGCCATGCCCATTGCTTCTCCATTTTCATCATCATCGTCATCCTCATGGTATTCTTCTTGAACCACCAACCCACGAGTAGGAGTCTTCTTGGTGAAGTTGTTCTTGTTGGGGAAGGACTTGGCTTTGTCTTTTCGGATGAACTTGCCACCATTGTCTTCCCGCTTCTCGTAAGGACAATCCACAACGAAATGGCTCACATTGCCACAGTTGAAACAAGTTCTAACTCGTTGCTTGCCCTTGAAGCCACTTGAGTTGTTCTTGTTGAAGTTGGGCCTTGAGTTCTTCTTGCTCCAAAATTGCCTTGAAGCAAGAGCCATGTGCTCATGATAATCATATTTTGTGTCTTCGGTGTTGCTCTCCTCATCTTCCTCTTCTTCCTCTTCTTCCACAATAACCTTGGCCTTCAAGGCAAGGTTGGGCTTCTTTGCCCTTTGAGAACAGATCACCGCATTGTTGCCGGTCTTGTCCAAGATGCTCATTGCAACGAACTCATCCAACACTTCACTTGAGGTCATGGAGTGGAAGTCCGATCTTTGACGAATGATGGAGGACATGGCCTTGTTGTAGGGCATCATGGCCTTGAGGAACTTGTGCTTGATCCAATTGTCATCCATGTCCTTGCTCCCATGATCTCGGAGTGAGACCGCGAGTTTGGTCACTCTTCGAAAGAGCTCACGAGGTTCTTCATCTTCTTTCATTGCAAACTCATCGGCTTCATCTTGCACCACTTCATAGTTGGAGCGTTGAATGCTAGCACTTCCTCGATAGAGAGACACAACGCATTGCCATGTGTATTTGGCCATGGCATGGGATCGAAGATGAGGGAGATCTTCGGGAAGGATTGCATCTTGGATGATGAAGAGAGCACTCTCATTGAATTGATTATCCACCTCTTCTCTCGGGGTGAAGTTGCTTCGGTCATGTGGATAGAAACCTTCTTCAATGATTCTCCAAAGATTAGTATTCACATGATTTAAATGACGCTTGAAGCGATACACCCAAGAATCAAAATCCTCATTTTTCACAATCTTAGGAGGAGGACCGGCATGATTTAAATGAGTAGAGGGATTCGGTCCTCCATAAGTTGGAGGTTCCACATGGGCAAAGATGCCGGTGCCATTTCTACCACTAGTAGAAGGACCGTTCTCACTATTAGCTTCCCCCTTGTCGGAGTTAGTATCCGTCACCTTGTTAGTGGGATCACCCACTTTCAACGGCGAGGTAGGTAGTTTAAGTCCTTCTAAGAATTTATTAACATGCTTTCTGCCGTGGTTGTCATGGAGGTTTTCAATGTGTCCAAGGCCACATTGAATTCCTCACGGGACACCATGGTTTCCCCATCACCCGTAGACGAGATCGGATTCACACCGGAGTGCTCCTCCTCCCCATGGTCTACGGTGTCAACCATACTCTTCGGACGGCAAAGTCCTTAATAAAGAGACGAGGCTCTGATACCAATTGAAAGGATCCAACTTTAGCTTTTCTTTACCAAATTAAACTTTGCATCAAAGTAGGTTGTCTAGATATGCAACTAGGTGAACAACCTATATGATGCAAGAACAACAAGCACACAAGCAAGCAAGGGATACAACACAAGTAAGCTTGCAAAAGTAAACGCGCGAGATAACCAAGAGTGGAGCCGGTGGAGACGAGGATGTGTTACCGAAGTTCCTTCCTTTTGAGGGAAAGTACGTCTCTATAGAGCAGTGTGGAGGCACAATGCTCCCCAAGAAGCCAATAGGGCCACCGTATTCTCCTCACGCCCTCACACAATGCGAGATGCCGTGATTCCACTATTGGTGCCCTTGAAGGCGGCGACCGAACCTTTACAAACAAGATGGGGGCAATCTCCACAACTTAATTGGAGGCTTCCAATGACACCACGAAGCTTCACAGCAATGGACTATGGCTCCGAGGTGACCTCAACCGTCTAGGGTGCTCAAACACCCAAGAGTAACAAGATCCGCTAGGGATTAGTGGGGGAATCAAATTTCTCTTGGTGGAAGTGTAGATCGGGGCCTTCTCAACCAATCCCAAGCAAATCAACAAGTTTGATTGGCTAGGGAGAGAGATCGGGCGAAAATGGAGCTTGGAGCAACAATGGAGCTAAGGGATAGAAGAGATGGTCAACTAGAGGAAGAAGACACCCCTTATATAGTAGAGAGAAGGATCCAACCGTTATCCACTTACTCAGCCCGCGTTCTGCGGTACTACCGCTCCAGACAAGCGGTACTACCGCAGGGGCTTACGGTACTACCATGAAGTACCGCGGTACTACCACAGCAGCGGCAGGGGCTAGTCCAAGCCAGAGCCGCCAAGGTGAGAGCGATCTTGCCGCTTGAGAGCGGTATTACCGTTCCCTTGCGATATCGCCGCAAGGCCAGGACGGACAAGGCTGGGAAGAGCACGGATGAATAAAATTACATCCGTGTATACTTCCGCTGAAAATCGAACGGTGCAAAAACCCGACACGGTACTACCGTGCCTGACTTGCGGTACTACCGCGCAGGGAGCGGATGTAAAAAATTACATCCGCCCCTACTTCCGCTCGTGCTACCAAGCCGGATCAGGACTCACGGTACTACCGTGCACCTGGGGTGGTACTACCGCGTAGGGCACGGATGTAAAAAATTACATCCGCCCCCTAAAGCCGCAAGAGAGGCTGAGCCTGGCCAGAGGCCACGGTACTACCGCTCCATAGGAGCGGTACTACTGTGGACGCCTACGATACTACCGTGAGGGCTTGCGGTACTACCGCGGGGTCCTGTGGTACTACCGCTCCTGGAAGTAGTACTACCGCAAGCCTCAACTAGCAGCACCAAAGGAATCCTTCTTTTTGCACAGACGAGGAGATAACGGAGGATGCTCCAAAGCGCAAAGGGAAAGGCGGGGTAAAGGAAGAAGCGTGTACGTGATGATTCCACCCAAACCTTTCCACAGCGGACCCCCTCTTAATAGAACGGCTATCCTTCGACTCAAATCCACCAAAGGAGACGTAAAACACCACCGTCTTCAATAGTCTTCGAGGGGTACCAAACCGTCTTGTGCATAAGGACGTAGCAACTGAAATACTCAAGGCACACGATTAGTCCGCAAAAGCATTGTCATCAATCACCAAAACACCTTAGGGATAAACATGCCCTTACACACGGCTACCCACATTGTCATAGAAGAATTCCAAGTTCTTTCCTCTCTCATCTTCGAGAATCATATTGTGCAGGATAACACAACATGTCATGATATTTTTCAAGGTTTTCTTATCCCAAAAACGAGCAGGACCCCGGACAATGGCAAACCTAGATTGCAAAACACCGAATGCTCTTTCAATGTATTTTCGGGCTGCCTCTTGCACCCTTGCAAATTCACATTGTTTTTTAGTTTTGGGTTCTTTGATGCTCTTGACAAATGTGCACCAAGGAGGGTATATACCATCTGCAAGATAGTATCCCTTTGTGTATTCATGCCCATTGATAGTGTAGTTGCAAGCAGGAGCATCAGCACTAGCAAGCCTAGCAAACAAATGAGACTGTTGCAACACATTGATATCATTGAGAGTGCCCGGCATACCACAAAAGCAATGCCAAATCCATAAATACTCGGATGCTACGGCCTCTAGCACAATTGTTGCATCACGAGACTTGCCACAATACATTTCTTGCAATGCATTGGGGCAATTTTTTCAAGTCCAATGCATAAAACCAATGCTACCTAGCATGCGAGGCCAACCTCTCCTCTCATTAGATGCCATCAATTTCTTTGTGTCATCTTCATTGGGTGCCCGAAGATACTCAGGACCAAAGACACGGATGATCACTTTTGCAAATCTACGGACAGACTCAATTGTAGTATCTTCACCAATGCAAAGGTACTCATCGGCATAGTCAGCCAGGACGCCATATGCAATCACCCGCATAGTTGCGGAGATTTTTTTTATATGCACTAAATCCCTTTAAGCCCGTAGCATTTCTTCTTTGAGTGAAATACCGACAATTTGCCTCGCAAGCTTGAACAATTTTCACAAAGAGGGATCGGCGCATTTGGTACCTTCTCCAGAAGAGGTGAGGTCGATATGTAGGATTCTCCATGAAGTAGTCTTGCATCAACATCTTGTTCCCAAGATGACGATTCCGAGGAATGCAAAGACGCCCGACGGTCGATCCTCGCCTCCTCTTCCGGTTCTCATCTTCGTGCTCCTTCACGACAAGCGCCATGACTAATGTCTGCTGCCGAAAGTTTGCAAGCATGGTCTCAACATCCGAGTTGTCCGAATCGGACGAATCGGAGAGCAAGAACTTCTCGCACGGGTCAACTCCATCTACATGCGTACCGGTGCGTCAATCAACTATACAGCTCGCAAAAATCACAAAAAAGGACTAACCAGTGGCGGGTGATCCCGAGTTGCGACGAGGGGGCGGGCTCGACGGTGGTCGATCCGCGGCGGTGGCAGCGACGAGGGGCGACACTTCTCACCGGATTCGGGAGGTTCGGTGCAGCGGCTCGGCGCGGGAGGGTGTGGGGCGGCCCTGCGGCACGATTCCGCCTGCAGATATGGTCGGAATCACCAGTGGCGGACGGGCGGAAACAAGGGTGGTCGGCCACAGAAGGAGGGGGGAAAAGTGCGTGGGCTGAAATGTCCCTCCCACCAACTGCTTCTCTGTGATGCAGGGCACCACAGCCGGGAGGGGGAAACCCGCGTTTTCCCGGGTTGGGGTCGGGATTTTGTCCCGCCCCTCAAAAAGTTTTGCGGGCCGGTGCGGGATGCGGGGTCTGATCGGGCCGGTTTTTCCGCCTCTATCCGCATTTTGGCGGTTATTTTGCGGGAAGGGGACGGATGCGGGGTCTGCTAGAGTTGCTCTTACAACAAGCAGTGCCACAAGCTGAATTCTTGGTTCATAAGGAGGGAGGGAGGCAGCTGAGAGGAAGAAAATGAACACAAGGATACTATTTCAACATAGTAAGGTACCTTACTGCACTCTTTGTTTGTTACTCTTTTGGACCAATTATCACTAATATTAATGCTATGATCATCCATGCTTTTCCAAAGGGAAACAAAGCAATAATTCTAGCATGATTCTTCAGATTTTGAGCATGTTACCATTGGTAAGTCGATACAATTTATGTTTTTTAGAAAAGGAGGATGACCCCCGGCCTCTGCATCTGGGCGATGCATGCGGCCACTTTATTAATTATTCTCACAGACCTTACAAAGTCATACAACAGTAAGACTAAAGCCACCGTCTAGGCAATATCTGCCGCTACTCCTATCCAGTTGATGTAGGGATGCTGATAGTCTGGGCCTAATACCAAATAGACCTCATAGCCAAACCTAACATCTATGACCTGAGGTCCCAACCAGGACGCCTTTGGGTATGGGGCACCCACCAGTCCGGCGCACTCTTCAACCCGAACGTCTGTCGGGTACGAGGCCGCTGCAGTCACCTGCCACCAACCCATCTTCAGAGTTGTACTGTTGCATCTACCATGCCAGGTCTCTCTGCCATTGACGCCACCACGACGCCAGACAATGTCGTCCTCCTGCGCGAGTCCATCCTCGCTACAATTTATCTTACTCCACGGAACAGTTCAAGATCTGATTGAGCTACTAAAGGAATACTACAATCTATTGACTTTTTGTTGTTCTGTTGCTGCAACTATGTCTTCACACCCCTCATTTGTAGAAAATACCATTGCCCTCTGATTAGAGGGCTAGATTCGACATGACGAAATAGTACAGATTTATCTTCATTGGCAAGGGAACTAATGACTCACAACTTATGTTACGAATACACAGACACTTGGCAGTTAAGATGCAAACTCATGGTTCAGCTATAACAATTCTTAACTTTTAACTCGTGTGGCTGGTTCTGTCTTATGGGAAATCTACTGCATGCCACTAACGGGGGGTTGGTTCCTACTGTAGGTTGCTGGAGAGCTAGCTAAAACCTGTGTTGAAATTCTTCGGCTTCTTTTGAGTTCGCTCCTGAAATTTCCTATTTTCACATTCAAGTAAGCAGTTGAGTGAGCTATCCACCGAACATTCTATTTCTCTCAGGTTATTACTTCACGATCTAATTGATTACCTTGACTTCATGTAAAATCCTTTCTCTTCATCTTCCAGAGACAAGTCCAAAGGGGTTTGAAGGATACCTGGCGACTTGTTTCCATTCATCTGAAGTTGCCTTTTCTGTGTGGCTCTGTCAGGGAACACTCTTCGGAGTTTTGCGGTGGTCGAATGGAAGGCCTCCTTTAGTTGGCTTGCTTTTGGGTTCCTAACTTCCAATGATCTCTTTACAGGTAGTGCTTGCATACAATTAGTTGTTAATGCTTACCTCTTGGCAAGCAGAACAATTTTTTTCCTGTGCATTACTAAAATGTGGATCAGAACAATTTTTTGTTCTGATCCATATTTTAGTAATGCACAGGAAGTACATGTGCCACTTGTTAGTAAGCTAGTCATCTTACTAATTCATGATGCATGTAATGTTTAGTCATTACAGTTCCACAAATAGGTAACATGGAGTCTGGAAAGTGTTGCTCTAACCAGAAGATGTGGTCAGAGCATATTGTGAACCAAAAGAAAAGGAGGTATTATAACAACCGTTGAAAAATTTGGATGTCTTAAGGTTTTACCAATGTGGTTTGTTATTTGTAATAGGGTGAATAGCATCCAAAAGGTCCCTGATAAGTAGATGTGATGCTTAGCAAGTTGAACACGTTCGTTTTGTGCCGCAGAAGGTTTATAATGTTTGCTCCTTTTGAAGCCTCCATAATCTTGAAGTTTCTGGCACCAGATAACTATCAAAATGACTTGCTGCAGTCTTGCTTGTTGGACTATGACTGTTTTGTACTCTGTATCCCAAAATGCTCGTCCTGTGAAGTATGTCTACTATGTGGTGCTACAAAGTTATTATTCAACTCCTTTTGTGTAAACCTGGTACAAAAGAAACCAATCCATGCAATTTTGTATGTATATTTCTGTGTCATGTATGCACGTGGATGCTTCCAGGAAAGAGGCCCATGTATGGAATGATTTGTGTGGTTCAAGTAGATTTGTGTAACCAACTGTGTCATGGATAATTCTATATTGTTAGACCTGGGAGACTGGTTATGCTCCAATAAATTTATGCTTCTGAAGTTGCAGAAATTTATGTTATGTTCCAGGAACAACTGGTTCGAGTATTATGTTCTGCTTCAGGACTAACTGATGAGCTGGTTCAAGTTAAGACTGGTTTTCTCCATGATGAGCTGGTTCGAGTATTATGTACGGGAACGTGAGTTCTTGTGTTCCCCTGATGTGCAGTGGCGGAGCCAGGAAATTGCTGCTTGGCATTCCTTTTTTTTTGCAATGCAATGTAAATATATACTAGATAGGACAACAAATGTACTGTAAGCTAGCAACGGTCGATGATTCAACGACCATATATTGATAATAGTAGCAAAATATCACCATTATCTATAATAGTAGCAAAATATCACTGTGGCAATATCTCTAACAATTAAGAAAGTTTACAAAATAGCAAAAGAAAATTACGGTTTAACTCTGGTCCCTTTTTGGAATAGATTGTCGACATCCTCATCTTTCACTTGCTTGAAGAATTCTCTCTCGGCAAATTTAACCGAGAAATTCTTCAAATACATCACCCATTTTATTCCTCATTGATTATTCACATATTTCATTGAGTAGAAAATACCCTTTCCAGTAACTTTAGAAGTTCGTAAATAATATAATATTGTTGTGCTTTCTTTCCTCAACCATCATAATTTGTTTTGTTGCCGCAGGTACTCAACCATAACAACTGATAGCTCACATTGATTTTCATTTCTTTAAACCTACGGGCCGTGCTATGCGTCGCTGGCGGATCTTTTTAAAATATCTGCCGGTCTACAAGCATCCGATGTAACGCAATCTCCGGTCAAGCGTCATTGTCACTTTTGCAACAGAAGTCGTGTTGCGAGAACCCTTTTGCAAAATAAGTCATGTTGCAGAAATATTTTGTAATAAAGGTTGTGTTGCAGATTGTTTAGCAATAGAGGTCCTGTTGCAGAGTATTTTTTAGATTTTTTGGCAACAGAGCTCTTGTTGCAATTTTTTTTGTGCAACAGATGTCTTCCCGCAACACATCACTTATTGCAGTGGGGGAGGTTGAAACAAGTCAGTTGCAAAATCTAGTCTTGTTAATATGTTGCAGTGGGGGAGATTGCAACAAGTCACTTGCTTGCCGCCACGCTACCACCACCACTTGCCTGCAGGTGCCGTCCAACACAGCAGCTAGGTCAGAAGTAGGGGAGAATAGGAAATGTGCGAGATGCGTACTGGACCTAGACTATTGAGGCCTCGACCGTTGCATGCGTGTGCTGGACCTGACTGAACCGCTGAACGGTGGGCTTCAATTCAACTTGTGGCTATATATGTATATCTATTTTTTTCTGTGCCAAAATCTTTGGTATTCCATGGAATACCAAGTAATACCCCTAGCTCCGCCAGTGCTGGTGTGCTGTGGTGGGATGTTAATTGTATGTGTTCAAGTATGTAGGATCGGAAGTATGTCTAGAGGGGGGGTGATTAGACTACTTGACAACTTAAAAGTTTAGCCTTTTGATTAGGGCAAGTTGTTAGCAAGTTCACAATGATGACCAAGTCAAGCATCACCCTACACATGCAATTCTAGAGTTATGGCAGCGGAAAGTAAATTGCACATGTAGTAAATAAGAGGTGGAGAAGAGCAAACGCAATTTGGAGACACGGAGATTTTTCTCGTGGTTCCGATAGGTGGTGCTATCGTCAATCCACGTTGATGGAGACTTCAACCCACGGAGGGTAACGGCTGCGAGAGTCCACGGAGGGCTCCACCCACGAAGGGTCCACGAAGAAGCAACCTTGTCTATGCCATCATGGCCACGCCCACGGAGGACTAGCCTTACTCGGGGTAGATCTTCACGAAGTAGGCGATCTCCTTGCCCTTACAAACTTCTTGGTTCAACTCCACATCTTGACGGAGGCTCCCAAGCGACACCTAACCAATCTAGGAGGCACCACCTCCAAAAGGTAATAGATGGTGTTGGTGATGATGAACTCCTTGCTCTTGTGCTTCAAATGATAATCTCCCCAACACTCAACTCTCCTCACCGATTTGGCTGTGGTGGAAGAAAGGATTGAGTGGAAAGCAACTTGGGAAGGCTAGAAATCAAGTTTCATATGGTGGGAGTGGAGCAACTTGATCTCAACACAAGGGTAGGTAGTTTTCTTCTCGAAATGTAAGGTAGGAGTGGTAGTTCTTTCGATGGCTCTCTCCACGAATGAAGAGGAGGTGGAGGGTATTTATAGCCTCCACACAAAATCCAACTGCTACACACATTTGACCAATCTCGGTCGGACGAAGTTGACAACTCGGTGAGACCGAAAGTTCAAATCTTGTGAACGTTGGGATTTTCGTGGGACCGAAAATACAATCTCGGTTAGTCCGATTCTTCCAAAGTCTAGGGTTTGCCAATCTCGGTGGGACCGACTTTCTCATCTCGGTGACACCGATTTGAGTCTGTATGTTCTGAAGCTTGGCAACACCAATTTCGTATGACCGAGTTTGGAATCGGAAAATCCAAATTTTAGGGTTTGGGTATATGGCTGAGGTGGTTCATCTCGGTGTGACTGAGTTTATGGAATCGGTGGGACCGAGATTACTTATGGGTTTATGTTGGAATGAAAGATTGCTGATAGTTTGAGAGATAAATCACTAAGCACTTTGAGCAACCAGATCATCATCATAACCTCATCCCTTTAATAGTATTGGCTTTCCTATGGACTCAATGTGATCTTGGATCACTAAACCAAAAATAGAGTCTTGAGCTTTTGCCAATGTTTTCCTTAGCATTTTGAGGGTCCACATCATCGGTCATTGCCATACCCATATCATCGAACTTTCGAAATATTCTCAAGAAATGATTAGTTCAATGATATATATGTTGTTATTAATTACCAAAACCACCCGGGATTAGTTGCACTTTCAATCTCCCCTTTTGGTAATTGATGACAACATATAGATCAAAGCTTCGACAAATGATATAATCAATGAATAACATCGTCGCTTTGAGAAGTATGTGATAAGCAAGAGCTCCCCCTAAATTTGTGCATTATTTAAGATTTGCGTTTGAATGCAAATGCACAATCGATTAGGATCATGGGTCACTCTTCCATGTCACATACATCTTGGTGGAGCGCACAAAATGATAAGAATGAATAGCATGCACCCAATCACCAAGACATGAGTAAGTGATCATACAAGGTGTGAATAGAATATGATAAGCATTAAGCACACATTAAGCATAGTATGATCAAGCACTCATCAAGATAGAGCAAACGAGTATCAAACACACGAAATGTCTCAAAGAACTCAAAAGTATCTCAAGGAAAACCGCAAACGAAAGAGCAAAAACGAGCACTCTCTCTCGAAGTCCTATGATCTATACAATTTCTCCCCTTTGGCAACAAGTTACCAAAAGTTCGAAGGTATAGAGCTAATCGTCACTAGGGACTCTGCTGGCGGCTCTGCTCTGCGTCGATGGAGTGGAGATAGCTGCATCTGCAAAGCTTCTGCAAGTCTGTGGAGCTGGAGGAGTGGATCTTGGAGCTGGTCTTGAACCGATGGAGCTGTGGGAGGTGCTTGATGTAGTAGCCCTGGGTCTCCCATCGAATAGCAATGATCTGGGCTTTGTGGGCACCGGAGCAGGCTTCTCATAGTCATCCCGACCATATCACCTTCCATCTCCTTCATGAGCTCTGCCTTCTCCTCTTCGCTTCCTCAATGTCCGCCTCAAGCTTGTTGACGGTGACCTGCACTTCATCGACTTGACATCGAGCATGGAACTTATCTTCAACTATCCTCTCAAGACTCTCCCGAGATCGCACTATGCTGGCCAAAGCGTAGTTCAATTCTCCGAGTGGCTTCAAGAAGTTGTTCTCCAACGCTCTTGGGCTTTGCTTTGCTTCCTTCTCAGCTTTAGCTTGTTTGGCAGCTTCGGACTTAGCGTGTCCTTCAACAGATGTGGGAGCATCCTCGGTCATCACAACTTCATTATCTTCATGTTCAGCTGCGGTGGCAAGTGGGGTCTATCCACAGGTAAGTGTCCGTGCCAAACTTGGCATTAATGAGCATCTGAATATGCGGAGCAAACCCACACGACCTCTTACGGTCTGCTGCTTTGTCCTCTTGATAGTCTCTACTATCGTGTCCATCACCTTAAAAGGTGTCTTCGATCCGAATGTGCAGCATGTTGATAGAATAGCCTCTTATCATGCGGTGGTCTCGACTTGGGCATCAAAGTATGCCTCGTAATGGTGTTAGTGGTTGGGAGACCTGCTCAAGATGATAAACTGATCCAAGCTTCCATATCTCAACATCCTTGTCGTACCTCATTGTACATGTTCTTCATAGACTCGTGATTCTTCTTTGGAATGCCATAGACATCAACATCATCGTCCCTTGATTTGGTGCATTCAGAACGCTCTCCATTCCTCAACAGCTTGAGGAGAATCTCGTCCTTCATCATCCATACAATTCGCCATCTGGATAGAAGTGTGCGGTGGCATAGAACGCATGATCATCTCATCATTCCAAGCAATCAACCGACCAACAAACTCAAGAACTCCACATGCGGTGAAGCTCTCATGCACATGTGGGAAATAGTCTCGTGCTTTTCACTGTCGATGTAATCCCGGTCTACATATCCGTGTCAAGAATAATTGGTTTCTTATCCATGAGCACTGCCTCATAGAAATCTTGTTGCTCTCGTGTGGAACCTAGAGTCAACAACTGTCCTTCTCCGGTGGCATATGGATCAACTTGCCTCCATAGCCCGAGACCTTTGTCCTTCCTTTCCTTCATATTTTCAGCTCGAGGATGAGCATCATTATGAACGGCAATTTCGCTCGAGCTTCACCAAAACATGTGCCTCTTCATCGATTCAGCAGTGGCACATTGTCCTTCTTCTTCTCTCAAGCGGTATGTTTCTCACAGTTTTCTTTGGCTTGGCAGCAGGTTTGGCTTGGGCTGCCTTTCTTTGGAGCTGATGGCTTAGATTTTGTGGGTGCTCCTGCCTCGATGGCATCTCCCATCAACTTTTGCTTCGAGGAGGTGGGGTGCTTCCTCATCGAGTCATTATCATCGGCTTCTTCATGAACTAGCCTCTTCCTCTTGGAAGTTTTCTTGATCTTGCCGGAGGTTTCTTCTTCCATGCTCAGCTTCTTTGCAACTGTGGATTTCTTCTCTTTCTGGTGCCTTTCTTTGCTTGTTGCCCTTGATAGCCCTTGGCAACCACTTTCCTCTTAGGCTTGGAAGTTATCTCCTCATCTCGCAACAAAGTCGAGTCTTCCTCATCGAATTCCTCTTCTTCCTGCCCCGTGGCAGCTGGAGGCAATCCACTTGGAGTGCTCCTCTCCATCATCTGAAAAACTGCTTGCTTCAGACTTGTAATCGCCTCGAATCTCAACCGGTGATTCAGACTGTTCGCTGTCACTTGCATCGTATATGACCGACAACCCGTGAAAAGAATAGGTATAGGCAGAATAGAAGAGTTATCACAAACTGTAGAGGATTTTGCAAAATAAATGAGTTCAAACATTAGTTTTAGGTTTTCACAGAATGCATTTTGGTCTGACCAAGTCTAAAAATTCGGTGAATCCGAAGTGCCTTAACAGACCATACACACCACTTTCGGTTGGACCGAAATGGGTTTCGGTCTAGCCGAAAGCACTAGGGTTTCACTAAATCCTCACTTCGGTCTTACCGATTTGCACAACTCGGTTTAACCGAAAAGTGCAGTGCAATGGCCAGAAGCCAAATCGGTCAGTCCGAGAATGTAGAATCGGTCACACCGAGATGTGTTCGGCTGAAACCTAACCCTAAAATTTTCACTCAAATTTTGTTCTATGATCTAATCTGCTGGATAGGAAGATTTCAATCTTGGCAAGAAGCTAGGCAAAACCTATCGTGCATAGAATCAGAGGTTGAAGCACGAGAGGGATGAAACTCACCCAATCTGGTGGAGCTTCACTACGGCGGCAACGGTGCGGTGAGATTGACCGTTGACGGCGATGGAGACCCGCGGCGAGGGCGCATAGCCGACGGCGGAGACGATCCGAAGACCACGGCGACGGCAGCGAAGGGTTTGAGGGCGAGGCGTTTTGAAGAAGTAATCAACGCACGCTGTCCTCGGGTATATATACCCTTCTACTGTCGGTGGGACCAAGTTGAAAACTCGGTGGGACCGAGATGGTTAGCTGCGTGCGATTACTCACTTCGTCACGCCGAATTTGTAACTCGGTTTCACCGAGGTGAAAACCTAGATCAATCCAAGTGACTTGGTCCGTCCGATTTGAGTATATTGGTTTGACCGAAAGTACTTAGAAGGTTTTGGAAGTTAGGCTTTTGACGGATCGGTGGCTCGAGTGCTCCTCACTCGGTCTGTCCAAAAAGTCTTGTTCAAAGTTTGTGATATAAGCATGAATAGAGTTTGAGACAAGAAAGCATAGATAGCTAGGGAGGAACTTAGGCATTCTTGTCCATCCATTTGGTCAAAAGAAAAATCCAAAAGACCAAAGCAACAAATGGATGTCCTCGAATGGATAAAATCATGCATCCAACATGCTCACACAATAAGATAGCAAATAAAATATGTGTCAAACATGCACAAACAAAACACTAGCAGCTAGCACACAATTTGGCGATGACTAGGTCATCTATATATGAGTATATTGACTTAGGAGTCAAATGAGAACATTTGATCATAGGTCATACTCATCGCTTAAGCACAAGTGGGGTTACCACTTTTCCATAAAGCATTAATGTGTTCACATCATTTGAAGATGCTTTAGCTCATTTCTTTAGAGCAAAGCTCCCCTTGATGTGAGAACCCCTTTAAAGGGTCAAACTAACCTTGGGTTGTCGTTGAAGACTTCATGTAGATGTTGAAGATGTGGATGCTCAATGTTGATGAAGATCATCAAGAGTTGGGAGCAATCCTTTGGATTGGGCACTTTCAATACCTACATGGGTTAGTCCCACAAGGAACAAACAAGGATATCCATGGACATAGATTGAAGTACACAATAGATGATGTCCATGAAAGCAATGATTACCTTGTCCCTTGACTTACCAACATGAGGGTTTGTGACTCCATGAACTAGTGCAAGATGTGGAAGTTGATTGCACAAGTTCTTTGCCAAAATGAATGTGAGTGAAGTATGTTGGCGGAGTCACCCTCAAGAACTCTCTAGTTCTTCTTCTTGGGATCCACATCATCTTGATGGGAATCCTTGGGGTAGTAGTTGAGCTTGTCAAGTAGAACTTGACGTTGCCTTGGGAACCCACTTGACCATGGCCTTGGGAGCTTCAATGAATGCATCAATCTCCTCTTGAAGCTTGTCCTTGCCTTTTAGCTTGTGGTCTTGTGGTGGAAGGTCATCTTGAGCTTGTTCCTTATTGGAAGAAGTAGGATCATACTTCTCCTCTTGAGAAACAAACTTTGGAGGATATTGACCTTCTTCCCATTCAACACCCTCGGCGTTGAACTTTCGCTCAAAACCAATCCCTTGATTCTTCCGTGTCTTCCTTGTTTTAACAATTTCTCAAAGCTCTTGCTTCCGCAAGACTCTTGTAGACACCTTTCTATAATCCCTTTCAATAGACTATTTTCTTGCTCAAGTGAAACTTGGCTTGAAACATTGTTAGTGGAATCAAGAGAATTACTAGAAGTAACAACATTTGATTTAGCATGATTATTGTTACTACTAGATGAAGAATTTTCTTATGCTTGTCATGCTTAGTTTTAATAGGTGGCAAGAAATTAGACAAGAGAAGTCGTTTGGCAAGATATGAAGAACTCTTCTTTCAAGATCGTCATTGATAGCTTTTAGAAACTCATGTTCTTGCTCTAGATTGAGCTTCTCAAGCGTAGCTTCTCATGAGATCTTAGGAGCTCTCTATGATCTTCTTGAGTTGTTTCATGAGCTAACTTAAGAGTGTTTAGTTCTTTAGTTAGACGCTCAATCTCCTTCATAGCATTGTCATTCGACTCTTCTCGACTATAAAGACTATTAGCATGTTCATCATTACTAAGCTCGCTAGATTTGTCATGTAAAAGCTCATCTTCACCAAGCAAGTCATCCTCATCACTATCAAAGTCAATAAACTCAGGGTGTGATACCTTGGGGCCTTTTGCCATGAAGCATCTTCCAATTCCCTCATTTGGTGAATCAAATATGTCATAGGAGTTGGAGTTGGAGGACACGAGAGCAAGACCGCAACACCTTCATCTTGATCAGATTCGAGTTGGAGTGATAGCTTCTTTCGAGTGATTGTCGGAGTCGGAGCCGAAACCCATTCACCAACATGAGCTTGATGTTTTCTTCTTGTGTAGCTCCTTGATGACTTGTCTTTCCTTTCCGAATCCTTGCTTCTCCGAGAGGATCTTCGTTCATAACGATCATCTCTACTCCTTCTCTCTTTTCGAGGCGACTCTTCTCTTGAGCTTCTTCTTCTTGGAGATTCTTCTCTTCTCTTGTGGGGAGTCGAACACTCATTTGAGTAGTGTCCGGGTCTTCCACAATTGTAGCAGTTTCGATCACGACTAGAAGATCTCTTTTCATCATATGATCTAGACTTTGAGCTTCTTTCCTTGCTACTACTCTTGTAGAATTTGTTGAAGTTCTTCACCATTAGGCTTATCTCTTCATTGGAAACTAGGTTGTCACTTGAGGTTGTGGGATCTTCAACTGCAGCTTTGTAAGCACCACTTGACTTGTTGTGAAGCTCTTCCTTGTCTTTAAGTGTCATCTCATGAGCAACAATTCTTCCAATGACTTCGGTAGGCTTGAGATCTTTGTAGTTTGGCATCATTTGGATCAAAGTGCACACGGTGTCATACTTTCCATCCAAAGCTCTGAGAATCTTCTTGATGATGAATCGGTCGGTCATTTCTTCGCTTCCTAAGCCTGCCATCTCATTGGTGATGAGAGCAAGCCTAGAGTACATTTCAGCGACTCCTTCACCTTCCTTCATCTTGAACTTGTCAAGTCGACCTTGAAGAACATCTAGCTTTGATTCCTTCACGGACTCGGTACCTTCGTGCATTTCACCAAAGTATCCCAAATCTCTTTGCATTCTCAAGACGGCTGATCTTGTTGAACTCCTCGGGACACAAAGCATTGAAGAGAATGTCACAAGCTTGAGCATTGTTCAGAACATCCGCAACTCATCCGCAGAGCTTCGCGATCCGAACTTTTCCTTCCTCAAGAACTCACCTTGCAAGCCAACACAAATAATGCCCCATGCGTGGTTATGTCCAAGAATATGCATTTTCATTTTATGCTTCCAACTAGCAAAGTTTGAACCATCAAAGTAAGGACCTCACGGAAATTACCTCACTAGACGCCATACTCTCCTAGGTTGTGAAACCAAGCTTATGGAATCCAATGCAATGGAAACCAATCCAATGGAGACCAAAGCTCTGATACCACTTGTAGGATCGGAAGTATGTCTAGAGGGGGGGTGATTAGACTACTTGACAACTTAAAAGTTTAGCCTTTTGATTAGGGCAAGTTGTTAGCAAGTTCACAATGATGACCAAGTCAAGCATCACCCTACACATGCAATTCTAGAGTTATGGCAGCGGAAAGTAAATTGCACATGTAGTAAATAAGAGGTGGAGAAGAGCAAACGCAATTTGGAGACACGGAGATTTTTCTCGTGGTTCCGATAGGTGGTGCTATCGTCAATCCACGTTGATGGAGACTTCAACCCACGGAGGGTAACGGCTGCGAGAGTCCACGGAGGGCTCCACCCACGAAGGGTCCACGAAGAAGCAACCTTGTCTATGCCATCATGGCCTACGCCCACGGAGGACTAGCCTTACTCGGGTAGATCTTCACGAAGTAGGCGATCTCCTTGCCCTTACAAACTTCTTGGTTCAACTCCACATCTTGACGGAGGCTCCCAAGCGACACCTAACCAATCTAGGAGGCACCACCTCCAAAAGGTAATAGATGGTGTTGGTGATGATGAACTCCTTGCTCTTGTGCTTCAAATGATAATCTCCCCAACACTCAACTCTCCTCACCGATTTGGCTGTGGTGGAAGAAAGGATTGAGTGGAAAGCAACTTGGGAAGGCTAGAAATCAAGTTTCATATGGTGGGAGTGGAGCAACTTGATCTCAACACAAGGGTAGGTAGTTTTCTTCTCGTAAATGTAAGGTAGGAGTGGTAGTTCTTTCGATGGCTCTCTCCACGAATGAAGAGGAGGTGGAGGGTATTTATAGCCTCCACATAAAATCCAACTGTACACACATTTGACCAATCTCGGTCGGACCGAAGTTGACAACTCGGTGAGACCGAAAGTTCAAATCTTAGAACGTTGGGATTTTCAGTGGGACCGAAAATACAATCTCGGTTAGTCCGATTCTTCCAAAGTCTAGGGTTTGCCAATCTCGGTGGGACCGACTTTCTCATCTCGGTGACACCGATTTGAGTACGTATGTTCTGAAGCTTGGCAACACCAATTTCGTATGACCGAGTTTGGAATCGAAAATCCAAATTTTAGGGTTTGGGTATATGGTGAGGTGGTTCATCTCGGTGTGACTGAGTTTATGGAATCGGTGGGACCGAGATTACTTATGGGTTTATGTTGGAATGAAAGATTGCCGATAGTTTGAGAGATAAATCACTAAGCACTTTGAGCAACCAGATCATCATCATAACCTCATCCCCTTTTAATAGTATTGGCTTTCCTATGGACTCAATGTGATCTTGGATCACTAAACCAAAAATAGAGTCTTGAGCTTTTGCCAATGTTTTCCTTAGCATTTTGAGGGGTCCACATCATCAGTCATTGCCATACCCATATCACTGAACTTTCTGAAATATTCTCAAGAAATGATTAGTTCAATGATATATATGTTGTTATTAATTACCAAAACCACCCGGGGATTAGTTGCACTTTCAAAGTAGTCCATTAAGGCTTGAACTATCTCACATGAATTTAATCAAATTAGGATGTGTACCGAAGAAACTCTGCAAAATTTAAAAGATTTACAGTTAACTTACACTCATGTACACAAAAGGGTTCAGACTTTGTGTAAGTATATGAGAGATAATATATTTCATAGGGAAAACTTTTTTCTACACAGTTCATAATAAGAATGCCATCTGCTCTCAGTTTTGACATTTTCGAGCTCTTGTATATGCGATTGTTCCTCTACACATACACCAATCACTTTAGAACCAGAGGTAGAGGTGCATTGCGACTGAAGCATTCAGGCAATACTATTTCTTTGCTTTAGGCAAATGAATGAGCACCATGCAGCTCCCCTGATCATCTGAAAGAAACCAAGTTGATGCAAGTAGAACACTAGCTTCTATAACAAACTTGTTTTTTTCTGTAGACGAGACTGTAGCTAAACATACTGAAAATACCTGAAAATCACGAGAATCATCAATTTTCATATTCATATGAAACTGGAGAGGTCACCAAAATAACATGGTTGGATAAGATTAAACTTTATGTTGTAGAGAATTTCTGCAACATTGTTGTACTCGTCTATAAAAAAAACTTGTCCATACTTGCCATAGCTTCACTCCCGCAATCTAATATAATGTGTTAAAGAAAATTCAAAAAAGAAGATAAGTACGGCAGATCTGAAAATGTTATGGGTCGACTGAAGAATTGCCTAATCAAATCAAGTACTGTATCTAATTACAGTTAAGGTCCACTTGTACTGTTAGTCTGCTGCTAGCACATGTATACGGATTCAATTTACGTGCATGGGGACATGTACATGAGAACTACTACTCAAATATTTTGGCACCATACGGAGTACTATGTTTCTACTCATATGGTCGTACCATGCTGCGATAGGGACGACAATTTTGGAGAAGAGGAGGGGTGTTGGTGCTTCAGAGTCGCCGGGAGTAGGTACAGATGAGAGAAGGAAAAAAGCTGGGTGGCCCAAAAGAGCAAGTGAGAGAGGCGACGGGGCAAAATTTCAGTAACCCTAGCTCATGATCTAGATTGTGATCTTCTCCTGTCATGTACGTGAGCCCAGGGACCCCTCTCCTCGAGCCACATCCGCCCATGTCCTCGATGGCCACCCTCCTAATCCAATCTACAGCTTCGAGCCACCACTGCCCTCTCCTCACCACCGCCAGAGCTCTGCGGGGCAAAGCCCAGGCGGGGATGATGGCGGTGGCGGGGCCTTCCTCCGCCATGACATGGGGATGTTGTTGCAGTGGAGATCCACGTGGGTGTCCTCAACGTGTGCGTCATCCAGCGTCAGCGATGTAGCGATGGGGGCCCCTCCGTCGTTGATGATTCACCCACATTGGGTGGCGGTTCCAGGCAATGGTGCGGCTCCGGTCGTGCGGTGTCCCAACGGCAAACATCTCCCATGGGCGTGTTGGATGAGGGAAGAGGCGGATCTGGTGGTCCAGTCGGGGATGGGCGCGAATTTGCCAGTGAAAGTTTGGTTCGGCCTTGATGACCCACAAGTGTAGGGGATCTATCATAGTCCTTTCGATAAGTAGGAGTGTCGAACCCAACGAGGAGCAGAAGGAAATGACAAGTAGTTTTCAGTAAGGTATTCTCTCCAAGCACTGAAATTATCGGTAACAGATAGTTTTGTGATAAGGTAAATTGTAATGGGCAGCAAGTAATGAAGGTAAATAAGGTGCAGCAAGATGGCCCAATCCTTTTTGTAGCAAAGGACAAGCCTGGACAAACTCTTATATAAAGGAAAACGCTCCCGAGGACACATGGGAATTATTGTCAAGCTAGTTTTCATCACGCTCATATGATTCGCGCTCGTTACCTTGATAATTTGGTATGTGGGTGGACCGGTGCTTGGGTACTGCCCTTCCTTGGACAAGCATCCCACTTATGATTAACCCCTATTGCAAGCATCCACAACTACAAAAGAAGTATTAAGGTAAACCTAACCATAGCATGAAACAGATGGATCCAAATCAGCCCCTTACGAAGCAACACATAAACTAGGGTTTAAGCTTCTGTCACTCTAGCAACCCATCATCTACTTATTACTTCCCAATGCCTTCCTCTAGGTCCAAACAATGGTGAAGTGTCATGTAGTCGACGTTCACATAACACCACTAGAGGAAAGACAACATACATCTCATCAAAATATCGAATGAATACCAAATTCACATGATTACTTATAGTAAGACTTCTCCCATGTCCTCAGGAACAAACGTAACTACCCACAAATCATATTCATGTTCATAATCAGAGGGGTATTAATATGCATAAAGGATATAAACATATGATATTCCACCAAATAAACCAACTAGCATCAACTACAAGGAGTAATCAACACTAATAGCAACCCACAGGTACCAATCTGAGGTTTTGGGACGAAGATTGGATACAAGAGATGAACTAGGGTTTTAGAGGAGATGGTGCTGGTGAAGATGTTAATGGAGATTGACCCGCTCCCGATGAGAGGATCGTTGGTGATGACGATGGTGATGATTTACCCCTCCCAGAGGGATGTTTCCTCGGTAGAACAGCTCCGCCGGAGCCCTAGATTGGTTCCGCCAAGGTACCGCCTCGTGGCGGCGGTGTTTTGTCCCAAAAGCTTCGTCCTTATTTTTTATCAAACGAAAGACTTCATAGAGCATAAGATGGGCACCGGAGGCCTGCCAGGGGGCCCACGAGGTAGGGGGGCGCGCCCAGGGGGTAGGGCGCGCCCCCTACCCTTGTGGCCAGGGTGTGGGCCCCCTCTGGTTGATTATTTTGCCAGTATTTTCTATTTATTCCAAAACGTGCCTCCGTGGGGTTTTAGGACTTTTGGAGTTGTGCAGAATAGGTCTCTAATATTTGCTCCTTTTCCATCCCAGAATTCCAGCTGCCGGCATTCTCCCTCTTCATGTAAACCTTGTAAAATAAGAGAGAATAGGCATAAGTATTGTAATATAATGTGTAATAACAGCCCATAATGCAATAAATATTGATATAAAAGCATGATGCAAAATGTACGTATCAACTCCCCAAGCTTAGACCTCGCTTGTCCTCAAGCGGATGCCGATAACGAAAAATATGTCCACATGTTTAGAGATAGAGGTGTCGATAAAATAAAATACGGACATGAGGGCATCATGATCATTCTTATAAAAACAACATATATAAATATTGTCATATTATTTCTTATGGTAAAGTAACAATCTATTCACAATGTAAAGTATGAATCAGAAACTTTATTGAGAACTAACAAACTATCATCTCAGTCATTAAGGCAATTGCAATTTATCATAACACTACTAGGAAAAGGCCTACTAATGGCGCACCTAATTTGGCCATTAATGGCGCATTAGTGGTGCGCCATTAGTGCCACGCCATTAGTATATTTTACTAATGGCGCACCACTGGTGCGCCATTAGTATCTGGTATACTAATGGCGCACTCAGATGCGCCATTAGTATATACAGAAGGCGCCATTAGTATGCCTCCTCGAGCATGTATACCAGTGCTTTGGCATACTAATGGCGCACAACAACAAGATGCGCCATTAGTAACCGGCATACTAATGGCGATCGCTTAATGATGCGCCATTAGTATACTTTGGCATACTAATGGCGCCTTTCGTGATGTGATGCGCCATTAGTATGAATATTAGGTATTTTTTATTTTTTAATTTTCTGTTTTTTGCACAGGTTACAAAATATATAATTGGACAAAATATAGACAGCACACATCAACAACAGATTCATCAAATACAATAGAAGATTAGTCTTTGAATACAATTCATCATATTAGTCTCCGAATACAATTCATCATATTAGTCTCCGAATTGAAAAGACCAAACAAAGATAGAACATTATATTACAAGTCTCGAGACCGCGAGTAGCGAGTTTGTCTTCACATTACAAGTCGATATCGATCATCTAAACTACCATCACATAGAAGAGAGCTGCGGTCATCACGATGAGCATCATCACGATGAAACTCGCCTTCATTCGGTTCCTTCAACGCCCTCCCTCTCCCGCTTGATAGCGGGCGATCTAGATTTGGCCTCGCCCTAGTGGTGTACCCTTTGTAACTTTTACCGCTGAATCGGTGAACCTGTCTCCGCACTCCTCCCGACCGTCAGAGACTCCGAACCTTACCCTTGTACACACGACATACGACGGCATCGCTATGCACTAGCCAAACAAAACGTTAGTACCAATTCACGATAATACATAAGCAATATATAAGTATGCAATGTAACGATCGGAAGAGAAAAGCAAGACATTAATAGCATCGATTACATCTAAGTTGAACGACTCGAAACCAAAGAGACATACTACAAGTTCATTAAAGTTTAATTACAACATGAGCCAATCGATGTTTCGTAATCCAGACACAAAGATCACCGCTTTCGACTCGACTCAAGGGACCGGAGCGTGGATGAAGCCGCCGCTCATCGTGGGAGTCATGAAATAACGGTCGTTGTCACTGCATTTGTAGCATTGTGTCGATGTCACCGCTGGACGATTGATTTTGAGGTAGAACTGCCATGAGGTACGAAGGACATCTTGATGGATGATTTCGCAAACTCCGATGGATGCGAAAGAATTTTGCCTGAGGTCCGCGCCCGGATTGCCGACACGCTCTTTGCCCAATCTTTGAGTTTACTCGGTAGCGAAGTTGATGATGGTCCCGCACGATCTCCCGCATGTGATGGATGGCGAGTAGGCACCCTTCGATCGCTAGGCGGCTGCTTGACGCAGCAGTAACGTCAGATTGTGGGAGAACACGTGCTTGTCGATTTATTTAATAGGCTTGGTGAAGGTGCCTCCAGATTTGGCGAGCGGGAGAACATCATCAAGAACCTTCTTGACATTTGTGTAGTCTACGTCGATCGACGGTCCGGGTCGAAATACATGGCCATGGAATATTTGGGGCTTAGGAGGATGATCGTGCAATGTGTGTCACTGCAGAAAACATGGAATGTTAAAAGAAAAACGATCGAAATATAAGAATTCATATGTTACGGGCCGGTTGAGGGGAGGACTTACTCGGGAAAGTAAGGCACGAGGAAGTTATCCTTATCTTGGTTTGCCAGAATGACGCCTTCGAGGTAAGAACTCGCGACTTGCCGGTCCCCAGCGCTGCCCAAGATCTTGGCACGCATGTAGAAGGGGTCGATATCACGATGTCCGGGGTCTTGTCACGAATGATCCGCATCTCCATACTCAGCGAAAATAGCTGAACGTAGGTGTAGTGCAGCGGATGAAGGTTCAACATAGCGTGGATGTCATCAAACCGCAGGACGATCGTACGCCCGATGGAGTTATCCACAAAGCCCTTGCCCTCCGCACATTGGCCGCAAAACCGGTATGCCACATCCTTCTCTCGAGACGCCGCTTCTCCAAAGAAAGAACAACATCATGCAGAGTCCGTGATAGCACCGGTTGCAGATTGAGAATATTTGTCGGTAGCATCGCCCTACCCGCCACATGCACCTCCTCGAGATATCCTTAGGTGAAGGTGGCCCGCCCCGAGCACGGATCGCACTCGGTGCCGCTAGCTCGCACCCTTCTTAGTCTTTCTTTTGCGTGCCTTCTTCTTCTCCAAGAATGGGACCGAGTTCGCTCACGCACCGCCTTCTTGAGTGTGTTGGGGCTGATAATATTTCGCACCTCGCCTATTTGAGGCTCGGTGAAGTCGGCAGCTGGAGGCGTCTCCTGAGAGCTGAACGGCAGACGACGCCTATTGCAAGTTGGCTTCTCCGCGGTACCAGCTAGATCGCGCACGTCTTTTGTTGGGTTGGGTTCTTGAGAAGGAGGCCCCATGAAGTCGCCATCATACCCATGATCGGCAAAGTACTGATCGATGTTGCCAAATGTATCGTCGTCATCGTCATCGTTCTGATCCTGTGCCATATGCATGTTTGGATCCAGTGGCATAGGGATGTCCGGCACCGTTGCAGCGGTCTTGCCATGGGGCCGACTTGGCGCCGGCACGACTGGCGGTGTTGTCTTTGGGGTGATGTCCCCCGCCCCCAAACGAATCTGGCTCTTCGGCCAAAGCAGGGGCCAGCTCAGGCAGGCGCTGAGGGTCATCACATCATCATCGTTGGCCCCGACAGGTCGAATCGGAGGTAACAACTCGTCGCATCCTGGCAGCACCAGAACCAGTTGAACCCTAAAGAAGTTGGGTGGCATCTGGGTACCGTGGAACAAGGGGTTGCCTGGTTGAACGATTTTTCCCTTGGCGACATCGACCAACTCGTTGTTCACGGCGCGTGAGAGTGCACGAACGTCGGCGGCGCCCGCGAAAACAAGTAGGGCGCCGTGGATGCCGACCAAAGGCAAGGAGATGAAGTCCTCGGCGAGAGAGGCTTAATTAGTTACCGTGATGATGGCATCGAGCTCGGCTATCGTCAAGGCACCGCCAACGGCGCGCGCGGCATTGACGGAGGGGCCGCTTGCTGCAGAGGTGCCGGCCGGCGTACACCCGGGTGCATTAAGCTCCCGTGCCGGCGTCAGAGACACCAATGCCGCCTCCGTCGGAGGCACCAACGGCCCCGCCATCGCATTTTGCGAGTTGCTGGCCGTGAAGCTAGGAATCGGGGGCGGCCCCTATTGGCCGCCCGCAATCCATGCACTCAACCCCTCGATCAAGGTAGGCACAATGGCGGTGATCGTCACTCCGAGTTGTTGTTGCACTTGCTCTTGGACAATCTCCGAAATCCGTGCCACCTGTGCCTTGAGTTCTTGAACCTCGCACGCTTGGCTTTCCGAGCTGGTCTTTTTCTCCTTTCGCCCACCATTGTTATAGTATGACGACCATTTTGTCGACAAGCCTTTGCCGGCCACACGACCACCGACGCCGGCCATCGAGCTTATCCTTGTTCTTCATTACATTCAACGCCCTATTTAGAGTGGTGTCCCAAGGGTTGTCTTAGTCGACCCCGCCATCGCTTTCGGGTTGCTGCGGAAGGAATGTGAACCATTTAGAAATTTGGCTTCATTAATTAGAATGCAACCATATGGATCTAATTACGCTGGGTGTATTCCTTACTGAACAAGCTCAAGCGCCTGGTCTTCGGATCTGTGGTAAGCTCCTTTGTTTTCGGTCCTTCTTGTACCGGCCCCGACAAAGTTCCCGGTCCGCTTGTCACCAGATTTATCGAAGAGGGCGGTAGGCCTTGCTCGGCACGGTCCGCCTCCTCCTTGTCCCATATAGGCTCCGCCACTCTATAACCGCCGGGACCGAGTGTGTGTTCCCCTATGTTCAGCTCCCGCATTTCTTTCCCCCACTGACTTGATTGGGAGTTTGTGGTGCTCGAGCAATTGATCTTGAAGTCGTTGTAGTCATCTTTGATGATCGAAGGATTTTTCTCCTTGATCTTCTCATAACTCTCACCTTTCTCGATCAATCTCTTCACATTGCTTTTCCAAGTAGACAGGGCCTTGCTCATCTTTGTGAGGGCAGCATTGTTCACTTTATTCCCTTTGAGGCTTGTGTTTTCAAATTCAATGGGGAACTTGTATCGTTCGTGCAGCTTCGTGAAGAGGAGGTTGCGCAAATTCCCTCGGTCAGGATGCCTCAGGTTCTCGGTGTTGATCGAGACGGTGCTCTGGAGAATGCACCCGAGCCGAAGCGAGTACCCCTTTACTATTCGTTCGGGCGCCGTTGGATTCCCGTCGGAGTCCACTTCAAGAACTTCCTCCTTGAGGGTGAGGAGCACGATCGGCGCCGTCCTTCCGCTGCTTCTTGGTTGGCTGCCATCCGTGCGTGCGCCGCCATCATAAGTGGTGTCATCCTCGGCGGCAGCATCAGTGGTGGCATCAGTGGGGTCATCCTCGGCGGTACCATCAGTGGTCTCAGGATCGATGGGGAAGGCGGCATCCTCATACAAGTGAGGTTGTTCCTCCATCTCCTGGGACAACTCCCAGAATGCCTTGCCGCCCGAACCCACGGCCTCATCGTTGTTGGCCATGTTTCTCTCTAAATAGGAACAAAGTTTGGTCAAAAAGTTGGTTATTGTCAAGGAACAAGATCATGGTCTCATCATTTAGGGTTTGTCGACACCGAGGCATCCTAAAAGCTAAGCTTTTATCATTGAGGGTTTTTCGATGCCGAGGCACCCTAAAAGCCTAAGCTTTCATCATTAGTCACAGTATTTATATGTCCTATTTTAGCAAAGTCATGCTAAAATTCACGGAAAATTTCAGCATGACCTTTGCTGAAAATAGGACATATGGAGTACCAATTTGCTGGAACGGAAGTTAATCGACATTCCAAAGAAACTCAAGGGCCTCTCGGTGGACAAGGCAAAAAGGCCTCCATCACAACATGGAAAATCATTGGCATGTGAAGAGGTGAAACAATATATGCATCTCCAAGCAAAGATTATTCAACATTTTGGACAAAGCTCTTATATTATGGGACGGAGGGAGTATTTAAGTTTCGTTTTGATGGATTGTTCAAACCGAGCTAAGCTGAGCTGCAATGGTTACATATGGAATGAATTTGCATTGCTCAAACTGGACTGGAATGTGGCTTCATTTAACAACAACAGTTTCACACGTAAAATAGAGCTGAATTCATTGAGATATTTGCATTGCTAGCTACATTTCATGCCAAATTTCACTAATTTAAGCAAAACTACCGCTTAGCTAGCTACGATTCAAAGGCCATATTTCTTTGGATTAAAATAAGCACATACACATAATCGACAAAGACACATACACATCATCGATTGAACGAAATTTGCACACAACTCAAGAGCACTTCATCATCATATAAAGTATATTAGCAGAAGACAAATAAAGAGACATGATCAAAGTACTTCATAATAAACCCAAGCAACTTTATAATCAACCCAAGATACATCAACTACTGCACCGTCTCCGCCTAATAAAAACAGTGAAGTGAAGTGAACGTATTTTCCTAATAATCTAATCACATGGCAACAAATCCGTTCTCTATCTGGACACGGACAAGTTTTGGTTTATTCCTTTCCAACAGGCTGAGGTACTACTATATAGGGAAATGTTGCATACAAACTAACCCAAGCACCTTTTCTGGCATTATATTCAACATATATGAGATCAAACAAATCGTACGACGCATAACTAGTCTGATGGGATGCTAAAAAACAGACATCTGATTCCTAGCAGTCAAATCTATTATTTTGCTTCTAAGGTCAGAGGATCATGCTGATTAAGGTTCTGTTTTCATACTGCAAGTTCCAGGTAATTAGAGTATGTGGCACTGTCAGTCTGTTTCAGTAAACAGGGCATCCAGGGAGCCCCTCCAGGCATATGCTTTGAAGGGGTCCAGCTATCCAGCTAGACAGAATAGATGATTTACAGTAGTACTATGTAGTAGGAAGAAGCAATCACATCCAGGTCCAGCAGCAGCCCCCTCCATGTGAGTTGTACATTGACATGGCATTATTCATTTCCATTCAATACCACCTCCGCTAGCTAGCTTGATCATTAGCATGCTGCTCGTCAATAGCCCCTCACATCACAATTACCCCCATCATAGCGATGACAGTCTTAATAACATCTTATACTATGGGACGGAGAGAGTACTTATTAGCTAGGATATTGTCAGGACCCCGACTCAATGTCACATCGATCTAGCATGTAACACTTCATATCACTTTGCGGCCTCACGCACGGTATCCCCACGGGTGTCGCCTTACCTTTGCCCGGGACCGCTTATGCCTTTTGGCACACGATATGATAGTGTCGCTAGCATCCATATGATAAGGAGCCCGGCTGACATGGCTAGTCGTAAACCCAAAGTGGCACAAACTTACAGGACAGCATCCATGACCCAAAGATCGAACGTGTCGGTCATCACGAGTGAATCCAGGCTGTAGCACTAGGCTAACAGGACTCGGTGTTCATCGCGTGACATTTCCGAAGGGACGTATACAGAACGAAGAAGGACACATGCCGCCAGCCTAAGTGTTCCGGAGCAAGAGCAAGCTACCAGGCTCGGTGGAAACACTAGGAGACATTTCCGTAAGAGGGGCTACTAAAGATAAACAACTAGATAGTCGATCCCACACATAGCAATACACATTACACGACGCATAACATGCAAGTATGTGCTGCACAACATGACATCACAAAGATAACTCAACAACTCATATAGATAAAGGCTCAGAAGAGCCATCATAGCATTTATTGCAAACAGGGGTCACAAGACCCATCATACAGAGCATACAAGCAACATGCGGAAGCATTACATGTCTGGGTACAGACATCTACAAATGAAAAAGGCTGAAGAGCCTGACTAACTACAACATCCGATCAAGATCGTAGCTGAGGTACAGGCTACTCGTCGAAGTCCACGAGAACACTAGTAAGACCAAGTCTCCGCTGCAAAAACATAAATAAAGCACCATGAGTACAAAGGTACTCAAGAAGACTTACATCAGATCCTATCATACATGCACTTGTATCAAGAGGGTAATGTGGGGTTTAGTTGCAGCAAGCCAGCTTTGACTCTGTGGCTATCCTGTTCTACGACTACCAGAACTTCTTTGAGGTGATATGGCGCACACGAGTCCACTAATCACCACACAATACACTACTATGGATTCATCCCCGTCTCCCTACGAGAAGACCATCCATAGTACTCACACCTTTCTTGAGCATTTTAGAGTATCCACTTCAAGTTATCTATGTACCATGTAAGCATCCAAGAAGTCCATATCCATGACCCGCTATTCAATAGATCATGTTAACCCCGCAGGGTGTACTTCTTCACACACGCCTCGCCACTTACCACCATGTACACGTCGTGTATCTCGGCAACCTTCAAGCGGAAGCTTTGGCGAGGAGTCGGCCACGACCGACTAACCCCACAAGACTCTAGCCTGGGTTTATCGCCTATTCGGTTCCATCCGTAAGGAGATCCGCCGGGTGTCGCCACGGCCCCAAACGATGTGAGCAGGGTTCCCAAGCCCACCATCCGGTGCCACTTGGTACACCGTGCCACTGTGTTTAGTCTATCCCAAGCCCACCTGCCGGGTGCCACTTGGTAGAAAAATAGCACTACCTACAAACACCGAAACTAGTTGCGACTCTGGACAGAGATCAAGTCGGTTAATAAGTCGAGAGGGCTTGGAGCGCCTGAGCCCAATGTGTGGTAGTATCGAGTCATTGGACAACATACATAGAACTCATTGCTTAAGGACGGTTCCAAAGGAGACAACCCACCATGTACTCCTACATGGCCTCTCACCGCTACCTTTACCAAATCGTGTTCACACGCTCACTCAAAGATCGTAACATATCGTAACACTCCAATTCATTCCCAATGAACCAGACTGACACAACTCTAAGCAATAGCAGGCATAGCATGGTAGGAACACAACATGGGCTCAATCAACTCCTACACATGCTAGTGGGTTTTAACTATTTATCGTGGCAATGACAGTCATGCAGAGGAATGGGTTCAACTACCGCAAAGACAAAGTAGCAGATGAATCGTTGTTGTCCTAATGCAATAACCGAGAGCAGGAGCGAGAGAGTAGGATTTTATCGAATGAACAAGGGGTTTGCTTGCACGATAGATCAACAGAGTGGCACCGCTCCTCGGCAGTACTCGAACGGTCTCCTGAGCAAGACCTATCGAGAAGGAACAGTGCCAACAATCAATACACAAGCATATGCAACAATATGATGCATGAACATGGCATGAAGATGTGATGTTGTTTGAGCTAATGCAACTAGTAGTCATTTGGTTTGAAGTCCATTTGAACCCTAAGCTCAAATGCAATTCTAAATTAAGTCTCTTATTATGCCATAATGCGTTTCCTCAAATTCAGCATGTATAAGTTGGTTTGTCATGCATGAAACTAGTACAGATGGAAAGATTGCATTTTTCTGATAATTTTTCATATATAAATTATTTCAATCTGAGCTACGGTTGAATTTCTATGAATTTTGAAGTTTAAATCATTTTCTCGAATTTCTGATTTATTTTAATTTCAGAAATATATATTGCGTCAAGATGACGTCAAGATCGCGTCATCAGTCAACCGTGGCTGACTAGGGTCAAACCTGACGTGTGGGGTCCACACGTCAGTGACAGGGGGATTTAACAGGGTTAGTTTAATCCTAATTAACAGGTTAGTGGCGCTGGGGCCCACTGTCAGTGACTGGGTAGTTAGCTAAATTAATTTAACACTAATTAAACCTACGCTAATTGAGCAGGGGCCTGGCCCCACTTGTCAGTGACCCAGGGGAGGTCAAACCCCCTGGTCAGCGGGGCTAAACCAGCCGGCGGCTCGTCGCCGGTGGCAGTAGGCACGACGGAGGGCTCGGGTTCGCTCTCCCGGCGCCCAAACGAGCGGCGGAGGGCACCATGGGAGGAGCTCAAGATTTAACGAAGCAAAGAGCTAGGGATGCTCTTCGGGCCTTACGGTGTGTTGACTCGCCGGGTGACCAAATGGTCACCGGAGCTGCGCCGACGGCGAGCTCGGCGGCGGCGGAGGTTCGCCATGTTGGACAAGGACTACGGCATGCGGGTGACCAAGCGGAGAGGGGAAACGGTGGCGGAGCTCACCGCGTTTTGCAGCTGGGCGTCGAAGCGGCCTCGGGATGCACCTGGAGACGACGAGGCGGCGATGGGGATCCACGGCGGCGGCGATGAAGAAGACGACGATGGCGACGCTCCAGGCGCCCGCGCCCGTGCGTCTCGGACGAGGAGGTAGCCACAAGAGAGCGTGGGACACGACGGAGGGACGAGGGGAGGCGATGGCGCGACGACGGCGAGTGGTGGCGGCGGCAGCAGCGCCGCGCGGGAGAGGGAGAGGTCCAGGGAGGAGGAGAGCGAGAGAGAGGAGAGAGGAACGGGCGTGCGTGGCGTCGTTCGGGCCGGCCCAGAGCGACGAGGGAGGACAGCAAAGCGAGCGAGAGAGGTGGCGTGGCGCGGCGAGCGCCTTGGCTGTCGGGCACGCGCGCCCTCTCCCCGTCAAGACGAAGACGACGAGAGGAGGGTGGGCTGGGCGGCCAGATCAAGACGCAGTCTTTCAGCAAAGACAGAGCTAGGCGCCTGTAAGTTTCCCCTTTTATTTCTGTTTTATTTTCGTAATTTGTTTTGATTTAGTTTAAAATACTAAATCATTTTATTTACTTATGCCAAATTTTTCAGAGCTAGTTATATTATTCTAGAGCTCCTTAATAAATGACATAATTTTGGACATATAATATATATATAACATATATATATCCAAGGCAAAATAATTATCGATTAATTCCAAATGCCCAAAATAAATACTTATGAGCTCCTAAAAATATTGGTTTGATTTTTATCTCTGTCCAATATTTTCAGAGGGCAACATGAGCATTTTCTTGGACCTTTTTGGAGCAACTTTTATTTGGGTCATTTTAGAGATGATTCTGAGGGTTCCCCAATCCTCATTTCAACTTTAAATGAAATTTAAACATGATGCACAAGATGACTAGCTAGTCTAGGTCATACCGTAACTAGGATGTGACAACTCGCCCCACTTGAAAGAATCTCGCCCCGAGATTCAGGGGTCGATGGAAAGAAAGCGGGGTACTCCAGTCGAAGACGATCTTCTCGCTCCCAAGTAGCTTCTCTCTCGGAATGATGAGACCATTGAACCTTGAGAAACTTGATGTTATGACGTCGAGTGACACGCTCTGCTTGATCAAGAATGCGAACCGGGTACTCTCGGTATGTGAGGTTATCTTGGAGATCAAGCGCTTCGTGGTCCACTCCGCGGATAGGATCCGAGAAGCAACGCCTGAGTTGAGAGACGTGGAAGACATCATGAATTCGAGAAAGATGTGGGGGTAGTTCCAACTGGTAAGCAACCTCTCCTCGTTTAGCGAGAATGCGAAAAGGACCAATGTAACGAGGAGCCAACTTGCCCTTGATACCGAAACGATGGGTACCCTTCAAAGGAGTAACCCGAAGGTAAGCTTTGTCGCCAATTTCATAAGTCATATCCTTATGATGACGATCATACCGCTCTTTTGACGAGGCGGGCTGTTTTCAAATTCTCACGAATGATGCGAACTTGCTCTTACGCCTCTGGATCATGTCCGTCCAAAGAATTGTCTTTCACCGTTTCGACCAGTTCAAAGGTGTTCGACATCTTCGCCCATAGAGAATCTCAAAAGGAGCTTTCTTGAGACTGGATTGATAGCTATTGTTATAAGCAAACTCGCGAAAGGAAGACATTTCTCCCAATCCATACCGAATGAGATAACGCAAGCTCTAAGCATGTCTTCGAGAATTTGGTTGACCCTTTCCACCGACCACTTGACCGAGGGTGGAAAGCGGCATCAAGGAAAGATGGGTTCCCATGGCGGTTTGGAAACTCTCCCGTAAATGAGAAGTGAAAAGATCGCCACGGTCTGAATTGATCTCTAGTGGAACACCGTGAAGTGATACTATTCGAGAATATATAAGTCAGCGAGCTGACTAGCAGTGATACTCTCTCGAACAGGTAGGAAGTGAGCCACTTTGGAAAGACGATCAATGACTACGAAGATAGCGTTATTCCCTCTCTTGGTCCCGGGAAAGCGGTGATGAAGTCCATACCAACTTTATCCCATTTCCATTCAGGAATAGCTAAAGGTGAAGGGTGCCAAGAGGTCTTTGATGCTCGCTTAACGCGTCGACAAACGCCGCAATTAGCAACGAAGTCAGCGATTTCTCTCTTCATCCTAGTCCACCAGAACCTCTGGCGTAGGTCCTGATACATCTTAGTACTACCGGGATGAATCGTGAGAGGGGATTCATGCGCCTCCTTAAGAATCAGTTGTCGAAGATGTTGATTCTTGGGAACCACCAAGCGATTCACGAAGAAAACAACACCACGATCATCCATAGAGAAACATCCACCAACTTCCTTCTTAATGTTTCTCTTGATCCGGGAGATACCCGTGTCCTGCTTTTGAGCAGCGATAATCCGATCCTCAAGGTCAGGTTTCGCCACCAAGGTAGAAAGGAATCCGTGAGGAGCAATGTGAAGGTTAAGCTTACAGAATTCCTCATGGAGAAGTGGTTGGCCCTGCTGCAACATGAGATTGTTGCAATAGGATTTACGGCTTAGAGCATCAGCCATGACATTAGCTTTGCCTGGAGTGTAAGTAATCCCTAAGTCGTAATCTGAGATCAATTCCAACCAACGTCTTTGCCTAAGGTTCAGATCTGGTTGGGTGAAGATATACTTGAGACTCTGGTGATCGGTGTAGATCTCGCAACGTTTACCAAGGAGGTAATGTCGCCAGGTCTTGAGTGCATAGACTACGGCCGCAAGCTCTAGATCATGTGGGATAATTCTCCTCATGTGGATGCAAGCTGTCGAGATGCATAGGCAATCACATGATGATCCCGCATAAGGATGCAACCTAGTCCTGTCGTGAGGCGCCGCAGAGATAACAAAGTCTTTAGTGAAACCGTGGCACAAGTATGGGAGCAGAAGTCAGCGCCTTTTAGGTTCAAAATCTGTACTCACACCGTGGGGACCACTCAAACTTTTTATCTTTCTTGAGAAGTTCCGTGAGGGGTTTAGCTACTTTGGAGAAGTTTTCAACAAAGCGGCGATAATAGCTGGCTAGACCAAGGAAACTCCTAACTTGTTTAACGGTTTTGGTGGAGTCCAATCGAGAACGGCCTTAACTCTCTCGGGATTGACAGCAATGCCCTTACCGGAGATTACGTGGCCTAGGTAGGTCACTTCGCAACCAAAATTCACACTTGGAGAACTTGGCGTAAAGGCGGTGCTCTCGAGTTTTTCTAGCACAAGTCTAAGATGTTCGGCATGCTCTTGTTCGTTCTTCGAGTAAATAAGAATATCATCGAGGTAAACCACGATTTAACTTATCTAAGTACTCCATGAAGATCGAGTTCATCAAGCGGAGAATGTAGCTGAGCGTTGGTTAGACCAAAGGACATGACGGTGTACTCAGATCGCCATAACGAGTGACAAAGGCTGTCTTGGGGATGTCCCGTTTCGATCTTGATTTGGTGGTAGCCTAACCTCAAATCCATCTTGAGAAGATCGAGGATCCAATGAGCTGATCATACAGATCGTTGATCCCGGGAGCGGATATTTGTTCTTTATCGTGACCAAATTAACGGGCGATAATCTACAACCATCCGGTCCGTACCATCCTTCTTCTTGACGAAGAGGACGGGCAAGCCCAAGGAGAAGAACTAGGACGGATGAAACCCTTTGCAAGGACTCATCAAGTTGTTTCTTAAGCTCGGCTAGTTCTAAGGGTGCCATCTTGTAAGGTCTCCTAGAGATTGGAGCAGTTCTCGGATAAGGTCTATGATTTAACTCTACATCTCTCGCTGTGGAACACTGGCAGTTCCTCCGAAAGACATCCGGAAAGTCACGGACTACGGGATATCTTGAAGGTCCGGAAGAGGGCTGGCATTAAGAGAATAGAGCCGACGCCTTGCAACTCTAGTGGAGACAAGGACTATCTTGCCGATGGGTGTGTAAGCTGAAGCAGACTGTGTAACAATCAATCTTGGCATAATGAGCTGTCATCCACCCATACCCAAGATGATGTTAATATCAGAGACTTGAGGGCTATAAGTGATGCAAGGAATACAAGTCATCAACAAGGATTTCGCTACCATGGCTTACACTAGAAGTTTGCCATTTGGATCCGGGGTTTGAATGACTAGTGGAGAGGGCATATCACAAAATGACATGTTGTGCAAATTAGCATAGCTTTGAAATGAAGGAGTGAGATGCTCCAAGATTTAATGTAACCGATCTTTGGATGACAATTGACAAGGAGTGTACCAAGAACGACATCCGGATCATCATGAGCGCATTAGGCGAGACGTGATGCACACGCCCACGCTCGATGGGAGCTGACTTGACATCGATCATCTTGCGTGATGGCTTAACACAGCCAACAGTCTTCTCGGCTGGGGTGGAGCATAACTAGTCCGAGGGCGACACGTGCATAGTGTCACGGCTTCCGCATGTGAAGCAAGTCCTCGGTTGGATGTGGTCCCAAGACGGCAAGCGGTCTACCAAGAGGCTGGGTGGAACATACGACCGAGCTGGGGAGGCACCACATAGGATGGTCTTGGTAAATATCCGGAGGAAGAGCAGAGTTCGAACCCAAATCCGCGCTTTAGAGAACCGAACCGAAGAAGATCCCAAATCACGGGTGTGCTTACGAGACTCCTCGTAAGTGAGCTGAGCTGTCTCTGCATTGATGGCCTTGTTCACAAGAGCTTGGAACGTATCACAATGATGCAAGTGGAGATCTCGACGCAACTTGGGGTTGAGACCTTCCGAACCTAGCTCGCTTCTTGGCGTCCGTGGACACTTCTTTCGTGGCATAACGGGCGAGGTTCTCAAACTCTCGGTCAGAAGCATCAACAACCATCTTACTCGGGTGAAACTACAGAACTCTTCTCTCTTGCGATCGATGAGGGCACGAGGAATGTGATGCTCGCGAAAAGCCTCGGTGAAATCCTCCAAGTAGGAATCGTGGCTGGAAGCATAGCCTCATAGTTCGCCACCAAAGACTAGCGGGACCTTCCGGGTGGTACGTGGCATAGGTGACCTTGTCATCTTCAGCTACGTTCGCAGAACGGAGCTTGTGTGTGATACTACGGAGCTACCATCCGCATCGAGCGGCTCGATGGAGTGATGAAAGGTGGTGGGTGCAAGCGGATGAAGTCATGAATGGTTGCGCACTTTGAACCGATGTGCGGTGTTCTCCTCAATACGTGCCAACAAGCGGTTAGACTCACGCTTGTTTCTTCCATCTCTAACATGAACTCTGTCAATGAAGGTTGGTGGGAGGATCCTCATCCCTACCATCTCCGTGATATCGACTACGAGCAACAAAGCTTCGCTTAGCTGATGACATCCCGAGAAACGGTTAAGGACGGAATCAAGATCAACTATAGGCCGAGAATGTAGGACAAGGAAATTAGTATTTTCCGAACTCCTAGGGCAATTCCGCAAAGATAACGGTAGTAAAATGCTCGTAATGAGACATCCTCGCTAAAATGGGGTAGTAACATACTCAACATCATCACTTGAAGGTTACGAGATCATACTAGATAGACTACACCGAAGTACTCGAAAAGCTCGAATATGACTCGACCAACCAATCCTATGGAACTACGGAGTAGTAACACGTGATCTCGATAGACGGAAGAGAAGCCTAGTTCCTTAACCCCGCAGAAAGATAGGATGATTTCGGATCGAAGGCCATGAGGTATAAGAAGTAAAAAGAGCCTTACGTTCCTTCCCACAATCAATTCCTTACATAACTAAAGAATTTCTAGACCCAACTTCACCAGTTTGGCTTGGTAATCCTGACAGCAAAAGCTCGATACCAAAGCTGTCGGGACCCGACTCAATGTCACATCGATCTAGCATGTAACACTTCATATCACTTTGCGGCCTCACGCACGGTATCCCCACGGTGTCGCCTTACCTTTGCGGGACCGTTTATGCCTTTTGGCACACGATATGATAGTGTCGCTAGCATCCATATGATAAGGAGCCCGGCTGACATGGCTAGTCGTAAACCCAAAGTGGCACAAACTTACAGGACAGCATCCATGACCCGAAGATCGAACGTGTCGGTCATCGCGAGTGAATCCAGCTGTAGCACTAGGCTAACAGACTCCGGTGTTCATCGCGTGACATTTCCCGAAGGGACGTATACAGAACGAAGAAGGACACATGCCGCCAGCCTAAGTGTTCCGGAGCGGTAGCAAGCTACCAGGCTCGGTGGAAACACTAGGAGACATTTCCGTAAGAGGGGCTACTAAAGATAAACAACTAGATAGTCGATCCCACACATAGCAATACACATTACACGACGCATAACATGCAAGTATGTGCTGTACAACATGACATCACAAAGATAACTCAACAACTCATATAGATAAAGGCTCAAGAGCCATCATAGCATTTATTGCAAACAGGGTCACAAGACCCATCATACAGAAAGCATACAAGCAACATGCGGAAGCATTACATGTCCGGGTACAGACATCTACAAATGAAAAGGTCAAGAGCCCGACTAACTACAACATCCGATCAAGATCGAGCTGAGGTACAAGCTACTCGTCAAGTCCACGAGAACACTAGTAAGACCGAAGTCTCCGCTGCAAAAACATAAATAAAGCACCATGAGTACAAAGGTACTCAGCAAGACTTACATCAGATCCTATCATACATGCACTTGTATCAAGAGGGTAATGTGGGGTTTAGTTGCAGCAAGCTAGCTTTGACTCTGTGGCTATCCTGTTCTACGACTACCAGAACTTCTTTGAGGTGATATGGCGCACACGAGTCCACTAATCACCACACAATACACTACTATGGATTCATCCCCGTCTCCCTACGAGAAGACCATCCATAGTACTCACACCTTTCTTGAGCATTTTAGAGTATCCACTTCAAGTTATCTATGTACCATGTAAGCATCCAAGAAGTCCATATCCGCGGACCCGGCTATTCGAATAGATCATGTTAACCCTGCAGGGGTGTACTTCTTCACACACGCTCTCGCCACTTACCACCATGTACACGTCGTGTATCTCGGCAACCTTCAAGCGGAAGCTTTGGCGAGGAGTCGGCCACGACCGACTAACCCCACAAGACTCTAGCCTGTGTTTATCGCCTATTCGGTTCCATCCGTAAGGAGATCCGCCGGGTGTCGCCACGGCCCCAAACGATGTGAGCAGGGTTCCCAAGCCCACCATCCGGTGCCACTTGGTACACCGTACACTGTGTTTAGTCTGTCCTAAGCCCACCTGCCGGGTGCCACTTGGTAGAAAAATAGCACTACCTACAAACACCAGAAACTAGTTGCGACTCCTGGACAGAGATCAAGTCGGTTAATAAGTCGAGAGGGCTTGGAGCGCCCGGAGCCCAATGTGTGGTAGTATCGAGTCATTGGACAACATACATAGAACTCAGTGCTTAAGGACGGTTCCAGTGAGACAACCCACCATGTACTCCTACATGGCCTCTCACCGCTACCTTTACCAAATCGTGTTCACACGTTCACTCTCAGCATCAGAACATATCGTAACACTCCAATTCATTCCCAATGAACCAGGACGACACAACTCTAAGCAATAGCAGGCATAGCATGGTAGGAACACAACATGGGCTCAATCAACTCCTACACATGCTAGTGGGTTTTAACTATTTATCGTGGCAATGACAGTCATGCAGAGGAATGGGTTCAACTACCGCAGCACAAAGTAGCAGATGAATCGTTGTTGTCCTAATGCAATAACTGAGAGCAGGAGCGAGAGAGTAGGATTTTATCGGAATGAACAAGGGGGTTTGCTTGCCTGATAGATCAACAGAGTGGCACTGCTCCTCAGACAGGTACTCTGGAACGGTCTCCGGAGCAAGACCTATCGAGAAGGAACGGTGCCAACAATCAATACACAAGCATATGCAACAATATGATGCATGAACATGGCATGAAGATGTGATGTTGTTTGAGCTAATGCAACTAGTAGTCATTTGGTTTGAAGTCCATTTGAACCCTAAGCTCAAATGCAATTCTAAATTAAGTCTCTTATTATGCCATAATGCGTTTCCTCAAATTCAGCATGTATAAGTTGGTTTGTCATGCATGAAACTAGTACAGATGGAAAGATTGCATTTTTCTGATAATTTTTCATATATAAATTATTTCAATCTGAGCTACGGTTGAATTTCTATGAATTTTTGAAGTTTAAATCATTTTCGGAATTTCCGATTTATTTTAATTTCAGAAATATATATTGCGTCAGCATGACGTCAACACTGCGTCATCAGTCAACCGTGGCTGACTAGGGTCAAACCTGACGTGTGGGGTCCACACGTCAGTGACAGGGGGGTTTAACAGGGTTAGTTTAATCCTAATTAACAGGTTAGTGGCGCTGGGGCCCACTGTCAGTGACTGGGTAGTTAGCTAAATTAATTTAACACTAATTAAACCTACGCTAATTGAGCAGGGGCCTGGCCCCACTTGTCAGTGACCCAGGGGAGGTCAAACCCCTGGTCAGCGGGGCTAAACCAGCCGGCGGCTCGTCGCCGGTGGCAGTAGGCACGACGGAGGGCTCGGGTTCGCTCTCCCGGCGCCCAAACGAGCGGCGGAGGGCACCATGGGAGCCGGAGCTCAAGATTTAACGAAGCAAAGAGCTAGGATGCTCTTCGGGCCTTACGGGTGTGTTGACTCGCCGGGGTGACCAAATGGTCACCGGAGCTGCCGACGGCAGCTCGGGCGGCGGCGGAGGTTCGCCATGTTGGACAAGGGACTACGGCATGCGGGTGACCAAGCGGAGAGGGGAAACGGTGGCGGAGCTCACCGCGGTTGCAGCGGGCGCGAAGCGGCCTCGGGATGCACTGGAGACGCGACGAGGCGGCGATGGGGATCCACGGCGGCGGGCGATGAAGAAGACGACGATGGCGACGCCCAGGCGCCCGCGCCGTGCGTCTCGACGAGGCGGAGCCACATGGGCGGAGCGCGTGGACACGACGGAGGGACGAGGGGAGGCGATGGCGCGACGACGGCGAGTGGTGGCGGCAGCAAGGCCGGGGGCGGGAGAGGAGAGGTCCAGGGAGGAGGGAGAGCGAGAGAGAGTGGGAGAGGGAACGGGCGCGGCGTGGCGTCGTTCGGGCCGCCCAGAGCGACGAGGGAGGATAGGCAAAGCGAGAGAGGTGGCGTGGCGTGGCGCGGGCGGAGCTGTCGGGCGCGCGCCTCTCTCCTGTCGAGACGAAGACGACAGAGAGGAGGGTGGGCTGGGCGGCCAGATCAAGACGCAGTCTTTGGGCAACCACAGAGCTAGGCGCCTGTAAGTTTCCCTTTTATTTCTTTTCTATTTTCGTAATTTGTTTTGATTTAGTTTAAAATACTAAATCATTTTATTTACTTATGCCAAATTTTTCAGAGCTAGTTATATTATTCTAGAGCTCCTTAATAAATGACATAATTTTTGGACATATAATATATATATAACATATATATATCCAAGGCAAAATAATTACTGGATTAATTCCAAATGCCCAAAATAAATACTTATGAGCTCCTAAAAATATTGGTTTGATTTTTATCTCTGTCCAATATTTTCAGAGGGCAACATGAGCATTTTCTTGGACCTTTTTGGAGCAACTTTTATTTGGGTCATTTTAGAGATGATTCTGAGGGTTCCCCAATCCTCATTTCAACTTTAAATGAAATTTAAACATGATGCACAGATGACTAGCTAGTCTAGGTCATACCAGAACTAGGGATGTGACAGATATTCCTATATCAATAATCCCAATATTCTTTCATGATTGATTAGTGTCCCTAGTCCAGCTGTTAAGCTATTGCTTTGCATCAGAATTGACACTTTCAGCCTTAATCATCACAATGGCTTGTCAGGACTTTACACATTTAGCCCTAGCATCAGAACGATGCACAAGGGCAACTAGTAAAATAAGACCAAAAACTAGCAGTCAGTTTCCTTGTGAGAAGAAGCAGTTAACCAAAAGCTATGTTTAACCAAACTATTTAATTTGTATTGACTTGTTATGTTCCTTGACTTGTTTCTGTCAATGTCTAGCCAGCAGAGCTTCTTAGCTGACTCTAAAATGACATTCCCTTTTCGTTTCTTTTTTTGACTCACATGCATGTGTGCAACTGTCAAATCTAATTAAGTACCATCATGTACATTAAGAACCAACTGTCTTTTGTTTGTTCTATCAGACTAACTACTCCCTGGATGCCCTTTCTTTTTCCCCAAGTATAAATATCCAAATACAATACAAATTAACTATGATCATCATTCAGAAGAAAACAAACAACTGGAACCTATTATCGTGGATCTGAATCAATGCGAGGGGAGAGGGGAGAGGAGGAGGGGAGCTCACGGGCGATGGTGTGGGACGGGCGACGAGGTGGGGCGATGAGGTCCGGGTGGTGGTGGTGCTCCAATGACGGTGGTGTGGACGGGCGGCGTCTCGGCCACCGCCATTTAGGGCGGCGGGCGATGGCGCCCAACGAGGTGGGGCGACGGGAGAGCGGCGCCGAGGAGACGAGGATGACGGGGCGGCGGGGCGGCGGCATCGGGAGAGGAGAGGGCGGCGTTGCGGCGTCGGGCGCGTCCAAGCGGAGACGAGGACGACGGGAAGTGTCACGGGCGGGCGCGCCGAGGCGGCGGGCAGCAGCGCTGGAGAGGAGAGGGAAGGGATCGAGGGCGAGGGCGAGGAGAGAGAGGGATAGGTTTGGGTCGCCGGGAGGAAATATGGATGGGGCGACACAATACTAATGGCGCACCACCCTCGGTGCGCCTATAAGTACATCCATACTAATGGCGCACCTCACCCTGGTGCGCCATTAGTATTTTTTGATTTGCCGAGCCAACAGGTTATCTTCCACCGACCTGATCCACACCAAGTTCCTCTACTAGCTCGACCGGTCGCAGCAGCTCACACCAGAGGTCTGGGTTCGATTCCTGTGCTCCACAATTTTTTATGCATTGAAAATGCTGTTTGATACTTATTTGTGTTTAAATATGTTCAAACTTGTTTAAATCATAACATAATATTTTTTATAAGACAGTAATAATTTTTTAAAAATATCATCAACAAGAATGCTACCGAGCGGGAGGGTGCAGGGGGTCGGCGGCGGCGGCCGGTGGACCGGGGGGGTGCTCGGCGGCGAGGGGGACCGGATCTAGCGAGGTGGGATAGCGATCGAGATGGAGGGGATCAAGATCGAGTGTCCATGAAATTTAAAAATATTCATGATAGTTCAAAAGTGCCCATGAAATACAATCGAGAAATGAAGGCTACGATTTAAATACAATCGATCTTAGCTAGCTATCTGCTCACAATCTTCTTGCCCTTCTTTTTCGCAAATGGAGTTCTTTCGTGGAACGGACGCCCTTAGGTAGGGTGGTCCTGCTTCTTCTTGTGGTGTATGCTGCTACTTCATCATCATCATCATGTTCGATCCTCGGTCGCCGACTTGTCAAGTCTTGCTCATTGGCTACTCCATCCATTCCGATGATCTTCCTTTTCCTCTCCTCACGACAACACGACCGGGCTTTGACGGGTCGGTAATGAAGAAGCATTGGTCAACTTGGGAAGCCAGTACCCATGGCTCATTTTTCGCGGTGACGCTTATGCGCCCATGGTCTTGGATTTGGCTTCGTATAACCATGGTGGTGAAATACGGTCTTCTTTAGGATGCTCTTCGCCCATCCGACACGGAACATCGACCTTCTCTCCAACAGTAGCTCAGCTCCCAGATCTCCTCGATCCTTCCGTAGTATCTGTCCTTGTCGTTACCGTGTAGGATTCCATCGCTACCCCGGAGTTTCGATAACCATCGCTCTTCATGTCCTTGGCCTCGGTGTAGAATGTGTAGCCATTGATATCGTGACGCCTCATAGGTCATCAGGTTGTGCTCGCGCCTACGTGACAAGGCGAATATGAGTTGTTCTTCCGTGGAAGAATCCTCATGTAAAGGGTACGACGTAAGCTTCGCTTGAACCAACGCGTGAAACATGAGTTGTGCTCTTTGATTATATCTCCGTCCGTCCTCTGTTGGCCTCGGTCATTGTACGCCTTCTTAATAAAGGTTTTGTGCTCTACCACCCAAGGATCGACCACGCCTATGTGTTGTAGCACGACTAGGTTTGCTCTTTCAAAGTCGGCGAAGTCGACCCTCTAAGTCGACATGCATTTCGCGGCGACCCTCACGGTGACCCCATCCAGCGATCCTGCCGAGGTGCTGCTGACGGGCAGACCAACGGTGTTCTCGATGCCTAGATAATTAGATGCGAGAGGAGATGCACTCTTGGTCGAAACCCCCGCTATACATCCTCTCGACGTGACATGTTGCGAACGATCCTTTGATGACACCATTCATCCTTTCGAACGGCATCATCTTTGTGCAGAACGCCGCCCGAGTTGGATGATTCCTCCACTATATGGACCAGCAGATGCACCATAACGTCGAAGAATGCGGGCGGAAGTACATCTCAAGCTCGCATAGTATCACCACGATCTCTTCCTCGTAGCCTTCGAGTTGCCTCACGCCAATCGACTTCCAAGAGATGACGCGGAAAAGTTGCATAGGCCAAATAGCGCTTTCACGGACGCTGCGCCCATGATCCCACGGATTGCAACTGGAAGTATCCGCGTCATCAAGACATGACGAGTCGTGAGACTTCATCCCATCGAACTTCGCTTGTTGGGTCTAGGTATCGCTTATCTTCCCACAGAATCGAAGGAAGTTTTACTCCTAGGAGGCAGGTGAAAACTGCTCGATCTCCTCCTAACTTAGAGTGAAGCACACGGAGGGTAGTCATTTCCGGTCTTCTTGGCCTTTTGCCTTTTGCGACTTTCTCGTGTGGTCCCGCCTCATCATCATCATCATCATCATCATCATCATCATCATCATCATCATCATCATCATCATCATCATTAGCGTGAAGCTCCTTCCTGATGCCCATTGATTTCAAGTCTGCCCTTGCTTTCGGCCCATCTTTGGTCCTCTCTGGCATGTTGAGCAGGGTACCAAGAAGACTCTCGCACACGTTCTTCGTGATATGCATGACATCAAGGCTGTGAGGCACACGGTGGATCTTCCAGTATGGCAAGTCCCAGAAAACAGACCTTGTTTTCCACACCTTCAGCAGCGGCTCTGGCGCCTTTCGCTTCTTTCTCGGCTCTGGCGCCTTTTGCTTCTTTCCCGGTAGTGGGCAGTCTTTCCAATTTTTCAACAGCTTGTCTATTTCCTCGCCGCTCCTCGTACATGGGCGTTTTCGGGGTTCGGTTTCACCATCGAACATATCCTTGCGTTTCCTCCACGGGTCATCGTCGCGAAGCCACCTTCGATGTCCCATGAACACAGTTTTGAAGACCCGGATCTCTATCTAGGCGGGCGATCGTTGTGTCATCCATGCACCTTACGATCCGTAAAATCCGTGGACTACCCGCCCCGCGAGATATCCGTGAATCGAGATAGTCGTGCACCATCATGAGCCGTGCGGCTCTCATAGGGAAATATTCTTTCTGCGGCGCCCCACGATTGGTGGCGTTTTCCACAGCGTGTCAAGCTCCTCTTCAAGAGCCCCTGATCTGATTGATGTCGTTCCTGGTTGTTTCAGCCCTTCAATTAGCATACTCATGTGAATGTACTTCCTCTTCATGCACAACCAGGGGAAGGTTGTACATCCACACAAACACAGGCCAGGTGCTATGTGTGCTTCTCTCGGCTGCCAAACGGATTGACTCCATCGGTGCTCGCGCCAAAGACGATGTTCCTTGGATCGCTCCCAAATTTCGGTCTTGAAGTTCAACGCTGCCACCGCTCGCATCCTTAGGGTGACTCAAAGATCTTGTCTTTTTATCTATCTCCGGATCATTTGCGTCATCTTCGCTTCTTCTCCTCCCTATCCACGTACAACGCAGGAGCTTTGCTACCTTAGGGTCCGCGAAATACCACCGCAGACGAGGAGTGATCGGAAAGTACCACACCACTTTTCGAGGAGCTTTCTTCCTCTTCTTGTATCGAGTGACGCCAAGACACCGGACATATGGTAGACTCGCGTGCTCGTCCCGATAAATGATGCAATTGTTCATGCACACATGGTATTTCACGGCGGTAAATCCAGAGGACACACGATTTTCTTCGCCTCCAAACTGGTCGGGCACTTGTTCCCCTTGGGAAGACGTTCGTGCTGTAATGATATGTTCTCGTCGAAGCACGCGCCGGTCATTTTGTGTTTTACCTTCATCTCCGAGCCATGAGCGTTACTTTCAAAGGGTATTCTCGGGCCTGCATCCTTCATACAATGGAGTAACGCGTCTAACTCAAGTTGATCCATCTTGGCTTTCTCTCGGCGGCAGCTCTTGCATTATCCGTCCGCTTGAGAAGCAGCTCTTGAATATGAGGGTCCCGCACCCAGCCCATCGATGGTCCAGCGTTATCGCTCCGCCGCATCATCATCTTCATGATCATGCCCATCGCCCGCTCCGGCATCTTCCTCATCATCATGTCCTCGTATCTTCTACATGATGATGTGTAGAGCATCACCGCCGTGATCATCTCCCGGGATTCTTCGTCTTCTCGCCCGCCCGAGCCGCGGTGGTTGTCTTGCTGCCCTTCCTCATTTCTTGCCCGGCCCCCATGGACGACTTCATAGTCATCTTCATCACCTTGCCACCGATAGCCATGCATCCATGAAACCACGCAAGAGCAGGTGGTCCCGCACCTGCCCGGAATCCGGGTCCGCAATAAGGCTCTTCAGCTTGCATCTTCGACACGGACATCTTATCTCCGTCTCGTTCTTTTGAAGCATCTCGGCCTTCACGGACCTCAAAAACCTATTCACGATGCCTTCGGTCATCGTGCGGACCTTGGTCGTCATGGGTAGAGCAAAACGATATTTTAGAACCAAGAAAAATTTGGCATGACTTTCCTAAAAATAGGACAAAAAGAATGCTTAATGCCAAAATTCTCGCCAAAACGGAAAAGAATCAACATTCCGCAAAATATTGGCAACTATCGATTTCAAATACGGTACACCTCCAAACACAAACACATATGCAACACCACAAACATATGCAACACCACTAACATACATAGATCTAGCTAGGCCATAAAAAGTGCATGTGCACATTGTTGTAGGGAGAACAACATAAATATAGCTTCCCCTTATTTACCTATCAAAACAAGGTAATTTAACCACTTAATTTGAATGAATCTATGGTGGAAATGAGGTGAAAAGAGGAGGCACCGAGACAAGGAGGAGGCGGTGGAGAGAATGAAGTGGGGAGAAAGTGAGTGTGGGTAGGAGAGGCTGTCCAAAATATCTTGTTGTTGCCCACTTACTAATGGCGCACCAACTCTAAATGCGCCATTAGTAATCCAGTTACTAATGGTGCACCTTCCGTGGTGCGCCATTAGTAGTTTACAAAAAAACATATAATGGCGCCTGTTCCACAAAGGCGCCATTACTAGTTTAAACTAGTAATGGTGCACGGTGGAACCGTGCGCCATTAGTAGTTTTGCAAAAAAAGGAATAAAAATATAATAAAAAAACAACATTAGTGGCGCACTTTCCGACAGGTGCGCCATTACTAGTTACAACTAGTAATGGCGCACTGCGTCTGGATGCGCCATTAGTATGTTTGGACAGGCGCACTAGTTCAATTTTTTTTTGATACTAATGGTGCACCTTGGGCCAGGTGCACCATTAGTAGTTTCAACACTAATGGCGTATCAGAAGGTGGTGCGCCATTAGTATATACTAATGGCGCGCTGCTTGTCTGGTGCGCCATTAGTGTCAATCCCATCTATAGCCCTTTTTCTAGTAGTGTAACATAGGAAAGAGTCAATATAAGAGCTTTTCAGCAAGTACACATACTCAACTATCTTTTAGTCTTCCACAATTACTAACACTCACGCAATACTTATGATTATGGAGTTTTAATCGGACACAGAGAAAGATAAGGGCTTATAGTTTTGCCTCCCAACCTTTTACCTCCAGGGTAATGTCAACAATAATAATTCATGCTAACTTACATCCAATTGGATATATATATATATATCAGGATCTTTCCAACACAATGTGCTTTCCAAAGGATAAAATGTAGAAAGGAAAGGTGAAGATCACCATTGAGGGGGTCCTCGGACAGCCGGACTATATGCTTATGCCGGACTGTTGGACTATGAAGATACAAGATTGAAGACTTCATCCCGTGTCCGGGTGGGACTCTCCTTTGCGTGGAAGGCAAGCTTGGCGATTTGGATATGTAGATTCCCTTCTTTGTAACCGACTCTGTGTAACCCTAGCCCCCTCCGGAGTCTATATAAACCGGAGGGTTTAGTCCGTAGGACGAGAACAATCATAATCATAGGCTAGCTTCTAGGGTTTAGCCTCTACGATCTCGTGGTAGATCAACTCTTGTAATAATCATATCATCAAGATCAATCAAGCAGGAAGTAGGGTATTACCTCCGTAGAGAGGGCTCGAACCTGGGTAAACATCGTGTCCCCCTTCAGCTCCTAGGGTTTACCTTGTAAAATAAGAGAGAATAGGCATAAGTATCGTAATATAATGTGTAATAACAACCCATAATGCAATAAATATTGATATAAAAGCATGAAGCAAAATGGATGTACCAGGCCTCAGCTAGAACAGTCAACAACGGCGCCCACGGGCTTCGCTACCTTGTTCGAGGCGTTGTGGGGCGATTTGTGTTCCCTATGTGCCTCGGGGGAAACCCTAGATTCGGGCTTTTCCGGGTCGGATGATGGCAACGTTCAGAGGTTTATGCTCGTCACACCCATGGGGGCATCATCTTTGTGGTTGTACATCAGTTAGAGGGACAAGTGTTTGGCTTGGTGGCTCGTAGGTCTCTATATGCTTCTCGTGTGGTGACCAAGGTGGAGCAGTGTCATTTACAGTATTAATGACGGCGAGACTTGGCGGCAAGGTGCATCGGGATCTCGACGCTAGATATCGCTTGATGGGCGCATGCAGGAGGTTGGTGATGTTCGGCGTCGAGGTGATGTTAATGGCAGAAGGGCCACTACATTGATTGCTCCTAAAGACGAGACTGCAGACGAAGGCAGAGACAGATTCTACAACGCGCGCAAGTGATGTGCACTGAGAGTTTGCTAACCCGGTTGGTGCTCCCATCTAGCCGACGGGTGGCTTGATGAGGCCATTCGATTTCTTGCTATGCATGGCATGAGGTCGGGTACATCATAAATGTTGTTAGTAGAGCCACATTTTTCATCAGAAAGGTGACTTTGGGCTGATCCATGTATTTATTTTTGTAAGGCCTCATTGTCGGTGTCAAAACCGATGGATCTCGGGTAGGGGGTCCCGAACTGTGATCGTGGATCGATGGGGAACAAGGCACGGGGGACACAGTATTTACCCAGGTTCGGGCCCTCTCTAGAAGGTAAAACCCTACGCTTCGCTTGATTATATTGCTTGTGTGTATGGAGATTACAGAGTTGATCTACCACGAGATTGGATGAACTAAACCCTAAACTAGTAGGATGCCGATTGTTCTCCTAGAATCTACGGACTAAACCCTCTGGTTTATATAGACACCAGGGGAACCAGGGTTTACAGTGTTGTGAAACATAGCATGCCATTTCAAAAAAAATCCTACACTCATGAAAGATCTATCTGCATAGCAATGAGAGGGGGAGAGTGTGTCCATGTACCCTCGGAGACCAAAAGCGGAAGCGTTTGACAACGCGGTTGATATAGTCGAACTTCTTCTCGTTCCGACCGATCAAGCACCGAATGTACGACACCTCCAAGTTATGCACACGTTCAGCTTGATGACGTCCCTTCAAACTCTTGATCCAGCAAAGTGTTGAGGGAGAGTCTCGTCAGCACGACAGCATGGTGACGGTGATGTGATTCGCGCAGGGCTTCGCCTAAGCACTATGACAGTATGACCGGAGGAGTAAACTGTGGAGGGGGGCACTGCACACGGCTAAGAGAACAATTGATGTGCTATGGGGTGCCCCTGCCCCCGTATATAAAGGAGGAGGGGAGGAGTGTAACGCCCCGGATACAACTTTCCATATTCGTAACTCCAACTCTTGCCTTTTCCGGAGATGTGATATGATATTTCCTTCGTGGTTGGGTTTTTGTCTTTTGTTTTGCATTTTGTTCATGCATCTCATCTCATTGCATCATGTCTTCATGCAATCCTTTTAAAAACTCACATAAATAAATCGTAGGGATCTTCGATCCATTTAAATCGAGGGAAATGCACATGGTGATTTCTCTTTATAACATATATCCCCTCAATATTATTAGGGAGCTATATTAAAAATATTCCATTATCTTTGGAATCACCATAACACATGTGCAGTTTAAGTTCCATGCATTTTCTATCTCCATTCCTTGCCTCAAACTTTGCCAACAATTCTTATCTCTTTTATTGATGCTCCATAAAAAAATCTCAACATTTTGGTCACTCCTAAACCATGTCTTAGTTCAAACCATTTGAATTAAATTCAAATGAGTTTGAATTTAAATCTTGCATTCCTGCCAACTTCTATTTTCTTGGATCAAGCTCATTTTTGTGAGTCCGGGAAAATTATCCGAGAGTCCAACTTTTTCCCCTAACCTCTCTTTCTTTTCTTTCTTATCTCTGTTTTATTTTTATTTTCTTTAGAGTGGGTGAGAGAGAGAAGCCCAGCTGCCACTTGTATCCATCTGGACCAGTTGGCCCAAGGCCCAGCTCCGGCGCCCTTAACCCTAACCGTGGTCCGACCCCCTTCTCTCCTCGATCCCCATCTCCTTCCCCTGATCACGCCGCTAGAGAGGAGTGAGAGCCTCTCGCTCGATCCCACACGCAGGAGCCCCGCGCCCGATCCCCATCATCGCCAGCACGCCCCGTCGCCCGGTCGCTGGACCTCGCCTGGACCCGTCAAGCCCCGCCACTGGCCTGTTGCCCTGCATCTCCATCGAAGCTGTCCATCCCTGCCGCCTGGGTATGCCCATGCCTCGTCCTCCGGCTGGGGTGCACCAAGATCACGCCCGCCGCTGCAGTTCGTAGCGCCTCTGCCTCCTTGCCATGGCCCCTCGCAAGCTTCCTCCGACGCCTTGCCTCGCCTCCTGCCTCCCACGTGCCCCGCTGGGCACGTGTGTGGCCAACGTCCATGGCCTCTCCAGCCTCCAGAAGCTCTGCTTCCCTTGCTCCACGCTAAGGCCGACGCCGGCCCCATTCCGTCTTGCTGCTGCTCCGCCGTCGACCTCCTGTTGCTGCAGGACCCTTCCCATCATGCACTTTGGCTGTTATGTTTCTTCTCTCTCAAGGTCGAAAGGACGCCAGTTACACGAGACACCAAGAACGGCGATGATCCCGGAGACTGGATACCCAAGTACCAGGTCAACGAGGACCGCCAAGTTCGTCTTCCGCCGTCCCCAAATCACCAAGTACCACTACCATCACGAGAACGACTACTTCCACTACCGTTGCCACATGAAGAACTACTTTCCACGATGACCCGTGAACGACTACTTCCTCTACATCGTACCAAACCCGAACCGCTCCAAAAATGCATGCTTCGAAGGTATAACCCCAAAATGATCACCCGTGGACGAATGCATGTTGTCTGAGATGAACCGTATGTTTACACCATGCCCATTTGCTTCATGCACGTTCCTCCTTGTTTTCCATGCCATCGACCCATGGAAACCCGGTATCCGGGATCACCCCACCTTCTTTTGCATGTTCCGTATGTCCACACTTTCTTTTGCACCGATATCTCGATGAGTTGTTGGATCATCGAAATGTTGCCGTGGCACCATTTTCGTTGTCGTTGCCGTGGCACCCCTTTCGTTCCGCCATGGTGACCAAATGCTAAATAACATGCTCATGTCAACATTTTCATAAAATTGCATAATACTTGCATATGTCATCCGCATCATGATAACAACAATTAAAATGTTTAAAATTGTTGTTGCATTAAATTGCTAAATAACATGGGGATTTTCTAGAATTATTGTTTGTGTTTTCGGCCTCATTTAAACTTGCCTAAATAGGTAGTTTAATTATGCTTCACCCCTTGCCATGTTTAATAACATTTAATATTGTTGGGTACATAAACGAGAGAGAACTAAATAATTGATGTGGTAGCCATCAATATGCAACTCGTTGCATATTGAGCTCCACTTAACTTGTAGTATTGTTTGTTGCACTTTGCCATGCCATGCCTCATTAAACCGGACATGCATCATACTTGTTTGTGCATCATGACATGTTTATGCTTGTGTGTTTACCATGTTGTATGCTTCTTTCTGGTTTGCTTCTCTCGTTAGCTTCGGTTTCGTTCTGGAGTTGTGACGATTCGTTCGACTACGTTCATTTGTCTCCTTCATGGACTCGTTCTTCTTCCTTGCGGGATCTCAGGAAAGATGACCTTTACCCTCGATATTACTTCTATCTTTGCTTGCTAGTTGCTTCGTTCTAATGCTATGCTGCGCTACCTATCACTTGTCTACCATGCCTCCCATATTGCCATGTCAGCCTCTAACCTTTTCATCCTTCCTAGCAAACCGTTGCTTGGCTGTGTTACCGCTTATAGCGTTGTTAGTTGCAGGTGAAGTTGAAGATTGCTTCATTTTGGATCCGGATTATGTTGGGATTGAAGGAAATATGCCCTAGAGGCAATAATAAAGTTATTATTTATTTCCTCATATCATGATAAATGTTTATTATTCATGCTAGAATTGTATTAACCGGGAACATGATACATGTGTGAATACATAGACAAACATAGTGTCACTAGTATGCCTCTACTTCACTAGCTCATTGATCAAAGATGGTTATGTTTCCTAACCATAGGCATGTGTTGTCATTTTATTAATGGGATCACATCATTAGGAGAATGATGTGATTGACTTGACCCATTCCGTTAGCTTAGCACTTGATCGTTTAGTATGTTGCTATTGCTTTCTTCATGACTTATACAAAGTTCCTGCAACTATGAGATTGTGCAACTCCCGTTTACCGGAGGAACACTTTGTGTGCTACCAAACATCACAACGTAACTGGGTGATTATAAAGGTGCTCTACAGGTGTCTCCAAAGGTACATGTTGAGTTGGCATAATTCGAGAAGGTTTTGTCACTCCGATTGTCAGAGAGGTATCTCGGGCCCTCTCGGTAAGCCTTGCAAGCATTGTAACTAATGAGTTAGTTATGAAATGATGTATTACGGAACGAGTAAAGAGACTTGTCGGTAACGAGATTGAACTATAAATAGGTATTGGATACCGACGATCGAATCTCGGGCAAGTAACATACCGATGACAAAGGGAACAACGTATGTTGTTATGCGGTTTGACCGATAAAGATCTTCATAGAATATGTAGGAACCAATATGAACATCCAGGTTCCGCTATTGGTTATTGACCGAGAATAGTTCTAGGTCATGTCTACATAGTTCTCGAACCCGTAGGGTCCGCATGCTTAACGTTATGATGACAGTTTTATTATAAGTTTGATGTACCGAAGGTTGTTAGGAGTCTCGGATGTGATCACGGACATGACGAGGAGTCTCGAAATGGCCGAGACATAAAGATCGATATATTGGAAGCATATATTTGGACATCGGAATCGTTCTGGGTGAAATCGGCATTTTACCGGAGTACTGGGAGGTTACCGGAACCCCCCGGGGGTTATTGGGCCTACATGGGCCACGAGGGAGAAGAGGGAAGGAGGCAGGAGGGGGCCGCGCGCCCCTCCCCTTCCTAGTCCGAATAGGACAAGGGAAGGGGGCGGCGCCCCCCCTTTCCTTCCCCTCTTCCTCCTCCTTCCCCTCTTCTCCTACTCCAACTTGGAAAGAAGGGAGTCCTACTCCCGGTGGGAGTAGGACTCCCCCCTTGGCGCGCCCTCCTTGGCCGGCCGCCTCCTCCCCCCTGGCTCCTTTATATACGGGGCAGGGGGCACCCCATAGACACACAGGTTGACCTACGGATCGTTCCTTAGCCGTGTGCGGTGCCCCCCTCCACCATATTCCAGCTCGGTCATATCGTCGCAGCATTTAGGCGCAGCCCTGCGCCGGTAGAACATCATCATCGTCACCACGCCGTCGTGCTGACGGAACTCATCCCCGACGCTTCACTGGATTGGAGCCCAGGGGACGTCATCGAGCTGGACGTGTGCTGAACACGGAGGTGCCGTACGTTCGGTGCTTGGATCGGTTGATTCGTGAAGACGTACGACTACATCAACCGCGTTGTCATAACGCTTCCGCTTAACGGTCTACGTGGGTACGTAGACAACAATCTCCCCTCTCGTTGCTATGCCATCACCATGATCTTGCGTGTGCGTAGGAATTTTTTTGAAATTACTACGTTCCCCAACAGTGGCATCCGAGCCAGGTTTTATGCGTAGATGTCATATGCACGAGTAGAACACAAGTGAGTTGTGGGCGATACAAGTTATACTGCTTACCAGCATGTCATACTTTGGTTCGGCGGTATTGTGAGATGAAACGGCCCGGACCGACATTACGCGTACGCTAACGCGAGACTGGTTTCACCGTTACGAGCACTCGCGCTTAAAGGTGGCTGGCGGGTATCTGTCTCTCTCACTTTAGCTGAATCGAGTGTGGCTACGCCCGGTCCTTGCGAAGGTTAAAACAACACTAACTTGACGAACTATCGTTGTGGTTTTGATGCGTAGGTAAGAACGGTTCTTGCTCAGCCCGTAGCAGCCACGTAAAACTTGCAACAACAAAGTAGAGGACGTCTAACTTGTTTTTGCAGGGCATGTTGTGATGTGATATGGCCAAAACATGATGCTATATTTTATTTTATGAGATGATCATGTTTTGTAACCGAAGTTATCGGCAACTGGCAGGAGCCATATGGTTGTCGCTTTATTGTATGAAATGCAAACGCCCTGTAATTGCTTTACTTTATCACTAAGCGGTAGCGATAATCGTAGAAGCAATAGATGGCGTAAAGACAACGATGCTACGATGGAGATCAAGGTGTCGCGCCGGTGACGATGGTGCTCACGATGGTGCTTCGGAGATGGAGATCACAAGCACAAGATGATGATTGCCATATCATATCACTTATATTGATTGCATGTGATGTTTATCCTTTATGCATCTTATCTTGCTTTGATTGACGGTAGCATTTTAAGATGATCTCTCACTAAAATTATCAAGAAGTGTTCTCCTAAGTATGCACCGTTGCCAAAGTTCGTCGTGCCCGGACACCACGTGATGATCGGGTGTGATAAGCTCTCGTCCATCTACAACGGGTGCAAGCCAGTTTTGCACACGCAGAATACTCAAAGTTAAACTTGACGAGCCTAGCATATGCAGATATGGCATCGGAACACGGAGACCGAAAGGTCGAGCATGAATCATATAGTAGATATGATCAACATAAAGATGTTCACCATTGAAAACTACTCCATCTCACATGATGATCGGTTATGGTTTAGTTGATTTGGATCACGTGATCACTTAGATGACTAGAGAGATGTCTGTCTAAGTGGGAGTTCTTAAGTAATATGATTAATTGAACTTAAATTTATCATGAACTTAGTACCTGATAGTATTTTGCTTGTCTATGTTTGTTGTAGATAGATGGCTCGTCTTTGTTGTTCCGTTGAATTTTAATGCGTTCTTTGAGAAAGCAAAGTTGAAAGATGATGGTAGCAATTACACGGATTGGGTCCGTAACTTGAGGATTATCCTCATTGCTGCACTGAAGAATTACGTCCCGAAGCACCGCTGGGTGCCAAGCTGCTGCAGAGCAACACCAGATGTTGTGAGCGTCCGCGTGAGCAAAAGCGATGACTACTCTATAGTTCAGTGTGCCATGCTTTACGGCTTAGAACCGGTCTTCAACGATGTTTTGAACGTCATGGAGCATATGAGATGTTCCAGAGTTGAAGTTAATATTTCAAGCCAATGCCCGTATTGAGAGATATGAAGTCTCCAATAAGTTCTAAAGCTGCAAGATGGAGGAGAATAGTTACATCGGTGAGCATATACTCAAAATGTCGGGTATAATAATCACTTGATTAAGCGGGAGTTAATCTTCCGGATGATAGCATCATTGATGAATTCTCCAATCACTGCCACCAAGCTACAAGAGCTCTGTGATGAACTATAATATGCAAGGGATGACCAAGACAATTCCCGAGCTCTTCGCAATGCTAAAGGCTGCGGAGGTAGAGATCAAGAAGGAGCATCAAGTGTTGATGGTCAACAAGACCACTAGTTTCAAGAAAAGGGCAAAGGGAAGAAGAAGGAACTTCAAGAAGACCAGCAAGCAAGTTGTCTGCTCAAGAGAAGAAACCCAAGTCTGGACCTAAGCACTGGCCGAGTGCTTCTACCGCAAGCGACTGGTCTTTGAAGCGGAACTGCCCCAAGTATTTGGCGGATAAGAAGGATGGCAAAGTGAACAAAGGTATATGTGATATACATGTTATTGATGTCTACCTAACTAGAGCTCGTAGTAGCACCGGGTATTTGATCTTGGTTACATTGCTAATATTTGCAACTCGAAATAGGGACTACGAAATAAGCGAGCACTGGCCAAGGACGAGGTGACGATGCGCGTGGGAAACGGTTCCAAAGTCGATGTGATCGCGGTCGGCACGCTACCTCTACATCTACCTTCGGGATTAGTTTTAGACCTGAATAATCGTTATTTGGTGCCAGCGTTGAGCATGAACATTATATCTGGATCTTGTTTGATGCGAGACGATTATTCATTTAAATCAGAGAATAATGGTTGTTCTATTTATATGAGTAATATCTTTTATGGTCCCTTGAAGAGTGGTCTATTTTTATTAAATCTTGATACTAGTGATACACATATTCATAATGTTGAAGCCAAAAGATGCAGAGTTGATAATGATAGTGCAACTTATTTGTGGCACTGCCGTTTAGGTCATATCGGTGTAAAGTGCATGAAGAAACTCGATACTGATGGACTTTGGGAATCACTTGATTATGAATCACTTGGTACTTGCGAACCGTGCCTCATGGGCAAGATGACTAAAACACCGTTCTCCGGTACTATGGAGAGAGCAACAGATTTGTTGGAAATCATACATCTGAGATGTATGTGGTCCGATGAATGTTGAAGCTCGTGGCGGATATCGTTATTTTCTCACCTTCACAGATGATTTGAGCAGATATGGGTATATCTACTTAATGAAGCACAAGTCTGAAACATTTGAAAAGTTCAAAGAATTTCAGAGTGAAGTGGAAAATCATCGTAACAAGAAAATAAAGTTTCTACGATCTGATCGTGGAGGAGAATATTTGAGTTACGAGTTTGGTTTACATTTGAAACAATGCGGAATAGTTTCGCAACTCACACCACCTGGAACACCACAAAGAAATGGTGTGTCCGAACGTCGTAATCATACTTAACTAGATATGGTGCGATCTATGATGTCTCTTACTGATTTACCACTATCGTTTTGGGGTTATGCTTTAGAGACGGCTGCATTCACATTAAATAGGGCACCATCTAAATCCGTTGAGACGACGCCTTATGAATTGTGGTTTGGCAAGAAACCAAAGTTGTTGTTTCTTAAAGTTTGGGGCTGCGATGCTTATGTGAAGAAACTTCAACCAGATAAGCTCGAACCCAAATCGGAGAAATGTGTCTTCATAGGATACCCAAAAGAGACTGTTGGGTACACCTTCTATCACAGATCCGAAGGCAAGACATTCGTTGCTAAGAATGGATCCTTTCTAGAGAAGGAGTTTCTCTCGAAAGAAGTGAGTGGGAGGAAAGTAGAACTTGATGAGGTAACTGTACCTGCTCCCTTATTGGAAAGTAGTTCATCACGTAAATCAGTTCTGTGACAAATACACCAATTAGGGAGGAAGCTAATGATATTGATCATGAAACTTCAAATCAAGTGTCTCTTGAACCTCGTGAGGTCTACAGAGTAAGATCCGCAGTGAGTGGTACAAGTAATCCTGTTCGGAAGTCATGTTACTTGACCATGATGAACCTACGAACTATGAGGAAGCGATGATGAGCCCAGATTCCGCAAAATGGCTAGAGGCCATGAAATCTAAGATGGGATCCATGTATGAGAACAAAGTATGGAATTTGGTTGACTTGCCCGATGATCGGCAAGCCATTGAGAATAAATGGATCTTTAAGAAGAAGACTAACGCTGAAGGTAATGTAACTGTCTATAAAGCTCGACTTGTTGTGAAAGGTTTTCGACAAGTTCAAGGGGTTGACTATGATGAGACTTTCTCACCCGTAGCGATGCTTAAGTCTGTCCGAATCATGTTAGCGATTGCCGCATTTTATGATTATGAAATTTGGCAGATGGATGTCAAAACTGCATTCCTGAATGGATTTCTGGAAGAAGAGTTGTATATGATGCAACTAGAAGGTTTTGTCGATCCTAAAGGAGCTAACAAAGTGTGCAAGCTCCAGCGATCAATCTATGGTCTGGTGCAAGCCTCCCAGAGTTGGAATAAACGCTTTGATAGTGTGATCAAAGCATATGGTTTTATACAGACTTTTCGAGAAGCCTGTATTTACAAGAAAGTGAGTGGGAGCTCTGTAGCTTTTCTAATACTATATGTGGATGACATATTGTTGATTGGAAATGATATAGAATTTCTGGATAGCATAAAAGGATACATGAATAAAAGTTTTTCAATGAAAGACCTCGGTGAAGCTGCTTACATATTGGGCATTAAGATCTATAGAGATAGATCAAGACGCTTGATTGGACTTTCACAAAGCACGTACCTTGATAAAGTGTTGAAAAGGTTCAATATGGATCGGGCGAAGAAAGGGTTCTTGCACTGTATTACAAGGTATAAAGTTGAGTCGGACTCAATGCCCGACCACTGCAGAAGATAGAGAGAAAATGAAAGGAGTTCCTATGCTTGACCATAGGCTCTATCATGTATGCAATCTGTGTACCGGACTGATATGTGCCTTGCTATTAGTTTGGCGGGAGGTACCAAAGTAATCCAGAGTGGGTCATGGACAGCGGTCAAGAACATCTGAAATACGAAAAGGACTAAGGATATGTTTCTTGTATATGGAGGTGACAAAGAGCTAGTCGTAAATGGTTACGTCGACGCAAGCTTTGACATCGATCGAGCGATTCTAAATCGCAAACCGGATATGTATTTTTATTAAGCGGTGGAGCTGTAAGTTGGTGCAGTTCTAAACAAAGCGTCGTGGCGGGATCTACATGTGAAGCGGAGTACATAGCTGCTTGGAAGCAGCAAATGAAGGAGTCGGATGAAGGAGTTCATTTCGATCTAGGTGTTATACCTAGTGCATCGGGACCAATGAAGATCTTCGTGACAATCTTGGTGCAATTGCCTTGGCAAAGGAATCCAGATTTCACAAGAGGACCAAGCACATCAAGAGGCGCTTCAATTCCATTCAGGACCAAGTCCAAGTGGGAGACATAGAGATTTGCAAGATACATACGGATCTGAATGTTGCAGACCCGTTGACTAAGCCTCTCTCACGAGCAAAACATGATCAGCACCAAGACTCCATGGGTGTTAGAATCATTACTTTGTAATCTAGATTATTGACTCTAGTGCAAGTGGGAGACTGAAGGAAATATGCCCTAGAGGCAATAATAAAGTTATTATTTATTTTCTCATATCATGATAAATGTTTATTATTCATGCTAGAATTGTATTAACCGGAAACATGATACATGTGTGAATACATAGACAAACATAGTGTCACTAGTATGCCTCTACTTGACTAGCTCATTGATCAAAGATGGTTATGTTTCCTAACCATAGGCATGTGTTGTCATTTGATTAATGGGATCACATCATTAGGAGAATGATGTGATTGACTTGACCCATTCCGTTAGCTTAGCACTTGATCGTTTAGTATGTTGCTATTGCTTTCTTCATGACTTATACAAAGTTCTTGCAACTATGAGATTGTGCAACTCCCTTTTACCAGAGGAACACTTTGTGTGCTACCAAACGTCACAACGTAACTGGGTGATTATAAAGGTGCTCTACAGGTGTCTCCAAAGGTACATGTTGAGTTGGCATAATTCGAGATTAGGTTTTGTCACTCCGATTGTCGGAGAGGTATCTCGCGCCCTCTCGGTAATACTCATCACTAAGCCTTGCAAGCATTGTAACTAATGAGTTAGTTATGAAATGATGTATTACGGAACAAGTAAAGAGACTTGCCGGTAACGAGATTGAACTAGGTATTGGATACCGACGATCGAATCTCGGGCAAGTAACATACCGATGACAAAGGGAACAACGTATGTTGTTATGCGGTTTGACCGATAAAGACCTTCGTAGAATATGTAGGAACCAATATGAACATCCAGGTTCCGCTATTGGTTATTGACCGAGAATAGTTCTAGGTCATGTCTACATAGTTCTCGAACCCGTAGGGTCCGCACGCTTAACGTTACGATGACAGTTTTATTATGAGTTTGATGTACCGAAGGTTGTTCGGAGTCCCGGATGTGATCACGGACATGACGAGGAGTCTCAAAATGGTCGAGACATAAAGATCGATATATTGGAAGCCTATATTTGGACATCGGAATCGTTCGGTGAAATCGGCATTTCGAGATGCGGAGGTTACGGAACCCCGGGGTTATTGGGCCTACATGGGCCTCGAGGGAGAAGAGGGAAGGAGGCAGAGGGGGCGCGCGCCTCCCTTCCTAGTCCGAATAGGACAAGGGAAGAGGCGGCGCCCCTTTCCTTCCCTCTTCCTCCTCCTTCCTCCTTCTCCTACTCCAACTTGGAAAGAAGGAGTCCTACTCCCGGTGGGAGTAGGACTCCCCCCCTGGCGCCCTCCTTGGCGGCCGCCTCCTCCCCTGGCTCCTTTATATACGGGCGGGGGCACCCATAGACACACAAGTTGATCTATGGATCGTTCCTTAGCTGTGTGCGGTGCCCCCCTCCACCATATTCCACCTCGGTCATATCGTCGCGGAGTTTAGGCGAAGCCTTGCGCCGGTAGAACATCATCATCGTCACCACACCGTCGTGCTGACGGATCTCATCCCCGATGCTTCACTGGATTGGAGCCCGGGGGACATCATCGAGCTGGACGTGTGCTGAACACGGAGGTGCCGTACGTTCGGTGCTTGGATCGGTCGATTCGTGAAGACGTACGACTACATCAACCGTGTTGTCATAACGCTTCCGCTTAACGGTCTACGAGGGTACATAGACAACACTCTCCCCTCTCGTTGCTATGCCATCACCATGATCTTGCGTGTGCGTAGGAATTTTTTTTGAAATTACTACGTTCCCCAACAGGGATATCACAATATCTCTTATTTAATTAATGCATCTATATACTTGATAAAGGGTGGAAGGCTCGGCCTTATGCCTGGTGTTTCGTTCCACTCTTGCCGCCCTAGTTACCGTCATGCTGGTTTTATGTTCCTTGATTTTGCATTCCTTACGCGGTTGGGTGATTTATGGGACCCCCTTGATACTTCGCTTTGAATAAAACTCCTCCAGCAAGGCCCAACCTTGGTTTTACCATTTGCCACCTAAGCCTTTTTCCCTTGGGTTCTGCAGACTCAAGGGTCATCTTTATTTTTACCCCCCGGGCCAATGCTCATCGTGAGTGTTGGTCCAACTTGTCAGCAGCCGGTGGTCACCAGGGGCAACTCTGGGCTGGCCTACCGGAAGTTTGGATAATCCGGTGTGCCCTGAGAACGAGATATGTGCAGCTCCTATCCGGATTTGTCGGCACATTCGGGCGGCTTTGCTGGTCTTGTTTTACCATTGTCGAAATGTCTTGTAAACCAGGATTCCGAGACTGATCGGGTCTTCCTGGGAGAAGGTATATCATTCATTGACCATGAGATCTTGTGATGGGCTAAGTTGGGACACCCCTGCAGGGTATAAACTTTCGAGAGCTGTGCCCGCGGTTATGTGGCAGATGGGAATTTGTTAATATCCGGTTGTAGAGAACTTGAAACTTGACTTAATTAAAACGCATCAACCGCGTGTGTAGCCGTGATGGTCTCTTTTCGGCGGAGTCCGGGAAGTGAACACGGTCTTGGTGTTATGATTGTGCGTAAGCAGTTTCAGGATCACTTCTTGATCACTTCTAGCTTCACGACCGTTCCGTTGCTTCTCTTCTCGCTCTTATTTGCGTATGTTAGCCACCATATTTGCTTAGTGCTTGCTGCAACTCTACCTCATTACCCTTTCCTACCCTTAAGTTTAAATAGTCTTGATCTCGCGGGTTTTGAGATTGCTGAGTCCTCGTGACTCACCAGATACTATCACAACAGTTGCAGGTGCCGATGATACCAGTGCAGGCGATGCAACTGAGCTCAGATAGGAGCTCAACGAAGATCTTGGTCATTTATATGTTTAGTTTCATGTTGATCAGTAGTGGAGCCCAGTTGGGACGATCGGGGATCTAGCAGTTGGGTTATCTTCTTTTCTTTTGGCTTTGTCCGTAGTCGGACTATGTGTGTACTCTGATTGATGTATGAATTATATGTTCATTGTGTGAAGTGGCGATTGTAAGCCAACTCTTTATCCCTTTCTTGTTCATTACATGGGATTGCGTGAAGATGACCCTTCTTGCGACAAAACCACAATGCGGTTATGCCTCTAAGTCGTGCTTCAACACGTGGGAGATATAGCCGCATCGTGGGGGTTACAAGTCCCCGACTTAGGAGCCCCCTGCTTGATCGAATCGCTGGCGTTGTTGAGTCTAGAACAAAAATGTTTTGATTCTTAGGATTATATATATCAGAGAGTAGGATTCTTTTTGCTCCTCAGTCCCTTCGTCGCTCTCGTGAGGCCTCCTGACGTAGATGTTTTGTCTTTCCTCGCCTCAAATTTCACTAAATTTTTTAGGATCACACGGGTATCTTGGGATCGTTTCGATATTATTATGATGAGAACAATGTTCTTGGTGCCTCCTGACATTTAGGGGTTGTGGCACTGTCCCGGGGAGTTGAGCTCCGAGGTGTTGTCGTCATAATTTTATCGTTGCAGTTCTGGAATACCTGAGTTTCGCCGACATCGAAAATCTTTTTTATGCAGTTGTTGGTGAGATAACCTCGACGCCACCCAGTACTGGGGAGTTCGGGAGTATTTCCATAGCTCATATAGCGGATGCTTTTCGAAGGTTGAGGTACACGATTTTCGGAGTTTTCTTGGTTATGTGTTGACGGATGGATACAGCTGGATGTAGGGATTGTTAGTTTGGGTGAGATATATTGCTTCCCCTGTATTCCCAATACCTGATTGCATAACCAGAAAGTTTTGGGAGTTTTATAGGTGGGAATTCAAGTAGCTCTAGTTTATTTTTTTTCCGACAGATGCATGATATGAGATTGGGGTTCGACGTCTGGTGGTCCGCCTATCCACGGTCGTTTTTTACAGTGGTCTCGTTGTTTCTTAAAGAACCCTTGGCTATGCTGGTTTAGGGACACTTCGTATGTCATGTGCACTGCCTTGTACATGATGGTGCTGTACGATCGAGCCCGTGTGGGCCGCACCACGAAAACTTCGGACGAAATCTCTATCATATTTTTATTTCCGGCTTATTCTGCAAGCCAAATCCTTTGTTTTGTTTTATTTATGGTATTCGAGTTGCTTCGAAGTCAAATGATTAATCCATACCTTTCATAAACGGTGTTCTCATATTGCTATGTGAATACTTATCCTTCTTGATCATCGAGGTTGTCATGTTAATTATTTTCCTACCAGCGTGCTTCTCTTCAAGTGGATCCGATCATTTCAACATCCGCAAGATCAATTCTAAGTTTTCTCAACGGTATTCATTCCATTTGCCGCAAGTTGCCTTCGTTTACCCGCCCTCCCACCCCTTTTTCTTCAAGGACTCATATGTTTTAATCAAGTATCCATTTATTCATGTGAAGTCTCTTCACTCTTTTCAATCAATGTTCTGATCCGGTGATCCCTCGTGAAGATGCTCATTAGCTTCAAGTTCATCATTCTTCATTCTCGTATTCTTTTCCGGTGGATTTAACTCAAGCTTTCGGTGTTGATCATGTCCCTTTCCTCGTTCAAATGCTATCCCATGCCGGTGCATCTCATAATTGTTCACCTCTCTCTCTTCATATCCAAAGTGCCGATGATATCTCAGAAGATTTGTGTTTCCATTCTTAATCCGTTCAAGTTATTTTGAGGTTGTTATCTCATTCAAGCCATTTAATTCAACCGGTGCAATTCCCCCTGAGGGAGTCCTGGACTAGGGGGTGTCTGGACTGCCGGACTATCAATATCCGCCGGACTCCCAGACTACGAAGATAGAAGATTGAAGACTCCGGCTCGTGTCCGGAAGGTACTTTCCTTGGCGTGGAAGGCAAGCTTGGCAATACGGATATGTGGATCTCCTACCATTCTAACCGACTCTGTGTAACCCTAGCCTCTCCGGTGTCTATATAAACCGGAGGGCCTTAGTCTAGAGGATGAACATTACATCTCAACAATCATACCATAGGCTAGCTTCTAGGTTTAGCCTCCTTGATCTCGTGGTAGATCTACTCTTGTACTACCCATATCATCAATATTAATCAAGCGGGGCGAGGGTTTTACCTCCATCGAGAGGGCCGAACACAGGTAAAAACATTGTGTCCCTCGTCTCTAGTTACCATCCGCCTAGACGCACGATTCGGGACCCCTACCGAGATCCGCGGTTTTGACACCGACATTGGTGCTTTCATTGAGAGTTCCTCGTGTCGCGTCCCGATAGGCCCGATGGCATCTTCAACCATGAGCGCTGTCGGTGAGACTTTTCTCCCGGACAGATCTTCAGATTCGGCGGCTTTGCATGCGGGCAATTCTCTTGGCCATCTGGAGCAGATCGAAGCTTCGCCCGCCGTCAGTCGATTCGAAGCTTGAACTTCACGGCCGATGACCGCGGAGACTTGATCTTGACGGACTCGAGCCACAGCCAAAGCGCGCCGCCTTTGTGGCGATGGGCATGATCTAGCTCTGCCACGGACGGTGCTTTGGTGGCGCTTTTCGGATCCGCTCCGGCCACTAGCCCGGAGCCGATTGCCCATGTCGAGGGCGGTGGATAGAGCGCGCCACTGGGGCTTCAACATCCACGGAGATGGGCGAATACCAATCTTGTCCCTGCGAACTTCGTGATCCCGAGGCGCGGACTCCGAGCCTCCCGCGCCCCGCCAATTAAACCGGATTGGGCGCGGTTATGGAATTCACCGCCGCGGACATCTTCCAAAGACTCGCCTTTTGGCGATATCCTGAATTCTCTGAAGCATCTCTCGCTATCGGAGAATCTGGCGGACTATGGCGGGGCGGTTGGAGTTCGGACGACGAAGAAATTCAGAGCCCACCCACCACCCACTTTGTAGCCGCGCCGAGGATCTAACCGACATGCTAGACTACGACTCCGATGACATCGGCGCTATGGACGGCGATGCCGGAGGCGAACAGACCCAGCGCCCACGAGGCGCTGGAAGGCCACCTCGTAATCTGACGTCTACATGGTGGATACCCCAAAAGAAGGGATGGCGAAAAAGCAGCGGAGGAAGATTCTCTAAAGAAGCAGCCCAAACGCCCGGCGTCGTGGCGCCGCTCTAAATCCTGCCACAACAAGAATGGAGATTCCGGCACGGAGACAATAACACTCCGGAGAGTGCGAAGGCGATCCTCCGCAAGACTCAGCGCGCGGGAGGGCGCAAGCAAGCCCTCACGACAGGGCGGCAGACGAAGGGGTTGAGGATGATGACTATATGCCTCCCTCTGAAGACGAAGCAAGCCTCAACGATGATGAATTCGTCATACCCGAGGATCCCGTCGAACAAGAGCGCTTCAGGCGCAGGCTCATAGCCACGGCAAATAGCCTAAAGAAAAAGCAGCGACAACTCCAAGCTGATCAAGATCTGCTAGCCGATCGATGGACTGAGGTCCTCGCGGCCGAAGAGTATAAACTCGAACTCCCCTCCAAAAGTTACCCAAGACACAAGCTGCTCCCCCGATTAGAGGAGGAAGCATACATACCTTCATCACCGGCGCAAGACGACATGGCTGACCGACCACCCGTGGTCGCGACAGAGAGGCATTCAGGCCCCGGCCAAGACCGTACCCGACATCGATCCAAAGTACGAAGCCAAAAGGAACGCGCGGACTTGCGAGACATATTGGAGGACAAAGCAAGACAATCCAGATCCATCTATGGATCACGTGGGCGCCCACGACCCCGACGAATACCATCGCTACGGACATAACGCCGCCGGGCCATTTATAGCGAGATAGCGCTCCCTCGAGCTGCGTCGCGATATTGCTCAATATAGGGGCGCCGCACACCCGTTATGCTTCACTGATGAAGTAATGGATCATCAGATCCCCGAAGGGTTCAAACCCGTAAATATCGAATCTTACGATGGTACAACAGACCCCGCGGTGTGGATTATCTTCTCCACATCCATATGGCCCGCGGCGACGATCTCCACGCCATCAAATATCTCCCACTCAAGCTTAAAGGACCAGCTCGACATTGGCTTAACAGCCTGCCCACAGAGTCAATTGGGTGTTGGGAAGACCTGGAGGCCGCATTCCTTGACAACTTCCAAGGTACATATGTGCGACCACCAGACGCCGATGACCTAAGCCACATTATTCAGCAGCCAGATGAATCGGCGGACAATTTCGGACACGGTTCTTGACAAAGAAAAATCAAATCGTCATCGTCCGGATCGGAGGCCCTTGCAGCCTTCAAACATAACATCCGGGACGAATGGCTAGCCCGGCACAGGGCGGGAGAAGCCAAAATCCATGGCAGCCCTCACATCGTTAATGACCGCTTTTGTGCGGGAGAGGACAGTAGCTAGCCCGCAGCAGCAATCTCCGCAAAAATTCTAGCAGTCCGGACACTAAGGACAACCACGGCAGTCACGTCGAATCAAAACAAACGCCGCATTAACTGGCGGCGACAAAGAGGATCTGACGGTCAATGCGGATTCGAGGCTCAAACCCGGTCAGCGGAAGAAGCCATTTAAAGAACAACTCCGGGTCCGTCCAATCTGGACCGAATACTCGACGCCGATGCGGATACATGGCACCCAAAAGCCAGCTAATCACACCAATAGAGATTGTTGGGTGTTCAAGCGGCTGGCAAGTTAATTGCGAACACAATGACAAGGGGCTAAATAAGCGGCGGCGAGGAAGAGACCCCCGCCCGAACAATAGAGGACGAAGGGTTTCCCCCACAAGTGCGGACGGTGAATATGATTTACGCGACCCATATACCCAAGAGGAGAGGAAGCACGCACCACGGGCGTCTATGCAATGGAGCGATCGCCCGAAGTTCAATCCATGGTCCTCTGTCCGATCACTTTCGATCGACGAGACCATCCGACTAGCATCGCCATGGCGGATTCGCCGCATTGGTCTTAGACCCAATCGTCGATGGATTTCACCTCACAAGAGTCCACGATGGCCGGCGGCAGACTGAACCTGCTTTATCGGGACACGGTCATAAAATGGGCATAGACCCATCCAGATTAAACCTACTAAAACAACCTTTAAAGGTGTCATCCCGAGTGGAAGCCAAGCTATGCAGGCTCAGTCTGCACCGAAGTGGTCTTGGATCCCGGATAATTTCGAGCGAAGAGTTAATCTTGATATAGTCCGTTCGTGGCGGCTATCATGCCTGCTCGGACGAACCGTGTTGCCAAATTCAGCGGTGCCGCATTATGCATACCTAAAACTCAAGATGCGGGCCCTTGTGGAGTCATTACGGTCAATGGGAATACGGGCGCTCCTCGAACGGAGGAACATATAGCGGCTCTCATGGCGAAGTCTGAGCAGCCTTCTATGACAATTCTCTAGTCCGGCAATTAAAAGCGGATACATTAAAGCGCCCGAGCAACACCAACCAAGACCACTGGCGCGATCGAGCATCGCCAGAGTAATGCGGCCCCAACCCCCGCCCGCGCATGATCACTAGAATAACACTCCGCGTACATCATTACGCTTTGGAGATACCATGGGCGCAGGGGAGGGGCTTAACCACAAGGATCAAAGAGTGCGGCTCGACCACACAAGGGGCTCATGCGATCGCCCCCCTTGGCTTTGTTTTTTATCTTTTCTTCTTTTGCATATACAGGACTCCATTAACCAGAAGCCCTGTCCGACGGCGAACTCGCCGGACTCACGATGCAACGATCAGGGATTAAAGAATGCCGCGACGAACACTCAGGTGGTCTCCATTATGAGCATTAAATTCGATTACATACACCAAGTCTGCAGCTTATCCCTGGAGGGGGCATGTTAATTTAGTCCAAATCCCTTGCTTACCGCACTATTTGTATCAGTCCGCTTTATTAGCAGACCTTCTTTCATAAATAACGCAGCACTTCCTTTTTGCAAGTACATTACCTTTTCATTGCAATTGCGTTATCTTTTACACATGTTCATTATATGACATCTTGCACCCGTATACTTTGGTACGGCCGAGTACACCAGGGGCTTCTGTTCCCCAGATTATGGTGTGATTAAGTCCGAACACTTTCACAAGTGCGGCACCCCGAACATATAGCATTATATGAATCAGCTCGAATCATGTCTTGGGTCAATAGTTGGGTTTGCCCGGCTCCCATGTTTTGGTACCTTCGTTCCGTCCGTCGGCTAAGGTAGACTGGAGAACCATCTGCGATTGCGCCCGGTTGAGCCGGGTTAACGCCTCGATGAGAAAGCTAAACCGACCGGCAAGATAAGGCGAGACGGTCGCTGTTCGAGAGGTCTTTTCGGTCCCTAAAGACTCATGCCGCTTGAGCGAAGTTCGGATGATGTCCGACGGCGTGGATAGCGCCCGGATTCGGTCTTCGAATACCGGGGCTTCACCAAATTTAAAATTATAGAATTCTATGGCTAAGTGAGAGTGTTCAAGCATTATAAGTCCGGTTGCCTTGTTCGTCGTGTTGGCGCCTCCTAGATGGACCCAAAATGGGAACAAGAGTGCTCAAGTTTATCACCGAACACCCCAAAGACTCGTGGCTTGGGGGCTGAAGCCAACGACTTGCCATCTCTCGATTTAACAAGCGGCCGCCTGTAAAGTAATATTTTAAATTCAACAAGCGTTGCTCATGGCGCATATCAACGAAGTTTTCAGCGCACAGGATAAAAACACAACAAGTTCACTCAAAGATTACATTAAGGGGGCACTCATCTGCAATATCGCAGGCTCCCTTCAGGACAACTTTATAATATCGCTCCGGCGTGCGATGCTCCTTGCCCGGCGGCGGCGGATCCTTGAGAAGTTTCTCCACATCCAGTTTGCCCCATTGCACCTTTATGCGGGCAAGGGCCCGACGAGCGCCCTCAATGCAAGCGGAGCGCTTGATTACATCCAGCCTGGGGCATGCATCCACCAGCCGCCGCGACTAGGCCAAAGTAGCTGCCGGGCATGGCATGCTCGAGCCATAACGGACTGTGAGGCCCTTCATGGCCTCCTCGGCTGCCTTGTGGAGTTCGACCATTGCTTCACTGGTCGCTTGGGGGCACCGGAAGGCCGGCCTCAGCATACTAAGACCAGAAGACCTTCTCCGTTGAGCTCCCCTCCTCGCCATGATAGAATGCGGCGGCATCAGATGCACTACGTGGCAGATCTGCAAATGCCCCTGGAGAGCTCCGAATTCGGGTAAGTATCCGGTAATTTACATTAACATGCTTGCTCTGCATGAAAACGCCTTACCGCCGCTATCTTCTTCATGTCCTCCACCTCGATGGGCCTTACGGGCCTCGGCCTTGGCGGAATTGGCACTTTCGAGGCGAGGCAAGCTCGGACTCTCGAGTCTTGAGTCACGCTCCAAACTCTCATGCTTTTCCATGAGAGCACGGAGCTCTTGCGAACTTCCGCCACCGGTGCGGTTGCTTTTCTCGCTCAGCCCGTTCGTGGCGCATTGCGTTGACCCGCGGACACGGCATCCTTGAGGCTGCCACCTCGTCGGTGGCCCTGCATTACACATATTATCCTTATTAATTTTGTTTGCAACCAAAACCCTTTTTTGTAAGGTACTTATTTAAAGTGGTGCTATTCACCTTCTTTTTCCTTGAGCTGCCTCTTGGCATGGCCGAGCTCTTGCTCCGACCGCTCAAGGCCCTTCTTCAGCGCCTCGACCTCCGCCGTTAATGCGGCAGAGGTCAACAACGCAGCCTGCAAAACCATATTGACATATTTTTTAGCAACCCTGCGTATATCTTGTTAGATCCTTAGTCCGGCTTTTCTTTCCGAACACCGAACTAAGCATCAGGGGCTACTATCTATGCGGTATTACATTACATTATTTTAAAACTTCTTACCTCAAAGCCTGTTAGAAGGCTGTTGCAGGCTTCGGTCAGCCCACCCTTGGCGAGCTGGACCTTCTCAATCACCGCACTCATGAGAGTGCGGTGTTCTTCCTCGATGGAAGCGCCTTTAAGCGCCTCCAGCAGGTTATCCGGCGCCTCGGTTGGACGGAGGCCACCGGCGCCACAGTCCTGCCCTTCTTTCGAAGGGGTCGCTTGCCGGACTCTGGAACCGCTGCGGGTTCCGAGGTGGAGTCCGGCACGAAGTCCGGGGGGCTGCCTGACGGCACCTCCGGAGCCTCCTCCTGGCGGGTCCCTCTGTGGGATTCCGCCTCGTCGTCCTCGTCGACGCGTGGGGTAGAGGCAGTCGGGATGGAATTTACATCCGACGGCGCCAAAGACCCGCTCATCGAGTCGGGAAGATCGTCAACGGCCGGACTACGGTTAGAATGCGGCATTAGAAGGACACTACATGGCATACAATGTGCGGCATATAAATGATCTGAATACTTACGATCCTGCCGGACGCCTGGCCCTTGGAGGCCACTCTTCCTTGCCAACATTGATGTTGGCGAAACTGTCCGGGGGGATAGTTCTCCCCCTCTTGGACCCTTCGGCCGCCCGGATTTGGGAGGCCTTCCTCTTCCTCTCTCCCTCCTCCGGGAGAGAGTACTCCTCCTCCTCCTCCTCGTCTTTGGGGGAGGAGTCCTCGTCGTCGTCAGACGCCTGATTACGGGAACTCTTTCGAGTCCCCGTGGCCACCTTCTTGGCCTTCTTCTCCGGCACCACGACGGTGCGGAACCAGCAGCCTTGCTAAGCGGGCATCCTTGGTTCTTCGGCATGGGGCCGGGCTGATAAGCAGCAGCCTTCTCCATCGATCTGTCAAAGGAAGAGGCAGATTAAAAACCTCGCTAGAGTCAATCGAACTACTATAAGTGTCCCGTAATGGGGTGAATCACTTACCTCGTCGATCGGAGCTGCAGGCTGAATCGGTCTTGGTCGGCGGATGCGGGAACCGGCGCCCTTGAACAGCACCCTCCAGCGCGCCGTGCGTTGTATCGAAGAGCCCGCTCAACGTCTGGTCTGTTCGGATTAAACTCCCACAGATTAAATGCTCGTTCTTGGCACGGGAGAATCCGCGGAGGAGCATGACTGGACCACGTCGGCGAGCCGGAGCCTATTGCTCACCGGCTTCTTGATGCAGGCTCAAGTCCGTCACCTCCACGGATCACCCCACTGCAAGCCCTTCTCTTTCCGGAGGTGAGCTGCGTGGGGATTCGAGATCTAAATTCGGGGCCGCCGCCCATGTAGGCTCGCGGCTCGGTGATGTAGAACCACCTCGATTGCCACCCCTTGGCGGAGTCCACGAAGGTCCCTTCTAGCCAAGGGGCGTTGGGCGGCTGCCCAACATGGCGCCTCCGCATTCGCTTGCGCCCCTTCACAACCTTGACAGCGTTGAAGGTCTTGAGCCACAGGCGAAGTGGGGCGGATGCGAGAAAGGCCTCGCACATGACGATAAACGCCGAGATGTTGAGGGCGAAGTTGGCGCGGATCATGGAAATCCAGGCCGTAGTAAAACATGAGCCCCGGATGAATGGATGGGCGGAAAGCCCAGTCCAGCGGAGGAAGTGGGGAAGGAAGGCGACCCTCTCATGAGGCCCAGGGGTAGGGATGAGCTGCCCGCGTCGGGCAGCCGATCTGCGATGTCGCCGGAAAGGTACCGGCGTCGCGAAGCTTGGTGATGTCCTCCTCCTTGGCGGTGGAGGCCATCCATTGCCTCCCCTCCGGACATATTCGGAGAAGGGTTGAGGTGAGATGTGCGAGCTTAGGCGTTGGAGCTTGAGTTCGCGAGGGCGGATAAGCAAAGGAGGAAGAAGGCGTGGGTGAGAAGGTAAATCCTTATCCCTTATATATAGGCGGACGAAACTATCGTCCCTCACCGGCTGGTAAAATTCGCTTATCTCCCAAGCGCCACCATCAATGGCGCGGTTGGGTTACCCACGCTGCGTATTGATGAGAATCCGGAATAAGGGAACACGATCTACGCTTGACGGGGCGTGCCAAGAAAACCGCTTCGCTAAGCGTCTTTGAGGTGGTATAGTAATTCGAACAAAAGGCTTGGTGGCGGTGTGATGTCACGCCGCCTAATACGTCAGCAGATTGAATCAGTGTATATGTTTTATTCTCTCTACGTTTGGAATGTGGAATTTATTTTGTAGAGTCGAACACTATCCTGGTGTTCATTATCTTCTCCGGATCATTCAAGGGAGGAACCCGCCTTGCAATGCCGAACACTATGCACGCCGGACTTATCGTCATTGAAGACTGGTTCGAGGCTCTTGAGGAGTCTGGACTAAGGGTGTCCGGACTGCCGGACTATCAATATCCGCGGACTCCCGGACTACGAAGATAGAAGATCGAAGACTCGGCTCGTGTCCGGAAGGTACTTTCCTTGGCGTGGAAGGCAAGCTTGGCAATACGGATATGTGGATCTCCTACCATTGTAACCGACTACTGTGTAACCCTAGCCTCTCCGGTGTCTATATAAACCGGAGGGCCTTAGTGCATGGGGCGAACATTACATCTCAATAATCATACCATAGGCTAGCTTCTAGGGTTTAGCCTCCTTGATCTCGTGGTAGATCTACTCTTGTACTACCCATATCATCAATATTAATCAAGCATGGCGAGGGTTTTACCTCCATCGAGAGGGCCCGAACCTGGGTAAAAACATTGTGTCCCTCGTCTCTTGTTACCATCCGCCTAGACGCACAGTTCGGGACCCCCTACCCGAGATCCGCCGGTTTTGACACCGACACCCCCCTTTCAATCAATCGTTCAATGGTGTATCTTTTAGTGGGCCCTAACCCACAGGTCTTTTCCCTGGATCTTACCTGACTCTTCTAATTATCAGGAGCGATTCTCAAATTCATTTCCAAGTTTGACGTAAGGATGAATTATCATCAGCAAATGTCTTTCTCCAAGATCTTTCAAATTCTTTCATCGTTGGTTCAACCTTTCTAATTTTCATTCCGGAGTGTCTCAACAATTCATGGTGGTGTTTCTCATCGCCATTCTCGGATTTTGAAGACCGAAGAAGAGTTCCTCTTAAATCATTACCCGTTCTTCTAGAGATTCATGGTTCTAGTGTTATGCCATCCTCTCATAATTGCTTTCGATTGTGAGAATTCTTTTCACCCATCCGGAGCAATTCAGGAGTCTTTTCAGTTTGATTCTCCGGAGCCCGTCATCTCAGAATTATTCATTCCAGCTTTCAGCTCTCGTTCTCCAACTCTTACCAGTGCATCGTTCAAGTATTCTCTAATCAGTTCATGATCTCTTCGTTCTCATGTATCTAAATCCCCTCAAGTATCTTCTTTCGTTTCCAATTCTTCCTGGTGAATTGTGCTTTTGCTACTTTCATTTTCAATTCTTACGGTGGTTCGTTCAAGATTTCACTTCCTTCGTTATCATATCAAATATTCGTTGTTTCCAAATCCCACCGGTGGTTCCATCAATACCTTCTCAAGCTTGCGCTATATCTATTTTAATCCTTTCAACGAGAATAAGTAGTATGCCAAATCCATTGCTTGTTATCAATTTAATTTGATGAAGGATAAGCATACAATAAATCTTATTCTTATTTCCTCGAGGTGATTCAATTATTTTCTTCCGAAGATTGTTCATGATGAAGTAATTCTTGGTTCCAAGTTGTTCATCTTTTTTTCCGAAGTTCCAAGTTTTCTCGGTTATCTCGTCGCGAAGCTCCATCTAAATCATTGCAAGGCTTCACCTTGTGTTTTCAACTTCTCTTTCTTTCTATCATCCTTTTATTACCGGAGTTCTTCCTGGAGGCTCTACATGGTGGTTCGTCAAGGATTCTTTTCATTCCTCAATTGTTCATCAAGTTTTCTCTCGAAGTTATGATCTGCCAAGTTACACTCTAAAATAAACATGGTGCTCAACACATGTTTTGTTTTGTGGAGTTCAAGTATTCTTCTTCTTACGTCTGAAGTGCAATTCTTCCTACCTTATCTTTTGAGGCGGTGTTATGTCACTCTTGACAAATTCATTCATGTTTCATGATTCATATGTTGTCAAGAATGAGGTATTTTAAATCCATCAATCTCTTCCTTGGAGTTATCTTGCTATAGGTTTCACCTAAAGCCTTCCATTGGGAATGTTGCTAATTGTGGTGCTTATCAACGATCCAAGTTTCCTCCTATCCTCTCAATGAAAGAAGTTTTCATCTCTTTAGTGTTCTCAATCAATTTAATTGATTCTGTTAGTGGTAGGTCCTTACCTCATAATTTTGGGCTGTTTTCCATAAGACCATTGGAAATCATATGTTTAGTTGTTGATTCTTTCGACAACTTTGTCCTAGCTTTTTGCGTAAGCTTGCTCTTTCCAGTTCCTTGTGGAAGAAGTTCACCTCAAATTGTTCAGACGTTTTTCATAAGCCCACTACAAGCTTTTTCGTTTCGTTGTTGATTTTCCATCAACTCCGTTATAACCTTCTTGGAAGGGTGCTTTCCAAGCTCATTTGTGGCAGAAGTTGGCATTTTCTCCTACATTCTGTTATTTCAATGATCTATCTTCTATTCTTTCTTCCGGAGGCTTTGTGAGGTTGCTCTCGTTGTCCCATCATCTCGTTTTGTCAAGATCATGTTATTTTCTTGCTTATCCATTTAACCGGAGTGTTGTGTTCTCATTCAAGTTCTTCCATCTTATCAAGTTTTGCCTCTCTTTTCAACCAGAGTGCTGTCTGAAATCCTTCTTACCCATTGTGCCATTCTTTCAATAGTTCCGGAGGCAGTGTGTTGTTGATTTCATCAAGTATCATCCCATCTTATCAAGTTCATGTTCTATTCCTTCCATGTTCAACCGGAGTGCTGCCCGAATTCTTCCTCTCTCATCTTGTTTTAACCGGAGTGGTTTTGAATTCTATCTTGTCCATTAAACTCTTGATTCATGTCTTTGCAACTTTCAAGTTCTCGTAATGTTCCTTGTTCCTCTTTTCTAATGGATTGTTTGCAATCTCGTTCATCTCTATTGTACTCTTTCTTTTAAATTGGTCAACCTCTCAAGGTTCGTGGTTTCACTCGTTTGTCGTAGAAGCAACTTTCTTTTACCTCCTCTCCTCCTCTTCCTTTTCCCTCCGGTGCCATCCTAGATCTCGGTACGAGATCCTCTCGTAGTGGTGGAGTGTTGTAACGCCCCAGATACAACTTTCCATATTCGTAACTCCAACTCTTGCCTTTTCCGGAGATGCGATATGATATTTCCTTCGTGGTTGGGTTTTTGTCTTTCGTTTTGCATTTTGTTCATGCATCTCATCTCATTGCATCATGTCATCATGCAATCCTTTTAAAAACTCACATAAATAAATTGTAGGGATCTTCGATCCATTTAAATCGAGGGAAATGCACATGGTGATTTCTCTTTATAACATATATCCTCCCAATATTATTAGGGAGATATATTAAAAATATTCCATTATCTTTGGAATCACCATAACACACATGCAGTTTAAGTTCCATGCATTTTCTATCTCAATTCCTTGCCTCAAACTTTGCCAACAATTCTTATCTCTTTTCTTGAGGCTCCATAAAAAAATCTCAACATTTTGGTCACTCCTAAACCTTGTCTTAGTTCAAACCATTTGAATTAAATTCAAATGGGTTTGAATTTAAATCTTCCATTCGTGCCAACTTATATTTTCTTGGATCAAGCTCATTTTTGTGAGTCTGGGAAAATTATCCGCGTGTCCAACTTTTTCCCCTAACCTCTCTTTCTTTTCATTCTTATCTATATTTTATTTTCATTTTCTTTAGAGTGGGTGAGAGAGAGAAGCCCAGCCGCCACTTGTATCCATCCGGACCAGTTGGCCCAAGGCCCAGCTCCGGCGCCCTTAACCCTAACCGTGGTCCGACCCCCTTCTCTCCTCGATCCCCATCTCCTTCCCCTGCTTGCGCCGCCAGAGAGGAGTGAGAGCCTCTCGCTCGATCCCGCACGAAGGAGCCCCGCGCCTGATCCCCATCATCGCCAGCGCCCCCGTCGCCCGGTCGCCGGACCTCGCCTGGACCCATCAAGCCCCACCACTGGCCTGTTGCCCTGCATCTCCACCGACGCTGTCCATCCCTGCCGCCTGGGTATGCCCCTGCCTCATCCTCCGGCTGGGGTGCTCCAAGATCACGCCCGCCGCTGCAGTTCGCAGCGCCTCTGCCTCCTCGCCATGGCCCCTCGCAAGCTTCCTCCGACGCCATGCCTCGCCTCCTGCCACCCGCGTGCCCCGCTGGGCATGTGTGTGCCCGACGTCCATGGCCTCTCCAGCCTCCAGAAGCAATGCTTCCCTTGCTCCACGCTAAGGCCGACGCCGGCCCCACTTCGTCTTGCTGCTGCTCCGCCGTCGACCTCCTGTTGCTGCAGGACCTTTCCCATCGTGCACTGTTGCTGCTCCGCCATCGACCTCTGATACGTCCATTTTGCATTATGCTTTTATATCGATATTTATCGCATTATGCTTTTATATCGATATTTATAGCATTATGGGCTATTACTTCACGATATGTCACAATACTTATGGCTATTCTCTCTTATTTTACAAGGTTTACCATGAAGAGGGGAATCTTGGCATTTGGAATTCAGGTGGAAAAGGAGCAAATATTGGAGACCTATTCTGCGCAACTCCAAAAGTCCTGAAACTCCACGGAATATCTTAAAAGAAATAAAGAAAATAAATCGCCAAAGATGAAGGCGGGGCCCACACCTGCTCACGAGGGTGGGGCGCGCCCTCCCCAGGCGCGCCCCCTACCTCGTGGGCCCCTGGTGGATCTCCGACGCCCATCTTCTCCTATATGAAGTCTTTCAATGAGAAAAAATAATAAGCAACCTTTGGGACGAGACTCCGCCGCCACGACAGTACCTTGGCGGAACCAATCTAGGGCTCAAGCAGGCTGTTCTGCGGGGACACTTCCCTCCGGGAGGAAATCATCACCATCGTCATCACTGCGCTCCTCTCATCGGGAGAGGGCAATCTCCATCAACATCTTCATCAGCACCATCTCATCTCCAAATCCTAGTTCATCTCTTGTATCCAATTCTTGTCTCCAAGTCCGGGATTGGTGCTAGTAGGTTGCTAGTAGTGTTGATTACTCCTTGTAGTTGATGCTAGTTGGTTTATTTGGTGGAAGATCATATGCTCAGATCCTTTATGCACATTATTACCCCTCTGATTATGAACATGAATATGCTTTGTGAGTAGTTACGTTTGTTCCTGAGGACAAGGGAGAAGTCTTGTTATTAGTAGTCATGTGAATTTGGTATTCGTTCGATATTTTGATGAGATGTATGTTGTCTAACCTCCTGTGGTGTTATGTGAACGTCGACTACATAACACTTCACCATTCTTTGGGCCTAGAGGAAGGCATTGGGAAGTAATAAGTAGATGATGGGTTGCTAGAGTGACAGAAGCTTAAACCCTAGTTTATGCGTTGCTTCGTAAGGGGTTGATTTTGATCCATATGTTTCATGCTATGGTTAGGTTTACCTTAATACTTTTGTTGTAGTTGCGGATGCTTGCAATAGAGGTTAATCATAAGTGGGATGCTTGTCCAAGTAAGGGCAGTACCCAAGCACCGGTCCACCCACATATCAAATTATCAAAGTACGAACGCGAATCATATGAGCTTGATGAAAACTAAGCAGCGATATTCCCATGTGTCCTCGGGAGCGCTTTTCCTATTATAAGAGTTTGTCCAGGCCTGTCCTTTGCAACAAAAAGGATTGGGACACCTTGCTGCACTTTATTTACTTTTGTTACTTGTTGCTCGTTCAATTTATCTTATCACAAAACTATCTGTTGCCACTTATTTTAGTACTTGCAGAGAATACCTTGCTGAAAACCGCTTATCATTTCCTTCTGCTCCTCGTTGGGTTCGACACTCTTACTTATCGAAAGGACTACGATAGATCCCCTATACTTGTGGGTCATCAAGACTCTTTTCTGGCGCTGTTGCCGGGGAGTGTAGCGCCTTTGGTAAGGAAAAATTTATATAGTGTGCTGAAATTTTTTGTCACTTGTTACTATGGAAAGTGAATCTCCGAGGGGCTTGTTCGGGGTATCTTCACCCCGTCCAGTAGAGCAAAGATTTGCTCCTCAACCTACTAAACCTATTGAAAATGAAACTCCTTTTGAAATTCCTTCGGGTATTATGGAAAAACTGATGGCTAATACTTTTACAGGAGATGGAACAAAGCATCCTGACGAGCATCTACGCTATTTGGATGATATTTGTGGATTATTTAAGCTTGCAGGTATACCCGATGATGTTGTTAAGAATAAGGCTTTCCCTTTATCTTTAAAGGGAGACGCATCGACATGGTATAGGCTATGTGATGATACGAGATCATGGAACTATAAAAGAGTGAAATTGGAATTTCATCAAAAGTATTACCCTATGCATCTTGTTCATCATGATCGCAATTATGTATATAATTTTTGGCCTCGCGAAGGAGAAAGCATCGCTCAAGCTTGGGGGAGGCTTAAATCCATGTTATATTCATGCCCCAATCATGAGCTCTCAAAATTGACAATTCTTCAGAATTTTTATGCTCGGCTCTCTGATAATAATAAAACCATGCTCTATACTTCTTGTGCTGGCTCTTTTATGATGAGGCCTATTGAATTCAGATGGAATTTATTGGATAGAATTAAACGCAACTCTGAAGATTGGGACCTCGACGAAGGTAAGGAGTCAGGTATGACACCTAAGTTTGATTGTGTTAAATCTTTTATGGATACCGATATTTTCCGTAAGTTTAGCACTAAATATGGACTTGACTCGAGATAGTAGCCTCTTTACGTGAATCTTTTGCTACTTATGTTGATCTCCCCAAGCGAAGTGGTTTAAATATCATCCTCCCATAGAAGTAAAAGTAGTTGCACCTATTAAAGTTGAATAGGAAACCATCACTTATAGTGATCCTATTGTTCCTACCTCTTATGTTGAGAAACCACCTTTCCCTGCTAGAGTAAAGGATCATGCTAAAGCTTCAACTGTTGTTCGTAAAAGCAATACTAGAACTTATACACCTCTGAGCAAGTCAAAGTAGAACCTAATATTGCTATTGTTAAAGATCTCTTGTCCGATAATATTGATGGGCATGTCATTGAATTCTCTGGTGAAACTGCTAGAATTGCTAAACCCTGTGATAGAGATAAACATAGACCTGTGGTAGGCGTGCCAGTTATTTCTGTTAAAATAGGAGATCATTGTTATCATGGCTTATGTGATATGGGTTCTAGTGCTAGTGTTATACCCATTGACTTATATAAAGAAATTATGCATGATATCGCACCTGCTGAGTTAGAAGATATTGATGTTACAATTAAACTTGCCAATAGAGATACTATAACTGCAATGGGAATTGTTAGAGATGTTGAAGTCTTGTGTGGGAACACCAAATATCCCGCTGATTTTCTTGTTCTTGGTTCTCCACAAGATAGCTTTTGTCCCATTATATTTGGTAGACCCTTCTTGAATAATGTTAATGCTAAGATAGACTGCGAAAAGAAAAGTTGTTACTATTGGCTTGGATGATATGGTTCATGAGTTTAATTTCTCTAAATTTAGTAAACAACATCATGAGGAAGAATTGCCTAGTAAGGATGAAATTATTGGTCTTGCTTCTATTGCTGTACCTCCTAGTGATCCTTTAGAACACTATTTGCTAGACCATGAAAATGAGATGTTCATGAATGAAAGAAGGGAAATAGATGAAGTATTCTTTGAACAGAAACCTATTCTGAAACACAATTTGCCTGTTGAAATCTTAGGGGATCCTCCTCCACCCAAGGGTGATCCCGTGTTTGAGCTTAAACCGTTGCCTGATATTCTTAAGTATGCTTATCTTGATGAAAAGAAAATATATCCTATTATTATTAGTGCTAACCTTTCAGAGCATGAAGAAGAAAGATTATTGAAAACTCTGAAGAAGCACCGTGCCGCTGTTGGATATACTCTTGAAGATCTTAAGGGCATTAGTCCCACTCTATGTCAACATAAAATAAATTTGGAAGCGGATGCCAAACCAGTTCGTGATCCTCAACGACGTTTGAATCCTAAAATGAAAGAAGTGGTAAGAAAAGAAATACTCAAGCTTACGGAGGCAGGTATAATTTATCCGTTGTTGATAGTCGATTGGGTAAGTCCTGTCCATTGTGTCCCTAAGAAGGAGGTATTCTGTTGTCCCTAATGATAAAGATGAATTGATCCGCAAAGAATTATCACAGGTTATAGGATGGTAATTGATTTCCGCAAGTTAAATAAAGCTACTAAGAAAGATCATTACCCCTTACCTTTTATTGATCAAATCCTAGAAAGATTATGCAAACATACACATTATTGCTTTCTAGATGGTTATTCTGGTTTCTCTCAAATACCTATGTCGGCTAAAGATCAATCAAAGACTACTTTTACATGCCCTTTTGGTACTTTTGCTTATAGACGTATGCCTTTTGGTTTATGTAATGCACCTGCTACCTTTCAAAGATGCATGATGGCTATATTCTCTGATTTTGGTGAAAAGATTTGTGAGGTTTTCATGGATGACTTTTCCGTCCATGGTTCCTCTTTTGATGATTGCTTGGGCAATCTTGATCGAGTTTTGCAGAGATGTGAAGAAACTAATCTTGTCTTGAATTGGGAAAAGTGCTACTTTATGGTTAATGAAGGTATTGTCTTGGGGCACAAAGTTTCTGAAAGAGGTATCGAAGTTGATAAAGCCAAGGTTGATGCTATTGAAAAGATGCCATGTCCCAAGGACATCAAAGGTATAAGAAGTTTCCTTGGTCACGCTGGATTTTATAGGAGGTTCATTAAGGACTTCTCAAAAATCTCTCGGCCTCTGACTAATTTTTTACAAAAATATGTACCATTTGTCTTTGATGATGATTTTGTAGAAGCATTTGAAATACTTAAGAAAGCATTAGTCTCTGCACCTATTGTTCAGCCACCTGATTCGAATTTACCCTTTGAAATTATGTGTGATGCTAGTGATTATGCTGTAAGTGCTGTTCTAGGGCAAAGAGTTGATAAGAAATTAAATGTTATCCATTATGCTAGTAAGACTCTAGACAATGCTCGAAGAAATTATGCTACTACTGAAAAGGAACTCTTAGCAGTTGTGTTTGCCTGTGATAAATTCAGGCCCTATATTGTTGATTCTAGAGTACCTATTCATACGGATCATGCTGCTATTAAATATCTTATGGAAAAGAAAGATGCAAAACCTAGACTCATTAGATGGGTTCTCTTGCCGCAAGAATTTGATTTGCATATTGTTGATAGAAAAGGAGCTGAGAACCCAGTTGCAGACAACTTGTCTAGGCTAGAGAATGTTCTTGATGACCCACTACCTATTGATGATAGCTTTCCTAACGAGCAATTAAATGTCATAAGTACTTCTCATAGCACTCCGTGTTATGCTGATTATGCTAATTATATTGTTGCTAAATTTATACCACCTAGCTTCACATATCAACGAAAGAAAAAGTTTTTCTATGACTTGCGACATTACTTTTGGGATGACCCACATCTTTATAAAGAAGGAGTAGATGGTGTTATTAGACGTTGTGTACCTCAGCATGAACAGGAACAGATCCTACGCAAGTGTCACTCCGAAGCTTACGGAGGGCATCACGCTGGAGATGGAACTGCACATAAGGTATTGCAATCCGGATTTTATTGGCCTACTCTCTTCAAGGATGCCCGTAAGTTTGTTTTGTCTTGTGATGAATGTCAAAGAATTGGTAATATCGATGAGCGTCAAGAAATGCCTATGAATTATTCACTTGTTATTGAGCCATTTGATGTTTGGGGCTTTGATTATATGGGACCTTTTCCTGCCTCTAATGGTTACACTCATATTCTAGTTCTTTGTTGATTACGTTACTAAGTGGGTAGAAGCTATTCCAACTAGTAGTGCTGATCATAACACTTCTATTAAAATGCTTAAGGAAGTTATTTTTCCGAGGTTTGGAGTCCCTAGATACTTAATGACTGATGGTGGTTCACACTTTATTCATGGTGCTTTCCATAAGGTGCTTGCTAAATACGATGTTAATAATAGAATTGCATCTCCTTATCACCCGCAGTCTAGTGGTCAGGTGGAGCTGAGCAATAGAGAGCTCAAATTAATTTTGCAAAAGACTGTCAATAGGTCTAGAAGGAATTGGTCCAAAAAACTGAATGATGCATTATGGGCCTATAGAACTGCGTACAAAAATCCTATGGGTATGTCTCCGTATAAAATGGTTTATGGAAAAGCATGTCATTTACCTCTTGAACTAGAACATAAGGCATATTGGGCTATCAAAGAGCTCAATTATGACTTCAAGCTTGCCGGTGAGAAGAGGTTGTTTGATATTAGCTCACTTGATGAATGGAGAACCCAAGCTTATGAAAATGCCAAGCTGTTTAAAGAAAAAGTTAAAAGGTGGCATGATAAAAGGATACAAAAGCGTGAGTTTAATGTAGGTGACTATGTATTGCTATACAACTCTCGTTTAAGATTTTTTGCAGGAAAACTTCTCTCCAAATGGGAAGATCCTTACGTTATCGAGGAGATCTATCGTTCCAGTGCCATAAAAATCAACAACTTCGCAGACACAAATCCGAAGGTGGTAAACGGTCAAAGAATCAAACATTATATCTTAGGTAATCCCATAAATGTTGAAACCAATTTTATTGAAACCGTAACCCCGGAGGAATACATAAGGGACACTTTCCAGAGCATTCCAGACTCCGAAAAGGAATAGGTATGTGGTACGGTAAGTAAACCGACCCCAAAACAATTTTTAAAGCAATATTTCTCCGTTTTGGAATATTTAGAAAAATAGAAAAATAAGTAGCAGTCCGGGGAGGACACGAGGCCTCCACGAGGGTGGAGGGCGTGCCCTACCCCCCTGGCGCGCCCCCTACCTCGTGAGCACCCCGTGTGCCCTCCGGACTCCGTTTTCTTGCATGATACGTATTTTGGTCGGTAAAAATTCATTATATATTCTCTCGAAGGTTTTGACGACCGTATCACGCAAACATCCTCTGTTTTCGTTTCGAGCTGTTTCTGTTACAGATTTGAGGATTCAGGAGACTCGATCATCCTTCTATGAGGGTGAGCCTATGCCATGGAAGGTGGACGACAAGCTTCCATCATCAACAACACCTCCACTGCCAATAATAAAGAAGGAGATATAATCACATGAGTATGGGCACTCCCCTTGGCAACTGCCAAGCTTGGTGGAGGTGCCCCGGTATCGTATCACCATCACAACTCCTATCTTTACCGTTTTTCTTAGTTCGATCCTATTAAGTAGTATCTTGATTTAGTACAATAAAGTCATGGCACGATCTAGTTTTGAGTTTTGCTTTATGATCCCTCTATGCAATTGAGTCCGAGAGCTATATATAATAAAGAGTAGTGTTGCGTCAAGGGCTTGATTACTTTGCCATGATCTTGGGTGAATAAAGAAAAGAATAAAAAGAAACAAAGAGTTTATATTGATCTTAGTGAAAGTAATGACTCCACATAGAAATAGTATGATGATTAAAAGTTGTTGGGAGTTGGCAAATATAGCTTTGGTCATCGTTGCAATTAATAGGAAGTAATAAGTAGAGAGAGGTTTCACATATAGATATATTATCATTGACATCTTTTATGATTGGGAGCACTCATTAAAATATGACATGCTAAAGAGTTGATGTTGGACAAGGAAGACAATATAATGAGTTATGTTTTCTTACATCTGCGATAAAGTATGTTGTCATGGTTCCTCTACCGTGTTGAGCTTGCCTTTCCCCCTCATGCTATCCAAATTCTCAGCACCAAGTAGAGATACTACTTGTGCTTCCAAATACCCTTAAACTAGTTTAGCCATGAGAGTCCACCATATCTACCTATGGATTGAGTAAGATCCTTCAGGGCATGTTCGGTTAATCCCCACCGCAAGGAGATTGGAGAGGAATGGAGGGATTTGAGCTGGATTTTGACTTGATGGGGATTTAATCCCTTCCAATCCCCTTCAAACCCCTTGAAATCCTATGAAACCGAACAAGGCCTCAAGTAAGTTGTCATCGGTGCAAGCAATAAAAATTGCTCTTTAAATATGCATGACTTATTAGTGCAGAGAAATAAGCTTTGTACGAACTTGTTGTGGACGCAATAAAAGCGACGGACTGCATAATAAAGGTTCACATACAAAGTGCAATATCAAGTGACGTTCTTTTGCATTAAGATTTTGTGCATCCAACCATAAAAGTGCATGGCAACCTCTGCTTCCCTCTGCGAAGTGCCTATCTTTTATTTTTATCCTCTACTTTATGCAAGAGTCACGGTGATCTTCACCTTTCCTTTTTCATTTTATCCTTTGGCAAGCTCAGCATGTTGGAAAGAACATGATATATATATATATATATATATCTAATTGGATGTGGGGGAGCATGAATTATTATTGTTAACATTACCCTTGAGGTAAAAGGTTGTGGGGCAAAACTATAAGCCCCTATCTTTCTCTGTGTCCGGTTAAAACTCCGTAACCACAAGTATTGTGTGAGTGTTAGCAATTATGAAGGACTAAGTGATAGTTGAGTATGTGGACTTGCTTTTAAGCTCTGACATAGACTCGTTCCGATGTTATGATAAATTGCAATTGCTTCAATGACTGAGGGTATAATTTGTTGGTGCTCAATAAGGTTTATGATTCATACTTTGGCTTTGTGAAAAGATCATCACCTGTACATAAGTAATCATATGACAAATCTATATATGTTGCTGTTATGAAAATAATCATGATGCCTTCATGTCCGTATTTTATTTTTCTCGATGCCTGTACTTCTAAACATGAGGACATATTTATTGTTATCGGCTTTTCGCTTGAGGACAAGCGAGGTCTAAGCTTGGGGGAGTTGATACGTCCATTTTGCATTATGCTTTTATATCGATATTTATAGCATTATGGGCTGTTACTTCACGATATGTCACAATACTTATGGCTATTCTCTCTTATTTTACAAGGTTTACCATGAAGAGGGGAATGCTTGCAATTGAATTCTGGCCGAAAAGGAGCAAATATTGGAGACCTATTCTGCAACTCAAAAGTCCTGAAACTCCACGGAATATCTTAAAAGAAATAAAGAAAAATCGTCGCCAAAGATGAAGGCCGGGGCCCACACCACTGCTCACGAGGGTGGGGGCGCCCTCCCCAGGCACGCCCCTACCTCGTGGCCCCCGGTGGCTCTCGGCGCCCATCTTCTCCTATATGAAGTCTTCGATGAGGAAAAATAATAAGCAACCTTTGGGACGAGACTCACGCCACGAGGCGGAACCTTGGCGGAACCAATCTAGGGCTCAAGCAGAGGCTATTCTTGGGGACACTTCCCTCAGGGAGGAAATCATCACCATCGTCATCACCAGCGCTCCTCTCATCGAGAGAGGGCAATCTCCATCAACATCTTCATCAGCACCATCTCATCTCCAAACCCTAGTTCATCTCTTGTATCCAATCACTACTAGGGAAAAGCCTAGCAGCATCGCGGGTTTTAGGCCTATTAGCGGTAGCTGGTACCAAGGCTACTAATAAGCCTTCTGACTAACTTATAGCGATGGCGGGTGCCACCAGCCTTCTGACTAACGATATAGCGAGAGCGGGTTTAAACCCACGCTACTACTAATCTGTAATCTCGGAATATTTTTTTGAATTTTTTCGAATTTTTCTTTGATTTTTTTTCAAAATTTTCAAATCTCTGAATTATTTTAACTCAAATCTCTAATCACCCCTAATCGCTACTCAATTTAATCTCTAATCACCCCTCATCATTCCAAATCATCTAACTTCCCGGACGGTCACCCATCCTCTCACTACTCTAGCCTGAGCACGCTTAACTTCCGGGTTCTATTCTCCCTCGTTTCCAAGTCTGCACTTGTTGTTTTCCTAACAATAGTGAGATGTCAATCCTATTAACCTCAGGAATTTAGCTTGAGCATGAAGTCACACATTTCACTGTTTGAGTTTGAAACTATTGTTCTAAAAAATTAGTAACACTAATATTTCTTGAATAATTAGTTTGACCACAGTTTGACCAGATTTGACCACAGTTTGACCAGATTTGACCACAGTTTGACCATAGTTTGACCAGATTTGACCAAAATTCAAAAAAACTAAAATAATTATTTATTAACACTAATATTCTTGAACAATTAGTTTGACCATAGTTTGACCAGATTTAACAAAAATTAAAAAATAATAATTTTTTTGAATTTTTTTGCCTCTAGATCTTAAAAGCCCGTAACTTTTTTTTACATTAGGCTTTTGAGGATTTTGAAAACGTTTAATGAGGTTCCCCGATTAAATTCGGATGTAACTTTTCGAGTAGATGCTTTTCATATAAAAACTTTTTCATCCGAGTTCGTATGCAAAAGTTATGGCCATTTACAAATTTCGGAGATTTTGCAAATAAAGTCGAAATTCATATTTGTAAATTTTCCCAACAACTAGACCACATATCACATGGGAAACTTATTTTCTTTTATTTTTTGACATTTTATCATTTTCTTTTATTTTTTAAAAACTGCAAAGGCGGTCCACGGGGTAGACTTTGCCAAATAGGCGGAACCTCGCTACTACTATGATGACGATTAGCGATGGCGGGTTTTAACCTCGCTACTACTAAGTTGATAGCGATGGCGGGTTAGTAATAGCGATGGTTAAAACCCGCGCTCTTGCTATGAACTTAGCAAAGCGGCGAGGTTAAAACCCTCGCTACTACTATGGCATATCCCGGGGCAGTGATGCACCGCTTAGTAGTAGCGAGGTTACAAACCCTGCTGCTGCTATCAACTTAGTAGTAGCGAGGTTTAAAAACCTGCGCTGCTAGTAAGTAGCAGTAGCGAGGGTTTTTAGCCCTCGCTGCTGCTAAGATTCTGTGTATAGCCTTTTCCCTAGTAGTGAATTCTTGTCTCCAAGTTCGGGATTGGTGCTAGTAGGTTGCTAGTAGTGTTGATTACTCCTTGTAGTTGATGCTAGTTGGTTTATTTGGTGGAAGATCAAATGTTCAGGTCCTTTATGCACATTATTACCCCTCTGATTATGAACATGAATATGCTTTGTGAGTAGTTACATTTGTTCCCGAGGACAAGGGAGAAGTCTTGCTATTAGTAGTCATGTGAATTTGGTATTCCTTCGATACTTTGATATGATGTATGTTGTCTAACCTCTAGTGGTGTTATGTGAACGTTGACTACATAACACTTCACCATTCTTTGGGCCTAGAGGAAGGCATTGGGAAGTAATAAGTAGATGATGGGTTGCTAGAGTGACAGAAGCTTAAACCCTAGTTTATGTGTTGCTTCGTAAGGGGCTGATTTGGATCCATATGTTTCATGCTATGGTTAGGTTTACCTTAATACTTTTGTTGTAGTTGCGGATGCTTGCAATAGAGGTTAATCATAAGTGGGATGCTTGTCCAAGTAAGGGCAGTACCCAAGCACCGGTCCACCCACATATCAAATTATCAAAGTACCGAACGCGAATCATATGAGCTTGATGAAAACTAGCTTGACGATATTCCCATGTGTCCTCGGGAGCGCTTTTCCTATTATAAGAGTTTGTCCAGGCTTGTCCTTTGAAAGAAAAAGGATTGGGCCACCTTGCTGCACTTTACTTACTTTTGTTACTTTTTGCTCGTTACAATTTATCTTATCACTAAACTATCTGTTACCACTTATTTTAGTACTTGCAGAGAATACCTTGCTGAAAACCGCTTATCATTTCCTTCTGCTCCTCGTTGGGTTCGACACTCTTACTTATCGAAAGGACTACGATAGATCCCCTATACTTGTGGGTCATCAACCTCCTGTTGCTGCAGGACCCTTCCCATCGTGCACTGTGGCCGTTATGTTTCTTCTCTCTCAAGGTCGAAAGGACGCCAGTTACACGAGACACCAAGAACCGCTACGATCCCGGAGACTGGATATGCCAAGTACCAGGTCAACAAGGACCGCCAAGTTCGTCTCCCACCGTCTCCGAAATTGCAAAGTACCACTACCGTCACGAGAACGAATACTTCCACTAACGTCGCCACGTGAACAACTACTTCCCACGACGACCGGTGAACGACTACTTCCTCTACATCGTACTGAACCCGAACCGCTCCGAAAATGCACGCTTCGAAGGTATAACCCCGAAATGATCACCCGTGGACGAATGCATGTTGTCTAAGATGAACCGTATGTTTGCACCATGCCCGTTTGCTTCATGCACATTCCTCCTTGTTTGCCATGCCGTCGACCCGTGGGAACCCGGTATCTGGGATCACCCCACCTTCTTTTGCATGTTCCGTACGTCCACACTTTCTTTTGCACCGACATCTCGACGAGTTGTCGGATCATCAAAATGTTGCCGTGGCACCATTTTCGTTGTCGTTGCCGTGGCACCCCTTTCGTTCCGCCATGGTGACCAAATGCTTCATAACATTCTCATGTCAATATTTTCATAAAATTGCATAATACTTGCATATGTCATCCGCCATGATAACAACAATTAAAATGTTTAAAATTGTTGTTGCATTAAATTGCTAACTAACATGGGGATTTTCCGGAATTGTTGTTTGTGTTTCCGGCCTCATTTAAACTTGCCTAAATAGGTAGTTTAATTATGCTTCACCCCTTGCCATGTTTAATAACATTTAATATTGTTGGGTACATAAACGAGAGAGAACTAAATAATTGATGTGGTGTTTCGTCAATATGCAACTCGTTGCATATTGAGCTCCACTTAACTTGTAGTATTGTTTGTTGCACTTTGCCATAACATGCCTCATTAAACCGGACATGCATCATACTTGTTTGTGCATCATGACATGTTTATGCTTGTGTGTTTACCATGTTGTATGCTTCTTTCTGGTTTGCTTCTCTCGTTAGCTTCGGTTTCGTTCCGGAGTCGTGAGGATTCGTTCGACTACGTTCATTTGTCTTCTTCATGGACTCGTTCTTCTTCCTTGCGGGATCTCAGGCAAGATGACCTTTACCCTCGATATCACTTCTATCTTTGCTTGCTAGTTGCTTCGTTCTAACGCTATGCTGTCCTACCTATCACTTGTTTACCATGCCTCCCATATTGCCATGTCAGCCTCTAACCTTTTCATCATTCCTAGCAAACCGTAGCTTGGCTATGTTACCGCTTTGCTCAGCCCCTCTTATAGCATTGTTAGTTGCAGGTGAAGTTGAAGATTGCTTAATTTTGGATCCAGATTATGTTGGGATATCACAATATCTCTTATTTAATTAATTCATCTATATACTTGGTAAAGGGTGGAAGGCTCGGCCTTATGCCTTGTGTTTTGTTCCACTCTTGTCGCCCTAGTTTCCGTCATACCGGTGTTATGTTCCTTGATTTTGCATTCCTTACGCGGTTTGGTGATTTATGGGACCCCCTTGACAGTTCGCTTTGAATAAAACTCCTCCAGCAAGGCCCAACCTTGGTTTTACCATTTGCCACCTAAGCCTTTTTCCCTTGGGTTCTGCAGACTCAAGGGTCATCTTTATTATTACCCCCCAGGCCAATTCTTGTCGTGAGTGTTGGTCCAACCTGTCAGCCACCGGTGGTCACCAGGGGCAACTCTGGGCTGGCCTACCGGAAGTTTGGACAATCCGGTGTGCCCTGAGAACGAGATATGTGCAGCTCCTATCAGGATTTGTCGGCACATTCGGGCGGCTTTGCTGGTCTTGTTTTACCATTGTCGAAATGTCTTGTAAAACGGGATTCAGAGACGATCGAGTCTTCCCGGGAGAAGGTATATCCTTCGTTGCCCTGAGAGCTTGTGATGGGCTAAATTGGGACACCCCTGCAAGGTATAAACTTTCGAGAGCCGTGCCCGCGGTTATGTGGCAGATGGGAATTTGTTAATATCCGGTTGTAGAGAACTTGACACTTGACTTAACTAAAACGCATCAACCGCGTGTGTAGCCATGATGGTCTCTTTTCGGCGGAGTCCGGAAAGTGAACACGGTCTTGGTGTTATGATTGTGCGTAAGCAGTTTCAGGATCACTTCTTGATCACTTCTAGCTTCACGACCGTTCCGTTGCTTCCCTTCTCGCTCGATCTTATTTGCGTATGTTAGCCACCATATTTGCTTAGTGCTTGCTGCAACTCCACCTCATTACCCTTTCCTACCCTTAAGCTTAAATAGTCTTAATCTCGCGGGTTTTGAGATTGCTGAGTCCTCGTGACTCACCAGATACTATCACAACAGTTGCAGGTGCCAATGATACCAGTGCAGGTGATGCAACCGAGCTCAGATAGGAGCTCAACGAAGATCTTGGTTGTTGCTATGTTTTGTTTCATGTTGATCAGTAGTGGAGCCCAGTTGGGACGATCGGGGATCTAGCAGTTGGGTTATCTTCTTTTCTTTTGGCTTCGTCCGTAGTCAAACTGTGTGTGGACTCTGATTGATGTAGGAATTATATGTTCATTGTGTGAAGTGGCGATTGTAAGCCAACTCTTTTTCCTTTCTTGTTCATTACATGGGATTGTGTGAAGATGACCCTTCTTGCGACAAAACCACAATGCGGTGTCGTGCTTCGACACGTAGGAGATATAGCCACATCGTGTGTGTTACAAGGAGGCCGCCGGCCTAGGGGCACGCCCAAGGGGGGGAACCCACTAGGACTCCTAGTCCGAGTATGTTTCCCCCTTCCTTCTCATGGAGGGGAAAGAGGGAAGGGAGAGGGAGGAGGAGAAGGAAAGGGGGGTGCCGCCCCTCCCCTTGTCCAATTCGGACTCCCATGAGGGGCACCCCTTGTGGGCTGCCTCCTCTCTCCCCTATGGCCCATAAGGCCCATTACTTTCCCCGGGGGGTTTCGGTAACCCCTCGGTACTCCGATAAATACCCGAACCACCTCGAAACCATTCCGGTGTCCGAATACCATCGTCCAATATATCAATCTTTACCTCTTGACTATTTAGAGACTCCTCGTCATGTCTGTGATCTCATCCGAGACTCCGAACAATCTTCGGTCACCAAAACGCATAACTCATAATACAAATCATCGTCGAACGTTAAGCATGCAGACCCTATGGGTTCGAGAACTATGTAGACATGACCGAGACACATCTTCGATCGATAACCAACAACGGAACCTGGATGTTCGTATTGGTTCCTACATATTCTATGAAGATCTTTATCGGTCAATTTGCAATGACAACATACGTCATTCCTTTTGTCATCAGTATGTTACTTGCCCGAGATTCGATCATCGGTATCCTCATACCTAGTTCAACACTACAAAATAAAGACACATCCGTGACATTTTGGGCCGAACGAATTTTTTTCTGTCATACTTATGACACTTCTGTGACGATAATTGTGACAAAACCCGGTACCATCATAGATGTGGTGGGCTCCTACTTCTATGACAAAAAATCATGATAGAAAATGGTCTTTTCGTCCTGGGCGGGCCGGAGACACAGCTGCATGACATTGTTTGGGCCATCCATGACGGAAAAAACCATAGTAGAAGCGAGGGCGTGGAAAATATCGGGGTGTTCTCGGTTACGGTGGGTGGTCGGGGCCGAGCGATGCGCGTTTCTCTCGTACACGTACGCGTGTGGGTGCGAGGCGTTGGGCTCTAACTGAACCCGAGTAATTGCACTGCAGGCTACACGTTACTGAACCCGAGCGATCGATCGATGGCTGTTAACTGAACCCGATCGAGCAATTCCTTTGCTACAGCTACTAACTGAAGCCAATCGATGCTGCCTTTGGATGAACAGTGAGCGTTGCTGGGGGGTTTGGATGAATAGTGAGTGGTGGGGGTGGATGAATAAGACCCCGTGGTGTTGCCTCTGGATGAACAGGACCCCGATTGATCGAGCCGGTTGGGGCTGGATGAACAGGACCCCATGGAGGGTTGGATGAACAGGACGACCCCGTGGAGGGCTGGATGAACAGTAGACAGTGGAGGGGTGGATGAACAGTAGCCCGTGGAGGGGGTGGTCGAAGAGGAGCCCGTGGAGAGGGGTGGTTGAACAGTAGCCGGTGGAGTAGCACGCGGTGAAGGCTGGATGAACAGGAGCCCATGGATGAACAGTCGTAGGTAGAGGCTGGAGGAGGTCGACGGTGGATGAACAGTAGCCCGTGGAGGCTGGAGGAGGTCGACGGTGGAGATGAATAGTATCCCGTGGAGTCCTGTTTTGCGGTACGCCACACCCCTCCCAATGAACAGGACTCCCGTTTCAACCGTAGCACTCCAACACAAGTTCGTTTCCTCTGTTTTGTAGTATGCCACACCCCTCCCGATCAGCAGGACCCTGTTTCGACCGTAGGAGGTCCAACACAAGTCCGTTTCCTCCGTTTTGCGGTACGCCAGACCCCTCCCGATGAACATGATCCCATTTTGAACGTGGCCGGTCGAACACAAGGCCGTTTCCTCTGTTCAGCGGTATGCCAGGCCTCGTTTCCATCGCCTGTTCCGTCCAAGCCCTCCCAATGAACACGACGACGCATTCCGTTCCGACCCATCCGGTTGGCTCCCCATGAACACGACGATGAGGTTGTTTCTCCGTTCTGACCCAGCCATGTACACGAGCCCTGGCCGTACGTATGCGCGTGTAGGCGTTTGAAACCCCGCCCGTATGTACGTACATGGTCGTATTTACTTTCTTGCACCCTGGTCGTTGTACGTACGTGTACATGCTATGTGCGCGCCTCTAATACGACACGTGCGCGCCTCTACATCGACCAGTATGTACGTACACGTTCACGGCCAGAATGACAACGCTACGTACACTTCGACCAGGTGGGTCCCGACTGTCAGACACTTCCTTGCGTGCGAAGATGTAGATGGTGGGTCCCAGCAGTCAGGGGGCGAATCGTTTTTTTTTCGGACGCACTTCCTTGCGTGCAAAGATGTAGCTGGTGTGTCCCATCAGTCAGGGCGGAAACGTTTTTTTCATGAAATACGGTGGCCCGTCTGGTGGGTCCCTGCTGTCAGGTGGAGGAATCATTATTTTTCGCATAATAAGTAGGCACTTCCTTGTTGCGGCCGTGGACCCAACTGTCAGCCTCTCCATGTACAATCCACGCCTGATAGAAGTCGTTCCTTGACCATGTTGACCACGCCGCGCTGAGAGCACCAGGGTGGTGGACGACGACGAGGCCTAGGAAGGGAATGACGCGGAGCCGGGGAAGACGCGGCAGTGAATGCCCACGCATAGAGGAGTATGAGGGTTCACTGGTTCGGTTGCGGTGTGAGGCTGCCGTCACCGCAGAATAACATGGGGTGTGGGTGAGTAGAGGGATGGCCTGGCCAGTGGTGGGAGTAGTAGGGGGCAGTGAGGCCTCCGCGGCATCATAGCCGGCCGTGGGAGGCAGGAGCATGCGGCACGATTGGCGCTGCTTTGGGCGGCTGGAGCAAGAAGACCAGAGGTTGAAGAAGCACTACGGCCGTTGGATGGACATCGTATGGTCACTGGAGCTAGAATCGTTCATATTGACTAAAGTTGACAAAGGCCTCCGTCCCAGTCAACATAGTAAGCCCACAAGTCAGCCTCCCACCAAGGTGGGTCCCAGCTAGCAGGGGGAGTATTCATTTTTTGTGCGTAATAAGGAGGCATTTCCGGTGGGTCCGAGCTAACAGCGGGGCGAGGGGGGGGGTCGTTTTTTCGCGAAATACGGTGGCCCGTCCAGTGGGTCCCAGCAGTCAGGGGGGAAACGTTTTTTTGTGAAATACTGGTGGCCCGTCCAGTGGGCCCCTGCTGTCAGGTGGAGGAATAATTATTTTCCGCGTAATAAGGAGGCACTTCCTTGCGGCTGTCGTGGACCTAGCTATTAGCCTCTCCACGTACAGTACTCTTCCGATGGAAGTCGGTCGTTAACCACATTGACCACGCCGCGCCGAGAGCACCACGGCGGTGGACGACGACGAGGCCTAGGAAGGGGACGATGCGGAGCCGGGGAAGACGCGGCAGTGGATGCCCAGGCGGAGAGAATCTGAGGTTCATTGGTTGACACGTTGCCGTCGCGCCGAGAATAACGAGGGTGTGGGTGAGTGGAGTGGAGGGATGGCCTGGCCAGCGGTGGGAGTAGTATGGGGGCTGTGAGGCCTCCGCGGCAGCATAACCATCCACGAGAGGCAGGAGCAGGCGACACGACCGGCGCTGCTTTGAGTGGCTGGAGCAAGAAGACCAGAGGTTGAATAAGCACTATAGCCGTTGGATGGAGATAGTACGGTCACTTGAACTAGAATCGTGCATATTGACTAAGTTGACAAAGCCCTCCATCCCTGTCAACTTAGTAGGCCCACTATATTGGGTCCCAGCTAGCAGGGGTGTATTCATTTTTTTATGCGTAATAAGAAGGCACTTCCTTGCGTGCAAAGATATAGTTGGTGGGTCCGAGCTCTCAGCGGTGGTAACGTTTTTTTCCGCAAAATACAGAGGCCCTTTCGGTGGGTCCCTGCTACGTCTTGAACTTGCGTTGGTTTTCCTTGAAGAGGAAAGGGTGATGCAACAATAGTAGCGTAAGTATTTCCCTCAGTTTTTGAGAACCAAGGTATCAATCCAGTAGGAGGCTCCTCAAAAGTCCCACGCACCTATACAAACAAACAAAGAACTCGCAACCAACACAATAAAGGGGTTGTCAATCCCTTCACGACCACTTTCGAAAGTGAGATCTAATAGAGAAAGTTTGATAAGATAAATATATTTTTGGTATTTTATAATATAGATGCAAAAAGTAAAGATGCAAATAAAAGTAGATTGAAAGCTTATATGATAAAGATAGACCATAGGTTTCACTAGAGGCTTCTCTCAAGATAGCATAAGTATTACGGTGGGTGAACAAATTACTGTCGAGCATTTGATAGAAAAGCGAATAATTATGAGATTATCTAGGCATGATCATGTATATAGGCATCACCAAGTAGACCGACTCCTGCCTGCATCTACTACTATTACTCCACACATCGACCGACTCCTGCCTGCATATAGAGTATTAAGTTCATAAAGAATAGAGTAACGAATTAAGAAAGATGACATGATGTAGAGGGATAAACTCAAGCAATATGATATAAACCCCATCCTTTTATCCTCGATGGCAACAATACAATACGTACCTTGCTGCCCCTATGGTCATTGGGAAAGGACACCGCAAGATTGAACCCAAAGCTAAGCACTTCTCCCATGGCAAGAAAGATCAATCTAGTAGGCCAAACCAAACTGATAATTCGAAGAGACTTGCAAAGATAACTCAATCATACATAAAAGAATTTAGAGGAGATTCAAATATTTCTCATAGATAAACTTGATCATAAACCCACAATTCATCGGATCTCGACAAACACACCACAAAAGAGTTTACATCGAATAGATCTCCACAAGAGAGGGGGAGAACATTGTATTGAGATCCAAAAAGAGAGAAGAAGCCATCTAGCTAATAACTATGGACCCGAAGGTCTGTGGTAAACTACTCACAACTCATCGGAGGGGCTATGGTGTTGATGTAGACACCCTCCGTGGTCGATTCCCCCTCCGGCGGAGCGCAGGTGAAGGCTCCAAGATGGGATCTCGTGGATACAGAAGGTTACGGTGGTGGAAATTGTGTTTCGTTGGCTCCCTGGATGTTTTTGGGGTACGTAGGCATATATAGGAGGAAGAAGTACGTCGGTGGCCTCCCGAAGGGCCCACAAGACAGGGGGGGCATGCCTTGTAGGGGTGGGCGCGCCCTCCTATCTCGTGGCCACCTCAGCTGCTTCTTGACTTGCACTCCAAGTCCTCTGGATCATGTTCGTTCCAAAAATCATGCTCCCGAAGGTTTCATTCCATTTGGACTTCGTTTGATATTCCTTTTCTTTGAAATACTGAAATAGGCAAAAAAACAGCAATACGGGTTGGGCCTCCGGTTAGTAGGTTAGTCCCAAAAATGATATAAATGTGTAAAATAAAGCCCATAAACATCCAAAAGGGGTAATATAATAGCATGGAACAATAAAAAATAATAGATACGTTGGAGACGTATCAAGCATCCCCAAGCTTAATTCCTGCTCGTCCTCGAGTAGGTAAATGATAAAAATAGAATTTTTGATGTGCAATGCTACCTAGCATAATTCTCAATGTAATTTTCTCTATTGTGACATGATTGTTCAGATCCAAATGATTCAAGATAAAAGCTTATAAAACATAAAAATAATAATGCTTTGAAGCATACTAACAAATAATCATGTCCTATCAAAATAGCATAGCCAAAGAAAGCTTATCCCTACGAAATCATATAGTTAGGCCATGCTTCATTTTCATTACACGAAATACTCCCATCATGAACAACCCCAATGATGAGCCGAGCAATTGGTTCATACTTTTCAACGCGCTTCATCTTTTTCAACTCTTACGCAATACATGAGCGCAAGCCATGGACATAGCACTATGGTGGTAAATGGTGGTGGTTGTGAGGACAAAAAGAGGGAGAAGATAGTCTCACATCAACTAGGCATATCAACTGGCTATGGAGATGCCCATCAATAGATATCAATGTGAGTGATTAGGGATTGCCAAGCAACGGATGCACTAGAGCTATAAATATATGAAAGCTCAACAAAAGAAACTAAGTGGGTGTGCATCTAACTTGCTTGCTCACGAAGACCTAGGGCATTTTGAGGAAGCCCATCATTGGAATATACAAGACAAGTTCTATAATGAAAAATTCCCACTTAGTATATGAAAGTGACAACATAGGAGACTCTCTATCATGAAGATCATGGTGCTACTTTGTAGTGCAAGTGTGGAAAAAGAGATAGTAGCATTGTCCCTTCTCTCTTTTTCTCTCATTTATTTTTTTCTTTTTTTTCTTTTTTTCTTTGGCCTTCTTTTTTTCTTTTTGGCCATTCTCTTTTTTTTTTTCTTTTTCTCTTTTTTTTTCTTTTTGTAAAGTCCGAAGTCTCATCCCGACTTGTGGGGGAATCATAGTCTTCATCATCCTTTCCTCACTGAGACAATGCTCTAATAATGAAGATCATCACACTTTTATTGATTTACAACTCAAGAATTACAACTCAAAGCTAGAACAAAATATGACTCTATATGAATGCCTCCGCCGGTGTACCAGGATATGCAATGAATCAAGAGCGACATGTATGAAAATTATGAAGGTGGCCTTGCCACAAATACGATGTCAACTACATGATCATGCAAAGAGCAATATGACAATGATGGAACGTGTCATAATAAATGGAACGGTGGAAAGTTGCATGGCGATATATCCCGGAATGGCTATGGAAAGGCCATAATAGGTAGGTATGGTGGCTTTTTTGAGGAAGGTAAATAATGGGTGATACCGGCGAAAGTTGCGCGGTATAATAGAGGCTATCAAAGTGGAAGGATGAGTGTGCGTATATCCATGGACTCACATTAGTCATAAAGAACTCATATACTTATTACAAAAGTCTACTTTGCCCTCGAAGCAAAGTACTACTACGCATGCCCCTAGAGGGATAGATTGGTAGGAAAATGAAGGAAATATGCCCTAGAGGCAATAATAAAGTTATTATTTATTTCCTTATTTCATGATAAATGTTTATCATTCATGCTAGAATTGTATTAACCGGAAACATGATACATGTGTGAATGTATAGACAAAACAAGATGTCACTAGTATGCCTCTACTAAGACTAGCTTGTTAATCAAAGATGGTTATGTTTCGACCATGAACAAAGAGTTGTTATTTGATTAACAAGGTCACATCATTAGTAGAATGATCTGATTGACATGACCCATTCCCTTAGCTTAGCACACGATCGTTTAGTATGTTGCTCTGCTTTTATCCATGACTTATACATGTTCTGTAACTATGAGATTATGCAACTCCGTTTACGGAGGAACACTTTGGGTGCTACCAAGCGTCACTGGCGTAATCGGGTGATTATAAAGGAGTACTACAGGTGTCTCCAAAGGCAGATGTTGGGTTGGCGTATTTGAGATTAGGTTTTGTCACTCCGATTGTCGGAGAGGTATCTCTGGGCCCTCTCGGTAATGCACATCATGAAGCCTTGCAAGCACTACAACTAATGAGTTAGTTGTGAGATGATGTATTACGGAGCGAGTAAAGAGACTTGCGGTAACGAGATTGAACTAGGTATTGGATACCGACGATCGAATCTCGGGCAAGTAACATACCGATGACAAAGGAACAACGTATGTTGTTATGCGGTCTGACCGACAAAGATCTTCGTAGAATATGTAGGAACCAATATGGGCATCCAGGTCCGCTGTTGGTTATTGACCGTGAATGGTTCTAGGTCATGTCTACATTGTTCTCGAACCGTAGGGTCCTGCACGCTAAGGTTTCGATGGCGATGTTATTATGAGTTTATGTATTTTGATGTACGAAGGAGTTGAGTCCGGATGTGATCACGGACATGACGAGGAGTCTCGGAATGGTCGAGACATAAAGATTGATATATTGGAAGCCTATGTTTGGAGTTGGAATGGTTCGTAAAACGGAATTTATCGGAGTACCGGAGGTTACGGAACCCCGGGAGGTGAATGGGCCTCGATGGGCCTTGGTGGAAAGGAGAAGGGCAGCCCAAGGTGGCGCGCCTCCCCCTTTCCCTAGTCCTACTAGGACTAGGAGAAGGGCCGCCCCCCTCTCTCTTTCCCTCCAGGAATCCTAGTCCAACTAGGATTGGGGAATCCTACTCCAGAGGAGTAGGACTCCCTGCGCACCTCCTTTGGCCGCCGCCCCTCCCCGGCTCCTTTATATCTGAGGGGGGGGGCACCTAGAACACACAAGTTGATCGTGAGATCGTTCCTTAGCCGTGTCGGTGCCCCCTCCACCATATTCCACCTCGGTTATACTGTCGTGCGAAGCTTAAGCGAAGCCCTGCGCCGGTGAAACATCAAGATCGTCACCACGCCGTCGTCTTGTGGAACTCTCCCTCGACACTCGGCTGGATCGAGTACGAGGGGCGTCATCGAGCTGTCGTGTGTCAAGAACTCGGGCGTCGGATAACGGCGCCGGGATCGGTCGGATCGCGAGGAGAACGTCGACTACTTCCTCTACGTTGTGATCGCTTCGCTTGGGTCTACAAGGGTATGTGGACAACACTCTCCCCTCTCGTTGCTATACATCACCATGATCTTGCGTGTGCGTAGGAAATTTTTGAAATTACTCGTTCCCCAACGATGGCATCCGAGCCTAGGTTTTTCTATGGTTTGATGTTTTGCACGAGTAGAACACAAGTGAGTTGTGGGCGATACAAGTCATACTACCTACCAGCATGTCATACTTTGGTTCAGCGGTATTGTGAGATGAAGCGGCCCGGACCGACATTACGCGACGCTACGCGAGACTGGTTTCACCGCCACGAGCACTCGTTGCTTAAAGGTGACTGGTGGGTGTCTGTCTCTCTCACTTTAGTTGAACCGAGTGTGGCTCGCCCGGTCCTTGAGAAGGTTAAAGCGGAGTCTATTTGACGAAATATCGTTGTGGTTTTGATGCGTAGGTGAGACTGGTTCTTGCTTAAGCCCGTAGCAGCCACGTAAAATTTGCAACAACAAAGTAGAGGACGTCTAACTTGTTTTTGCAGGGCATGTTGTGATGTGATATGGTCAAGATGTGATGCTATATTTTATTGTATGAGATGATCACGTTTTGTAACGAAGTTATCGGCAGCTGGCAGGAGCCATATGGTTGTCGCTTTATTGTATGCAATGCAATGCATACTGTAATGCTTTACTTTATCACTAAGCGGTAGCGATAGTCGTAGTAGCATAAGTTTGGCGAGGCGACAACGATGCTGCGATGGAGATCAAGGTGTCGCGCCGGTGGCGATGGTGATCATGGTGGTGCAACAAGATGGAGATCATGAAGCACAAGATGATGATGACCATATCATATCACTTATATTGATTTGCATGTGATGTTTATCCTTTTATGCATCTTATCTTGCTTTGATTGACGGTAGCATTATAAGATGATCTCTCACTAAATTATCAAGAAGTGTTCTCCCGAGTATGCACCGTTGCCAAAGTTAAATCGTGCCCGGACACCACGTGATGATCGGGTGTGATAAGCTCTCGTCCATCTACAACGGGTGCAAGCCAGTTTTGCACTTGAGAATACTCGGGTTATACTTGACGAGCCTAGCATATGCAGATATGGCCTCGGAACACGGAGACCGAAAGGTCGGCGTGAATCATATAGTAGATATGATCAACATAAGATGTTCACCATTGAAAACTACTCCATTTCACGTGATGATCGGTTATGGTTTAGTTGATTTGGATCACGTGATCACTTAGATGACTAGAGATGTTTTTCTAAGTGGGAGTTCTTAAGTAATATGATTAATTGAACTTAAATTTATCATGAACTTAGTACCGATAGTATCTTGCTTGTTTATGTTTGATTGTAGATAGATGGCTCGTCTTTGTTGTTCCGTTGAATTTTAATGCGTTCCTTGAGAAAGCAAAGTTGAAAGATGATGGTAGCAATTACGGATTGGGTCCGTAATTTGAGGATCATCCTCATTGCTGCCGGAAGAGCTACGTCTGGATGCACCGCTAGGTGCAGAACTCTTGCTAATGCAACCGCAGATGTTATGAGCGTCTGGCGAGCAAAGATGATGACTACTCTATAGTTCGAGTGTGCCATGCTTTACGGCTTAGAACCGGGACTTCAACGGCGTTTTGAGCGTCATGGAGCATATGAGATGTTCCAGGAGTTGAAGTTGATATTCCAACAGAATGCCCGGATTGAGAGATATGAAGTCTCCAATAAGTTCTATAGCTGCAAGATGGAGGAGAATAGTTACATTAGTGAGCATATACTCGTAATGTCCGGGTACTACAATCACTTGACACAATTGGGAGTTAATCTTCCGGATGATTGTGTCATTGATGAATTCTCAATCACGCCACCAAGCTACAAAGGCTTCGTGATGAACTATAATATGCAAGGGTTAGTGAAGACTATACCGAGCTCTTCGCAATGCTAAAGGCTGCGGAGGTAGAAATCAAGAAGGAGCATCAAGTGTTGATGGTCAATAAGACCACTAGTTTCAAGAAGAAAGGCAAAGGGAGAAGAAGGGAATCTCAAGAAGAACAGCAAGCAAGTTGCTGCTCGGAGAAGAAACCCAAGTCGGCCCTAAACCTGAAACCGAGTGCTTCTCGCAAGCGGTAGTCCTTTGGAAGCGGAACTGCCCCAAGTATTTGGCGGATAAGAAGGATGGCAAGGTGAACAAAGGTATATGTGATATACATGTTATTGATGTGTACCTTACTAGAGCTCGTAGTAGCACTGGTATTTGATCTTGGTTCGGTTGCTAATATTTGCAACTCAAGCAGGACTACTGATTGCGAACTCGCAAAGGACGAGGTGACGATGCGCGTGGGAAATGGTTCCAAAGTCGATGTGATCACGGTCGGCACGCTACCTCTACATCTACCTTGGGATTAGTTTTAGACCTAAATAATTGTTATTTGGTGCTGCGTTGAGCATGAACATTATATCTGGATCTTGTTTGATGCGAGACGGTTATTCATTTAAATCGAGAGAATAATGGTTGTTCTATTTATATGAGTAATATCTTTTATGGTCATGCACCCTTGAGGAGTGGTCTATTTCTTATGAATCTCGATAGTAGTGATACACATATTCATAATGTTGAAACCAAAAGATGCAGAGTTGATAATGATAGTGCAACTTATTTGTGGCACTTGCCGTTTAGGTCATATCGGTGTAAAGCGCATGAAGAAACTCCATCTTGATGGACTTTTGGAGTCACTTGATTATGAATCACTTGGCACTTCGAACCGTGCCTCATGGGCAAGATGACTAGAACACCGTTCTCGATCTATGGAGAGAGCAACAGATTTGTTGGAAATCATACATCTGAGATGTATGTGGTCCGATGAATGTTGAGGCTCGTGGCGGATATCGTTATTTTCTCACCTTCACAGATGACTTAAGCGGATATGGGTATATCTACTTAATGAAACATAAGTCTGAAACGTTTGAAAAGTTCAAAGAATTTCAGAGTGAAGTTGAAAATCATCGTAACAAGAAAATTAAGTTTCTACGATCGATCGTGGAGGTGAATATTTGAGTTCTGAGTTTGGTCTACATTTGAAACAATGCGGAATAGTTTAGCAACTCACGCCACCGGAACACCACAAGCGTAATGGTGTGTCCGAGCGTCAGAATCGTACTTTACTAGATATGGTGCGATCTATGATGTCTCTTCTGATTTACCGCTATCGTTTTGGGGTTATGCTCTAGAGACGGCCGCATTCACACTGAATAGAACACCGTCGAAATCCGTTGAGGCGACACCTTATGAACTGTGGTTTAGCAAGAAACCAAAGTTGTCGTTTCTTAAAGTTTGGGGATGCGATGCTTATGTGAAAAAGCTTCAACTGATAAGCTTGAACCCAAATCGGAGAAATGTGTCTTCATAGGATACCCAAAGGAGACAGTTGGGTACACCTTCTATCACAGATCCGAAGGCAAGACATTCGTTGCTAAGAATGGATCCTTTCTAGAGAAGGAGTTTCTCTCGAAAGAAGTGAGTGGGAGGAAAGTGGAACTTGATGAGGTAATAGTACCTTCTCCCTTACTTGAAAGTAGTTAAATCGCAGAAACCAGTTTACGAGACACCTACGCCAAGTAGTGAGGAAGTTGATGATGTTGATCATGAAACTTGAGATCAAGTTTCTGCAGAACCTCGTAGATCAACAGAGTAAGATCCGCACAGTGAGTGTACGGTAATCCTGTTTCGGAAGTCATGCTACTAGATCATGATGAACCTACGAACTATGAAGAAGCGATGGTGAGCCCAGATTCGCAAAATGGCTTGAGGCCATGAAATCGAGATGGGATCCATGTATGAAAACAAAGTGTGGACTTTGGTTGACTTGCCGAGGGTAGGCAAGCAATAGAAAACAAGTGGATCTTCAAGAAGAAGACCGACGACGACGGTAATATTATTGTCTATAAAGCTCGACTTATGCAAAAGGTTTTCGACAAGTTCAAGGGGTTGACTACGATGAGACCTTCTCACCCGTAGCGATGCTTAAGTCCGTCCGAATCATGTTAGCAATTGCGCATTTTATGATTATGAAATTTGGCAAATGGATGTAAAAGCGCCTTCTGAATGGATTTACGGAAGAAGAGTTGTATATGATGCAACGAGAAGGTTTTATCGATCCAAAGGGAGCTAACAAAGTGTGCAAGCTCCGGCGATCCATATATGGACTGGTGCAAGCATCTCGGAGTTGGAATAAACGTTTTGATAGTGTGATCAAAGCATTTGGGTTTGTACAGACTTTTGGAGAAGCCTGTATTTACAAGAAAGTGAGTGGGAGCTCAGTAGCATTTCTGATCTTATATGTGGATGACATATTGCTGATCGGAAATGATATAGAATTTCTGGATAGCATAAAGGGATACTTGAATAAGAGTTTTTCAATGAAAGACCTCGGTGAAGCTGCTTACATATTGGGCATCAAGATCTATAGAGATAGATCAAGACGCTTAATTGGACTTTCACAAAGTACATACCTTGACAAAGTTTTGAAGAAGTTCAAAATGGATCAAGCAAAGAAAGGGTTCTTGCACGTGTTACAAGGTGTGAAGTTGAGTCGACTCAATGCCCGACCACCGCAGAAGATAGAGAGAAAATGAAAGATGTTCCTATGCTTCAGCCATAGGCTCTATCATGTATGCAATCTTGTGTACCTGACTGATGTGTGCCTTGCTATAAGCCTAGCAGGAGGTACCAAAGTAATCCAGAGTGGATCTTTGGACAGCGGTCAAGAACATCTGAAATACGAAAAGGACGAAGGATATGTTTTCGTATATGGAGGTGACAAAGAGCTCATAAATGGCAGTTACGTTGATGCAAGCTTTGACAACGATCCGGACGATTCTAAATCGCAGACCGGATCGTATTTACACTAAGCGGAGGGCTGTCGGTTGGTGCAGTTCTAAACAAAGCGTCGTGGCGGGATCTACATGTGAAGCGGAATACATAGCAGCTTCGGAAGCAGCTAATGAAGGAGTGCGGATGAAGGAGTTCATATCCGATCTAGGTGTCATACCTAGTGCATCGGGTCCAATGAAAATCTTCGTGACAATCTTGGAGCAATTGCCTTAGCAAAGGAATCCAGATTTCACAAGAGGACCAAACACATCAAGAGACGCTTCAATTCCATCCGGGACTTAGTCCAGACTGGAGACATAGAGATTTGCAAGATACATACGGATCTGAATGTTGCAGACCCGTTGACTAAGCCTCTTCCACGAGCAAAACATGATCAGCACCAAGACTCCATGGGTGTTAGAATCATTACTGTGTAATCTAGATTATTGACTCTAGTGCAAGTGGGAGACTGAAGGAAATATGCCCTAGAGGCAATAATAAAGTTATTATTTATTTCCTTATTTCATGATAAATGTTTATCATTCATGCTAGAATTGTATTAACCGGAAACATGATACATGTGTGAATGTATAGACAAAACAAGATGTCACTAGTATGCCTCTACTAAGACTAGCTTGTTAATCAAAGATGGTTATGTTTCCTGACCATGAACAAAGGAGTTGTTATTTGATTAACGAGGTCACATCATTAGTAGAATGATCGATTGACATGACCCATTCCCTTAGCTTAGCACACGATCGTTTAGTATGTTGCTACTGCTTTTATCCATGACTTATACATGTTCCTGTAACTATGAGATTATGCAACTCCGTTTACGGAGGAACACTTTGGTGCTACCAAGCGTCACAACGTAATCGGGTGATTATAAAGGAGTACTACGGTGTCTCCAAAGGCAGATGTTGGGTTGGCGTATTTGAGATTAGGTTTTGTCACTCCGATTGTCGGAGAGGTATCTCTGGGCCCTCTCGGTAATGCACATCATTGAAGCCTTGCAAGCACTACAACTAATGAGTTAGTTGTGAGATGATGTATTACGGAACGAGTAAAGAGACTTGCGTAACGAGATTGAACTAGGTATTGGATACCGACGATCGAATCTCGGGCAAGTAACATACCGATGACAAAGGAACAACGTATGTTGTTATGCGGTCCGACCGACAAAGATCTTCGTAGAATATGTAGGAACCAATATGGGCATCCAGGTCCGCTGTTGGTTATTGACCGTGAATGGTTCTAGGTCATGTCTACATTGTTCTCGAACCGTAGGGTCCGCACGCTTAAGGTTTCGATGGCGGTTATTATGAGTTTATGTATTTTGATGTACCGAAGGAGTTCGAGTCCGGATGTGATCACGGACATGACGAGGAGTCTCGGAATGGTCGAGACATAAAGATTGATATATTGGAAGCCTATGTTTGGAGTTCGGAATGGTTCCGGGCGAAAACGGGAATTTACCGGAGTACCGGGAGGTTACCGGAACCCCCCGGGAGGTGAATGGGCCTCGATGGGCCTTGGTGGAAAGGAGAAGGGGCAGCCCAAGGTGGCCGCGCGCCTCCCCCCCCTTCCCTAGTCCTACTAGGACTAGGAGAAGGGGCCGCCCCCTCTCTCTCTTTCCCCCCTCCGGGAATCCTAGTCCAACTAGGATTGGGGAATCCTACTCCCAGAGGGAGTAGGACTCCCAGGGCGCACCTCCTTTGGCCGCCGGCCCCCTCCCCCCTGGCTCCTTTATATACGGGGGCAGGGGGGCACCTTGGAACACACAAGTTGATCGTGAGATCGTTCCTTAGCCGTGTGCGGTGCCCCCCTCCACCATATTCCACCTCGGTTATACTGTCGCGAAGCTTAAGCGAAGCCTCGCCGGTGAAACATCAAGATCGTCACCACGCCGTCGTCTTGTGGAACTCTCCTCGACACTCGGCTGGATCGAGTACGAGGGGCGTCATCGAGCTGTACGTGTGTCAAGAACTCGGGCGTCAGAGTAACGGCGCCGGGATCGGTCGGATCGCGAGGAGAACGTCGACTACTTCCTCTACGTTGTGATCGCTTCCGCCGGGTCTACAAGGGTATGTGGACAACACTCTCCCTCTCGTTGCTATACATCACCATGATCTTGCGTGTGCGTAGGAAAATTTTTGAAATTACTACGTTCCCCAACAGAAAATACCATCGCTCGTCCCCGACTGCCACTCATAAGGAAGACAATCAAAAGAGCACCTCATGCAACAAATTTGTCACACAACTTTTACCATACGTGCATGCTACGGGACTTGCCAACTTCAACAAAAGTATTTCTCAATTTCATAATTACCCACTAGCATGACCCTAACATTACTACCTTTATATCTCAAAACAATTATCAAGCATCAAACTGATCCTAGTGTTTTATGCACATTCTATGATAGTTTTTATTATACCCAACTTGGATGCTCATCATTCTAGGACCAATTTATAACCATAGCAAATACCATGCTGTTCTAAAATACTCTCAAAATAATATAAGTGAAGCATGAGAGACTAGCAATTTCTTCAAAATTAAGCCACCGCCGTGCTCTAGAAGATATAAGTGAAGCACTAGAGCAAAAACTATCAAGCTCAAAAGATATAAGTGAAGCACATAGAGTATTCTAGCAAATTCTAATAAAGTGGGCTTCTCCCAAAAGGTGTGTACAGCAAGGATTATTGTGGTAAACTAAAAAGCAAAGACTAATATAATACACGACGCTCCAAGCAAAACATATATCATGTGGCGAACAAAAATATAGCTCTAAGTAAAGTTACCAATGAGCGAAGATTTAAAGAGGGATGCCTTCAGGGCATCCCCAAGCTTAGGCTTTTGTCTATTCTTGAATATCTTGGGGTGCCTTGGGCATCCCCAAGCTTAGGCTCTTGCCACTCCTTATTCCATAGTCCATCAAAGCTTTACCCAAAACTTGAAAACTTCACAACACAAAACTCAATAGGAAATCTTATAAGCTCCGTTAGTGAAAGAAAACAAAACCACCACATAAGGTACTGTAATGAACTCATTCTTTATTTATTTTGGTGTTAAACCTACTGTATTCCAACTTCTCTATGGTTTATAAACTATTGTACTAGCCATAGATGCATCAAAATAAGCAAACAACACACGAAAAACAGGATCTGTCAAAAACAGAACAGTATGCAGCAATCTGTAACTAACGCAAACTTCTGGAACTCTAAAAATCCTACCAAAATAGGAAGTCCTGGAAATTTTGTCTATTGATCAGCAGCAAAAAGAATCAAAGCAAGAGCACGTTTCTGTGATTTAACAACACTAAATTCGTGCGCGCAAAGTTTCTGTTTTTCAGCAGAATCAAATCAACTATCATCATAGGTTATCCTATAGGTTCTACTTGGCACAAACACTAATTAAAAGATAAAAACACATCTAAAGAGAAAGGTATATGCAAAATTTATTGCTAAACAGGAAAAAAACAAAAAACACAAATAAAATTGGGTTGCCTCCCAACTAGCGCTATCGTTTAACGCCCCTAGCTAGGCATAAAAGCGAAGATAGATCTAAGTAGTGCCATCTTTGGCACTCAATTCATAAGTAGCTCACATGATAGATTCATAAGGTAATTTGACTTTCTTTCTTTGAAAGTGCTCCATGCCTTTCCTTAATGGAAATTGGAATCTAATATTCCCTTCCTTCATATCAATAATCGCACCAATCGTTCTAAGGAAAGGTCTACCAAGAATAATAGGGCAAGAAAGATTGCAATCTATATCAAGAACGATAAAATCTACGGGCACCAAATTTCTATTTGCAACAATGAGAACATCACTGATCCTTCCCATTGGCTTTTTAATGGTGGAATCCGCAAGGTGAAAATTTAAAGAGCAATCATCAAGATCATGGAAACCTAGAATATCACATAAAGTTTTCGGAATCGTGGAAACACTAGCACCCAAATCACACAAAGCAAAACACTCATGATCTTTAATTCTAATCTTAATAGTAGGTTCCCACTCATCATTAAGTTTTCTAGGTATAGAAACTTCCAAAGTAAGTTTTTCATCATAAGATTGCATCAAGGCATCAACGATATGTTTGGTAAAAGCTTTATTTTGACTATAAGCATGAGGAGAATTAACAACAGATTGCAACAAGGAAATACAACCTTCTAAAAAACAATTATCATAATCAAATTCCTTGAAATCCTAGATAGCGGGTTCAATGCTATTTAAAGTCATGACCTCTCCAATCCCACTTTTACCAAATTCAGCATCAAGATCTAAAACTCCAAATTATTGGGACGCCTTCTAACTAAAGTTGACTCATATCCAGCCCCATTATTATCAAGATTCATATTGCAAAACAAAGATCTAATAGGAGACACATCAATAACTTTAAGATCTTCATCATTATTTTCATTGAAACTAGAAGAACACGCCTTTACAAAGCAATCTTTCTTAGCACGCAATCTAGCGGTTCTTTCCTTGCACTCATGAATGGAAATTATCATTGCTTTGAGAGACTCATTGATATCATGCTTAGGAGAAGAAGATCTAAGTTTAAGAGAATCAACATCAAGCGAAAGTCTACCAACGTTCCTAGCCAAATCATCAACTTTGAGAAATTTTTCTTCAAGCAAAGAATTAAAATTCTTTTGAGAAATCATAAATTCTTTCACAGTATTCTCAAAATCAGAGGGCATTTTTTTAAAATTACCATAAGAATTATTGTAGGAATTTCCATAATTATTAGAGGAATTACTAGGGAACGGTCTAGAATTAAAGTTTCCTCTCTAAGCATTGTTACCGAAACTATTCCTACCAACAAAATTCACATCCATAGATTCATTATTATTCTCAATCAAAGTAGACAAAGGCATATCATTGGGATCAAGAAGAGTATTTTTAGTAGCAAATAATTTCATAAGTTCATCCATCTTTCCACTCAAAACATTGATTTCTTCTATAGCATGCACTTTTTTACTAGAAGATCTTTCGGTGTGCCATTGAGAATAATTAGCCATAATATTATCAAGAAGTTTTGTAGCATCTCCTAACGTGATTTCCATAAACGTGCCTCCCGCGGCCGAATCCAAAAGATTTCTAGAAGCAAAGTTCAAACCGGCATAAATTTTTTGTATGATCATCCATAAATTCAAACCATGAGTAGGGCAATTGCGAATCATCAATTTCATTCTTTCCCAAGATTGGGCAACATGCTCATTATCAAGTTGTTTAAAACTCATAATATCGTTCCTAAGAGTGATAATCTTAGCGGGAGGAAAATACTTAGAGATAAAAGCATCTTTGCACTTGTTCCAAGAATCAATACTATTTTTTAGGCAAAGACGAAAACCAAACTTTAGCACGATCTCTAAGTGAAAATGGAAATAACTTCAATTTAACAATATCATTATCCGTATCTTTCTTCTTTTGCATATCACACAAATCAACAAAGTTGTTTAGATGAGTAGCGGCATCTTCACTAGGAAGGTCGGCAAATTGATCTTTCATAATAAGATTCAGCAAAGCAGTATTGATTTCACAAGACTCAACATCATTAAGAGGAGCAATCGGAGTACTAAGGAAATCATTATTATTGGTATTGGAGAAATCACACAATTCGGTATTATCTTGCGCCATGGCAACAAGTAATCCAACACACAAGTAATCTCAAGATGGCATAAGTATTACGGTGGGTGAACAAATTACTGTCGAGCAATTGATAGAAAAGCGAATAATTATGAGATTATCTAGGCATGATCATGTATATAGGCATCACGTCCGTGACAAGTAGACCGACTCCTGCCTGCATCTACTACTATTACTCCACACATCGACCGACTCCTGCCTGCATCTAGAGTATTAAGTTCATAAAGAACAGAGTAACACATTAAGAAAGATGACATGATGTAGAGGGATAAACTCAAGCAATATGATATAAACCCCATCTTTTTATCCTCGATGGCAACAATACAATACGTGCCTTGCTGCCCTCGCTGTCACTGGGAAAGGACACCACAAGATTGAACCCAAAGCTAAGCACTTCTCCCATGGCAAGAAAGATCAATCTAGTAGGCCAAACCAAACTGATAATTTGAGGAGACTTGCAAAGATAACTCAATCATACATAAAAGAATTCAGACGAGATTCAAATATTTCTCATAGATAAACTTGATCATAAACCCACAATTCATCGGATCTCGACAAACACACCGCAAAAAGAGTTTACATCGAATAGATGTCCACAAGAGAGGGGGAAGAACATTGTATTGAGATCCAAAAAGAGAGAAGAAGCCATCTAGCTAATAAATATGGACCCGAAGGTCTGTGGTAAACTACTCACAACTCATCGGAGGGGCTATGCCCTCCATGGTCGATTCCCCCTCCAAGATGGGATCTCGCGGATACAGAAGGTTACGGTGGTGGAAATTGTGTTTCATTGGCTCCCTGGATGTTTTCGGGGTACGTAGGCATATATAGGAGGAATAAGTACATCGATGGCCACCCGAGGGGCCCACAAGACAGGGGGCGCGCCCTGTAGGGGTGGGCGCGCCCTCCTATCTCGTGGCCGCCTCGGCTACTTCTTCACTTGCACTCCAAGTCCTCTGGATCACGTTCGTTCCAAAAATCACGCTCCTGAAGGTTTAATCCCGTTTGGACTCCGTTTGATATTCCTTTTCTTCGAAATACTGAAATAGGCAAAAAAACAGCAATACGGGCTGGGCCTCCGGTTAGTAGGTTAGTCCCAAAAATGATATAAATGTGTAAATAAAGACCATAAACATCCAAAAGGGGTAATATAATAGCATGGAACAATCAAAAATTATATATTCATTGGAGACGTATCAGTCCCAGATGTTAGATGGAGGAATCATTACTTTGCGCGTAATAAGGAGGCATTTCCTTGTGTGCGGCCGTGGACCCAGCTGTCAGCCTCTCCATGTACAGTCCACTTCAGATGCATGTCGGTCATTCACCATGTTGACCACGCCACGCAGAGAGCACCAGGGCGGTGGATGACGGCGAGGCCTAGGAAGGGAACGACACGGAGCCAGGGAAGACTCAGCAGTTGTTTCCCACGCAGAGGGGAGTACGACTGTACGAGGGTTTATGTGTGGGTGAGTAGAGGGATGGTTAGGCCAGTGATGGGAGTATAGTGGGGCGGTGAGGCATGCGCGGCAGCACAGCGCCGCGAGGAGGAGGGAGCAGGCAGTCCCGCCGGCGCTTGTTTGAGCGGTTGGAGCAGGAAGAGCAGAGATTGAAGAAGCACGATAGTTGTTGGATGGACATCCAATAATCACTGCTTATGTGTCAACCTTTTTTTTAGGAAAACGTCAAATCTGTGGAAAACAGCATACATGCCATCTGTCATTATTTCTAATAATTTACAGCCCATTTGCTAATTCTTACAGGTTTTTTGGAGCCCATATTCTTTTTGTTAGCATTACAACCCATATTGTGGCCACGGTTAAAAAATTGTACGAAATTTTGCATATGTCAGTGCGGTCTAAACTGTTTTTAATCCCGAAATTTCGAGTCACATTCAGACTGATTTTAAAAATAAATGTATATCAATATAAAATCCAATAAATTGACAATGCAATTGAAAATCTCGAAATGAAAAAAAAGATATTTGAAACTAATTGCCGGTTTGATGTGTTTTAAAAATGTACAACCCATTTCTCATTACTAATAGGCCATTTTCTCGGCCAGCCGAATGAAGCTCTCCTCGTCTTGAAAGATTTGCAGCCCAACAGGCCTGACAAAGCGACTTACTTGACAAATCACAAAAAAACTGGGCTAGCCATTTTCAGAAAGAAAAAAAACTACTGGGTTGGCCTGTGGTAAACATAAAAGAAAAGGCTGTCTAGACAGGCCAGAGGTCCCGCACAGCCCAGTTGACACCATGCTTCCGTCTCAAAAACAAATTAGATAAATGCCACTCCAATTATGGCGATTCATAAATATGCCACTGCAATTTCCAAACTTTGATAAATGCCAATGCAATTTTTGCAAACTTTGAAAAACGCCACTACAATTTGCAAACTTTGAAAAACGCCACTCCAGACTTCAAAAAATGCCACTGGAAATGGCATGAAATGACAATTTTCAAAGTTTGGAAATTGCAGTGGCATTTCTCGGAAACACCAGATTTGAGTGGCATTTATCGAATTAACCCAAAACAAAAATAACTGGGCGAGCTGCTGGGTCCTTGGTGTCAGCCGCTCATTGTGCAATTCTCTCGTTTATTGACTATGTTGACAATGGCATGGGACCCAGATGTTAGAAATCCATTAGGAGGAGCCATTTTTTTATTGGCTTGAAATAAGGAGGCAATTGCTTGCGTACTGCCATGACCTTGGCGGGTCCCTGCTGTCATCCTCTCCACGTATAATCATCTCCTGATTGTGTACGCGTCAACTTGGCAGGCCCACAAGTCAGCCTCTAAACCCGTGGAGGACAAATACAACCCATTTAAAAAAATAACAGCCCATTCCATATGTTCAAATGGAAAGTTCAACATTCTGAGCAAAGTAACAGGTCTGATCCACATATAGAGTACTGAACTTCCACGTTGACAACCATCATAGCCAAGTTAACTATCTACTCCCACTAATACTCTAGTAGCATACAAGTACTAACTTACTCTTAGCTAACTAGACGATGCCAGTCGCCATCTGTGGTACACACTAAACGCTGGCACCGGTGTCCTCCGCCTTGCCTCAGACTCGCCAGAGGTGCGATAGGGCGCGTTGCTCGCGCGCGTTGGCCCTTTCCATGCTGGCATGGTCCACCGAAGCTTCGGCTTCTAAGCGGGAAACCCACTTGACGAGTTGGTAGTAAAAATCAGCGTCGCGAACGCATGCGTGCCCGACAGCCTCCAAGGCTATTTGCCGGGCGCCGGCCTCCATGTAGTCGGCCCAGTTGCGGGCGCTCTGCTCGCGACTTAGAGCATTGGTGCGCTACTGCTCCATGTCCCGCTGGCGGCGCAAATCGATGATATGCTGCTCCTCCAGGCGGTCATGCTCCAACAACTCCTGCTCCTCCGCCAGGCGGTCGCGCTCCAACAAGTCCTCGATCTCTGCATTTCCATCTAAAGACAGATAGAATGCCTCCTCCCTCCATCTGCCTTCCGGTGAAAAACCGAACACTAGTTCCGGCGGTGACCGCCTCCGGCCTCTCCTACCGCGGACGGGCGGGGGCATGGCGGACCTGGCGAGGGCGAGGTTAAGTGGCGAGCGACGTCGGGCCGGTGGGGGCTTATGAGGATATGGCGAGTTGGGTCACGGTGCCATTGGAGAAGGCCGGGAAACAGTACTTATAGGAGAAAGGTAGCGCGACGGTCATCGAAATTCAATGCATAAGCAGGCATGGCTTAGCACGCCAGCTTGCTGTGGAAAACTAGAGAAACTGAAATTAGGACTATAACGTCCCGTCCCGTCTGGGTCGCACGTCGGCATGACGGTCAAACAAGTGCACTCGAATCATCTCCCTCCTTGTCAATAATGATTCCACGGATTTAAAAAGCCTGCAACAATTAAAGCGCATCTTATTTTGCATCAGTTAGCTGCCTTAATTATGGCCGGCTGCATGCAGGCACTCAGAATCGCTCGCAGCCAGTACGCAGAGCAATATGCAACGAGTCACAGCCGAGGGCACGCATGCAGCCACTTAAATTGCTGGAATTAATTAGGCTTAAACTTCTGCATGCAGTTAATTATTGCCATGCCTTGGTCTCACTGCTTTGCTCACGGGACTAATAAACCCAGACGGAGGGATTACCTTGGTTGGTGAGAGGTTTGAATTAAGCCCTGCAATCCGGAAAGGAGGTACTAGTACGTGCGTGATCCGCTATTTATTCATGTAGGATCGAGTAGGTCGTTTCTTGAATGTACCCCTGCAAACCGGAAAGCAGGTAGTACGTGCATGATCCGCTATTTATCCATGTAGGATCGAGTAGGTCGGATAGTGTAACTTGTCAGTTTCTTCATAGGTAGGCATTTTTATTCAAAAAACTGCCACTTCAGATCTTGCGTCACAAATAAAACTGCCAGGAGCGCATTAGTAGGCTAGCTAGTGATCCATCAGTAACTTGTAAACACTGAGCGAACAGAAATAAGTAACTGTTAATGCATCTCAATGATTCATAGATCATATACAAATATGTAGCTCCAAAAGCAAAGATCAGCCACTTCCGATCTTGCGTCGCAACTAAAACCAACTAGTACGATTCCCATACATAAGATCAACATGTTAATGCATCTCAATGATTCATAGATCATATATGCTACGTCTTGAGCTTGCGTTGGTTTTCCTCGAAGAGGAGAGGGTGATGCAGCGATTGTTAGGGAACGTAGTAATTTCAAAATTTTCCTACGCACACAAGAGATCATGGTGATGCATAGCAACGAGAGGGGAGAGTGTTGTCCACATACCCTCGTAGACCGAAAGCGGAAGCGTTATGACAACGCGGTTGATGTAGTCGTACATCTTCACGATCCGACCGATCCAAGTACTGAATGCACAGCACCTCCGAGTTCAGCACACGTTCAGCTTGATGACGATCCCCGGACTCCGATCCAGCAGGGTGTCGGGGATGAGTTCCGTTAGCACGACGGCGTGGTGACGGTGATGATGTTCTACCGACACAGGGCTTTGCCTAAGCACCGCTACGATATGACCGAGGTGGAATATGGTGGAGGGGGGCACCGCACACGGCTAAGGAACGATCACGAAGATCAACTTGTGTGTCTAGAGGTGCCCCCCTACCCCCGTATATAAAGGAGCAAGGGGGAGGCCGGCCGGCCCTAGGGGCGCGCCAAGGAGGGGGGAGTCCTCCTCCTAGTAGGAGTAGGACTCCCCTTTCCTAGTCCAACTAGGAAGAGAGAGGGTGGAAGGAAAGAGAGGGAGAGGGGGAGGGAAAGAGGGGCCGCACCCCCCTCCCCTAGTCCAATTCGGACTCCTCATCCGAGGGGGCGCGCCACCTCCTGGGCTGCTGCCCTCTCTCTCTCGTCAGACCCACTAAGCCCTAATACTTCCCCGGGGGTTCCGGTAACCCCTCGAGCACTCTGGTTTTCTCCGAAATCACCCGGAACACTTCTGGTGTCCGAATATAGTCGTCCAATATATCCATATTTATGTCTCGACCATTTCGAGACTCCTCGTCATGTCCGTGATCACATCCGGGACTCCGAACAACATTTGGTACATCAAAACTTATAAACTTATAAACTCATAATAAAACTATCATCGTAACCTTAAGCGTGCGGACCCTACGGGTTCGAGAACTATGTAGACATGACCTAGAACTGTTTCTGGTCAATAACCAATAGCATAACAACATACTTTGTTCCCTTTGTTATCGGTATCTTACTTGCCCGAGATTCGATCATCGGTATCCAATACCTTGTTCAATCCCATTACCGGCAAGTCTCTTTACTCGTTATGTAATGCATCATTCCATAACTAACTCATTAGTTACATTGCTTGCAAGGCTTATAGTGATGTGCATTGCCGAGAGGGCCCATAGATACCTCTCCGACAATCGGAGTGACAAAACCTAATCTCGAAATACGCCAACTCAACATGTACCTTTGGAGACACCTGTAGAGCTCCTTTATAATCACCCAGTTACGTTGTGATGTTTGGTAGCACACAAAGTGTTCCTCCGGTAAACGGGAGTTGCATAATCTCATAGTTGTAGGAACTTTGTATAAGTCATGAAGAAAGCAATAGCAACATACTACACGATCAAGTGCTAGGCTAATGGAATGGGTCAAGTCAATCACATCATTCTCCTAATGATGTGATCCCGTTAATCAAATGACAACACATGTCTATGGTTAGGAAACATAACCATCTTTGATTAATGAGCTAGTCAAGTAGAGGCATACTAGTGACATTATGTTTGTCTATGTATTCACACATGTATCATGTTTCCGGTTAGTACAATTGTAGCATGAATAATAAACATTTATCATGATACGAGGAAATAAATAATAACTTTATTATTGCCTCTAGGGCATATTTCCTTCAGTCTCCCACTTGCACTAGAGTCAATAATCTAGATTACACTGTAATGATTCTAACACCCATGGAGTCTTGGTGCTGATCATGTTTTGCTCGTGGAAGAGGCTTAGTCAACGGGTCTGCAACATTCAGATCCGTATGTATCTTGCAAACCTCTATGTCTCCCACATGGACTTGGTCCCGGATGGAATTGAAGCGTCTCTTGATGTGGTTGGTCCTCTTGTGAAATCTGGATTCCTTTGCCAAGGCAATTGCACCAGTATTGTCACAGAAGATCTTCATTGGTCCCGCTGTACTAGGTATGACACCTAGATCGGAAATGAACTCCTTCATCCAGACTCCTTCATTTGCTGCTTCCAAAGCAGCTATGTACTCCGCTTCGCATGTAGATCCCGCCACGACGCTTTGTTTAGAACTGCACCAACTTACAACCCCACCATTTAATAAAAACACGTATCCGGTTTGCGATTTAGAATCGTCCGGATCAGTGTCAAAGCTTGCATCGACGTAACCATTTACGACTAGCTCTTTGTCACCTCCATAAACGAGAAACATATCCTTAGTCCTTTTTAGGTATTTCAGATGTTCTTGACCGCTATCCAAATGATCCACCTGGATTACTTTGGTACCTCCTGCTAAACTTATTGCTAAGCATACATCAGGTCCAGTACACAACATTGCATACATGATAGAGCCTATGGCTGAAGCATAGGAACATCTTTCATTTTCTCTATCTTCTGCTGTGGTCGGGCATTGAGTCCGACTCAACTTCACACCTTGCACATCTTGGCAAGAACCCTTTCTTTGCCTGATCCATTTTGAACTTTTTCAAAACTTTATCAAGGTATGTGCTTTGTGAAAGTCCAATTAAGCGTCTTGATCTATCTCTATAGATCTTGATGCCCAATATGTAAGCAGCTTCACCGAGGTCTTTCATTGAAAAACTTTTATTCAAGTATCCCTTTATGCTATCCAGAAATTCTATATCATTTCCAATTAACAATATGTCATCTACATATAATATCAGAAATGCTACAGAGCTCCCACTCACTTTCTTGTAAATCAAAGCTTCTCCAAAAGTCTGTATAAAACCATATGCTTTGATCACACTATCAAAGCGTTTATTCCTACTCCGAGATGCTTGCACCAGTCCATAAATTGATCGTTGGAGCTTGCACACTTTGTTAGCACCTTTTGGATCGACAAAACCTTCCGGTTGCATCATATACAACTCTTCTTCCAGAAATCCATTCAGGAATGCAGTTTTGACATCCATTTGCCAAATTTCATAATCATAAAATGCGGCAATTGCTAACATGATTCGGACAGACTTAAGCATCGCTACGGGCGAGAAAGTCTCATCGTAGTCAACCCCTTGAACTTGTCAAAAACCTTTCGCAACAAGTCGAGCTTTGTAGACAGTTACATTACCATCAGCGTCAGTCTTCTTCTTGAAGATCCATTTATTCTCAATGGCTTGCGGATCATCAGGCAAGTCAACCAAAGTCCATACTTTGTTCTCATACATGGATCCTATCTCAGATTTCATGGCTTCAAGCCATTTTGCGGAATCTGGCTCATCATCGCTTCCTCATAGTTCGTAGGTTCACCATGGTCAAGTAACATGACTTCCGAATAGGATTACCGTACCACTCAGTGCGGATCTTACTCGTAGACCCACGAGGTTCAAGAGAAACTTGATCTGAAGTTTCATGATCAATATCATTAGCTTCCTCACTAATTGGTGTAGTTGTCACAGAACCGTTCTTGTGATGAACTACTTTCCAATAAGGGAGCAGTACGATTACCTCATCAAGTTCTACTTTCCTCCCACTCACTTCTTTCGAGAGAAACTCCTTCTCTAGAAAGGATCCAAATTTAGCAACGAAAATCTTGCCCTCAGATCTGTGATAGAAGGTGTACCCAATAGTCTCTTTAGGGTATCCTATGAAGACACATTTCTCCGATTTGGGTTCAAGCTTATCTGGTTGAAGTTTCTTCACATAAGCATCTGAGCCCCAAACTTTAAGAAACGACAACTTTGGTTTCTTGCCAAACCACAGTTCATAAGGCTTCGTCTCAACGGATTTTGATGGTGCCCTATTTGACGTGAATGCAGCCGTCTCTAAAGCATAACCCCAAAACGATAGCGATAAATCAGTAAGAGACATCATAGATCGCACCATATCTAGTAAAGTACGATTACGACATTCGGACACACCATTTCACTGTGGTGTTCCGGGTGGCGTGAGTTGTGAAACTATTCCGCATTGCTTCAAATGTAAACCAAACTCGTAACTCAAATATTCTCCTCCATGATCAGATCGTAGACATTTTATTTTCTTGTTACGATGATTTTCCACTTCACCCTGAAATTCTTTGAACTTTTCAAATGTTTCAGACTTGTGTTTCATCAAGTAGATATACCCATATTTGCTCAAATCATCTGTGAAGGTGAGAAACTAATGATACCCGTCGTGAGCTTCAATATTCATTGGAGCACATACACTAGTATGTATGATTTCCAATAAATCAGTTTCTCGCTCCATAGTTCCGGAGAACGGCGTTTTAGTCATCTGGCCCATGAGGCACGGTTCGCAAGTACCAAGTGATTCATAATCAAGTGATTCGAAAAGTCCATCAATATGGAGTTTCTTCATGCGCTTTACACCGATATGACCTAAACGGCAGTGCCACAAATAAGTTGCACTATCATTATCAACTCTGCATATTTTGGCTTCAACATTATGAATATGTGTATCACTACTTTCGAGATTCAATAAAAATAGACCAGTCTTCAAGGGTGCATGACCATAAAAGATATTACTCATATAAATAGAACAACCATTATTCTCCGTTTTAAATGAATAACCGTCTCGCATCAAACAAGATCCAGATATAATGTTCATGCTCAACGCTGGCACCAAATAACAATTATTTAGGTCTAAAACTAATCGCGATGGTAGATGTAGAGGTAGCGTGCCGACCGCGATCACATCGACTTTGGTCCCACGCGCATCGTCACCTCGTCCTTAGCCAATCTTCGCTTAATCCATAGTCCCTGTTTCGAGTTGCACATATTAGCAACAGAACCGGTATCAAATACCCAGGTGCTACTGCGAGCATTAGTAAGGTACACATCAATAACATGTATATCACATATACCTTTGTTCACTTTGCCATCCTTCTTATCCGCCAAATACTTGGGGCAGTTCCGCTTCAAATGTCCGGTTTGCTTGCAGAGAAGCACTCGGCCTCGTGCTTAGGTCCAGACTTGGGTTTCTTCTCTTGAGCAGCAACTTGTTTGTTGTTCTTCTTGAAGTTCCCTTCTTCTTCCCTTTGCCCTTTTCTTGAAATTGGTGGTCTTATTGACCATCAAAACTTGATGCTCCTTCTTGATTTCTACCTCCAGCCTTTAGCATTGCGAAGAGCTCGGGAATAGTCTTGTCCATCCCTTGCATATTATAGTTCATCACGAAGCTCTTGTAGCTTGGTGGCGAGTGATTGAAGAATTCATCAATGACACTATCATCAGGAAGATTAACTCCCAGTTGAATCAAGTGATTATACCCAGACATTTTGAGTATGTGTTCACTGACAGAACTATTCTCCTCCATCTTACAACTATAGAACTTATTGGAGACTACATATCTCTCAGTCCAGGCATTTGCTTGAAATATTAACTTCAACTCCTGGAACATCTCATATGCTCCATGACGTTCAAAACGTCGTTGAAGACTCGGTTCCAAGCCGTAAAGCATGGCACACTGAACTATCGAGTAGTCATTAGCTTTGCTCGCAGACGTTCTTAACGTCGTTAGTTGCATCTGCGAGAGGCACGGCACCCAGCGGTGCTTCGGGACGTAATTCTTGTGCAGCAATGAGGATAATCCTCAGGTTACGGACCCAGTCCGTGTAATTGCTACCATCATCTTTCAACTTAACTTTCTCAAGGAACGCATTAAAATTCAACGGAACAACAGCACGAGCCATCTATCTACAACAAACATAGACAAGCAAAATACTATCATGTACTAAGTTCATGATAAATTTAAGTTCAATTAATCATATTACTTAAGAATGCCCACTTAGACAGACATCTCTCTAGTCATCTAAGTGATCACGTGATCCGAATCAACTAAACCATGTCCGATCATCACGTGAGATGGAGTAGTTTCAATGGTGAACATCACTATGTTGATCATATCTACTATATGATTCACGTTCGACCTTTCGGTCTCCGTGTTCCGAGGCCACATCTGTATATGCTAGGCTCGTCGAGTTTAACCTGAGTATTCCGCATGTGCAACTGTTTTGCACCCATTGTATTTGAACATAGAGCCTATCACACCCGATCATCACGTGGTGTCTCAGCACGAAGAACTTTTGCAACGGTGCATACTCAGGGAGAACACTTCTTGATAATTTAGTGAGAGATCATCTTAAAATGCTACCGTCAATCAAAGCAAGATAAGATGCATAAAGGATAAACATCACATGCAATCAATATAAGTGATATGATATGGCCATCATCATCTTGTGCTTGTGATCTCCATCTCCGAAGCACCGTCGTGATCACCATCGCCACCAGCGCGACACCTTGATCTCCATCATAGCATCGTTGTCGTCACGCCATCTATTGCTTCTACGACTATCGTGACCGCTTAGTGATAAAGTAAAGCAATTACAGGGCGTTTGCATTTCATACAATAAAGCGACAACCATATGGCTCCTGCCAGTTGCCGATAACTTTGGTTACAAAACATGATCCTCTCATACAATAAAATATAGCATCACGTCTTGACCATATCACATCACAACATGCCCTGCAAAAACAAGTTAGACATCCTCTACTTTGTTGTTGCAAATTTTATGTGGCTGCTACGGGCTGAGCAAGAACCGTTCTTACCTACGCATCAAAACCACAACGATAGTTCGTCAAGTTAGTGTTGTTTTAACCTTCGCAAGGACCAGGCGTAGCCACACTCGGTTCAACTAAAGTGAGAGAGATAGACACCCGCCAGTCACCTTTAAGCAACGAGTGCTCGTAACGGTGAAACCAGTCTCGTGTAAGCGTACGCGTAATGTCGGTCCGGGCCGCTTCATCTCACAATACCGCTGAATCAAAGTATGAAATGCTGGTAAGCAGTATGACTTTTATCACCCACAACTCACTTGTGTTCTACTCGTGCATATGACATCTACGCATAAAACCAGGCTCTGATGCCACTGTTAGGGAACGTAGTAGTTTCAAAATTTTCCTACGCACACGCAAGATCATGGTGATGCATAGCAATGAGAGGGGAGAGTGTTGTCCATGTACCCTCGTAGACCGAAAGCGGAAGCGTTATGACAACGCGGTTGATGTAGTCGTACGTCTTCACGATCCGACCGATCCAAGTACTGAACGTACGGCACCTCCGAGTTCAGCACACGTTCAGCTTGATGACGATCCCTGGACTCTGATCTAGTAGGGTGTCGGGGATGAGTTCCGTCAGCACGACGCCGTGGTGACGGTGATGATGTTCTACCGACGCAGGGCTTCGCCTAAGCACCGCTACGAAATGACCGAGGTGGAATATGGTGGAGGGGGGCACTGCACACGGCTAAGGAACGATCACGAAGATCAAGTTGTGTGTCTAGAGGTGCCCCCTGCCCCCATATATAGAGGAGCAAGGGGGGGAGGCCGGCCGGCCCTAGGGGCGTGCCAAGGAGGGGGGAGTCCTCGTCCTAGTAGGAGTAGGACCCCCCTTTCCTAGTCCAACTAGGAAGAGAGAGGGGGGAAGGAAAGAGAGGGAAAGAGGGGCCGCGCCCCCTCCCCTAGTCCAATTCAGACTCCTCATGGGATGGGGCGCGCCACCTCCTGAACTGCTGCCCTCTCTCTCCCCTCAGGCCCACTAAGGCCCAATACCTCCCCGGGGGGTTCCGGTAACCCCTCCAGCACTCCGGTTTTCTCCGAAATCACCCGGAACACTTCCGGTGTCCGAATATAGTCGTCCAATATATCAATCTTTATGTCTCGACCATTTCGAGACTCCTCGTCATGTCCGTGATCACATCCGGGACTCCAAACAACCTTCGATACATCAAAACTTATAAACACATAATAAAACTATCATCGTAACGTTAAGCGTGCGGACCCTACGGGTTCGAGAACTATGTAGACATGACCTAGAACTGTTTCTGGTCAATAACCAATAGCGGAAACTGGATGCTCATATTGGCTCCTACATATTCTACGAAGATCTTTATCGGTCAAATCGCATAACAACATACTTTGTTCCCTTTGTCATCGGTATGTTACTTGCCCAAGATTCGATCGTCGGTATCCAATACCTAGTTCAATCTCGTTACCGGCAAGTCTCTTTACTCGTTACGTAATGCATCATTTCGTAACTAACACATTAGCTATATTTCTTGCAAGGCTTATAGTGATGTGCATTACCGAGAGGGCCCAGAGATACCTCTCCGACAATCGGAGTTACAAAACCTAATCTCGAAATACGCCAACTCAACATGTACCTTTGGAGACACCTGTAGAGCTCCTTTATAATCACCCAGTTAGGTTGTGACGTTTGGTAGCACACAAAGTGTTCCTCCGGTAAACGGGAGTTGCATAATCTCATAGTTGTAGGAACTTTGTATAAGTCATGAAGAAAGCAATAGCAACATACCAAACGATCAAGTGCTAGGCTAACGGAATGGGTCAAGTCAATCACATCATTCTCCTAATGATGTGATCCCGTTAATCAAATGACAACACATGTCTATGGTTAGGAAACATAACCATCTTTGATTAATGAGCTAGTCAAGTAGATGCATACTAGTGACATTATGTTTGTCTATGTATTCACACATGTATCATGTTTCCGGTTAATACAATTATAGCATGAATAATAAACATTTATCATGAATGAGGAAATAAATAATAACTTTATTATTGCCTCTAGGGCATATTTCCTTCAGCAATAGTAGCGTAAGTATTTCCCTTAGTTTTTGAGAACCAAGGTATCAATCCAGTAGGAGGCTCATCAAAAAGCCCCACACACCTACACAAACAAACTGAGAACTCGCAACCAACGCAATAAAGGGGTTATCAATCCCTCACGGCCACTTGCGAAAGTGAGATCTAATAAAGATAGTATGATAAGATAAATATGTTTTTGGTATTTTATAATATAGATGCAAAAAGTAAAGATGCAAATAAAAGTGGATTGAAAACAAATATGATAAGAGATAGACCCGGGGCCATAGGTTTCACTAGTGGCTCCTCTCAAGATAGCATAAGTATTATGGTGGGTGAACAAATTAGTGTCGAGCAATTGATAGAAAAGCGAATAATTATGAGATTATCTAGGCATGATCATGTATATAGGCATCACGTCCGAAACAAGTAGACCGACTCCTGCCTGCATCTACTACTATTACTCCACACATCGATGGACTCCTGCCTGCATCTAGAGTATTAAGTTCATAAGAACAGAGTAACGCATTAAGCAAGATGACATGACGTAGAGGGATAAACTCAAGCAATATGATATAAACCCCATCTTGTTATCCTCAATGGCAACAATACAATACATGCCTTGCAACCCTTTCTGTCACTGGGTAAGGACACCGCAAGATTGAACCCAAAGCTAAGCACTTCTCCCATGGCAAGAAAGATCAATCTAGTAGGCCAAACCAAACTGATAATTCGAAGAGACTTGCAAAGATAACTCAATCATACATAAAAAAATTCAGAGAAGATTCAAATATTATTCATAGATAAACTTGATCATAAAACCACAATTCATCGGATCTCGACAAAGACATCGCAAAAAGAGTTTACATCGAATAGATCTCCACAAGAGAGGGGGAGAACATTGTATTGAGATCCAAAAAGAGAGAAGAAGCCATCTAGCTATAACTATGGACCCTTAGGTCTGTGGTAAACTACTCAGAACTCATCGGAGGGGAAAGGATGGTTATGTAGAATCCCTCCATGGTCGATTCCCCATCCGGCAGAGTGCCGGCGAAGGCTCCAAGATGAGATCTCGCGGATACAGAAGGTTACCGTGGTGGAAATTGTGTTTCGTCCTACTCCTCGATGTTTTCAGGGTACGTCGGTATATATAAGAGGAAGAAGTACTTCGGTGGCCGCCCGAGGGGCCCACGACACAGGGGGCGCACCCTACAGGGGGGCGCCCTCCTATCTCGTGGGAGCCTCGGCAGCTTCTTGGCTTGCACTGCAAGTCTTCTGGATCACGTTCGTTCCAAAAATCACGCTCCCGAAGGTTTCATTCCGTTTGGACTCCATTTGATATTCCTTTTCTTCGAAATACCGAAATAGGCAAAAAACAGCAATATGGGTTGGGCCTCCGGTTAGTAGGATAGTCCCAAAAATGATATAAATGTGTAAAATAAAGCCCATAAACATCCAAAAGGGGTAATATAATAGCATGGAACAATCAAAAATTATAGATACGTTGGAGACGTATCAGTCCCAGATGTTAGCCCATCTGGTTGGTTTCCTTCCAAAATAAACTTCTCCAGTTGATTTCGTTCCGTTTTGACTCCGTCTGATATTCCTTTTCCTCGAAACACTGAAATAGGCATAAAACAGCAAATCTGGGCTGGGCCTCCGGTTAATAGGTTAGTCCCAAAAATAATATAAAAGTTGATAATAAAGCCCAATATTGCCTAAAACTGTAGATAAAGTAGCATGGAGCAATCAAAAATTATAGATACGTTGGAGACGTATCAAGCATCCCCAAGCTTAATTCCTGCTCGTCCTCGTGTAGATAAATGATAGAAAGAGAATTTTTGATGTGGAATGCTACCTAGCATAATTCATAATGTAATTTTCTTTATTGTGGCATGAATGTTCAGATCCAAATGATTCAAAATAAAAGTTCATATTGATAAAAGAAATAGTAACACTTCAAGCATACTAATCAAAGTAATCATGTCTTCTCAAAATAGATAACATGGCAAAAGAAAGTTCATCCCTACAAAATCATATAGTTAGGCTATGCTTCATTTTCATCACAAAAAGTTGTTCCCAACTTATATACCCCCGATGACAAGCCAAGCAATTGTTTCATACTTAAATACTCTCAAACTTTTTCAACCTTCATGCAATACATGAGCGTGAGCCATGGATATAGCACTATGGGTGGAATAGAATATGATGATGGGGATTGTGTGGAGAAGACAAAAAAGGAGAAAGTCTCACATTGACGAGGATAATTAACGGGCTATGGAGATGCCCATCAATTGATGTCAACATGAGGAGTAGGGATTGCCATGCAACGGATGCACTAGAGCTATAAATGAATGCTCAACAAAAGAAAACTAGTGGGCGTGCATCCAACTTGCTTGCTCACGAAGACCTAGGGCATTTGAGGAAGCCCATCGTAGGAATATACAAGCCAAGTTCTATAATGAAAAATTCCCACTAGTATGAAAAAGACAACTTATGAGTCTCACTATATGAAAAACATGGTGCTACTTTGAAGCACAATATATGAGACTCACTACATGAAGAACAAGGTGCTACTCTGAAGCACAAGTGTGGAAAAAGAGATAGTAACATTGCCCTTTTTATTTTTTTTCTTTTTTTCTTTTTCTTTTTTTTTCTTTTTTTCTTTTTTTCTTTTTTTTCTTTTTTCCTTTTTCTTTTTGGGCCTTTCTTTTTTTGGCCTTTCTTCTTTTTTTTCTTTGGCAATGTTCTAATAATGATGATCATCACACTTCTATTGATTACAACATATGAATTACAACTCGAAACTAGAACAAGATATGACTCTATATGAATGCCTCCGGCGGTGTACCGGGATGGTGCAATGAATCAAGAGTGACATGTATGAAAAATGCATGGTGGCTTTTCCACAAATACGATGTCAACTACATGATCATGCAATGGCAATATGCCAAAAGTAAAGTATGTCATGATGATGATGAACAGAACGGTGGAAAGTTGCATGGCAATATATCTCGGAATGGCTATGGAAATGCCATAATAGGTAGGTATGGTGGCTGTTTTGAGGAAGATATAAGGAGGTTTATGTGTGATAGAGCTTATCGTATCACAGGGTTTGGATGCACCGGCGAAGTTTGCACCAACTCTCAAGGTGAGAAAGGGCAATGCACGGTACCGAAGAGGCTAGCAATGGCGGAAAGGTAAAAGTGCGTATAATCCATGGACTCAACATTAGTCAAAAGAACTCATATACTTATTGAAAAAATTTAGAAGTAAACAAAAACCAAGTACTACGCACATGCTCCTAGGGGGATAGATTGGTAGGAAAAGACCATCGCTCGTCCTCGAACGCCACTCATAAGGATGCACAAGCCAGGTACACTTCATGTTTCAAATTTGTTACATAACTTTAACCATACGTGCATGCTACGGGACTTGCTAACTTCAACACAAGCATTCTTTAAATTCATAATAACCCAATTAGCATGACTTTAATATCACTACTGCCATATCTCGAAACAATTATCAAGTATCAAATTAATCATAGCATCCAATTCATTTCTTATGATAGTTTTTATTATACCCAACTTGGATGCCTACCATTCTAGGACCAATTTTATAACCATAGCAAATACCATGCTGTTCTAAAAGACTCTCAAAAAGATATAAGTGAAGCATGAGAGACTAGTTATTTCTACAAAAATAAATCACCACCATGCTCTAAAAGATATAAGTGAAGCACTAAAGCAAAAACTATCAAGCTCAAAAGATATAAGTGAAGCACATAGAGTATTCTAGCAAATTCTAATCAAATAGGCTTCTCCCAAAAGGTGTGTACATCAAGGATAATTGTGGTAAACTAAAAAGCAAAGACTAATATAATACACGACGCTCCAAGCAAAACACATATCATGTGGCGAATAAAAATATAGCTCCAAGTAAAGTTACCAATGAATGAAGACGAAAGAGGGGATGCCTTCCCGGGGCATCCCCAAGCTTAGGCTTTTGGCTATTCTTGAATATCTTGGGGTTCCATGGGCATCCCCAAGCTTAGGCTCTTGCCACCTGTCGGTGTCAAAACTGGCGGATCTCGGGTAGGGGGTCCCGAACTGTGCGTCTAGGCGAATGGTAACAGGAGACAAGGGACACGATGTTTTTACCCAGGTTCGGGCCCTCTCGATGGAGGTAAAACCCTACTCCTACTTGATTGATATTGATGATATGGGTAGTACAAGAGTAGATCTACCACGAGATCAGAGAGGCTAAACCATAGAAGCTAGCCTATGGTATAATTGTTGTTCGTCCTACAGACTAAAACCCTCCGGTTTATATAAGCACCGAAGAGGGTTAGGGTTACACAGAGTCGGTTACAATGGTAGGAGATCTACATATCCGTATCGCCAAGCTTGCCTTCCACGCCAAGGAAAGTCCCATCTGGACACGGGACAAAGTCTTCAATTTTGTATCTTCATAGTCCAGGAGTCCGGCCGAAGATGAGAGTTCGGCTATCCGGACACCCCCTAGTCCGGGACTCCCTCAGTAGCCCCTGAACCAGGCTTCAATGACGACGAGTCCGGCGCGCATATTGTCTTCGGCATTGCAAGGCGGGTTCCTCCTCCGAATACTTCATAGAAGATTTTGAACACAATGATAGTGTCCGGTGAAACGTCTCCAACGTATCTATAATTTTTGATTGCTCCATGCTACTTTATCTACTGTTTTAGGCAATATTGGGCTTTATTATCCACTTTTATATTATTTTTGGGACTAACCTATTAACCAGAGGCCCAGCCCAGATTTGTTGTTTTCTGCCTATTTCAGTGTTTCGAGGAAAAGAAATATCGACGAGTCAAACGGAACGAAATCAAGCTGGAGAAGTTAATTTTGGAAGGAAACCAACCAGATGGGCTTAGAGTGCACGCGAGGATCCCCGGCTGCCCACGAGGGTGGGGCGTGCCTCCCCTGGCGCACCCCTACCTCGTGAGCCCCGGAGGTCCACCGACGCACCCCTACACCCATCTATACCCACGTGCCTAAAACTTCCAAAACAGAAGATAGATCGAGAGTTCTGCCACCGCAAGCCTCTGTAGCCACCAAAAACCAATCGGGACCTGTTCCAAGACCTGCCGAGGGGGATCCCATCACCGGAGGCCATCTTCATCATCCCGGTGCTATCCATGACGAGGAGGGAGTAGTTCACCCTCGGGGCTGAGGGTATGTACTAGTAGCTATGTGTTTGATCTCTCTCTCTCTCTCGTGTTCTCTCTCGTGTTCCTTTATGGCACGATCTTGATGTATCCCGAGCTTTGCTATTGTAGTTGGATCTTATGATGTTTCTCCCCCTCTACTCTCTTGTGATGAATTGAGTTTCCCCTTTGAAGTTTTCTTATCGGATTGAGTCTTTATGAGAACACTTGATGTATGTATTGTCGTGAATATCTGTGGTGACAATGGGATATCATGTGCCACTTGATGTATGTTTTGGTGATCAACTTGTGGGTTTCGTGACACTTGGGAACCTATGCATAGGGGTTGGCACACGTTCTTGACTCTCCGGTAGAAACTTTGGGGCACTCTTTGAAGTACTTTTATGTTGGTTGGATGAATCTGAGATTGTGTGATGCATATCGTATAATCATGCCCACGGATACTTGAGGCGACAATGGAGTATCTAGGTGACATTAGGGTTTTGGTTTATTTGTATCTTAAGGTGTTATTCTTGTACGAACTCTTTTATAGATCGATCCGAAAGAATAGCTTTGTGGTGGTTTCGTACCCGACCATAATCTCTATGTTTGTTCTCCGCTATTAGTGGCTTTGGAGTGACTCTTTGTTGCATGTTGAGGGCTTGTCATATTATCTATCTATGTTATTATTGTTGAGAGAACTTGCACTAGTGAAAGTATGAACCCTAGGCCTTGTTTCCTATCATTGCAATACCGTTTACGCTCACTTTTATCACTTGTTACCTTGCTGTTTTTATATTTTCAGATTACAAAAACCTATATCTACTATCTATTTTGCACTTGTATCACCATCTCTTCGCTGAACTAGTGCACCTATACAATTTACCATTGTATTGGGTGTGTTGGGGACACAAGAGACTTTTTGTTATTTTGTTGCAGGGTTGCTTGAGAGATACCATCTTCATCCTACGCCTCCTACGGATTGATAAACCTTAGGTCATCCACTTGAGGGAAATTTGCTACTGTCCTACAAACCTGTGCACTTGCAGGCCCAACAACGTCTACAAGAAGAAGGTTGTGTAGTAGACATGAAGCTCTTTTCTGGCGCCGTTGCTGGGGAGGTTAGCGCTTGAAGGTATATCTTTAGATCTTGCAATCGAATCTTTTTGTTTCTTGTTTTAGCACTAGTTAGTCTATAAAAGAAAATCAAAAAATGGAATTGAGTTTGTCTCATATGCTTCACCTTTTTAATATCTTTCGTGAGTATGATGGAATGGAAAATTGTGCTCAAGTACTAGAAGAAGAATTACATAGAATTCTTGGCTTAAAATATGTGAATGATGAGCATGATTGCAATGTTGTTAGTATGAATTCCTTGAATATCCATGATGCTAATGATATGCAAAGCCACAAGCTTGGGGAAGCTATGTTTGATGAAGATGATATTTTTTGTCCCCCAAGCTTTGATGAGCAAATTTACTATGATGAAAGCATGCCTCATATCTATGATGATTATTGTGATGATACGTATGCTATAAAGAAGAAGTTTGCTTATGTGGAGAGTAGTAAATTTTATATGCTAGTAGATCATGAAAAGAATGCTTTATGTGCTGATTATATTGTTGAATTTATTCATGATGCTACTGAAAATTATTATGAGGGAGGAACATATGCTTGTAGGAGTTGCAATAATGTCAAGTTTCCTCTCTATGTGCTTAAAATCTTGAAGTTATGCTTGTTTTACCTTCCTATGCAAGTTGATTATTGTTCCCATAAGTTGTTTGCTCACAAAATCCCGATGCATAGGAAGTGGGTTAGGCTTAAATGTGCTAGTCATATGCTTCATGATGCTCCCGTTATGTTTCAATTCTTATCTTTTTTGTGAGCATCATTGTCATCATCATGCCTAGCTAGAAAGGCATTAAAGAAAAGCGCTTGTTGGGAGACAACCCAATATTTGTCCTTACTGTTTTTGTGTGTCCACATGATTATTATACTGTAGTAATCATGTTTTATAGCTTTTGTTTCAATAAAGTGCCAAGTAGAACCTTTGGGAAGACTTGGGTGAAGTTTATGTGATCTTGCTGTGAAAAACAGAAACTTTAGCGCTCACGAGAATAGCTGCCATTTTTTACTGGAGAATTCTTTTAGGTTGATTCTTTTTGCAGATGATTAATAGACAAATTTCCCAGGTCCAGAAATTTATTTCATAATTTCTGGGGTTCCATAAGTATACGTTTTATCCAGATTACTACAGACTGTTATGTTTTTGACAGATTCTGTTTTCTATGTGTTGTTTGCTTATTTTGATGAATCTATGAGTAGTATCGGAGGGTATGAACCATATATAAGTTGGAGTACAGTAGATATTACACCAATATGAATTTAGATTGAGTTCATTACAGTACCTAAGTTGTGGTTTTATTTTCTTATACTAACAGAGCTTATGAGTTTTGTTTTGAGTTTTGTGTGGTTGAAGTTTTCAAGTTTTGGGTAACGATTCGATGGACAATGGAATAAGGAGTGGAAAGGGCCTAAGCTTGGGGATGCCCAAGGCACCCCAAGGTAATATTCAAGGACAACCAAGCAACTAAGCTTGGGGATGCCCCGGAAGGCATCCCCTCTTTCGTCTTCATTCATCGGTAACTTTACTTGGAGCTATATTTTTATTCACCACATGATATGTGTTTTGCTTGGAGCGTCATTTTATTTTGTTAGTATGTGCTTGATGTTATTTAGATTAGTGTTTTGCATCTTTAGTTTCAATAAAAAAGTCAAGGATAGCCTTTGCCATGCTTATTTTGCAAGTATACATGTTGCTGTTTGAAAACAGAAAGTTTACCGCTGTTGCAAAAATTCCCTAGAAAAGTCAGAGAGTGGTAGAATGTTGAATCTTTTTGAATTTTGAGATATGATAAATTTATTACAGTGGGGATTTTAGTTCGTAATTTTTGGAGTTAGGGAAGTATGATGAATATTGCATTCTTTACAGACTATACTGTTTTGACAGATTGCTGTTATGGTTGCATTGTTTGCATATGTTTGCTTGTTTAATGATTCTACTTGGTGATAGGAGTATTAAATGTGCAGAGGCATTTAGTATTCAATGTTGAATAATAATTTTAGTTATTTGTTACAGTAGAAAATGATAAGGTTTTGCATTGGTTTATACTAACCTATCTCACGAGTTCTTGTTGAGTTTGTTGTGAATGAAGCTTTTGATAAAAAGAGAAACCATGATATGAGAGGAATTAAGGAGACACAAAATCTCAAGATTGGGGATGCCCAAGGCACCCCAAGATAATATTTCAAGAAGTCTCAAGCATCTAAGCTTGGGGATGCCCCGTTAGGCATCCCACCTTTCTTCTTCAACAACTATCGGTTAGTATCGGTTGAGCCTAAGTTTTTGTTTCTTCACATGAGTTGTGCTATCCTTGCAATGTAGTTTTCTTTAGCTTTGCTTGCTGTTTGAATAAAGTATAAAGATCTGAAATTCTTTAATGAGAGAGAGTCTTCACATAGTTGCATAATTATTTAGCTACTCATTGATCTTCACTTATATCTTTCGGAGTAGTTTGTTGTTTGCTCTAGTTCTTCACTTATATCTTTTAGAGCACGATGGTCGATTTGTTTTAAAAAAACTATTGATCTCTCATGCTTCACTTAGATTATTATGAGAGTCAATAATAGCATGGTAATTTGCTTAATGTTAATATACTTGGTGTTCAAGATATGTGAAACTTTCTTTTGAGTGTGTTGAATACTAAGATAAGTTTGATGCTTGATAATTGTTTTGAGATATGGAGGTGATAATATCAAAGTCGTGCTAGTTGGGTTATTATGAATTTGAGAAATACTTGTGTTGAAGTTTGCAAATCCCATAGCATGCACGTATGGTTAAAGTTGTGTAACAAATTTGAAACATGAAGTGGACCTGGCTTGTGCATCCTTATGAGTGGCGGTTGGGGACGAGCGATGGTCTTTTCCTACCAATCTATCCCCCTAGGAGCATGTGCGTAGTACTTGATTTTTGATGACTTGTAAATTTTTGCAATAAGTATATGAGTTCTTTTGACTAATGTTGAGTCCATGGATTATACGAACTCTCACCTTTCCACCTTTGCTAACCTCTTCGGTACCATGCATTGCCATTTCTCACATTGAGAGTTGGTGCAAACTTCGCCGGTGCATCCAAACCCCGTGATACGATACGCTCTATCACACATAAAACTCCTTATATCTTCCTCAAAACAGCCACCATACCTACCTATCATGGCATTTCCATAGCCATTCCGAGATATATTGCCATGCAGCTTCCATCATCATCATCATGACATACATTACTTTTGTCATATTGCCATTGCATGATCATGTAGTTGACATCGTATTTGTGGCAAAGCCACCATGCATTATTTTCCATACATTTCACTCTTGATTCATTGCACCATCCCGGTACACCGCCGGAGGCATTCATATAGAGTCATATCTTGTTCTAAGTTTCGAGTTGTAATCCCTATGTTGTAATCAATAGAAGTGTGATGATCATCATTATTAGAGCATTGCCCAAAAAAAGAAGAAAAAAAGAGAAAGGCCAAAAAAAAAGAAAGGCCCAAAAAAAGAAAGGCCAAAAGAAAAAAAAGAAAGGCCCAAAAAAAGGGGGGCAATGCTACTATCTCTTTTTCCACACTTGTGCTTCAAAGTAGAACCTTGTTCTTCATGTAGTGAGTCTCATATATTGTGCTTCAAAGTAGCACCTTGTTCTTCATGTACTGAGTCTCATAAGTTGTCTTTTTATACTAGTGGGAATTTTTCATTATAGAACTTGGCTTGTATATTCCTACGATGGGCTTCCTCAAATGCCCTAGGTCTTCATGAGCAAGCAAGTTGGATGCACACCCACTAGTTTTCTTTTGTTGAGCATTCATAGCTCTAGTGCATCCGTTGCATGGCAATCCCTACTCCTCGCATTAACATCACTCGATGGGCATCTCCATAGCCCGTTGATTATCCTCGTCAATGTGAGACTTTCTCCTTTTTTGTCTTCTCTACACAATCCCCATCATCATATTCTATTCCACCCATAGTGCTATATCCATGGCTCACGCTCATGTATTGTGTGAAGGTTGAAAAAGTTTGAGATTATTTAAGTATGAAACAATTGCTTGGCTTGTCATCGGGGGTATAGAAGTTGGGAACATCTTTGTGTGACGAAAATGAAGCATAGCCTAACTATATGATTTTGTAGGGATGAACTTTCTTTTGCCATGTTATTTTGAGAAGACATGATTGCTTTGATTAGTATGCTTGAAGTATTATTATTTTTGTGTCAATATGAACTTTTGTCTTGAATCTTTCGGATCTGAATATTCATATCACAATTAAGGAGATTTACATTGAAATTATGCCAAAGTATCACTCCGCATCAAAAATTCTTTTTTATCATTTACCTACTCGAGGACGAGCAGGAATTAAGCTTGGGGATGCTTGATACGTCTCCAACGTATCTTTAATTTTTGATTGCTCCATGCTATTTTATCTACTGTTTTAGGAAATATTGGGCTTTATTATCCACTTTTATATTATTTTTGGGACTAACCTATTAACCGGAGGCCCAGCCCAGATTTGTTGTTTTATGCCTATTTCAGTGTTTCAAGGAAAAGGAATATCAGACGGAGTCAAAACGGAACGAAATCAACTGGAGAAGTTAATTTTGGAAGGAAACCAACTAGATGGGCTTGGAGTGCATGTCAAGGGATCCCCGGGCTGCCCACGAGGGTGGGGGGCGCGCCCTCTCCCTGGGTGCGCCCCCCTACCTCGTGAGCCCCCCGGAGGTCCACCGACATACCCCCTGCACCCTACGTACCCAAAAACTTCCAGAACAGAAGATAGATCAGGAGTTCCGCCCCCGCAAGCCTTTGTAGCCACCAAAAACCAATCGGGACCCTGTTCCGGCACCCTACCGGAGGGGGATCCCATCACCGGAGGCCATCTTCATCATCCCGGCACTATCCATGACGAGGAGGGAGTAGTTCACCCTTAGGGTTGAGGGTATGTACCAGTAGCTATGTGTTTGATCTCTCTCTCTCTCTCTCTCTCTCTCTCTCTCGTGTTCTCTCTCGTGTTCCTCTATGGCACGATCTTGATGTATCCCGAGCTTTGCTATTGTAGTTGGATCTTATGATGTTTCTCCCCCTCTACTCTCTTGTGATGAATTGAGTTTCCCCTTTGAAGTTTTCTTATCGGATTGAGTCTTTATGAGAACACTTGATGTATGTCTTGCCGTGATTATCTGTGGTGACAATGGGATATCATGTGCCACTTGATGTATGTTTTGCTGATCAACTTGCGGGTTTCGTGACACTTGGGAACCTATGCATAGGGGTTGGCACACGTTCTTGACTCTCCGGTAGAAACTTTGGGGCACTCTTTGAAGTACTTTTATGTTGGTTGGATGAATCTGAGATTGTGTGATGCATATCGTATAATCATGCCCATGGATACTTGAGGTGACAATGGAGTATCTGGGTGACATTAGGGTTTTGGTTGATTTGTATCTTAAGGTGTTATTCTAGTACGAACTCTTTTATAGATCGATCCGAAAGAATAGCTTTGTGGTGGTTTCGTACCCGACCATAATCTCTACGTTTGTTCTCCGCTATTAGTGGCTTTGGAGTGACTCTTTGTTGCATGTTGAGGGCTTGTCATATTATCTATCTATGTTATTATTGTTGAGAGAACTTGCACTAGTGAAAGTATGAACCCTAGGCCTTGTTTCCTATCATTGCAATACCGTTTACGCTCACTTTTATCACTTGTTACCTTGCTATTTTTATATTTTCAGATTACAAAAACCTATATCTACTATCTATTTTGCACTTGTATCACCATCTCTTCGCTGAACTAGTGCACCTATACAATTTACCATTGTATTGGGTGTGTTGGGGACACAAGAGACTTTTTGTTATTTGGTTGCAGGGTTGCTCGAGAGAGACCATCTTCATTCTACGCCTCCTACGGATTGATAAACCTTAGGTCATCCACTTGAGGGAAATTTGCTACTGTCCCACAAACCTGTGCACTTGCAGGCCCAACAACGTCTACAAGAAGAAGGTTGTGTAGTAGACATTATCCGGCTCTGCAAAATGAGTTCCACATACCACCGTAGGGAGAATAATATTTACACAAATTCAATCTGCTGACGTATTCCGTGGCGTGACATCACACCATGGCCAAGTCTTTATTCGAATCGTTTTTACTGTCCCACCTCTGCGCGTTTAGCGAGGCAGTTTCCTTGGCACGTCTTGTCAAAGCAGAGGTCGTGTCCCCTTATTATGGGATTCTCATCAATACGGGCGTGGGTAACCCAACCGCGCCCGTTGGCACGTCTCCTCTATCGAAGGCGAGTCCTGAACGGTCACGGGGGAGGCTCTTGGTATTCAACCTCTTTATAAAGAGACCAAGGATCCACTCCCTTCTTTCAATCTCAATCGAATCCACCCCTCGCTTCGAGTTCCAACACCCAAAGCTCCAGATTCAGGCGCTTCGGACCTTCGATGATGTCCGGCTCCGACCTGCAAGGCCGGTGGATGCCTTCCTCCGTTACGGAAGAAGACGTGCTAAAGCTAAGAGATGCCAGGTATTTAACCGGCGAAATTTTGCATAGGCTGCCTGCCCAAGGGCAAGTTATTCCCACTCCCAAGCCTGGTGCAAGCGTGGTGTTCGCGTCTCACTTCCTTCGGGGGTTAAGCTTCCCGGCGTACCCCTTCGTGAGGGGGCTCCTGTTTTACTATGGGTTGGAATTTCACGACTTGGATCCGGAGTCCATCCTCCACATCTCATCGTTCATTGTTGTGTGCGAAGCCTTCCTCCGCATTACCCCTCACTTCAGATTGTGGCTCAAGACCTTCAAAGTGGAGCCGAAGATGATCAAGGGGCAACAGGCATAGTGCGGAGGGGCTGTTATAAGCAAGAATGCTGATGCTCCGTGGCCCGAGGGCTCTTTTCAAGGGGAGCTCAGTTTATGGCAACAAGAGTGGTTTTATATCACAGCTCCCAGGGGCACCAAATGGGTGGCGCCACCTGCCTTTCGCTCGGGTCCTCCACCACGGCTGGCGTCATGGGTCAATAAAGGGCTTGACTGGGGGCCGTCCAAGGACGTGCCCTTACAGCAGGGCCGCATTCGAGACCTCCTAAAGAGAGATAACTTTGGTCATAGCAGCGCAGGTCATGCTGATTCATCGCATCCTGCCCTGCAGACGTCGCCCCCTCCGCCTGTGGGAATTTAACTCGGAGGGACCACGAGCTCTCCAACATTTTATGGGTGCGACGCCCGTGGAGATGTACAAGCTTTTCTTCGGATCACAAGAGATGTGTTCGGACTTGACCGAGGATGCAGGTCTGAGCTGCAATCGCCCGGATACTCAAGTAAGTAGCCCTTTACCCAGACATGCTATCCTATATTTATCACAAACTTGCCCTTTAAAAGAGTTGTCCCTTGAACAGGAGTGGATAGCTAAAGCAAAGTTAATCAGGTGTCCGGCCCCCCTCCCTGAGACCACGCCGGATCCTGTGTTAACCAGGATGCTGGAGGTTGCGCCTTCGGAGGAAGGTGAAGGGGGGAACAAGGAAGCTACCGCCTCTGCGAAGGAGGCTGCGAGGAAAGGAGGGATCGAGAATCCCTCCATCCAAGGGAAGAAGAGGACTGCCTCTGAAGACCCGGAGACCATGGTCTCAAAGCGAGGGAAGAAATCTTCGTCAGACAGTCCGGCGGCGAGAAATGCCTCGGCCGCATTATGCCCCCAAGGGGATCAGCCCTCCACCGAGCCGTCAGTAAAAAGGGGAGTTCTTTTTAAAATAAAGGATATCCCAACCCTATTTCTGATAACCAAAATTTTACCTTGTAGTTCGGATCTCAACCCTTCTCAGCAGAGCTCATCTTCGGGGGATCTTCGTCCGAAGATGATAGAGAGCGAAACGCCTCCCCCTGCCGTACCGTCTTACGAGGCGGGCGACCCTGAGGTGTCGTCACGGAGGGTTTCTCCGAGTCCGGCGGGCCGGAAGATAGTCGTATGTCCCCTCAAAGCCCTCCGCGTTGGGCCTTTGAAAAAGGCCATTAGACGAGTCCGACACCATATGGTGTACGGTCGGAGGAGCTGAAGGATCTGCTCGGGCGAGTGTTTATCTTAGAAGATCACCGTGAGTTAATGGGTACGGTGATTGAAAGGATTTTGTCCGCTGAGAGCGGATTGCATGAAGCCGTCAGAAGTTTGCTGACAGGTTTTGAGGTACGCAAAATGATGTACCTTCTAACAGTTCCGCATATAAAATGCGCCCTGTGTAGATAGTAGCCCCTGAGGCTCAGTGTGTTGTCAAAAATGACAGCGCGCCGAGCATCATAATCCCAGGTATAATGTGTCGCCCTTCCTATGCAGGTGGCAAAGGGTCCGGTGGCTAGCCAGACTGATGAATTTGCCGAACTAAAGCGGCAACTTGACATGGCGGATGCCGACATCGCGCTTGTCAATAGGCGACTTGACGGGTCACAAGGTATGCAATTTCCCCGCGGACACCTGGTAAGGGATCTTGATGCCCGTGCCTTACAACAAGTATGCTTGACGTAGATGGTGCTGCTGCCATGGAGAACCTGCGGGCGGAGCTCGCCCAAGCCAAGGAGCAGGCCAGAAAGAGTGACGCGGCTGCCTTAAAGGCGGCCGAAGAGCTAAAAGCCGAACATGCTGCTCACTGCCGAAGCAAGAAGGAGATGGCCGAGATGGCCGTGGAGTTGGAAAATGCTGCCGACTGCTGCAAGCTTCTTGAAAAAGAAGATCAGGCGGTACAAGAGGACCTGAAGAAGGCCACTGCCGAGGCCAAGGATGCTCGCTCTGCGATGAGAGCTATGAAGGAGGAGCTGCATTAGGCCGGAGGTATCGCGGCTGGAAAGCCCTTTCTGCTGCAGAGGAGATTCCTGGACCCTAATTATGCTCAGTTGGACCGGCTGTGGAGTGCGGAATATGCTTATCTGGACTTGGCGGCAAGTGCGGCGGACGCGGCCGAACACTTCCGAGATCGAGAGGATCACGAAACGGGAAAGGTTTTTTGGTCGCAGTTCCATAATCCAGAGCGCCCACTTCCATTAACCGATCCCTTGGCCGAATGGGCGGAGCTGAGTAGGTTATCCGGACTTGCCATGAAGGATGTCATGAGTCTTTTGTGGCCGAAGAGTTATTTTGGCTTGGTGCAACAGTTCCTTGGTGCGGTGCCACATATCAATGCAATGAGGAGGTCGGCATGCATAGAGGGTGCGCGGATGGCTCTTGCCCGTGTCAAGACATACTGGGCGGAGATGAAGGCCACCGATGTTGCAACCCAAGATTCGGACGGAAGCCGAGTACCTGTCGAGCACTATTTTCAGGAAGTTCTGCAGGGCGCTCGTTTAATAGAGACGCAGTGCTCGAAGGATATTATGTTCGAATAACATGGATTATTGTGAAAAAATGTTTCAATGAAATATAAAATCTTTTATACTTGTGCCTTCAAGAACTAAAATACCTCCTGTGCGGCCGTTGATGTATATGTGTATATAACCTGAAAGTTGGCAGTCTTCAGCTTCAGCCCCCACGCATATAATGCGGGGGTGTTTGCAAAAAGCGCATTTTCACACTTGATCCAATGTCTTGGTCCTATAAAGGAGGTGGTAGCGTAGCAAACTAGGCAACCGGACTATAATGCTTTATCACTTTCACTTAGCCATAGGAGTTTGACAACAGGGCTACTATATAGCCCCTAGGGGCACTGCACTCACCCGAATTCAGGGCACGTATGTGCCTGACCGGGAAACGGCCCTTCGTCAATGCGGAGGAATCCTATAGATTCCAGCGGGTCATCGAGTGGTTGACCAGTCTCATGCTATATCATGACGATCGGCGGCTCTCTCTCATCGAGGTGCTCTTTGGCGAACCGGGCACAATCGCAGTAGTTCTCCTGGTGCCGCGTTAGCCGATAGAGCGGAACGTAAGGCAGCAAAACACAGGAGCCGAGCAAACCGAACATTTGACCAAAGACATGATTCGAAGCTGATGCATATAAGGCCTAACTCGAGACGCCGAACACTCCCTAAGGTATTCGGTCTTTATGAAAACGGGCAGAACAACGCCCTTTGTAGTAAGCCCCTGGTGTCCAGGTACGCGCAAAATTCTGACATGGCCTATGCCAAAACGCCAGCCTCCTCCTCGGTTATAATGAGAAACCAGGGGATGTGTATCAACAAGAGATAGTAAAAAAGGTTTACGCAGGGTGTTAATCTGAAAAGAATCCTTGCAACGGGTCCCTGCTGCACGTCTGCGCCTGTGTCTCTGTTGTGCCGTATCCTGGACGGGTGTCGCACGGTGTTCATCTGTAAAAGAGAGGAACTTAGTTGAAAAAGATCATGCGAAAAATGTACATTATATTAAATAAACAAAGTACGTTTCATAAAATGAATAAAATTGAGCTTTATTGTCTCTTGTTGTATATGTGCAGAGCCCCTAATGTGGGGGTATGTGGCTGGTAAGCCCTGTATGTTTACGCCGGACTCGTCTAACCATGTCCGGGGTCTAAACAACCTATTTAGGTGCTTGGATTAGTGAAGCCGGTTTAGTGTGTGGCCGTCAAGGCAGTCACACAATCTTCCGCGCTCGAGGAACACTCGATATTCCCCTTTAAGGAGATGATGCCTCGTGGACCAGGCATTTTAAGTGTGAGGGATGCATAATGCGGTACTGCATTAAAGCGGGCAAAAGCTTCGCACCCCAGTAGTGCTTGATAGCTACTCGTAAATGGGGCGAGGTGGAAGGTTAACCTTTCCCGGTGGAAGTTGTCGGGTGAGCCGAACACAACTTTAAGCAATAGAGAACCCGTACAATGGGCATATCGGCCTGGCATTATCCTTTTAAAGGAAGTGTTGCTATGGCGAATTTCTGTCGGGTCTATCCCCATTTTGCGGATTGTGTCCTGATATAGCAGGTTTAGATCACTGTCACCGTCCACTAGGACTTGTGAAAATTGGAGTCCATCGATTATCAGATCTAATATCAAGGCAGTCCATCCTGCATTCCGGATACTTCTAGAGTAATCCTGATGGTCGAAGGTGATTGGTTTTGACAACCAGTGGCGGGACTCCTCTGGGATAGGCCGTATGGCGCGTATCTCTATGGGTGCCGTCCTGTTTTTCCTTTTTGTCACGTAAAGTTAGTTTACTGTTTTGACTTCTTGTGGGAAATTCTTTTGTTTTCCGGTGCTCTGCTTGTGGGGTTCGTCATCGTCTTTGCTTTGTGTGTCGAGCCCCTTATGTTCGGCGTTGAGTTTGCCGGACTGCTTGAAGACCCAACAATCTCTGTGGGTATGATTTGCAGGCTTCCCGGGGGTACTGTGGATTTGGCATACCTTGTCCAAGATTTTGTTTAAGTTAGATAGCTCGTCCCTGTTATCCGTAGGGGGCAGTTTTTTATGATTCTGCCGTGAGCTTTTGAATCCGGCGTTGACTGCCATGCTCTTCGGGCTGTTGCCCTTGGTTCGGCGTTGTTCTTTGCTGCGTCCCCGTTTCCCGTTTGCATCCCTGACTTCGGATGTACTTGGGTCGCTGGTACTGCATCTTGCCAGCCAGCTATCCTCTCCTGCGCAAAAGCGGGTCATGAGGCTTGTTAATGCGGCCATTGTTCTTGGCTTTTCTTGGCCGAGGTGTCTGGCGAGCCATTCGTCTCGGACGTTGTGTTTGAAAACTGCTAAGGCTTCGGCGTCCGAACAGTCGACTATTTGGTTCTTTTAAGTGAGGAATCTGTTCCAGAATTTTCGGGCTGACTCTCCGGGTTGTTGAGCTATGTGACTTAAATCATCTGCATCCGGAGGTCGGACATAGGTCCCATGAAAATTTGCCCGAAAAGCATCCTCGAGCTCTTCCCAACTTCCAATGGTGTTTTCGAGGAGGCTTTTGAGCCAATGCTGGGCTGGCCCTTTGAGCTTGAGTGGTAAGTATTTTATGGCATGGAGGTCATCTCCTCTAGCCATGTGTATGTGGAGGATGTAATCCTCAATCCGGACTCCAGGGTCTGTTGTTTCGTCCTATGCCTCTATGTTTACGGGCTTGAATCCCGCTGGAAATTCATAATCCAGAACCTCATCGGTGAAACATAGGGGATGTGCGGCACCCCTATATTTAGGTGTACCATAATATTCGGATACTTGACGTGGTGCATTGCTTACTAGAGCTTGCTTTCTTGGCCCGTAGATAGATCTAATTGGGCCATCTTTTTTATGCGAATCCGTGTGCGGATCGCGTGCCGGCTTGTGTGCGGTGCCGTTTGCCGCTCTATGTTTGCCATGGGGTCATCTATCCGACAGGGTGGTCTCCTTGTTCTTTGATTGCGGTGGTTCTACGACCTCCTCATCAAATTCTGGCAGTAGTTTTCGCTTCGGGTAGCTCTTTGTTCAGCGACTGTCGCTGTATTTGTTTGCGGTGTTGGGTACTTTGCTCCATCTAATTCTGAGTGCATCTTCTGCTGTTCTGAGCTTCCGCTTCTGCTTTTTCAGGCTACGTGCAGTGGCGACGAGCCTTTTGGGGAGGTTCTTTTGCTCCGGCAATTTGTCCGGCGTTAGATCGCTTGGACTGTTATCTTCGCCGGGGACGGATTGTTTATCCATATTGTCCTGTTCGGACGGTTGCTCGATAGCATGTTCATCGTCCACCGGTTCGCCCTGCTCTATGGCTGGGTCTGTATGGCTGCTATCTTTGTTGAGGCGGGACTTTGAGCGGCGCTTACGTCGCCGTTTTGACTGCTTTTCGAGGGGATGATCACGCGTGTCGTCCCGTTGTTCCTCGTCATCGCTTCCTTTAGGTGTATCCACCATGTATACATTATGAGATGAGGTGGGTGTCCAGTGCCTCATGGGTGCTGGTTCATGCTCATCTCCTACATCGTTTTCCATACCGTCGATGTCTTCGGAGTCGAAATCGAGCACGTCATTTAAACTTTCGATAGTGGCTACGAAGTGGATGGTGGGTGGGCTTTGAATTTCCTCATCATCCGCACTCCAACCTTCCTGACCATAGTCCGGCCAGGGCTCTCCTGATAAAGAGAGAGACTTTAGTGAATTCAGGATGTCGCCAAAGGGCGAGTGCTGAAAGATGTCCGCGGCAGTGAACTCCATGACCGGCGCCCAATCGGATTCGATTGGTAGGGGCGCGGGGGGTTCGGAGTCCGGAGAGGAGTCTGACACCTTGGAGTCACGAGCTTCGCGAAGGACAGGGTTGGTGTTCGGCTCGATCGTCGTAGAGATAGCAGCCCCCGAGGCGGTGTCCAGCCACCCGTCCTCGATCGGCGCAGTCGGCTCCGAGCTAAGGGTCGGAGCGGACACTGGTGTGGCCTCCAGGGCACTATTCGGTGGTAGAGCTAGATCATGCCCATCGTGACAAAGGCTTGGCGCGCTGGCTGTGGCTCAACCCGTCAAGATCAAGTCTCCGCGACGCGGCCCGTAGTTCAAACTCCAAATCGACCGATGGCGGGCGTAGCTTTCAATCTGCTCTAGATGGCCAAGCGAATTGGCCCGCAGTGCAAAGCCACCGAATACAAATATCTATCCGGGGAGAAAAGTCTCACCCTGGACCGTATCGTTGTTGATGATCGGAGGAGCCATCGGGCCTAACGATGACGACACAGAGGAACTCTCAATGAAAGCACCAATGTCGGTGTCAAAACCGGCGGATCTCGGGTAGGGGGTCCCGAACTGTGTGTCTAGGCGGATGGTAACAGGAGACAAGGGACATGATGTTTTTACCCAGGTTCGGGCCCTCTCGATGGAGGTAAAACCCTACTCCTGCTTGATTAATATTGATGATATGGGTAGTACAAGAGTAGATCTACCACGAGATCAGAGAGGCTAAACCCTAGAAGCTAGCCTATGGTATGATTGTTGTTCGTCCTATGGACTAAAACCCTCCGGTTTATATAAGCACCGAAGATGGTTAGGGTTACATAGAGTCGGTTACAATGGTAGGAGATCTACATATCCGTATCGCCAAGCTTGCCTTCCACGCCAAGGAAAGTCCCATCCGGACACGGGACAAAGTCTTCAATCTTGTATCTTCATAGTCTAGGAGTCCGGCCGAAGATGAGAGTTCGGCTATCTGGACACCCCCTAGTCCGGGACTCCCTCACCACCCTTTATTCCATAGTCCATATAAGCTTTACCCAAAACTTGAAAACTTCACAACACAAAACTCAACAGGAAATCTTATAAGCTCCGTTAGTGAAAGAAAACAAAACCACCACATAAGGTACTGAAATGAACTCATTCTTTATTTATTTTGGTGTTAAACCTACTGTATTGCAACTTCTATATGGTTCATAAACTAATTTACTAGCCATAGATGCATCAAAATAAGCAAACAACACACAAAAAACAGAATCTGTCAAAAACAGAACAGTCGGTAGCAATCTGTAACTAACGCAAACTTCTGGAGCTCTAAAAATCCTATCAAAATAGTAAGTCCTGGAAAATTTTTTTATTGATCAGAAGCAAAAAGAATCAACACAAAAGCACATTCCTGTGATTTAAAAAAATTATATTTGTGCGTGCAAAGTTTCTGTTTTTCAGCAGAATCAAATCAACCATCATCATAGGTTATCCTATAGGTTCTACTTGGCACAAACACTAATTAAAGGATAAAAACACATGTAAACAGAAGGTAGACGCAAGATTTATTACTAAACCGGAGCAAAAACAAAAAAACTTAAATAAAATTGGGTTGCCTCCCAACTAGCGCTATCGTTTAACGCCCCTAGCTAGGCATAAAAGCGAAGATAGATCTAATGAGTGCCATCTTTGGCACTAAATTCATAAGTAGCCCGCATGATAGATTCATAAGGTAATTTGACTTTGTTTCTTGGAAAGTGCTCCAGGCCTTTCTTTAATGGAAATTGGAATCTAATATTCCCTTCCTTCATATCAATAACCGTGCCAATCATTCTAAGGAAAGGTCTACCAAGAATAATAGGGCAAGAAAGATTCCAATCTATATCAAGAACGATAAAATCCACGGGCACCAAACTTCTATTTGCAACAATGAGAACATCATTGATCCTTCCCATTGGTTTTTTAATGGTGGAATCGCAAGGTGCAAATTTAAAGAGCAATCATCAAGATCATGGAAATCTAGAATATCACATAAAGTTTTCGGAATCGTGCAAACACTAGCACCCAAATCACACAAAGCAAAACACTCATAATCTTTCATTCTAATCTTTATAGTAGGTTCCCACTCATCATTAAGTTTTCTAGGTATATAAACTTCCAAATTAAGTTTTTCATCATAATATTGCATCAATGCATCAACAATATGCTTGGTAAAAGCTTTGTTTTGACTATAAGCATGGGGAGAATTAACAACGGATTGCAACAAGGAAATACAACCTTTTAAAGAACAATTATCATAATCAAATTCCTTGAAATCCGAGATAGTAGGTTCAATGTTATTAGAAGTTGAGGACTCGCCAATCTTACTTTTACCAAATTTAGCATCAAGATCTAAAGACTCCGAATTCTTGGGACGCCTTATAGGCAAAATTGATTCATCATCAGTCCCATAATCATCAAAATGCATATGGCAAGACATAGATCTAATAGGAGACACATCAATAACTTTAAGATCCTCATCATTATTTCCATGGAAACTAGAAGAACATGCTTTTATAGAGCTATCTTTTTTAGCACGCAATCTAGCGGTTCTTTCCTTGCACTCATCAATGGAAATTCTCATTACTTTGAGAGACTCATTGATATGATGCTTAGAAGGAGAAGATCTAAGTTTAAGAGAATCAACATCAAGCGAAAGTCTATCAACGTTCCTAGCCAAATCATCAACTTTGAGCAATTTTTCTTCAAGCAAAGCATTAAAATTCTTTTGAGAAATCATAAATTCTTTCACACTATTCTCAAAATCAGAGGGCATCTTTTAAAATTATCATAAGAATTATTGTAGGAATTTCCATAATTATTAGAGGAATTACTAGGGAACGGTCTAGCATTAAAGTTTCCTCTATAAGCATTGTTTCCAAAACTATTCCTACCAACAAAATTCACATCCATAGATTCATTATTATTCTCAATCAAAGAAGACAAAGGCATATCATTGGGATCAAGAGGAGTACTTTTAGTGGCAAACAATTTCATAAGATCATCCATCATTCCATTCAAAACATTGATTTCTTCTATAGCATGCAGTTTTTTACTAGAGGATCTTTCGGTGTGCCATTGAGAATAATTAGCCATAATATTATCAAGAAGTTTTGTAGCATCTCCTAACGTGATTTCCATAAACGTGCCTCCCGCGGCCGAATCTAAAAGGTTTGTAGAAGCAAAGTTCAAACTGGCATAAATTTTTTGTATGATCATCCATAAATTCAAACCATGAGTAGGGCAATTGTGAAGCATCAATTTCATTCTTTCCCAAGATTGGGCAACATGCTCATGATCAAGTTGTTTAACATTCCTAATGTCGTTCCTAAGAGTGATAATCTTAGCGGGAGGAAAATACTTAGAGATAAAAGCATCTTTGCACTTGTTCCAAGAATCAATGCTATTTTTAGGCAAAGACGAAAACCAAACTTTAGCACGATCTCTAAGTGAAAAGGGAAATAACTTCAATTTGACAATATTGTTATCCGTATCTTTCTTATTTTGCATATCACACAAATCAACAAAGTTGGTTAGATGAGTAGCAGCATCTTGACTAGGAAGGCCGGCAAATTGATCTTTCATAACAAGATTCAACAAAGTGGTATTGATTTCACAAGACTCAACATCATTAAGAGGAGCATTCGGGGTACTAAGGAAATCATTATTATTGGTATTCGAGAAATCACACAATTTGGTATTATCTTGTGCCATGGCAACAAGTAATCCAACACACAAGCAAGCAGAAAAAGGCAAGCGAAAAAGAGAGGAGGAGATTGGGAAAGAGAGGACGAATAAAACGGCAATGGTGAAGTGGGGGAGAGGAAAACGAGAGGCAAATGGAAAATAATGTAAATGCAAGGGAGATGGGTTTGTGATGGGTACTTGGTATGTCTTAACTTGAGCGAAGACCTCCCCGGCAACGGCGCCAGAAATCCTTCTTGCTATGTCTTGAGCTTGCATTGGTTTTCCTCAAAGAGGAGAGGGTGATGCAGCGATAGTAGCATAAGTATTTCCCTCAGTTTTTGAGAACCAAGGTATCAATCCAGTAGGAGGCTCCTCAAAAGCCCCACGCACCTACACAAACAAACTGAGAATTCGCAACCAACGCAATAAAGGGGTTTTCAATCCCTTCACGGCTACTTGCGAAAGTGAGATCTAATAAAGATAGTATGATAAGATAAATATATTTTTGGTATTTTATAATATAGATGCAAAAAGTAAAGATGCAAATAAAAGTAGATTGAAAACAAATATGATAAGAGATAGACCTGGGGGCCATAGGTTTCACTAGTGGCTTCTCTCAAGATAGCATAAGTATTACGGTGGGTGAACAAATTACTGTCGAGCAATTGATAGAAAAGAGAATAATTATAAGATTATCTAGGCATGATCATGTATATAGGCATCCCGTCCGCAACAAGTAGACCGACTCCTGCCTGCATCTACTACTATTACTCCACACATCGACCGACTCTCTTTGCATCTAGAGTATTAAGTTCATAAGAACAGAGTAACGCATTAAGCAAGATGACATGATGTAGAGGGATAAACTCAAGCAATATGATGTAAACCCCATCTTGTTATCCTCGATGGCAACAATACAATACGTGCCTTGCAACCCTTTCTGTCACTTGGTAAGGACACCGCAACATTGAACCCAAAGCTAAGCACTTCTCCCATGGCAAGAAAGATCAATCTAGTAGGCCAAACCAAACTGATAATTCAAAGAGACTTGCAAAGATAACTCAATCATACACAAAAGAATTCAGAGAAGATTCAAATATTATTCATAGATAAACTTGATCATAAACCCACAATTCATCGGATCTCGACAAACACACCGCAAAAAGAGTTTACATCGAATAGATCTCCACAACAGAGGGGGAGAACATTGTATTGAGATCCAAAAAGAGAGAAGAAGCCATCTAGCTAATAACTATGGACCCTTAGGTCTGTGGTAAACTACTCACAACTCATCGGAGGGGCAAGGATGTTGATGTAGAAGCCCTCCGTGGTCGATTCCCCCTCCGGCAGAGTGTCGGCGAAGGCTCCAAGATGAGATCTCGCGGATACAGAAGGTTATGGTGGTGGAAATTGTGTTTCGTCCTGCTCCTCGATGTTTTTGGGGTACATAGGTATAGATAGGAGGAAGAAGTACGTCAGTGACTGCCCGAGGGGCCCACGAGACAGGGGGCGTGCCCTATGGGGGGGTGTCGGTGTCAAAACCAGCGGATCTCGGGTAGGGGGTCCCGATCTGTGCGTCAAGGCTGATGGTAACAGGAAGCAAGGGACACAATGTTTACCCAGGTTCGGGCCCTCTCGATGGAGGTAAAACCCTACTTTCTACTTGATTAATATTGAAGATACGGGCAGTACAAGAGTAGATCAACCACGAGATTGTAGAGGCTAGACCCTGAGAGCTAGCCTATGATGGTATGATTGTAATTGTGATCGGCCTTCTAAGGACCAACCTCTCCGGTTTATATAGACACCGGAGAGGGCTAGGGTTTACATGGAGTCGGTTACAAGGAAGTAAACACTATATCCAGATCGCCAAGTTTGCATTCCACATGAAGGAGAGTCCCATCCGGACGCAGGCCGAAATCTTGAGTCTTGTATCTTCACGCTTCAATAGTCCGGACGTTGTACACAGTCCGGCTGTCCGGATACCCCCTAATCCAGGACTCCCTCAGTAGCCCCTAAACCAGGCTTCAATGACGATGAGTCCGGCGTGCAGTCTTGTCTTCGGCATTGCAGGGCGGGTTCCTTCTCCGAATACTCCAAAGTAATTATCAAACACTCAAACTGTGTCCGGATCTACAAGATGATCTTCACATACCATTGTAGGGAACATAGCATAAATCTGATCCACTGGCAATCTTTGTACGTCGTGCCCTTGCATCGCGGCCTGGTCCAACGCGAACTGGCGTTTCTTGCCCCACCTCGACTCGTATTGCGAGGCGGTTTTACTGGCACGTCCTGCCAAAGCAGAGATCATGTTCCTCTTATTACGGGATTTTCCATTAATATGGGCGTGCGTGACCCCACGACGACCGTTGGTATAACTCCGTGTGTTTTTAGATAAGCCTCAAGCGGTCACGCCGAGGACTCTTGATATTCACCCCCTTTATAAAGGGGTCGAGGCCTATCCCTCTTTTCCACCTTCCTCGCGCCTTCTCGCACCTCGAGTTCTAACCCCCGAGACCTAAGCTCCAACACCCCAGATCCTCCAATATGTCCGGATCCGACCCACAAGGCCGGTGGGTGGCCTCCTCGATTCAAAAGGAAGACATTGCGAAGCTCAGGGAGGTCAGATATCTGACCGCCGACATCTAGCACAGGCTTCCTGCTCCAGGGCAGGTCATCCCTACGCCGGAGCCCAATGAGTGTGTCGTGTTTGTCCCTCATTTCCTCCGCGGCTTGGGCTTCACCCTCGATCCCTTTGTGAGAGGGCTCATGTTCTACTATGGGTTGGATTTTCATGATCTGGCTCCGGACGCTATCCTCCATATCTCGCCGTTCATTATTGTGTGCAAGGCTTTTCTCCACATCACCCCACACTTCGGCTTATGGCTCAAGACCTTCAATGTGAAGCCGAAGATGATCGAGGGGTGACATGTGGAGTGTGAAGGTGCCATAATAAGCGGAACGCCGATGCCCCATGGCCAGAGGGTTCTTTTCCAGAAGTATCTGATGTATGGCAGCAGAGGTGGTTTTATGTTATGGCCCCCAGAGGCACAAAGTGGGTAGCCGCCCCCGAGTTCTGCTCGGGCCCTCCGTCACAGTTGGCGTCTTGCACCAACGTAGGACGGAACTAGGGGCCCGCTGACGATGTCCCAGTATTGCAAAATCGCATCCGGGAGCTTCTCGAGAGGGACATAAATCTTGTTAGCATAATGCAAGTGATGTTAATCTGACGGATGTTGCCGCGTCAACGCCGGCCTCTCCGGATGTGGGAGTTTAATCCAGAGGGTCCGCGGACTGTCAAGCACTTCTTCGGCTTGAAGCTCGAAGGGATGTGCAAATTATTCTTCGGACGAAAAGTACAGTGTCCGGACACCACCGAGGATGCGGGCCTAAGCTGCAATCGCCTAGATACCCAAGTAAATAACCTTGATACCGGACACCTTGTTTTGCATTTGTCATAATTATTTATTCTGAAAATCTTCCGTGGCCAGGAATGGCTCAACAAGGCGGAGAGAATCAGGTGTCCGCGCCACTTCCCGAAGGCTCGCCTGGTCCCACCATGGCCAAGATGCTTGACCAGGTACTCAGCAGAATGCCCTCAGGGAAGGACAAGGGGAAGAACGAAGAAACCGAACTCCACACGCTACGCATCCGAACCGGGGGAATTGTTACCTCCCCTAAGGAGGATAGTCAGGAAGGGGAGGCTAAGGCCTCCTCCCCACGCGGGAAGAAGAGGGCCGCATCCGAAGACTTGGAGACGGAGATACCCAAGCAAGGGAAGAAGGTATCACCAAGGGGCTCTGCCGTGACGGGCATGTTATGCCCGCCAATGGGACAGCCCTCCAACGACCTGTAAGTCAATCGTTAATTCAAAGGTACTATGTTTCTCCTAGATCAATAACCAGGATCTGTATTTTGTAGTCCGGCTAGCAGCTCTTCTTGACAGAGTTCGTCTTCGGGGGATCTTCCTCCGGAGATGATGGAGAGCGAGACCCCACCCACCTCTCTGACTCATGAAGCAGGCGACACCGAGGTGTCGTCACGGAGGAGTCCGGGTCTGCCGAAGCCGAAAGCCAATGCGTCAGCCGCCCTGAGCCCGGAGCGTTTGGCTCCCACGAGGGGCGATGGGGAGGGTCCGGCACAGTTCAACGTCTGGCCGGACATACTGACAGGCCTACTGGAGCGAGCTGCGCTCTCAGAGGAGCACCGCTCATTAATGAGCGCGGTGCTCAAGAAGATTTCATCCGCTACGTACAAGAAGCATTCACAAGCCTGCGCAGAGGCTTTGAGGTATGTAATGAAGAATACACTATTTCTTTGGCTGTGAGGCACGCGTTAGGTGTGCTCCATATAGATAGTAGCCCCTGAGACTCTGGTTGCCCGCCCTAGGCGGCAAACGGGGGATCATAAATCAATGATTGCACTATAAATACGTGCAGGTACCTGTGGGTCCGGCCGCGGACCAATCCGCTGAAGTTGCCGAACTAGCGAGGCAGATCGGATCGATTGATGCCGATATCACGCTGGTGAATGAGCGGCTAGACAAATCACAAGGTATGTGCTCTGCCTTCCTTTGTATAGGAAAATATGAAGGCGGCATGATATTAATGCAATATGCTTGGACTGCAGACGGTGCTGCTGCCGTGGAAGCCCTAAGGGTGGAACTTGCCCGGGCCAAGGAACAAGCTCGGGTTAGTAATGCGGCTGCCCTAAAGGCGGCCGAGGAACTGAGAGCGAACATGCTGCTCATCGCCGAAGCGAGGAAAAGATAGCCGAAATGGCTTTGGAGTTAAAAAATGCCGCTGACCGGTATGAGCTCCTTAAAAAGGAGCATAAGGATAGTTCGGCCGATCTGAACAAGGCATTGAATGCCAACAAGGAGATACGGACCGAGCTCAGGGTGCGCGGGAGGAGCTTCAACAGGCCGGAAAAATCGCGGCTGGGGGCTCCTACTTGCTGCGGACGAAGTTTTTCGATCTGAAGTATGCTTCCCTGGATGGACGCTGGAGACCTGAGGACGCGTATGCGGATTTGGCAATGAGTACAGCTAACGCTGCCAAGTTCTTCGAAGATCAGGGTGACAAGGAAGTGGAGAAGCTTTTCTGGTCGCAATTCAATGCTTCCACTCGCCCGCTGCCATTAAGTGACAAGATGGCTGTTGTAGCGGAGCTTCATAGGCTGTCCGGGCTTGCAATGCGGTCTGTAATAGACCATCTTTGGCCAAAGGGGCCTAAGCCAGACAATTACTTTGGCTTGGTGCAACAATTCCTTGGGTCCGTGCCTCGGATCGACACCATGAGAAGGTCGGCGTGCATAGAGGGTGCGCGGATGGCTCTTGCCCGCGTTAAAGCCTGTTGGACGGATATGGAGGCCACCATTATAGTGACCCAGAATCCGGTGGGAGGCCAATATCCGGCCGAGCACTACTTGGCGCAGGTCACAGAAGGTGCCCGCTTAATAGAGGCGCAGTGCTCGAAGAATGTCGTGTTCGAGTGATGAATCGAATCATTGTAAAAACAATGCTTATTTTGGTTATAAGGCTATATTTATACTTTTTGCCTGAAAGTATTATTGTGTCTCCTGTGCGGCCGTTTTTTGTATATATATACATGTAATCCGAAAGTTAGCAGTCGTTGGCTTCATCCCCCACGCATACAATGCGGGGGTGTTCGCAAAAAATATGCTTAATCACACTTGATCCAACGTCTTGGTCCATTAAGGAGGTGATCACACGTCGAACTAGGCAACCGGACTATATAGCTGTAACACCTTCGCTTAGCTATGGGAGTCTAAAGTTGGGGCTACTATGTAGCCCCTGGTACCTTCGCGTGCATCCGAATACGGGCGCGTGTGTACATGACCGGGAAATGGCCCTTCGTTAATGCGGACTATTCCTAAAGATTCCGGTGAGTCTTCGAGTGGTTGATCAGTGTCTCGCTGTATCATGACAGTCAGTTTTCGGCTTTCTCTACTGAGGTGATCATCCGGAATAACCAGGGAACAATCGTAGTAGTTCTCCTTTGGCACCTTAGCCGATAATAACGGAACGTAAGGCGGCAAACCCAGGAGCCGGGCAAACCCAACATTTGACCAAAGACATGATTCGAAGCTGATGCATATAAGGCCAAACTCGTGACGCCGAACACTCCCGAAGGTATTCGGACTTTATAACAGATGATGGGCTCAAGAATGCCCATTCATTATAAACCCTATGTTTCTAGGTACGTGCGTAAGTCTGTCGTGGCGAAATGCCAATAATGACAGTAACCTCTGTGGGTATGGAACCCATGGGATGGTTAAACAACAAGAGGCAATAGAAAAGGTTTATACAGGGGCTTAATCTAAAAAGAAACTTGATGAGCAGGGCCCTGCTGCACGTCTGCGCCTTTGTCTCCGTTGTGCCTTATCCTGGAAGGGTATCGCGCGAACATTGTCTGTAGAAAAAGAAAACTCAAAGGAGAGTACAACGTAAGTATGCGATGGATTGTAAGAGTGTAAGATGTTGGCCTGCCAATAAGGTTGAGCCAAGTGTGGGGCTTTATTAAGTATTTATAGCCCCAGGTATCCACTATGGGATTACATATACGGTGCCCTGGTTCGATTTTATCTGGGCTACCGGACTCGTCTAACCGTGTCTGTGGTCTTAACGACCAGTCATGTTTTTTGTGATATTGGAGGCTGCTTATAATCCGGCCGCTAGGGTCGTCGCGTGTTCCTCTGCGCATGAAGAGTGCTCTGTTATTCTGCTAACGATGATGATGCCACGTGGACCGGGCATCTTGAGTGTAAGGTAGCCATAGTGCGGCAATGCATTGAAACGGGCGAAGGCCGTTCTTCCAAGCAATGCATGATAGTCGCTTTGGAAGGGTGCGGTGATGAAGAGTAGTTCTTCGCTTCTGGAGTTGCCTGGAGAGCCGAATGTTACCTCCAGTATGACGGAGCCCCTGCTATAGGCTTCAATGCCTGGTATCACCCCTTCAAAGGTGGTGTTGCTTTGACTAATTCTGGATGGGTCTATACCCATTCTGCGGACAGTGTCCTCATATATTAGATTGAGACTGCTGCCGCCGTCCATGAGGACGTGGGTGAGATGGTATCCGTTGATTATTGGGTCAAGCACCAAGGCCTCTGATCCTTCCCGCCGAATACTAGTTCGGCCGTCCAAGCGATCGAAGGTGATCGGATAAGACATCCAGTGGTTAGGTGTAGGTACGATGGGCTTTATATCGCGCGCATCTCTATGCGCGCGTTCGAGCCTTTTGATGGATGTGCGAGTCGCGTGGATCATGTTCACTGTTTTAACCTCTGGTGGGAATTTTTTCTGTCCCCCAGTGTTTTGCTGGCGAGGTTCATCCTCGTCTTCACTTGGTGTTTCCCTTCCCTTGTGTTCGACATTTAATTTGCCGGCCTGCTTGAAGACCCAGCACTCTCTGTGCGTGTGGTTCGCAGGTTTGTCAGGGGTGCCATGAATTTGGCACAGTTTGTCCAGGACACTGTTCAGATCGGACGGTCCCTCTTTGCTGCCTTTAAATGGCTTCTTTTGCTGATCAGGTCGAGAGCCCCTGAATCCGGCATTAACCGTTGTGTCGTCCGGGCTCTCTTCCTTGTTTTGGCGTTTATTTTTATTACATCATGGCTTCCCGTTGCCATCCCTTATTTCGGATGTGCTGGGGTCGCTGGTGCCTTTACGGGCTAGCCAGCTATCTTCACCCGCGCAAAAGCGGGTCATAAGGCTTGTTAGGGCTGCCATTGTCCTTGGCTTTTCTTGGCCGAGGTGTCTGGCGATCCACTCGTCGCGAATGCTGTGTTTGAATGCCGCTAAGGCTTCGGCGTCCGGACAATTGACAATTTGATTCTTCTTAGTGAGGAATCTATTCCAAAGCTTGCGGGCGGACTCTCCGGGCTGTTGGATTATCTGACTTAAATCGTCAGCATCCGGAGGCCGGACATAAGTCCCTTGAAAATTGGCCCTGAAAACGTCCTTGAGTTCCTCCCAACTCCAAATTGAATTTTCGGGGAGGCTTTTCAACCAGTGTCGAGCTGGTCCCTTTAATTTGAGGGGAAGGTATTTGTTGGCGTGGAGGTCATCCCCACGAGCCATATGTATATGCAGGATAAAGTCCTCGATCCAGACCCTTGGGTCTGTCATTCCGTCGTATGCCTCTATGTTCACAATATTAAAGCCCTGTGGAAATTCATGGTCCAGTACCTCTTCGGTAAAGCACAGGGGGTGAGCAGCCCCTCTGTATCTGGACGTGTTGTGGCATGCCGTCGGCTGTTGTTGTGTCCGGTGTTTATTCCGAACTGGTATTTGATTGGCATAATCATTTTGATGACCACAGTCCCTCGCTGGGGTGTGTCCTTTAGATCCGTAGATGGACCTAGCTGCGCCAGCTTTCTTATCCAGGTGCTCACGTAGATCGTGCGCGGCGTCGGTAGCCGCTTTGTTGCGGTTATGAAGTGGTACGTTTGGCCTCCTGGTTGTGTTACTCTTTGGTGGAGCGGCCTCGTCATCGAATTCTAGCAGTAGCTTGCATTTTGGATAGCTCTTTGTATGGCGATCGTTGCCGTATCTTTCTTCAGTGTCTAGGAATTTATTACATCTGCGATTGAGCGTTTCCTGTGCGGCTTTAAGCCATTGCTTCTGCTTCTTTATAATTCTCGCTGTGGCCATAAACTTTCTGTGGAAGTTATCTCATTCCACTCGTTCTTCCGGAATGATGAATGCATCATCGTTCGGACTGTCTTCTTGTCCTGGTCCAGTTTGAGGAACTTGTCCCTCTGGATCATTATCGTTGGGTGTCTTCTCCGAACTGTGTTCGGCGTGACCTGGCTCGTCCTGCTCCATCGCTGGTTCCGTATGCTCATTATTGCCTTCAGGGTTGACCGGAGTATCGATCCTTATGGCGCTCTTGCCGCTATTTTTACTGTTGCTGGACTTGGAATGGCGTCTGCACCGTCGCATTGGCTTTTGCCCGGGGGTTTTATCTTCCAGATTGTCGCTGTCGTCCTCCTTGGGTGTATCCACCACGTATATGTCGTGTGACGAGGCGGAAGTCCGGCACCCCATAGATTCTGAGTCTTCTCTTGCATCGTCATCCATACCGTCGATGCCTTCAGAGTCGAAGTCAAGCATGTCAGGTTAAATCATTAACCATGGCTATGAAGTGGGTGGTGGGTGGGTAACGAATTTCCTCGTCTCCTGCTTCCCACTCGAGCCGGACATAGTTCGGCCCGGAATTTTTTGTCAAAGAGAGAGTTTTTAATGAGTTCAGCATGTCGCCAAAGGGCGAGTGCTGGAAGATATCCGCGGTGGTGAACTCCATTACCGGAGCCCAACCTGGCTCGACTGGCTCGGGAGTGCGCGGACAGGAACCTACAACCGGATACGAGTCCAAGGGTCCGGAGTCACATGTTTCCTCAGAAGTGAGTCCTGTGTTCGGCTCCACCACCGATGAGGGTACGGCCTGTGGGGCGGGGTCCATCCCTCCGTCCTTAGGCAACGCAGCCTGCCCCGGATTTGAGTCCGGGGCTACTACAGGGGTGATATCCCAAGAGTTGTCCGATAGCAAGTCTAAGCCATGCCTATCGTGACTGTCCGGTGCTCCTGGCATAGGCTCGAATCCGTCGAAGATCAAGTCTCCGCGAATGTCCGCCGTGTAGTTCAGGTTTCTGAACCTAATCTGCTGGCCAGGGGCGTAGCTGCCGATCTGCTCTAGATGGCCAAGTGAATTGGCCCGCAGGGCGAAGCCGCTGAACACGAAGATCTGTCTGGGGTGAAAAGTCTCACCCTGGACCATGTTGTTGATGATGATTGAAGGAGCCATCGAGCTTTGCAGTGACGACACAGAGGAACTCCTAATGAAAGCACCAATGTCGGTGTCAAAACCGGTGGATCTCGGGTAGGGGTCCCGATCTGTGCGTCAAGGCTGATGGTAACAGGAAGCAAGGGACACAATGTTTACCCAAGTTCGGGCCCTCTCGATGGAGGTAAAACCCTACTTCCTGCTTGATTAATATTGAAGATACGGGCAGTACAAGAGTAGATCTACCACGAGATCGTAGAGGCTAGACCCTAAGAGCTAGCCTATGATGGTATGATTGTAATTGTGATCAGCCTTTTAAGGACCAACCTCTCCGGTTTATATAGACACCGGAGAGGGCTAGGGTTTACATGGAGTCGGTTACAAGGAAGGAAACACTATATCCGGATCGCCAAGCTTGCCTTCCACGCCAAGGAGAGTCCCATCCAGACACGGGCCGAAGTCTTGAGTCTTGTATCTTCACGCTTCAATAGTCCGGACGTTGTACACAGTCCAGCTGTCCGGATACCCCCTAATCCAGGACTCCCTCATGGGGGCGCCCTCTTATCTTGTGGGAGCCTCGGCAGCTTCTTTGCTTGCACTCCAAGTCCTCTAGATCACGTTCGTTCCAAAAATCACGCTTCCGAAGGTTTCATTCCGTTTGGACTCCGTTTGATATTCCTTTTCTTCAAAATACTGAAATAGGCAAAAAAATTAGCAATATGGGCTGGGCCTCCGGTTAGTAGGTTAGTCCCAAAAATGATATAAATGTGTAAAATAAATCCCATAAACATCCAAAAGGGGTAATATAATAGCATGGAACAATCAAAAATTATAGATACGTTGGAGACGTATCAATATACAAATATGTAGCTCCAAAAGCAAAGATGTAGAAAAAACATCTGTTCTTCCTACTAACATGGAGTCTTCTCTTGGCCAACATTCAGTACAGACTAAAAGACAAATTTGTTTGTGAAGTCTACAATTCCTCTTGCAAACGTTAGTGGTTTCACCAACAGCTGGAACCATGAGAATGAACCACACATGATGGAGGAACATCCACTGCAATATGATTTGGTCTTCTCTCGATCACACGGCGAGACTATTTTCGGAATACAAACTTTAACTTAGGCAAAATGATGCCCATTGTATAATTAGACTAAAGCAATAAAGCACCTAGTATTGGCCAATAAATAGTACAGTACTACTTTTCTGTAGTCCATGAAGTGACTATCCAATCTTTCTGTGTCTATTTTCAAATGGCACTGCATGCAGTGACTATACTATTCTCGTGTGCAGTTCAACCAAAATTGTGGTCACTTTGTTTGATTGCCAAATAGCAATGGGCAGACATCTCTGTCTGCACAAATATCAAGCAGCTAGTAAACATATACCACACCTTGTATTTTTGGTTTAAACATGTCTCTTCTGCTTAGCATCTGTCATGTTCTGCACTGGACAATTTGATACAATTATGTTTTGCCCTGGACAATTTCATACTGAATTGATTTGCTGGTTCAGAGTAGAAATATAGCGCGTATTCTTCATCAGACCAAGGATATCCATGTTCGCAGTGATGGAAGAGGTGAAATTGATACAACCAAAATTGAGCATCCAATCATTGAATCATGTCCTGCACCTCCAATGTAGGTCCACCCTGCCAATAAATTCACATGCAAACCACTAGTATTACTATCTAATGATAGTACAAAAAGAGTAGCAAGATATTAGCAAACCATGTACCTACGTAATGAACATCTCATAGTGCCACCAATTGGATATAAAGGTTTGGAAGAAAACATGCTCCTAATGTTGAACCAGTTGGACTTTTTGTGCAGTTCCACTAAAATTGAGCATCCCTATTTGCATAAATAAGGCAACAACGGCTGATGTCAGAAAGGCATATATAGTTCTTTTTGAAAGAATGATCTACTCCCGACCTTTCCTCTTCTTTTAAGCATATTTTGTGCAGTTCAACTAAAATAAAATGCCATCACCGCCTTGACAATTCAGTGACACTGTACAAAAGGAAATGACTTAACATTACATCATGTTGTCAGGTATGTAGTTATAACGCCCTCGATGCGGCTATATCTCCCACGTGTCGAAGCACGACTTAGAGGCATAACCGCATTGAAAGCAATGTCGCAAGTGAGGTAATCTTCACACAACCCATGTAATACATAAGGGAAAGAGATACATAGTTGGCTTACAATCGCCACTTCACACAATTACATGAATAAAGCATTACATCATCCAGATACAATCAAGGTCCGACTACGGAACCAAAATAAAAGAAGAACCCCAAATCGATAAAGGTCCCCGATCGACCCCAACTGGGCTCCACTCTTGATCAACTAGAACGAAACAACACAAAGGGCAAGATCTTCATCGAGCTCCTCCTTGAGCTTGGTTGCGCCACCCTTTCGGTAACATAGGCAATCGCAAACTGGTTTTGAAGTATCCGTGAGCCGCGAGGACTCAGCAATCCCATTACCATGGGTATCAAGACTAGCAAAGCTTAATGGGAAAGGAAGGGGTAAAGTGGTGAGGTTGCAGCAGCGACTAAGCAAGTATGGTGGCTAACCAACGCAAATAAGAGCGAGAAGAGAACAAGCGGAACGGTCGTGAAGCTAGCAATGATCAAGAGGTGATCCTGAACACCTACTTACATCAAACATAACACAGAAACCGTGTTCACTTCCCGGACTCCGCCGAGAAGAGACCATCACGGCTACACACTCGGTTGATGCGTTTAAATTCGGATCAAGTGTCAAGTTGTCTACAACCGGACATTAACAAATTCCCATCTCGCCACATAACCGCGGGCACGGCTCTCGAAAGTTTATACCTGCAGGGTGTCCTAACTTAGCCCATGACAAGTCGTCGCGATCATCGAAGAATAGACCTTCACCCAGACACTCCGATCGACTCGGTATCCGGTACATCAAGACATTTCGACAATGGTAAAACAAGACCAGCAAAGCCGCCCGGCGTGCCGACATCCCGATAGTAGCAGCGTATCTCGCCTCGAGCCACGACCGGATAAGCGAAGCGTCTGGTACCGACGTAACCCAAGTTGCCAAGGGATGGTCCCAAGACGATGCTCTAGTTTGGACCAACGCTAGACAAGCATCGCCCGGGGGCTATAATAAAGATGACCCTTGGGTTAATTACTCCCAAGGAAAAGTAGGTGGTGGTGAGGCAAATGGTAAAAGGCAATGTTGGGCCTTCTTTGGACAAGTTTTATTCAAAGCGAACTGTCAAGGGGTCCCATAAATCACCCGACCGCGTAAGGGACGCAAAATCCGGGAACATAACACCGGTATGACGGAAACTAGGGCGGCAAGAGTGGAACAAAACACCAGGCATAAGGCCGAGCCTTCCACCCTTTACCAAGTATATAGATGCATTAATAATATAAGAGATATTGTGATATCCCAACAAAAACCCTGTCCACCATGGAGAAATCTTCAACTTCACCTGCAGCTAGCAACGCTATAAGAGGGGCTGAGCAAAGCGGTAACATAGCCAATCAATGGTTTTGCTAGGAATGGTGTCAAAGGTTAGAGGTTCATGGCAATATGGGATGGCTTGACAAACAGGTAATAGGTAGCGCAGCATAGCGATAGAACGAGGCAACTAGCATAGCAATGATAGTAATGAGATCCAGGGTAGCGGTCATCTTGCATGAAATCCCGCTAGGAAGAAGAACGAGTCCATGAAGAAGACAAACGGACGTAGTCGAACGAATCCTCACAACTCCGGAACGAAACCGAAGCTAACAAGAGAAGCAAACCGGAAAGAAGCAAACAACATAATAAACAACCATCGCATAAGCATGTCATGATGCACAAACAAGTATGATGCATGTCCGGTTTAATGAGGCATGGCATGGCAAAGTGCAACAAACAATTACTACAAGTTAAGTGGAGCTCAATATGCAACGAGTTGCATATTGACGAAACACCACATGCAATTATTTAGTTCTCTCTTGTTTAAGCTACCCAACAATATTAAATGTTGATTAACATGGCAAGGGGTGAAGCATAACAAAACTACCTACCTAGGCAAGTTTAAATGAGGCCGGAAACAACGAACAACAAGTCCGGAAAATCCTCATGAGCATATTATGAATTTGGTACTGTTCTGCCCTAAAACATATTTTAAAGTTGTTAAACAGGAAAATAAAGTGGACCATGTTAATCTAGGCATTTTTCCACCCCATTTACATATAAAGTTTATTAAATTCCGAGTTACGGTTATTTAGTTATGAAATAAATCATTTTAGCATGGCATTTGAACAAATTTAATCAAACAACATTTTTAACATTTTTAAACATGGGTGAAAGTGGCAAATTATGAAACTAGATGAAAAACTAAGCATTTTACATATATATAAGTTGTTTTAAACCGATGCACCGTTAAATAGTTATTATATGCATGATGCTTAGGGGGTTTTCTGTAAAACAGTAATTCACCGAATAATGCTAAAATCGTAGAACCTGAAAAAAAAACTACATAGGCCGAAACTGAATAGTGCACTGGGCGGCTGGGCGGCTGGGCTGCTCACCTAGCTGGGCTCGGCCAGTCGGTGGGGAACGGGCAGAGAGGCGGCGCGGCTGGGCTGAAGGCTGGGCTCTGGGCCTACCCAGTGGCCCAAGCGGGCAAGCCAGCAGAGACGAGCGCCTTCGCTTCGTTCCCGAGCGAGATGAAAACGGCAGCCGGCGACGGGGCTCCGGCAAGGGCCGGCGAGGCCGGAGGAAGCTACGGGGGCGGTGCTGGCGTCCAGATCCGGCGAGGGAACAGCCGGATCCAACGTTCCCTAGGCTGAGGGAGGCCGGCGACGAGATTCCTGGCGGCGGCGGGGGGTTCTGCAAGGGGATAGAGAGATCTGAGAGAGAGGGAAACCAGAGGGAGAGAAGGAAGGGAGAGGGAGGCACAGTGGGGCGGCGACCTGGACGGAGGTTCGGCGAACTCCGGCAGCTGGGGTTCGGCCCGCGAGCTCGGGCAGGGAGGCGCCACTGGCGCTGGGAGAAGGTCTTGGGGCTGGGCGCTGGGCGCTTCAGGCGTGGGCGGGCGGTCAACGGGTCCAAGGCCGCCGATGGGCCAGCAGGGCCTTGGGCTGGAGAGGGCTGGGCACGTGGCTGCCCTGGTTGGCTCCAAGGCGGCGGGACGGCGGCGCTGGTTGGTGGTCATGGCGGGGCAGCGCCAAGTGGCGGAGGAGGAGAGGGCGGCATGAAATTGAGGAGGAGAGGATAGAGGTAGGTGGGGGCTAGGGGCTGCCCAAAATGGACTAGGAGGTCCATATATAGCGAGGGCTAGGGTTAGAGGGGTTTTGCTCCATTTCGGAGATGTTCGATCGCCATCGGACGGTCCGGAGCGAGGGGTAGGTAGGTGGGTCTAGTGGGCTGTGAAGAGGGCCTCGGGCTGAGAAGAGAGGGAAAGAAATGCGGCCCGCAACTGTTTGAGAGACCAAACGTCCGATGAATATACCGACTATATCGCGGTTATATATTTAACGGTTGGGCTATCAAGCGAACTCGAATGCGACGAAACTTGGCAGGCGGCCTGTCTACACTATAATAAGACCGCACGACAAGTTGCAACCCATTCGAGAACATTTTATGCCACTTATAAAATAATATTTCAGAGAGGTGCCGCGGGCGCGTGCGAGTGTGGTCGGGCTCAGAACGGACAACGGAGAGAACGGGCGGAACGCGAATGGATGCAAGTTTTTAAAACATGACGGCAACAGAGTGCCGATGCAATGCGGATGATGCTATGAGATGAGATGCATAACAAAAACAAAAGCAACACAACAGACAAAAACCCAACCACGAAGGAAATATCATATCGCATCTCCGGAAAAGGCAAGAGTTAGAGTTAAGAATATGGAAAGTCGTATCCGGGGCGTTACAACACTCCACCACTACGAGAGGATCTCGTCCCGAGATCTAGGATGGCACCGGAGGGAAAAAGAAGAGGAAGAGAAGAGGTAAAACTAAGTTGCTTCTTTGACGAACGAGTGAAACCACGAACCTTGAGAGGTTGAGCAAAATGAAAGAGAGAAAACAACGAAGATGAACATAGTTGAAAACACTCCGTTAGAAAAGAGGAACAAGGGAACATTACGAGAACTTGAAGGTTGCAAAGACATGAATCAAGAGCTTAATGGACAAGATAGAATTCGAAACCACTCCGGTTAAAACAAGATGAGAGAGGAAGAATGATATAATTTGGGCAGCACTCCGACTGAAAGAAGAAGGAAAACTTGATGAGATGAAAAGATATTGAAGAGATGATACAACACTCCGGTTAAATGGATAAGCAAGAAAAGAACATGATCCTCAAAAAAAAACGAGGTGATGTTTGAAGAGCACAACATCACAATGCCTCCATAACGAAAGAATAGAAGTTAGATCGTTGGGATCTAGGGACGGAGGATAAAATGATAACTTTTGCCACAAGTGAACTTGGAAAGCATCCTTGCAAAGAAGAATCGAACGGAGTTGTTGGAAAATCAACAACGAGAAGCACAAGCTTGTTGTGGGCTTATGGAAAACATCTCGAGACTATGAGGTGACAACCGACCACTAACGGAAAACATTGATTTGATTGAGAGCACCAAAGAGATGAAAAACTGCTTTCGCCGAGAGGATAGGAGAAAACTTGGATCATTGATAAACACCATAATAGCAACATTCCTTAGGGAAGGCTTTAGGTGAAATCTATACCAAGATAACTCCAATGAAGAGATTGACGGTTGAAAAGATCTCTTGAACAAGAGAAAATGATGGATTTAAAAATCTCATTCTTAACAACATATGAATCATGAAACAAGAAGGAAATTGTGAGAGTGACATAACACCATCTCAAAAGAATAGGTAGAAAGAATTGCACTTTGGAATGCAAGATGAAGAATACTTGAGCTTCTCAAAACAAAACATGTGTTGAGCACCATGTTTAATTTTTGAGTATAGCTTGGCGGGTCATAACTTCAAGAGAAATCTTGAAGAACAATTGAAGAATGAAAAGGGTCCTTGATGAACCATCATGTAGAACCTCCATGAAGAACTCCGGTAAACAAAAGGAATGAAAAGAAAGAGAAATTGAAAACACAAGGTGAAGCCTTGCGATGATTTAGATGGAGCTTCGCGACGAGATAAAGCGGAAAACTTGGAACTCTGGAAAAAAAAGATGAAGCATCTCGAACCAAGAATTTATTCATCATGAACAAACTCCGAAAGAAGGAATTAATGAGTTGGATGAAACAATAATAAGAATTACGTTATGCCTATCCTTCACCAATTAAATTGATGACCCACAAAGGATTTGGCATGCCACTTATTCTCGTAGAAAGGATTAAGATAGATATGGCGCAAGCTTGAGAAGGTATTGATGGAACCACCGGTAGGATTTGGAAAACAACGAATGAATTGATATGATAACGAAGGAAGTGAAATCTTGGAAGAACCACCGTAAGAATTGAAATTGAACGTAGCAAATGCACAAATCACCGGGAAGAATTGCAAAATGAATGAAGATACTTTAGGGTATTTAGATACATAAGAACGAAGAGATCACGAACTGATTAGAGGTTATTTGAACGAATCACCGGTAAGATTTGGAGAATGATAGCTACAAGCTGAGAATGACGAATTATGACATGATGGCCTTCGGAAGAAAGAAATGGAAACAACTCATGAAATGCTTTGGATGGGTGAAAAGAATTCCCACAATCGAAAACAATTATGAGAGGATTGCATCGAACTAGAACCATGAATCTTGAAGAGAATGGAGCAAGATTTAAGAGAAATCCTTCTTCGGTCCTCAAATGATGAGAATGACAACGAGAAACACCACCAAGAATTATTGAGGCACACCGGAAGAATCAAAAGCGAAGAGGTTGAGCCAACTATGAAAGAATTTGAAAGATCTTGGAGAAAAGCATTTGACTGATGATAACTCATTCTTACGTCAAACTTGGAGAAGAATTTAGAATAGCTCTGGGAAAATAGAAGAGTCAGGTAAGATCCTGGGAAAAACCTGTGGGTTAGGGCCCACTCAAAAGAAAACACCGTTGGAAATGATTTAACAGAGAGACTGCACCGGTTGAATTAAATAGCTTGAATGAGATAACAACCTCGAAATATCTTGAACGGATTGAGAATGGAAACACAAGTCTTGTGATAAATCTTCAGCACTCCAGAACAAATGAATAGCGAGAAGTGAAAGATTAAGAGGTGCACCGGTATGAAAAAACATTGAAATGAGGAGAGGAATATGATGAATATCGAAAGCTTGAATAGGATCCACCGGATAAGGAACAACAATGAAGGATGATGGACTTGAAACTGTTGAGCATCTTCATGGGAAAACACCGGATAAGAACATTGATTGAAAATAATGAAGAGACTTCACATAAATAAAAGGATACTTGGTAAATAAATCTTAGTCCTTGAGGAAAAAGGGTGGGTGGGCGGGAAAAAAACAAAGGCAACTTAGAGACGGATGAAACAAACACCGTTGAGAAAACTTAGAATTGATCTTGCGGATGTTGAAATGATCGGATCCATTTGAAGAGAAGCACATCGGTTGAAGAGGATTGACATGACAAATTTCGATTGTCGAGAAGGATTGGTATTCACATCGGAGTATGAGAACACCATTTCGGAAAGGTATGGAATCAACACTTGACATTGAAGCAACTCGAATACCACAACTCAAAACAAAAACAAAGGACTGGCTTGCAGAATAAGCCGGAACAAACATATGATAGAGATTTCGTCCGAAGTTTTCGTGGTGGGGCCTACACGGCTCGATCGACAAGCACCATCATGTACAAGGCAAGGCACATGACATCTGAAGCGCCCCGAAGTCGGCATAGCCAAGGACTCTTTAAGACACAACGAGACCATCAGAAACCAACCGTGAATAGGCGGACCACTAGACGTCGAACCCCAATTTCATATCATACATCCGTCGAAAAGATATCCTAAGAGCTACTTGAATTCCCACCTATGAAACTCCGAAACTTTCGGTTATGCAACTGGTGTTGGGGATACAGGGAGCAATATATCTCACCCAAACTAACAATCCCTACATCCATTTGTATCCATCCGTCAACACATAACCAAGAAACCTTCGAAATCGTGTACCTCAACCTTGAAAAGCATCCGTTATACGAAGTCATGGCAATACTCCCGTACTCACCTCAAGATCTTTGGGTTAGCGGGTTATCTCACCAACAACGCATAAAAGAGATTTTCGATGTCGGCATACTAAACTCAGGTATTCCAGAATCGCAACGATAAAATTATGACGACAACACCTCGGAGCTCAACTCCCGGGACACCGCCACAACCCCTAAATGTCGAGGCACCAAGAACAATGTTCTCGTCATAAGAATATCGAACGATTCCAAGATACCAGCGTGATCCTAAAAATTTTTTAGTGAAATTTGAGAAGAGAAGAGTCAAAACTCTACGTCGGGATACCTCACCGAAGGTCAAGGACCGGGAGTAAAAAAATTCCTAACTCTCCGATATATATAATCCTAAATGACTCAAAACATTTTTTCTAGACACAACTCGGCCGCTAAAAACGATCAAGCAGTGGGGCTCCTAAGGTCGGGGAAGGATCTGATTACCAACTTATAATGCCCTCGATGCGGCTATATCTCCCACGTGTCGAAGCACGACTTAGAGGCATAACCGCATTGAAAGCAATGTCTCAAGTGAGGTAATCTTCACACAACCCATGTAATACATAAGGGAAGAGATACATAGTTGGCTTACAATCGCCACTTCACACAATTACATGAATAAAGCATTACATCATCTAGATACAATCAAGGTCCGACTACGGAACCAAAATAAAAGAAGAACCCCAAATGCGAGAAAGGTCCCCGATCGACCCCAACCGGGCTCCACTCATCGATCAACTAGAAAGAAACAACACAAAGGGCAAGATCTTCATCGAGCTCCTCCTTGAGCTTGGTTGCGCCACCCGCTTTCGGTAACATAGGCACCGCAAACTGGTTTTGAAGTATCCGGTGAGCCGCGAGGACTCAAGCAATCCCATTACCATGGGTATCAAGACTAGCAAAGCTTAATGGGAAAGGAAGGGGTAAAGTGGTGAGGTTGTAGCAGCGACTAAGCAAGTATGGTGGCTAACCAACGCAAATAAGAGCGAGAAGAGAACAAGCGGAACGGTCGTGAAGCTAGCAATGATCAAGAGGTGATCCCGAACACCTACTTACGCCAAACATAACACGAAACCGTGTTCACTTCCGGACCCGAGAAGAGACCATCACGGCTACACACTCGGTTGATGCGTTTAAATTCGGATCAAGTGTCAAGTTGTCTACAACCGACATTAACAAATTCCCATCGCCACATAACCGCGGGCACGGCTCTCGAAAGTTTATACCCGGAGGGTGTCCCAACTTAGCCCATGACAAGCTCTCGCGATCATCGGCGAATAGACCTTCACCGGGACACTCCGATCGACTCGGTATCCCGGTACATCAAGACATTTCGACAATGGTAAAACAAGACCAGCAAAGCCGCCCGGCGTGCCGACATCCTGATAGTAGCCGCGCGTATCTCGTCTCAGGCCACGACCGGATAAGCGAAGCGTACAGGTACCGATGTAACCCAAGTTGCCAAGGGATGGTCCCGCATGATGCTCTAGTTTGGACCAACGCTTAGACAAGCACTGGCCCGGGGGGGCTATAATAAAGATGACCCTTGGGTTAATTACTCCCAAGGGAAAAGTAGGTGGTGGTGAGGCAAATGGTAAAAGGCAATGTTGGGCCTTGCTGGACAAGTTTTATTCAAAGCGAACTGTCAAGGGGGTCCCATAAATCACCCGACCGCGTAAGGGACACAAAATCCGGGAACATAACACCGGTATGACGAAAACTAGGGCGGCAAGAGTGGAACAAAACACCAGGCATAAGGCCGAGCCTTCCACCCTTTACCAAGTATATAGATGCATTAATAATATAAGAGATATTGTGATATCCCAACAAAAACCCTGTCCACCATGGAGAAATCTTCAACTTCACCTGCAGCTAGCAACGCTATAAGAGGGGCTGAGCAAAGCGGTAACATAGCCAATCAATGGTTTTGCTAGGAATGGTGTCAATGGTTAGAGGTTCATGGCAATATGGGATGGCTTGACAAATAGGTAATAGGTAGCGCAGCATAGCGATAGAACGAGGCAACTAGCATAGCAATGATAGTAATGAGATCGTGGTAGCGGTCATCTTGCATGAAATCCCGCTAGGAAGAAGAACGAGTCCATGAAGAAGACAAACGGACGTAGTCGAACGAACCTCACAACTCCGGAACGAAACCGAAGCTAACAAGAGAAGCAAACCGGAAAGAAGCAAACAACATAATAAACAACCATCGCATAAGCATGTCATGATGCACAAACAAGTATGATGCATGTCCGGTTTAATGAGGCATGGCATGGCAAAGTGCAACAAACAATTACTACAAGTTAAGTGGAGCTCAATATGCAACGAGTTGCATAATGACGAAACACCACATGCAATTATTTAGTTCTCTCTTGTTTAAGCTACCCAACAATATTAAATGTTGATTAACATGGCAAGGGGTGAAGCATAACAAAACTACCTACCTAGGCAAGTTTAAATGAGGCCGGAAACAACGAACAACAAGTCCGGAAAATCCTCATGAGCATATTATGAATTTGGTACTGTTCTGCCCTAAAACATATTTTAAAGTTGTTAAACAGGAAAATAAAGTGGACCATGTTAATCTAGGCATTTTTCCACCCCATTTACATATAAAGTTTATTAAATTCCGAGTTACGGTTATTTAGTTATGAAATAAATCATTTTAGCATGGCATTTGAACAAATTTAATCAAACAACATTTTTAACATTTTTAAACATGGGTGAAAGTGGCAAATTATGAAACTAGATGAAAAACTAAGCATTTTACATATATATAAGTTGTTTTAAACCGATGCACCGTTAAATAGTTATTATATGCATGATGCTTAGGGGGTTTTCTGTAAAACAGTAATTCACCGGATAATGCTAAAATCGTAGAACCTAAAAAAAAAACTACATAGGCCAAACTGAATAGTGCCTTTGGTAATTGGGCGGTGGGCTGCTCACCTAGCTGGGCTCGGCCCAGTCGGTGGGGAACGGGCAGAGGGCGCGGCGGCGGCTGGGTCAAGCGCTGGGCTGCTCGGCCTACCCGGTGGCCCAAGCGGGCAAGCCAGCAGGGCACGAGCGCTCGCTCGTTCCCGAGCGAGATGAAAACGGCAGCCGGCGACGGGGCTCCGGCAAGGGCCGGCGAGGCCGGAGGAAGCTACGGGGGCAGTGCTGGCGTCCAGATCCGGCGAGGGAACAGCCGGATCCAACGTTCCCTAGGCTGAGGGAGGCCGGCGACGAGATTCCTGGCGGCGGGCGGGGTTCCTGCAAGGGGGATAGAGAGATCTGAGAGAGAGGGAAACCAGAGGGAGAGAAGGAAGGGAGAGGGAGGCACAGGGGGGCGGCGACCTGGACGGAGGTTCGGCGAACTCCGGCAGCGCGGGGGGTTCGACTCCGGCGAGCTCGGGCCGGCGGGGAGGCGCCACGGCGGGAGAAGGTGCGGGGCGCAGGGCGCCAGGCGCTTCAGGCGTGGCGGCGGTCAACTGGTCAGGCGGGGCGCCGATGGGCCAGCAGGGCCTTGGCCATGGAGAGGGCTGGGGCACGTGGCTGTCCCCTGGTTGGCTCAAAGGCGGCGGGGGCGGCGCTGGTTGGTGGCTGGCGGGGGGCAGCGCCAAGTGGCGGAGGAGGAGAGGGCCGGCGCGGAAATTGAGGAGGGAGAGGGCTAGAGGTAGGTGGGGGGCTAGGGGCTGCCCAAAATGGACTAGGAGGTCCATATATAGCAGGGGCTAGGGTTAGAGGGGGTTTTGCTCCATTTCGGAGACGTTCGATCGCCATCGGACGGTCCGGAGCGGAGGGGGTAGGTAGGTGGGTCTAGTGGGCTGTGAAGAGGGCCTCGGGCTGAGAAGAGAGGGAAAGAAATGCGGCCCGGCAACTGTTTCAGAGACCGAAACGTCCGACGAATATACCGACTATATCGCGGTTATATATTTAACGGTTGGGCTATCAAACGAACTCCGAATGCAACGAAACTTGGCAGGCGGCCTGTCTACACTATAATAAGACCGCACGACAAGTTGCAACCCATTCCGAGAACATTTTTATGCCACTTATAAAATAATATTTCGGAGGTGCCGCGGGCGCGTGCGAGTGTGGTCGGGCTGAGAACGGACAACGGAGAGAATAGGCGGAACGTGAACGGATGCAAGTTTTTAAAACATGACGGCAACAGAGTGCCGATGCAATGCGGATGATGCTATGAGATGAGATGCATAACAAAAACAAAAGCAACACAACAGACAAAAACCCAACCACGAAGGAAAAATCATATCGCATCTCCGGAAAAGGCAAGAGTTAGAGTTAAGAATATGGAAAGTCGTATCCGGGGCGTTACAGTAGTCGACAGGCATTAGAGACAAACATACAGACCTCCTCAGATAACATAATGAACATTAATTTTAACAAAGGTGTGACTAGCTTTACCGGGATAATTTGAGTGAACTCTACACCCTCTGTTCCTTAATATAAGGCGTTTTCGCGGTTCAATTTAAAGTACCCAAACGTCTAGTATTTAGAAAAACAAGTAGTAGTTTTCTTGAGCACATATCTGGGAAAGCTTGCAACACTTTATTTATGTCCATACGCTAATGCAACACCATTCGAATACTACAAATATACACTAATCCAAAGGGCTCTTTGCAAAAGAGAGTAGTTATTTTTATTACAGGGTATAGTACAATGGTTTTACTGAACAGATTTCAATAAACTCTAGCACTGGAAGATTTCTATAAGAATTAACAATACAAAATTTAAAGGTAACAAGTTTCAGCATTGGTATACTAGCTGTGCATGAGCATTAAACCAAATACAAAAGTCTGAAAGTAACTAGCATTATTAACTAATGACAGTATAAAAAAATCGCAAACCATGTACCTCCAAGGTAAATATCATTTCGAACTCGTGGGGACCTTAAAAATTGCTATCCCAATCTTGATAATCGATCAAACATAAAAACTTGATCGAACGAATCAAGAGAACAGCTGGAGGAGGAGGTGCCCACTCTTGACCTTTTCTCTTGTCTTCATATTTTTTTGTGGAGTTTAACCAAAATAAAATGACATCAGCGCCTTGGCATTTTGGTGACACTGTACAAAAAATTACCTTATCTCATGAAAGTGAGGTATGTAATCTACAAGCATTAACAGTGCAAAAATCTGAAGGTAGTAACAAGTTTCATCGTTGGTGTACTGGCTGTTGATACGTCTCCAACGTATCTACTTTTCCAAACACTTTTGCCCTTCTTTTGGACTCTAACTTGCATGATTTGAATGAAATTAACCCGGACTGACGTTGTTTTCAGCAGAACTGCCATTATGTTGTTTTATGTGTAGAAAAGAAAAGTTCTCAGAATGTCCTGAAAATCCACGGAGGCACTTTTCAGAAAATATAAAAATACTGGCGAAAGAATCAAGACCAAGGGCCCACACCCTATCCACGAAGGTGGGGGCGTGCCCACTCCCCCTGGGCGAGCCCCCCTATCTCGTGGTCCCCCTGGACCTCCACCGACCTCAACTCCAACTCCATATATTCACGTTCGGGGAGAAAAAAATCAGAGAGAAAGTTTCATCGCGTTCTATGACACGGAGCCGCCGCCAAGCCCTAATCTCTCTCGGGAGGGCTGATCTGGAGTCTGTTCGGGGCTCCGGAGAGGGGGATTCATCGCTGTCGTCATCATCAACCATCCTCCACCACCAATTTCATGATGCTCACCGCCGTGCGTGAGTAATTCCATCGTAGGCTTGCTGGACGGTGATGGGTTGGATGAGATTTACCATGTAATCAAGTTAGTTTTGTTAGTGTTTGATCCCTAGTATCCACTATGTTCTGAGATTGATGTTGCTATGACTTTGCTATGCTTAATGCTTGTCACTAGGTCCCGAGTGCCATGATTTCAGATCTGAACCTATTATGTTTTGATGAATATATGTGTGTTCTTGATCCTATCTTGCAAGTCTATGGTCACCTATTATGTGTTATGATCCGACAACCCCGAAGTGACAATAATCGGGATACATCTCGGTGATGACCGTAGTTTGAGGAGTTCATGTATTCACTATGTTCTAATGCTTTGTTCCGGTTCTCTATTAAAAGGAGGCCTTAATATCCCTTAGTTTCTGCTAGGACCCCACTGCCTCGGGAGGGTAGGACAAAAGATGTCATGCAAGTTCTTTTCCATAAGCACGTATGACTATTTACGGAATACATGCCTACATTACATTGATGAACTGGAGCTAGTCCTTTGTCACCCTATGTTATAGCTATTACATGAGGAATCGCATTCGGCATAATTATCCATCACTGATCCGTTGCCTACGAGCTTTTCACATATTGTTCTTCACTTATTTACTTTTCCGTTGCTACTGTTACAATCACTACGAAACCCAAAAATATTACTTTTGCTACCATTACCTTTATTATCATATTACTTTGCTACTAAATACTTTGCTGCAGATACTAAGTTATCCAGGTGTGGTTGAATTGACAACTCAACTGCTAATACTCAAGAATATTCTTTGGCTCCCCTTGTGTCGAATCAATAAATTTGGGTTGAATACTTTACCCTCGAAAGCTGTTGCAATCCCCTACACTTGTGGGTTATCAAGACTAATTTCTGGCACCGTTGCCGGGGAGCATAGCTCTATTCCCTGAGTCACTTGGGATTATATCTCTTGATCACTATGAAGAACTTGAAAGACGCGAAAACTACGATCTATCCCTCAACTACGAGGGGAGGTAAGGAACTATCATCTAGCTCTGCACTAGATTCTCCTTCTGTTTTGAGTAAGCTTGCGACACCTAAACCTGCTACTGCTATGAATTCTGATATGTCGCATGTTATTGATGATGCCACTTCTGCTATGCATGATACTTATGATGAAACTACTTCTGTGCGTGATACTACTTTGCCATTAGGTGAATTTCTTGATGAACAACTTGCTAGAGTTTGGGGGAATGAAATTATTGAAGATGCTATTATTGATGATAGTGATGATGAAAATTCTCCCAATGAATATGAATTGCCTGTTGTTCCTGAGGGTTATGTTATGAATGAAGAAGTTGCTAGAGCTATCTTTGCTTGCAATGATAGATATAATCTTAATAAGTTATTAGCTAAATGGAAGCAGTAGTCTCTTAATGCTAGAATGAAACCTGACCCTGCTTTTGCTACTTCACCTATTTGTGTTACTGATAAGGATTATGAATTCTCTGCTGATCCTGAGATTATTACTTTAGTTGAATCTGATCCTTTTTATGGCCTTGAATCCGAAACTGTTGTGGCACATGTTACCAAGTTGAATGATATAGCTACCCTGTTTACTCATGATGATAGATCTCGCTATTTTTATATCCTTAAGATATTTTCGTTCTCGCTAAAGGGTGATGCTAAGACTTGGTATAATTCTCTTGCTCCTGGTTGTGTGCATAGTCCCCAGGATATGATTTATTACTTCGCTGCTAAATATTTCCCTGCTCATAAGAAACAAGCTGCCTTGCGGAAAATGTATAATTTTGTGCAAATCAAAGAAGAGAGTCTCCCACAAGCTTGGGGGAGGCTTCTCCGATTACTTAATGCTTTGCCTGATCATCCTCTTAAGAAAAATGAAATACTTGATATCTTTTATAATGGACTAACCGATGCTTCCAAGGACTACTTGGATAGTTGTGCTGGTTGTGTTTTTAGGGAAAGAACAGTCGACGAAGCTGAATTACTATTGAATAATATGTTGACTAATGAAAATAATTGGACTCTTCCCGAGCCAATTCCGGAAGCAATTCCTGAACCAATTGAGCCAACTCCTAAGCCTATTCCTAAACCCACTCCGAAGAAGAGAGGTGTTTTATTCCTCGATCTCAAGATATGCAAGAGGCAAAGGAATCAATGAAAGAAAAAGGTATTAAAGCTGAAGATGTTAAGAATTTACCACCTATTGAAGAAATACATGGTCTTAATATACCGCCTGTTAAAGAACCATATTGTCCTGATAACCCGACACAGGTAGTAAAGGTAAATTCTCTCTATAGGTATGATAAAGTTGAAATCCCCTCTACTAAATTTCATAGCCCATGCTTAGATGAATTTGATGACTTTATTGCTAGACAAGAAAGTTTTAATGGTTATGTTGGTAGAGAGTTAAAGAATAATTCTTTCGAGGTAGGACGCGTGAGTGATAATATGGCTAGAGTTAAAGGTGAACTCAAACTCATTAGAAAATATACTTCTATGGTTGCTACTCAAACTGAGCAAGTACTCAAAGCTTAAAATGATTTGCTTGATGAATTAAATAATAAAAATGACTTTGTTGTTAGAGTGGCTACTAGAACTGGTAGAATGACTCAGGAACCTTTGTATCCTGAAAGCCACCCTAAGAGAACCGAGCAAGATTCTCAGAGAAAGAATTTAGAGGCACCTAGTTCTTCTAAAAAGAAGAAAAAGAAAAACGATAGAACTTTGCATGCTTCTAGTGAACCTGTTGTAGACACACCTGACAATCCCAATGATATTTCTATTTCTGATACTGAAACACAATCAGGTGATGAACTTGAAACTAGTAATAATGTTAATGATAATGTTCATGTTGATGCTCAACCTAGTAAAAACAATGATGTAGAGATTGAACCAGATGTTAATCTTGATAACCCACAATCAAAGAATCAACGTTATGATAAGAGAGATTTTGTTGCTAGGAAGCACGATAGAGAAAGAGAACCATGGGTTCAGAAACCCATGCCCTTTCCTCCTAAATCATCCAAGACAAAGGATGATGAGGAATTTGAGCGCTTTGCTAAAATCATTAGACCTATCTTCTTACGTATGCGCTTAACTGATATGCTTGAAGTAAATCCTTATGCTAAGTATATGAAGGATATCATTACAAATAAAAGAAAGATACCGGAAGCTGAAATTTCCACCATGCTTGCTAATTACACTTTTAAAGGTGGAATACCAAAGAAACTTGGAGATTCGGGTGTACCAACTATACCATGCTCCATTAAAAGAAATTATGTTAGAACTCCTTTATGTGATCTTGGAGCCGGTGTTAGTGTTATGCCTGTCTCTTTATATCGTAGATTTGAATTGAATAAGTTGACACCTACTGAAATATCTTTGCAAATGGCTGATAAATCAACTGCTATACCTGTCGGTATTTGTGAGGATGTGCCTGTTGTGGTTGCAAATGTCACTATCTTAACGGACTTTGTCATTCTTGATATTCCCGAGGACGATAGTATGTCAATTATCCTTGGTAGACCCTTTTTGAATACTACAGGGGCTGTTATTGATTGAAACAAAGGCAATGTCACTTTTCATGTTAATGCTAATAAGCATACAGTACACTTTCTGAGGAAACAATCTCAGGTTCATAGCATCAATTCTATTGGGAAAGTTCCAACTATCATTATTGGAGGTTTTGAATTTCCTCTTCCTACTGTTAAGAAAAAAATATGATATTCTTATTTTTGGGGATTTTCATACCCCCGTTGAGGTAACTTAGTGTTATTTGAAATTTCTCCAGTTCCATGTTATTCGGAATGAGTTTGTTAACAAGACTTGATCAACCTTGTTAGTGGATTCATTTTGATGATCACGAGATGGATGAAACTAGAAGGCACAACCTTCTGTACCCACTTTTTACTTTCTGTTATTTAGAATAAATAAAGCAAAAAATAGTATTATCTGTTTGTTTTCTGAATTATCCGTGCATTAGAAAATATCCCAAAAATAAAAGTGCTCCAAATGCCCTACAAATTTAGTATGATTTTTTATGGAATATTTGAGGATTTTAGGCACTGAAATCACTGCAGGAGGGACAAGCACCAGGCCATGAGAGTGGAGGGCGCACCCCCCTGTCTCGTGGGCCCCTGGTAGCCCCCACACACTTATGCCAGCACCCACACACTTCATCTTCTACCCAAAAAAATCCCCATCCATCTCAAGCACGAGTTCTAGCTCATTTTGCTGCGATTTTCGATCTCCTTGCTCAAAGCTCCGTTCACAAAACTGCTTTGGGAGATTGTTGCTTGGTATGTGACTCCTCCATTGGTCCAATTAGTTTTTGTTTTAGTGCTTTATTCATTGCAAATTTTTGCTGCATAGGTGACCATGCTCTTGAGCTTGCATGTTAAATTTATGAGGTCCCAAGCAATTCTAATGCATGATATAGGCTCTAGGCACTTGTAGGAGTAGTTGCTACCAATCTTGTTTAGTTTTATTCCCTTTTATTTTGAAGTTACTAAAATTTTAGAAATTTTTCAGAAAAAGAATTATGTCTAGAAGAAAGTACCAAGGTGGTTCCTCGGTAAAGAAAGGGCCCAGGATTGCTATACATGAGCAAGATGTTGAATTGCCGAGGGACGCGGATGTATGAGCTTGTGAGTGGCCATCCGATAATTTTATGGTCGAAGCAGGCTTTAAGGAGGAATTAGACGCATATGTGCGTAATGCTGAGCTGGAGGACTTCTTACAATATAAGTGTCCTCAGTACTATCAATTGACTAATTCCTTTGTGCAGAGGTTTAAATATAATTGTACGCGTAATTCTCTTGGTGTCATATTTGATATTTATGATACATCTTATACCATGGACCTAGAGGATTTTACAACTGCTTGCAAACTTTCGCAGTGGGGCAATATTAATGATCCTCACAAATCTGAATTTAGAGATTCCTTGCTAGTATTACTGTGGGAGAATCTAGGGACATAGCACAAGCTACCATAGGGAGCATTCATTTTCCTGCTATACATTATTTTGCTCTCTTCATTGGAAGAAGCATTAACGGTAAAGATGAAGCATGTCACATGTGTGTCCCTGATCTGAGTGTCCTCAAGAGTGCTGGGTTAGGTTATAAAGGTTATAACTTGGGGGCAATAGTATCGCACGTAGGTTGAAGAATAATAGTAGAAAGGGAAATTTGTTTTGAGGAATTTATGCAACCCGTGTGGCTAATTATCTTGGTATAGCCCCACGATAAGGGGATATGATTATACCACCTGTTCTTTTGGATTATGAAGCTATGGTCAATCATCAATTTCTTAGGAGGAATGAACAACTCCTCCAATCTCGACTAATCTATAACAGACGCAACGTCGTCCATGTTACTCTTCCTGCTCCCTACCTTTTTGATTATCAGGCAAAAGGAAGATATGTTGTCACCAGGGAGGAAGCAGCTGAGCACGAGGAGAGAGCAGAGGCGGCCCGCCAACACGCCGCAGCTCAGGAGGCGGTTGCCGCTGCATCTCAGTACGACCCCAGCTACAACTACGGATATCAGCCAGGCGGTCCTTGGTACTAGACCAACTTAGGCCAAAAGCCTAAGCTTGGGGGAGTACGTATTTCTCACCGACTTTACATTCATGTTCACACACTAGTTGTCGGTACTCATACTCTTTCATTGTATTATCCATGCTAGTTTAAATTTCTTTTTCTAGTTTTCTTCTTGTGTGTTTGATAAACCTTAAGCAAAACCAAAAAAATTAGTTAGTTTAATTTCCATGCTTGTAGTAGAATGTAAAATGAAAACCCAAAAATATTTCTTGTTCTTCTTCTTACTTGTTGGGAGCTTTCCCGTGTAAATAGTTTCATTTTCTTTTCTTTCCTTTGGGGGTCGAGAAGACCATATTAAAATTGCTTAGTGGCTCTCATATGCATGATTGATTATTTAACTTAGAGCCCATATTACTTGTCTTCTCTCTTGAGTTGAATGCTTGCAGATTCCAGCTTAGTCCAATGCACATGCACTATTATTATTATACACATCGTTCGGTCGTGCAAGTGAAAGGCAATAATGACGATATATGATGGACTTATTGAGATGAGAAAAGCTTGTATGAATTCGACCTCTCTTGTTTTTGTAAATATGACGAGTTCATCGTTTCTGAGTCATCTTATTATGAAGTAAACATATTTGCAATGACATTTACAGATTATAGTTGCTTGTGCCATGCTTGATTAGCTATGAGTTATAATGGTTTACCTTGCGTGCCAACATGCTATTAGAATGATTATGATGTGGTATGATGGGATGGTATCCTCCTTTGAATGAATTGAGTGACTCGAGTTGGCACATGTTCACGCATGTAGTTGAAACAAATCAACATAGCCTTCATGATATTTATGTTCATGGTAGACTATATCCTACTCATGCTTGTACTCGGTGTAAATTAATTTTAATGCATGTTTATGACTGTTGTCGCTCTCTGAGTTGGTCGCTTCCCAGTCTTTCGCTAGCCTTCACCTGTACTAAGCGGGAATACTGCTAGTGCATCCAAACTCCATAAACCCCAAAGTTGTTCCATATGAGTCCACCATACCTTCCTATATGCGGTATTTACCTGCCGTTCCAAGTAAATTTGTATGTGCCAAACTCCAAACCTTCAAATGAAAATCTGTTTTGTATGATCGAGCAGCTCATGTTTCAACTAGGGTTGCGTATATCTTCCATGCTAGGTGGGTTATTCTCAAGAGGAGTGGACTCCGCTCCTCATTCACGAGAAAGGGCCGGTAACCGGGATGCCTAGTCCCATGATCCAAAAAGATCAAAGAAAATCAAAATAATTAAACAAAACTCCCCCAGGGCTGTTGTTAATTAGAGGCACTCGTTGTTTCGAGCAAGCCATGGATTGATGCTTGTTGGTGGTTGGGGAGTATAAACCTTTACCATTCTATTTGGGAACTGCCTATAATGCATGTAGTATGGAAGATACAGCCATCTCATAGTTGTTGCGTTGACAGCAAAAGTATGCCGCTCAAAATGTTATTCAATCTCTATTTTAAAATCGAGCTCTGGCACCTCTGCAAATCCCTGCTTCCCTCTGTGAAGGGCCTATCTATTTACTTTTATGTTGAGTCATCACCCTCCTTATTAAAAAGCACCCGCTGGAGAGCACACTATCATTTGCATTCATTAGCTATGCAACAGCATTAGAATGCCTTAGCTGAAAAATCATTAATACATCCACAATCAACAGCTAACCTTGAAATAATCCAGTGACATTAAATGGCATTGCTTAAATTTATCGGTGGCATTAGACTGAGTGTGGCATTACTTAAATGTGGCATCACTACAAAAAAAAGACACATTCATGACATTTTGGGGCGAACGAATTTTTTTCTATCATACATATGACACTTCTATGACGATAATTGTGACAAAACCCGGTATCATCATAGATGTGGTGGGCTCCTACTTCTATGACAAAAAATCATGACAGAAAATGGGCTTTTTGTCCTGGGCGGGCCGGAGACACAGCTGCATGACATTCTTTGGGCCGTCCATGACAGAAAAAACCATGGTAGAAGCGAGGGGGAGGAATATTTTGGGGAGGTGCCGGTTACGGTGGGAGGTCGGGGGCGGAGCGATGCGCGTTTCTCTCGTACACGTACGCGTGTGTGTGCAAGGCGTTGGCTCTAACTAAACCCGAGCGAGGCGTTGGGCTCAAACTGAACTCGAGCGATTGCGGTGCAGGCTACGCGTTATTGAATCCGAGCGATCGATCGATGGCTGTTAACTGAACCCGATGGAGCAATTCCTTCGCTACTGCTACTAACTGAAGCCGATCGATAGGATGAACAGTGAGTGTTGGGGGGGGGGGTTTGGATGAACAGTGAGCGGTGGAGTTGCCTCTGGATGAACAGGAACCAGTGGTGTGGAGGGCTGGATGAACAGTAGACGGTGGAGGGGTGGCCGTGGAGCGGTGGTTGAATAGGACGCTGTGGTGTGGAGGGCTGGATGAACAGTAGACGGTGGAGGGGTGGTTGAACAGTAGCCGGTGGAGTAGCGCGCGGTGGAGGCTGGATGAACAGGAGCCCGTGGAGGCTGGAGGAGGTCGACGGTAGCCCGTGGAGGCTGGAGGAGGTCGACGGTGGAGATGAACAGTATCCCGTGGAGTCCCGTTTTGCGGTACGCCACACCCCTTCCGATGAACAGGACCCCCGTTTCGACCGTAGCTCTCCAACACAAGTCCGTTTCGTCCGTTTTGCGGTACGCCACACCCCTCCCGATCAACATGACCCCCGTTTCGACCGTAGGAGGTCTGTTTCCTCCGTTTTGCGGTACGCCACACCCCTCCCTATCAACAGGACCCCCGTTTTGACCGTAGGAGGTCCGTTTCCTCCATTTTGCAGTACGCCACACTCCTCCCGATCAACAGGACCCCCGTTTCGACCGTAGGAGGTCCGTTTCCTCCGTTTTGCGGTACGCCAGGCCTCGTTTCCATCACCTGTTCCGTCCAAGCCCTCCCGATGAACACGACCATGCATTTCGTTCCAACCCAGTCGGTTGACTCCCACGCGTTCCGTTGCCTCCCGATGAACACGACGCATTTCGTTGCCTCCCCATGAACACGACGCATTCCGTTGCCTCCCCATGAACACGACGACGACGCTGTTTCTCCGTTCCGACCCAGCCATGTACGTATGCGCGAGTAGGCGTTCGAGACCCTGCCCGTATGTACACATACGTGGCCGAATTTTCTTTCTTGCACCCTGGCCACTGTACGTACGTGTACATGCTACGTGCGCGCCTCTACTACGACACGTGCACGCCTCTACAACGACCAGTATGTACGTACATGTTCGCGACCAGAATGACAACGCTACGTACGCTTCCACCAGGTTGGTCCCGACTGTCAGGCACTTCCTTGCCTGCGAAGATGTAGCTGGTGGGTCCCGACTGTCAGGCACTTCCTTGCTTGCGAAGATGTAGCTGGTGGGTCCCAGCAGTCAGGGGGGCGAATCGTTTTTTTTGCCCGAACGCACTTCCTTGCGTGCGAAGATGTAGCTGGAGGGTCCCAACAGTCAGGGGGCGAATCGTTTTTTTTGGAGGCACTTCCTTGCATGCGAAGGTGTCACTGGTGGGTCCCAGCGGTCAGGGGGGCGAATCGTTTTGTTTTTTTTTGCCTAGACGCACTTCCTTGCATGCAAAGATGTAGCTGGTGGGGACCAGCAGTCTGGGGGAAATGTTTTTTTCGCGAAATACAGTGGCCCGTCCGGTGGGCCCAGCTGTCGGGTGGAGGAATCATTATTTTCCGCGTAATAAGGAGGCACTTCCTTGCTGTGACTGTGGACCTAGTTGTCAGCCTCTCCATGTACAGTCCACGTCCGATGGAAGTCGTTCCTTGACCACGTTGACCACGCTGCGCCGAGAGCACCAGGGCGGTTGACTATGGCGAGGCCTAGGAAGGGGACGACAGGGAGCCGAGGAAGACGCGGCAATGGAAGCCCGCGTGGAGAGGAGTACGAGGGTTCACCGTTCGCTACTGATGCGAGGCTGCCGCCGCCACGAGTGGCTGGCCGTGGTGGGAATAGTTGGGGGCGGTGAGGTCTCCGCGGCAGCACAGCCGGCCACGGGAGGCAGGAGCATGCAGCACGACCGGCGCTGCTTTGGGCGGCTGGAGCAAGAAGACCAGAGGTTCAAGAAGCACTACGGCCGTTGGATGGACATCGTACGGTCATTGGAGCTAGAATCGTTCATATTGACTAAAGTTGACAAAGGCCCCCATCCCAGTCAACTTAGTAGGCCCACAAGTAAGCCTCCCACCATGATGGGTCCCAGCTAGCAAGGGGAGTATTCATTTTTTTGTGCGTAATAAGGAGGGACTTCCGGTGGGTCCGAGCTGACAACGCGGGGAACGTTTTTTCACGAAATACGCTGGCCCGTCCGGTGGGTCCCAACAGTCAGGGGGGAAACGTTTTTTTTCATGAAATAAGGTGACCCGTCTGGTGGGTCCCTGCTGTCAGGTGGAGGAATAATTATTTTCCGCGTAATAAGGAGGCACTTCCTTGCGGCCGCCTGGACCCAACTGTCAGCCTCTCCACGTATGGTACCCTTCCGATGGAAGTCGGTCATTGACCACGTTGACCACGCCGCGCCGAGAGCACCAGGGCGGTAGTCTGGACGACGGTGAGGCCTAGGAAGGGGACGACACGGAGCCGGGGAAGACGCAATAGTGGTAGCCCGCGCGGAGAGGAGTACGAGGGTTCACTAGTTCGGCTACAGCGTGAGGATGCCGTTGCCGCAGAATAACAGGGGGTGTGGGTGAGTAGAGGGATACCCCGGGCCAGCGGTGGGAGTAGTAGGGGCGGTGAGGCCTCCACAGCATTACATCCGTCCACGAGAGGCAGGAGCACACGACACGACCGGCCCTACTTTGGGCGGCTGGAGCAATAAGACCAGAGGTTGAAGAAGCACTATGGCCGTTGGATGGACATCGTACGGTCACTGGAGCTAGAATCGTTCGTATTGACTAAGTTGACAAAGCCCTCCGTCCCCGTCAACTTACTTGGCCCACAAGTCATCCTCCCACTATGGTGGGTCCCATCTAGCAGGGTGGGTATTCTTTTTTTTGTGCGTAATAAGGAGCTACTTCCTTGCGTGCGAAGATATAGCTGGTGGGTCCGACATGTCAGCGGGGGGAACGTTTCTTTCGCGAAATACTGAGGCCCTTCCGGTGGGTCCCAGCTGTCAAGTGGAGGAATCATTATTTTGCGCGTACAGTCCACAGCCGATGGATGTCGTTCGTTGACCACATTGACCAGGCCGCGCCGAGAGCACCATGGCGGTGGACGACGGCGAGGTCTAGGAAGGGAACGACACGGAGCCGGGGAAGACTCAGCAATGGTTGCCACGCGTGGGGAGTACGAGGTTTATCGTTCGGCCGCCGTCGCCGGAAAATAATAGGAGGTGTGGGTCAAGAGAGGAATGGCTGCTAGCAATGAAGTAGGGTGGGCGGTGCGGCTGTGGCGGCAAAGACAACCGCCACGGAGGCAGGAGCAGGCAGTCCCACCGGAGCTGGTTTGGGCGGCTGGAGCAAGAAGATCAGATATTGAAGAAGCAGCACGGCCGTTGGATTAACATCCAACGGTCACTGCTGCTAGAATCGTTTGTGGGCTAAGTTGACAAATCCAAAGTACACGTCAACCTAGTAGACCCACAAGTCAGCCTCCAAATCTGTCCCAAACAGCATACAGCCCAAAATTTCTAGATGGATTCAAATTAATTTTAAATCTAAATATACCTTAATTTAAATTCAATGAAATTTTACCCGCACAAAAACAATGAAATTTAAAATATGAAAATCTGAAAGAAAACAGTATTTGGGAACTAATTGCCTGTTTGCTGTATTTTTTTCATTTTACAGCCCATTTCTTATTACTTATAGCCCATTTCTTATTACTTATAGCCCATTTCTTATTACTTATAGCCCATTTTCTGGGCAAAATGCATCCCTCCTCGTCTTGAAAGATTTTCAGCCCAGCAGGGCGTAGAAAAGCAAGTAGACCTATGTTGATTATTCTGCAAAAAACAAAATAGCTGGCTAGCCATTTTTCAGAAAGGAGAAAAACAAACTGGGCTGGTCACACTACAACAAAACAGACTTTAAGTAACACAATCTTGTAACAGATAGAAAAATGTGTGACAAGGAAAATAACAGTAACACATTATTGTGTGTTGCACGACAAGCAGTAACACATAGTGTACAAGGCACCCAAACGTGTTACAGAGATATTGATGTAGTAACACATCAGTTTGTGTTGGTATGATTGTGTTACTTAGGTATTCACATAGTAACACATAAGTATGTGTTGGTGCATGTATGTTACAATAGTGTAGTAACACATAATCATGTGTTGATATTGTGTTACAAGCTCTAATATTGGGGAAATAGAAAATTAAAATCAAACTGCGACGTAGATCATGAATACCCTGACACATAGTTCCCACGTGTCAACGTGATTTTTCTATAAATACGTTTTTGTTTTTGGCAATATAGTTTTCATTCTTTGGGAAATGTCATATGAAGGAACAATACAGTTTGGTTGTAAATACCGAACTATTCAGTATGGTTGCAAGGACTATCCTATTAGCCGTATTTTACATGAATTTTATGATGACTCGAAGACCATAAATGCCAAATGCACACTTCAAAATGACCTTATAAAATTAAGTATTTGACGACAATACTCACGAAGGAGTGGAAGACCAACAACAGATGCGAGCTTAACTTTTGAACATAGTTTCCAAAACACGGCTGAACCAATGGTCGAGGGGAAAAACCAAAACCGAGGCCTCGTCCAATTTTTTAGGTAAGTCGGTCTTTTAGCGAAACACAAGTGAGTATCAAGAAAATCATGTGTAAACTAGGAATTGAACCATTGTCCTTGAGCCAAGGCAAGCCCAACGGCCCAATACCAACAAGGCTAGGTACAATTTGTGATTTCAGAATGAATTAGAACCAATAATGGGTGGTTCATTTGGCCAGAGCTCATTTTTTTAGAAAAGTGACTTAAATATTCTTTTCTTGTCACTATTGAATCATTCTGCGCATTTAAAACCAAATCAAAAAACTATAACGAAAACAAACCGAACCAAACAAATTTTACGATTTTTATAGTTTCTGGTTTCAGTATGGTATGAACTTCTATACCCTTTTCAGTTTTGATTGTTATGGTATATGACGAAAAACCGAACGTTAACCAAATAAAGGTAAAAAAGTATATTTATATTTCTTGAGGAAAACAACTATACTAAGTAATCATTTTTATTGTATAGGCGTCGGATGACTTGCTAATCACGCCCATTTTTCAAAAAAAGTCTTGGAATGTAGTCATTTTTCTCTTAAAAATATGCTGATCACATCCTTAACAAATAAGGCATGACTCCATACCTTGACTCAACGTGGTTTGTATTAGAAGAAAACAATTTAGTACTAATCAGCAATCTAGTAGACCAGTGTAGCACTAGAATGAAACCTAGAAAATAAAGTTGTTCGTGTGCTAGTAAACATATATTTTTCAGAACACCCACACACACTCCAGTTAGTACAGCACAAGAATCTTCCGTACCAAAAAGAAGTACGAGTGCAAGCCACAGAAGTCACACATGCAAAGGCTGGTTCACAACAACAAAGAAGAAAACATTGAATCAGACGTCGAGGTTTTGACACCAAACAAACATCCCACATAAACCAAAACATCAATTTCGAACAGACATAAGCTTAGTTTAAAAGATGGTAAATTTGACTTAATAGTTCTTTGACAAAAATGTGTATATCTATTTCCAATAACAATCCGTCTTACATAAAGCTTAACTCAGTACAAAGTTTCGTATTTTTTCAAGCTTCATGTTTGAAGAGCAAAAACTATGCAGACATATAAATGTCCTAAAAGAGCACATAACTTCATGCACCAGTTTAGAAGAATCCTTCTAATCTCCGCTGGCAAAATTTCCTGAAAAATAAGATTCACTAAAGTGCCTGAGCAGAAGTTCATTACAAGTCAGAAGAGTCAAGATAAATTCAATACATATATGGTCTGTAATTAATATACTGTTAACTTAGTGCTTTATGGTAGAACATGAGATTTCCTAGTTAACGCTAAGTTCATATTTGCAGGTACGGATAACATGTATGATCCGGCACATACATGCTTAACCGTACAAACTAGACAGAAACACAAGAGGGCCAGCAAAAATAGTATTGTGCATCATGACAGAGTGAAATATACCAGCAAAACAACATTTATATCTAGGAAAAATGTATCTTTATTAAGAGGGGAATACCATCTCACATAGCTTCAGAAAACAAGTAGAACATAACATCTTGCAGAGCTTTAGGAAGCAAGTAAAAGGCACGAGGCCAAGCACAGAGCTGCTGCTACATATCTTAACAATGAATTATTTGAGTCGTGGATGAAATTTTGCATAATATTCTCAACCAAGTAACTGTCAGGACTGTAAGGATGAAGTACTAAAAGTTATCTAGTCCACAATGGCAGCATCAACGGAAAATATAAATGAGAAACTTCTAAACCAATAAAGAAAAGCAAAGGTTGGGTTTATATGTTTAATGGCTGACCTCATTCCTCCAAATACCCGTCTGGAACTTTTATATCATGAAGTACTTTGCAAAACTATTCCTTCTGTTTTTTTGAGTTCCCCGAGTAACTATCTGGAACTTTTATATCATGAAGTACTTTGAAAAACTGATGCTTCTCTTTCTTTGACATGGTATAAGAAGCAGCTGTAAGAAAATACTCGTCGGTAGGTTTATTTTTAGGATGTAGCTCTGGCCTGATTTTCATGTCCTGCAGGTCAAGTCGTGCCTTTAAATTATCCCTTGACTTGCCCTCTATGTACGCAAAGTCAAGAAAACCAGCTACACCAGCCAAGCATTCCTCACTTGGTCTAGGAGAAAGCAATAGCTCCTTTATAGATTCTAAATCCATCGATACACTGTGTAACAAAAAGAAATATAGTAACTGCGTTGAGTGACAGGGGGCAAAAATAACATGTCTAACAACAATGCAGTGGTGGATTTCAAAACAGGGCAGTCCACCAAAAAAAGTGGCAACAAATATGACATGCCAACCTTCTGATTAATTTAACAATAGCACATACAAATAGATCAATATGGTCTTACATGCATACTACAATTATCAATTTTGCATAAGAGAACTGTACATAATTAATACCTTTAGAAGTTCAAAGAAGACTATGTGGCCTTGTTACTTTGGTAGAGTGGCATTGTTAGAGTAACTTGTTAGAATGGCAAACAATCACACAAATCGTTATCATGTCACTGGTCAACTGTTCATGTACTGGATATAGCAAATTATGTGTATGATTTCTCATGACCGTGTTTTCATGTACTGGATAGCAAATATGATAACAATCAAACAAATGGTAATTACCAAATACCAATACCAATATCTAATTCTTTTCTCCAATACCTCTCATTATTTATCAACAATTTTCATCAGGACAGCAAAAACAACACAGTTTGATTCTGTAGTTCAGAAAAATCACATATGGATGCTTTATGCTAGGATAGATTGATCATTGATAGAAGAATGGGGAGGCACAGAAGAGCAGAGAGAGATCTTGCCAGCGTCGGCCGAGCGTCCTGATCTGGAGCGGAGGGAGGTCTAGAGGTGACCGTCGGGCGTCCTGGTGGCTGCACCTGGACTGGCCAAACGGAGGGAGGTCTGGCAGGCGCTGTACTGGAGCAGGGTGGTCAGAGTTGAACAAGGCGGCGGCGTACCCTCCCCCCAGGCGCCAGCAGAGGTCGCGCAGGACGGCGGGATGCGGGAGTGGCAACGCGGGGAGGTGGGGTTGTGCGGCTGCGCGGGCGGCGAGTCGGCGAGGGAGGGGCGGTCCTGGCGGCGAGGCAGGGGCGGCGGCAGAAGGGGCGGCGGCGCCCGATAGGGCTGCTTCGTGGGGGAAAAAGGGAGAACTGCTCCAATTGGGCCGTGAACCCTACCAAATATATATGAAAACCCCTAATTGTATCATGTCTTTTTTAGCGGTTTCTCTCATATATATTTTTAGCATAATTGTATCATGTATTTGAACTTTTTTCTTGAACATATGTATTTGAACTTTGAAATAGTGCAAATCGCTTGGTTTTTTTAGCGGTTTCTCTCATATATATTTTTAGCATAATTGTATCATGTATTTGAACTTTTTTCTTGAACATATGTATTTGAACTTTGAAATAGTGCAAATCGCTTGGTTTGCCAGTTTCATCAGATAAAAATAAAAATAGTCCGGTCAACTAGTTTTTCCTTTTTTTTCTACATCACTAGTTTTTCCTGGTTTAGTAGCATTGATGGTTTAGAGCATTTAATCAAGGCCGTCGCTAGGGGTGGTTGATTGATGCAAGGTCAATCGTCTACCTCTTGGCACGTTGAATCGTGTTCCAATGTACTAAGGTTTGTGTTCATGAAATTGGTCATCTTGTCTTTGTCCATCATACACATCACACGTCTCGTGAAAGCACCTCACTGACAGTCACGTCATGGAGAGACGTTGGTCCCAGCATTCTATTTTAGATCCGACTACTGGTACGGTCGATTTCTTAAACTATGGGTGTGGCTGGCCTCGTCTCCCTTACTCTCTATCGTCATGGAGGTGCAAGCAAAGGAGGAGACTAGACCGATGTGAAAACCTTTCGCATTTGTCGTTCCAAGTGTTTTGAAGGTTTCTTTAGATGTTCATTATTCGATCCTATGCCACTAAGCAGTTCTTCGCGCACAACAAAATTGGTTCCTTTTGTTGGAAGATGGTGTGGTTTCATGGGAATTTCCTGATATGTGTCCATCCTGGTGAGAGCTATGTCGACACAACAATGACGAGACCATCTATGATAACTTCGTCAGGGTCTACTCAGACCATCGCTACCAATGTTCACAATCATCTGTTGTTAGTACAACCTTCACCGATGTTCTGGGTGCCGCTAACTGTCTCGGGGCAGAGAAGCATGCTCCATTTGGCTGCCGGGATAGCAGACCAAGGACACATATGGTTCTGGCTAGTCATCTTCAACCTTAATGTTTTTTTATATCAACTAGTAGATCATAATCTCACGCTTATAGTAAATCCATATTACCATACCACATCACAAGTAAACTTATGGTTTGGTCCCTTGCATGCTAGGGTACACAATTATAGTGTGCTCGGGGCACCCGGTTTTCCATGACACCGTCAGTAGCCCCTGGTCCTACCATTTGACGAGGGTTATAAATAATATTGCGTTGATCTACTTTGAGCTAGAGTACGGGCATAGATTCTCTAGAATGTCCCCGCTTTGACGGAGCCTCCGCGCGTTCTCTTATATAGAGGCAATGCTTGGTAGTTTCATAGCTATTTATGGGGGGATGCGATACGATCAGATGATTCTTCAATTATGAAAAACCTATCTTTCATAATTGATGAATCTCTCGCATAGATAGGTACCCTTACTCATAGACATGTAAACAATTAGTATTGGTCATGACTAGCTTCATTAGATCACAGGATGGGAGGGGTGCTCACATTTGCATGTTGTACACTATTCATGAGTACACACACACACACACACACACACACACACACACACACACACACACACACACACACACACACACTGCTAATTTTGTAATTGTATTATATAATTTGCATACTAAATTTGATTGAAATGATACAAAAGAATTGCGGTAGGCCACACCATTACGCTGCACCTATATATTTCTTTTTGTAGGAAATGCACCCTTTTTTTTGTTGTCCGCTGCAATTTTTGATGTCGCGTGTCACGAAAGCATTGGTACGGCAAAAACTGCCATCTCGCCGTCCTGATAGGTGGGATACAGCGACACACCACGATACGTCGTCACAGGCGTGTCCTATAGTATCCCAAGTTTTTTGAATTAAAAACAAAAAACACAAGGACACGGCATGTTTGTTTAGTTTTTTTTTTGGAGAAATGCATGCTTTTTAGGATTTTTTTGTGGAGAAATGCAAGTTTTTTAGGTGAAACGAGGACACGGCTGGCATACGTGCGTGATAGGTTAGGGATGCGGCTCGGCCCATAAACAGCGTCGGCCCATATAGAAAACCTATCCGAGGGGGTCGCACGTACGCTCTCCACAAACGGAGGTGCTTCCAGCAGCAGCGAACGCGCTGCCTCTTCCTAGATCTCCGCCGCCGCCGCCGCCGCCGCCTGGGCTCAATGCCGTCACTGCCGCTGGACTCGACACCACCTCCGCCTCCTGGACTGGACTGGCGACCTCTGTCTCCAGCATCCTCTCCTCCAGACAGCAGGTCACCTCAAACCCATCATCCTCTCATGTCTTCATCTCTGATTTGGAGTTCATCCGTCGAGTTGCCGGCTGCTGCGCTCGGCTACTCGTTTGATTGAATGCTTGTGAGGGAGCCATCGGCTTGTGCAGTAGAACTGGTCAAGAGCTGTATGTTATCGCTTTGTGATTTGGAGATTAAGTGGTACTCTGGGGTGTCTGTGTTCTACTACTATCATACTATGTGCAGTACTAGTTTCTTGTGCGTCAGGTGTGAACTTAGTGGACCGCATCACAATAATATTGAATGCACTGGATCAAGTGGAATTATTCTATAAATTTTAAAGATGCCATGTTTCGTAAACAAGTGCTTATACTGATGGATTAGATTGTGTTCATCTGGTTTTAGGTGCCATGTACTTATAAGACGCCCTGTTCTGTAAACATGCGCCTGATTATCTAACCAGGAACACATGATTTGAATATCGGCAGCTAACTACGATGGCAGCTAATTTAGGGTGTAAGGCATAAGATACACTGTCGTTGCTATCTCGACGCCTAGTGGAAATCTGTTTCTAGGTTCTGCATGCCATTCATGATCAGTGTATGTACAGGCAGGCATGCACCTCACCTGGCCAGACTGTCCAGTGACACAACTTAGAATTAGGATTCACACGCATGAGCTAGCTATGCATTTCTCAACTTATTGTTCTGTGAGTAACACTAGTACTTATCCCTGTTAAGCAGGACCCGATTGAATAATGTCAAAAGCCCGAAAGGCCTGCAGTGGACATTGTCATGACCTGAAGATAGCTGACTGAATACTGTGACATCTCCTGGAACATCAAACAGTGGGTGCATGCTTTTGTGGAATCTCATGGAAATTTACTAGGTGTACTGTACTCAGTTTTTGCAAGCTCTCCCCAGATTTACAATGAGTCTGTTGTGGGTGGCTCACAGATCTTGTGTCCGGCTGCTCACTTGACTGAATACTTGCGCTGTTGCTGCTTTCTACCCAATACCCATGAATAATTGCTGCTTGGCTGCTTGTTGTTCCCAGTCAATTAGCAATTTCAGAATTAAATTAATTGGGCATGCAATTGATTTAGCGCAATCAATGTTGTATATATGTGTATTTCTAGATCGTCTAGTGATAATAATCTGGTACAGATTCGGTCTAGCCTAGCACATATATTTTAGGAAAGTAAGTATCACAGATTCAGCGTAGCCAGCACATATCTTTCAAGTAGGCAAGTATCACAGATTCAGGCTAGCCCGGTGCATACCTTTCAGGAACATAAGTATCTTGTAGAAAGTTTGTATCATTACTTTGAGTTCCTTTGATGAGTTTACTCTTCTACTCAATATACTTATGTGCTCATGTCATTCCATGAATTGATGCAGAGGCAATGTTGGAGAAGATGGTGTCCCAGATCACATAACAGAGATTCTGCAGAGCACTATGGATATCTACTTTACTGACAGGGAATTTAGGCGTAATACATAGTGCTTTTTTCTGGTAAGGGTTCTGCAGGCCGTACAACAATATGCATATCTACTTTACTGACAGGGAATTTAGGTGTAATACATAGTGCTTTTCCTGGTAAGGGTTCTGCAGGTCGAGTTATTTATCATTCTACTCTTACAGAATGTTTGCGGGGAGCTCGCTTAGTGTTGATGCCTCAAGGGTTTATGAATAACAGTTCAATGTTGCTTAAAGGCATTGTAATGCTGGCTACTGGTTTCCAGGTATATGTTTATGTAGTCATATGGACGCGCTCATTGATAATTCATATAGAATGTTTATATTCTTTATAACTTTGCCATGGATGAGCCTATTCTAGATAATGAGGAGTTAGCAAGGGAGTTTCTGATTGCAGAAAATTGGTGATGCTTTTGCTTCAGGATACTTAATTGCATGGCCTTGAGCTTTTGTAAGTTAAAGTATTTTTCTTTCATATTTCGAATTTATATTTGTGTACATTTAATCACATAACGGTAAGGTTTAATTTTCTTCTACAGATTCAAAAGAAGGATAATTGAGTTGCAGCTGAATTCTTCGGCTGGATCAAGCAGCAAAGAAGATTTTACTTAGCAATACCTGTAGTTTACATTGATAGATTGAAAAATGTAATATCATTCCCAAGATCTTTTTCTTTGGTCGAATTGATGCATTTGCTATGGTGTAATATTCTACATAGTTGTGTTCTCTATAGTCAAATTGATATGAATGATATTTTGTTGCACCAATAATATTGGTATTTGTTTATTGTAATGCATATGTATCCTACACTCTTCTATATAATAAATATATTGATATTTTTAATTTGTGTATGTGTTGTCCTTCAATTTCTCTATCTTTTTTATGGTGCCAAGCAACATAATAAATAATAATAATTACCTATTTGTGCAATTGCATTGATTTTATATTAAATAAATGTATATTACATTAATGGGTACCTAATTCTGTGGTAAATAATTAAAAATATATTAATTATGTCGCCATACTAATATAGTAGTGTTACTGATGGTGTTACTATAGCTATAGATATGTTACTAGGTGATTGACAACTATAGATTATAGTGTTATGATATTTTGATATTTTACAAGTTGTGTTACTACAGGTACAAAAACGTGTTACCACACTGTTCTGTATCTACAAAAATATGTTACTAGAGGTGTTACTATAGTTGCAAAAATGTGTTACCGGCACGTTTCGTAACACATAATATGCATGTTACTATAACATAAATGTAACACAATTTTTAATCTATTGTAACACCTACTATATGTGACAACGGACACCTCTTAGTAACACGGTCTAATGGAACACATTTCAAAATGTGTTACTACTTGGGCTAGTAACACTGTTTTGGGCATGTAGTAACATAACACCGTGTTACAAAAGCTCCGTCCTGTTGTAGTGTCATGTGCTAAACATATGAAATAAAAGCCTGTGCTAGACGTGCCACGGGTCCCGCACAACCTAGTTGATACCCTTCTCCGTCCTGAAAAAACAAAATTACTGCGCGTGCTGTTGGGTCCCTACTATCATCCTCACCATGTACAGTCATCTCCTTATTCCTCTTAGTTGTTGACCATGTTGACAACACCGGAGGGCGGCGCCGCGGCGAGCGCGGAGGACGATGGTGAGGCCTTGGACGGGAACGAACAGGATCCGGGGAAGATCACAGCCAGCCATGGGAGGCGGGAGCAGGCGGTCCCGCCGGTGCTGGTTTGACTTTGGCGGCTTGAGGAAGAAGAGACTGAAGAAACGCGACAGACGTTGAATGTCAATCGAACGGTCAAGGTTGGCACAATCGTTTTTTGACTAAGCGGACACCAAGTAGCATACTTTTTTATATATAGGAAGAAAACTGCGAGTAAAATGCGTTCGTCTGCCGTCCTCCTCACAGGGAACGTTCGCCACATAAGTGACTAGCACCCTTGGTTTTCAACCGAGAGGTCTTGGGTTTGAGTCCGAGGAACTCTCAATTTTGTCCTCCTTCCTTCCTCGCAAAAAAAGGGAAAGAAAATCAAAGACTTGGGAAGGCGTACAGAACAAGCTAGTGTACCAGTAAAGAGACGTTGCCGAGTTTTAGAAAAAAGAAAGACGTGCTCCTATAGCTGGTTCGAATCCAAACCTAGACTATGACTATATACGGTGCTATGCTACTCTGCAAGTAATGAAACTGACATATCCAACGTTCGCTTCTCCTCTTCTCTACTTACTCGCCTAGCATCGAAGCTCGCCGCAAAGCAACCATGTCCGCTGGTTGCTCGTCCACCGCTCTTCAAAGCAGTAACAACTAGATATGCGCCAAGTCGCCACCCGTACCATCGCCTGTGGGTCTCATCACACCCCCGCCGGCACGCGCACCGCAGCCGATTGCTCATCGCAACCCGCTGCCGTTGGTGTGGTGCCACTGTTGCAAATCTCGCAGAGTCATTCGTCGCGTCTCAACCACAATCCGCAACCCTGGCCGAGTCTTCTGCAAATGCCCGAATCATGGGGTAATAATATGTTTAAGTGATGTTCTGCTACTTTTAGTTGCCGATTTTTTAATAGTTTGGTTGATGATCTTCCAATTTGATTCGTGCAGAAAAGGGAAGATTCGTGTGATTTGTATTTCTGGGAAGTTGCCGATGTGGGGGAATGAAACTACGCTAATTATTTGGTTAGCCGAGGAATCCCAATACCAGCAGGTTGGGGTGTTGGACAAGTAACTGAAGGAACGCAGAAGAGGAAGATGCAGAGCAGAAGGTTAAAGATGCAGTTCCTCTGATCATGGCCAAGCAACAGCTGCTAAACGGCCTTAACAGCAATGAGGAGATGAAAGAGCTTGTGAAGATAATGGGAAAAATCGATGTGCTCTGTAGGATGATTGTCTCTTTATTTGAAGTGTATGTAGCACTTGTGATGTATTCAGTGTTGGGGAACGTAGTAATTTCAAAAAAATTCCTACGCACACGCAAGATTATGGTGATGCATCGCAACGAGAGGGGAGAGTGTTGTCCATGTACCCTTGTAGACCGAAAGCGGAAGCGTTATGACGACGCAGTTGATGTAGTCGTACGTCTTCACGATCCGACCGATCCAAGTACCGAACATACGGCACCTCCGAGTTCAGCACACGTTCAGCTCGATGACGATCCCCGTACTCCGATCCAGCAGGGTGTCGGGGATGAGTTCCGTCAGCACGATGGCAAGGTGATGGTGATGATGTTCTACCGACGCAGGGCTTCACCTAAGCACCGCTACGATATGACTGAGGTGGAATATGGTGGAGGGAGGGCACCGCACACAGCTAAGGAACGATTACGAAGATCAACTTGTGTGTCTAGAGGTTCCCCTGCCCCCGTATATAAAGGAGCCAAGGGGGAGGGGGCGGCCGGCCAAGGAGGGCGCGCCAAGGGGGAGTCCTTCCTAGTTGGAGAAGGAGAAGGGGGGAAGGAGGAGGAAGAGGGGAAGGAAAGGGGGGGGGGCGCCGCCCCCCTCTCCTTGTGCGATTCGGACTAGGGAGGGGAGGGGGCGCATCCCACCTCTTGCCTCCTCTCTTCCTCTCCAGTAGGGCCCATGTAGGCCCATTAAGCCCCCGGGGGGTTCCGATAACCTCCCGGTACTCCGGTAAAATCCCGATTTCACCCGGAACGATTCCGATATCCAAATATAGGCTTCCAATATATCAATCTTTATGTCTCGACAATTTCGAGACTCCTCGTCAAGTCCGTGATCACATCCGGGACTCCAAACAACCTTCGATACATCAAAACTAATAAACTCATAATAAAACTGTCATCGTAACGTTAAGCGTGCAGACCCTACGGGTTCGAGAACTATGTAGACATGACCTAGAACTGTTTCCGGTCAATAACCAATAGCGGAACCTGGATGCTCATATTGGCTCCTAAATATTCTACGAAGATCTTTATCGGTCAACCGCATAACAACATACTTTGTTCCCTTTGTCATCGGTATGTTACTTGCCCTGAGATTCGATCATTGGTATCCAATACCTAGTTCAATCTCGTTACCGGCAAGTCTCTTTACTCATTACGTAATGCATCATTCTGTAACTAACTCATTAGCTACATTGCTTGCAAGGCTTATAGTGATGTGCATTACCGAGAGGGCCCAGAGATACCTCTCCGACAATCCGAGTGACAAAACCTAATCTTGAAATACGCCAACTCAACATGTACCTTTGGAGACACCTGTAGAGCTCCTTTATAATCACCCAGTTACGTTGGGATGTTTGGTAGCACACAAAGTGTTCCTCCGGTAAACGGGAGTTGCATAATCTCATAGTTGTAGGAACTTTGTATAAGTAATGAAGAAAGCAATAGCAACATACTAAACGATCAAGTGCTAGGCTAACGGAATGGGTCAAGTCAATCACATAATTCTCCTAATGATGTGATCCCGTTAATCAAATGACAACACATGTCTATGGTTAGGAAACATAACCATCTTTGATTAATGAGCTAGTCAAGTAGAGGCATAATAGTGACATTATGTTTGTCTATGTATTTACACATGTATCATGTTTCCGGTTAATACAATTATAGCATGAATAATAAACATTTATCATGATATGAGGAAATAAATAATAACTTTATTATTGCCTCTAGGGCATATTTCCTTCATTCAGTGGCTACGACATGAGCACTTTGCTGAAACTAGTAATGAATGAAACCTGTGTAGCACGCTGGGCGTAGTGTTGTGAACATCTAATGATTTCTATTAATGGAAATCAGGGGGTATCCCCTTTTGCTCATATAAATAAATAGATAGCAGAGGCCCTGTCGGGTCAGCTTTGTTCTCATTCGAAGACGTCGAGCAAATTGCAGTCCAACAGCAAACTATGTCATCAAATTCAAGTTTCACAGCCAAATATAAGTACAACTAAACAACAATGTCATCATGTTTTAGTTGTCATACAATCACCAAACACAAATCAGCATACATAACAAGTGATATTCTCACAACAAAATACTAAACAACATGTTCATCAGGTTTCAGTTGTCATAGCAAACACAATTTCACATACTAGATAAAAAAACATCTTCTGACAGGAAAATACGACAAAAGCAATGTAATCATCATCCGCAGCAGCAGCGTCAACATCTTCACCATGTGTATCAGTCTGAATCGTAATTCCCCACGGTCTCATCTTATTCTTCGTCCTCAACGTCCTCGAACGTTGGCTTCTTCTTGATCAACTCTTGTATGTCCACAGCACGATAGGCAATCTTTTTGCCGGCGTCATTGATGTGATGGTTCTCAAAGATATTAGGAACATTTGTGTTATCTTGTACATTAGGAGCAGTGTAAGCATCATCTTGTTGTGCAACTTCATTAAACGAATTCCTCCGCTCAGACCTTTGCAATACTCTCCAGTCATCGCTACGTGCAAATGTGTCTTCCAAGAAAAATATTTGTGTTGCTTGATTTGCCAAAATAAAAGGCTCGTTGGTCTGGTACGCCACCTTGACATTGATGGATTTGAAATAATGATCAGCTCTGGGTTTTGCGATCCTAGAAAACAGGTTATACCAACGACAGCACAACAGAACCACACACCGATGATCCTCAAAACTGGAGTTATACTGCAACTGAACAATGTTTGTTATGTTAGCATACATTTCAGTTGTCTCTTTGTCATACATATCCGTGCTCATGATGGCACTGTTTTGTGTCTTCCTGCCTTCGTCTCGTGTAAGGGTGTTGTAGCGCAAATCTCCAACAACGCAAGATTCATATTGTCTTATCCAAGTATCAGGACCCATTGCTAGTGAGTAAAGGGCATCATCAACTGCCTGCCCATCCTCCCGAATCTTCTTAACCTATGGTTAGAAAATAGACAAGCTGATCATCTTATGTACTCAATATATTAAAAAAATGACAGTGCACTTCAAAAGCTTACATGGTTCTTGAACCATTTCGCAAATCCTGCCATAACCAGTTTGTCAATGTTTCTTGGATTTTGCGGCAAGAACTCCTCTTTGTAGATCTTTGCACAACATAGTGATCGTGTCAAACATCTAAATATATAAGAATGTCTGCGAGTTTAGTAGATTATGATGTATAAGCTCAGATCGCACTTACTTGATATAAGGTAGTATCTCAGGACAGTTATTCAACACATACCAAACCATTTTGTCCAAATCTTTAGGTTTGTCCTCTTGTCGACTCTTCCCTGTAACTCAAACAGAATAATCGAAAACATTGAGTCTGGGATTGTCTTCACCCACCTCTTTGCTAAGCTGATCAGCTGTTTCAATATATTTTGAGCAGAATGCCAACGCTTCTGTAGCAATGTAGGCCTCTGCAATGGAACCCTCGGGTCTAGCTCTATTCCTAACATAGCCCTTGAAAGTGCCTAGCCGCCTTTCAATAGGGTACATCCAGCCATACCGTACTGGACCTCTAAGTAGTGCCTCATCAGGTAGATGAACAGCCAAATGCACCATCACATCAAAGAAGGTTGGAGGATATATCTTCTCAAGGTCGCATAGGATAGTTGGTATCTTGTCTCTAAGACGCTCCAAAGCATCTATCTTGATATTTCTACTGCAGGTTCCTCAAGAATTGTCCCAACTCGCAATCGCTCAGATAAGTCGTATGCCCAATCCTCTAAGGATAACAGTAAAACCCTTTGAAGTAGGACGTGTCGGTCATGAGTTTTCAACCCTTGTACCTTGTTTCCATCTCAGACCGACTCCCCTTTCAGGGTTGGAAGCAAATCGATGTGGGAATCTCACACGTGACAGGACCTCGCAGAATTCTTTTCTTTTTACCTTGTCCAAGACGTACACAGCTGGTGCCATATCTCGTGATTTACCTTCATCTTGCACATGCAAATCCTTTTTGATACCCAGGTGTGTCAAATCAATCCTAGATTTTAAGGTATCTTTCGTCTTGCCTTCAATGTTAAGAAGTGTGCCGATAATGCTGTCACATATATTGTTCTCGGTGTGCATCACATCAAGATTATGCCACAGATCCAAATCTTTCCAATACTCCAAGTCCCACAAAGTGGACCTGCGGGTAAAAATAATCTCTCTTCTACTGTGCCATGCTTCCTTTTCCCGCTACCATTACGGGATGGTTTCACGTGTAATATGCCCGACCTTCTCTAATTCCACTTGCAACTCATCGGCGGTGAGCCTCTTTGGCGCATCACGGTTTTCATGCTTTGCATTGAACACATGTCTTCGGTATTTTCTAGGATGCAGCTTGTCCTTGGCAAGGAAACGATGGTGTCTAATGTAACAGATCTTGCTAAGTATTGCGTGATGACAATGATTCTGTCTGGCGAACACATGCATTGTAACGATGTGTCGTTCGCCCTGACATAGTGCCCAAAGCCGGATAATCATGGGTGCACCAAATTACAACAATACGCAGAAAGAAATCAGCTGGTGGGCTGCTATATAGGTCTCGAGTGAGAACACCCTTCCATAGCTGTTGAAGTTCCTCCACAAGAGGCTCCATGAACAAATCAAAATCCTTTCCAGGACTTTTTGGACCTGGGATGAGCAAGACCATCATGTAGTTTGATTCTTTGGTGCAGACATTTGGAGGCATGTTGTAAGGGATAACAAGCACTGGCCACGTGCTATATGTGGTGCTCTGGTGGCCAAATGGGTTAAATCCATCTGAAGCTAAGCCAAGTCTAATGTTTCTCGGGTCAGCAACAAACTCTTTGTGTTTATCATTGAAGCTTTTCCACTCACTACCATGAGATGGATGGCTCATTACATTGTGATCTCCGTACTCCTGGTTCCTAGAATGCCACAGTACATCCTCTCTTGTTTCAGTATCATGAAACAACCTCTGCAATCTTTGTGTAATTGGAAAATGTCTCAGAACATTATGAGGAACCCTCTTCACAACATCGCCATCTTTCCATCTTGATGATTTGCATTTCGATCATTCACTTAAGTTGGCATAATCCTTCCGGAACAGAACACAATTATTCTTACAAACATGGATCGTATCATATCCAATTCCAACTGCACGAAGGAAATTCTTCATTTTACTGTAGGTGTGTGGCAGCTCAGACGCATCTGGGAAAGATTTGCGGAAAGCAGCCAACATCGCATCGAATGATTTGTTGGTCATCTGCTTAGATGTCTTCACCTGAAGAAAGGTGACCATAGCTGAGAATACCGATGACTTATTTCGGGTGACAACAACGTTGCATTGTTCTAACATGCGGGCCCACCGTTTTTCTTCTGCGGTGAAAGTTCACGGAATGCACGAGCATTTAGTAGCATTGTTTCAATGTTGGTCACACTCATCGGCTCCGCCACCACCACCTCCTCCTCCTCTTCCACCGAGCATCAGGCGAGATCAAGATGGTGATCTGCTGCTTCCACGTAGTCAATAACATTGACGCTCACAGCTTCACCATGATGAACCCACCTAGTATATGTGACCGACATCCCATACAAGTGTAGATGATTTTGCACAGTTGACGAATGAATTCATACAACTGCTACAGGCGAGCACATCTGATTTTGGACCACCGTACTCAGCTCGATAAAGTTCATGAAGTTTTCAACCCCTCGACATATGCAGCGGAGAATCTTGAGCGAAGTTATCCAAGTCCTGTCCATCTGTTAGACATACAAATTAGTTCTTCTACTAGATATTATAGGAAAAACATATATGCTTTTTTATGAAGTCCAGAAAAAAATACCTAGGTCGATGTCTAAAGCTATGGCAAGATATTTGGACGGGCAGATCTAAGTAACGAAATATATGTAAAGCTAATTCAGAAAATAGATTTGAGTGCTAAATTATGGCAGGCTGTTTCAGCAGTCAATGAGGCCGAGCACACAGCCATCGAACTATCGAAGGCCATCGCAGCAACAAAGATCGAGTATAAAACAGTGTAGAGCTATTTCACCTAACAGATTGGCTACTAGACCATGGCAATCTACGTCACAATAAATATATGGCAGGATATTTTAGCAACTAATCGGCCTTGGCATGCCATCTTAGCTAAGCAGATTGAGTGCGAGCAGGCAAGGAAGCTTCTTAAGCGAGCATATTGATAGTAAACTACTTCGCAAGCAGGAGATTAACGGCGTCTATCGGCTAACATTCAGCTCTACACCGACATGAACGGGCCTCGCCTAGAATGCGCGTGCGTCGTGGGAGAAGCCGACCGTCGTGCGTCACCACACTAACGCCGCCAATGATGGCGGCGGACCGACCGCCGGCGCCCCACAAGAACGGAGCGAGGTGGCGGCGCGGCTAGAGGACGGCGATCTACGAGAGCGCATTATGGGAGCGATAGGATTGCCGTGCGTCCCCTTGACGAACCGCAGCGCCGACGTATCGGTGTGGTGGGGAGGGCGGCTTTGGCGGAGCGAATGGAGTCGAGGGGGGCGGGGGGAGGGGGGTTTGGGGAATATTTGGCCGAAGGGCGGTTGAATCGAATTTGGGGGGAATTTTTGTGTGGGGGAGGATTTTTGTGCGGTGGGCGGGGGGAGTTTGGCGCATGGTTGGTTTCTCCAAGTGCAGTCCCACGTGTCAGTGAAGAGGCAAGCCGAAGCGCGTTCCATTTCCGTGAGCCGTGTGCAAGACCGAATGTCTGTGGGGTGCAATGCGACCGCGACAGGAGTGTTGTGAGTGTATCGCCTTTTTTCCTTTTAAACTAGGTGCTTCTCCCCCTCAAAAAAAAGTTGCTTCGCGTGATCCATCGATACTACTACTAGTAATCCGGTAATCCCGACTAAAACGGCGCGGCCGGGTCTTTTTCCGCGCGATATGCTGGGAGGTTGGCTTAGTTGGGTTTTTTAGATTTGTCTCAGTTCAATAAAAAGCGAGTTGGTGATGATGGTGTGCCCGTCATCCCGCAATCTGAACCGTCCAATCTATATCTAACGGATAGGAAGGAAACTATGACAATTTACCCGCACTCCTCTCCACATTTGTAGATAAGGCTTTCCCTCGTTCATCCTTTTCTCCCACAAGATCTTGATCTTCCGTGCAACGCACGGGCATCTTACTAGTGCTCCTACAATATGTATATTATTGTGAAAGTTCATATACACCGACCGAGATTAATGCAAACACGGCAGATTTTCATTACATTTCGAACTTTTATAAGACAGAAAAATAAAAGAAACCCAACCCTAAACCTATTCTATGGCGGCGACCGACGTCCTCCATCTGCGATCTCTATGTACCGGGGTGGGGTTCAAGACCCGTGAAGTGAAGGTGCGGTCTCCGGCGAGGAAGAGTAGAACACAGGATACGGACCGGCCAGTTGGCACACCATGCCCTGCCGCCTCCCATGCCCTACTCATCCTCGGAGGAGTCCCCAACCTCCGCGGTGCCGGACGTTGGACGGCGGCAAGTAGGACACATGGCTGACGGTGCTCCCGTCGTCGGCCGCCAGCATGGCCACCGCTTGTGCGGTCGCGTCCGCGTCCGGCTACGCCGCTATTGCGTCACCAGAGGCGACTTGAGTGAGTGCGGCGACCTCGAGCTTCATCCCCGAAGACAAGCTCTCCCGCAGAGCGTTCGCACTTGCGGTCATGGCGGATGTGGTGCCAGGTAGGAGGACGATGCGCTATGGTGTGGAGGTTAGCTGGGCGTTGCCGCTTTAAGTAGCGCATTCCGGTGAGGCCAAGCGTCCGGGTGTGTCATTAAGTCACTAGAGTTGGTTCCTCGGGCACCGAGCCTCTTAACGACGACATACGAACGGACGGCATGAATGCGGGCAGCTGGCGCCGGCTGGGAACGCACCGTGCAATGGCGCGAGGGACGAGGGCTTTGGTGTGCCAGGGTAGTCAGCTACGGTCGTGGCAACGTTGGAGATGCCCTTTGCTCAAATGCGATCCCCGCATGCCATTGAAAAAGCAAGACGACCCGGCATGGTCTCAGGTCCAGAAGATGCAGTTGGCCGTGCTACACCACTCCGCGGATGTGTCACGGTGCCCCGTGCATCCTCGACGAGCCGGGTGTTGGGGTGTGTTTGGATTGTGGCCTAAGTGCACCTTACCAAAATTTTGGTCATGACCCAAAGATTGGTCTTTGTTTGGATGGTTGCCATTTCTTTGGCATGCCAATGAACTCTAGCCAACTCTAGTTCATTTTTCTTGCCAATGTCGGCCAAATCATGGGAAACTAATACCTCAACCAACATTTTGGCTACCCAATGCTTTGATGGGGCAACCTTGGGCACAAACCAAACATACCGTTGGTCGTGCCATAGCACAAACGCCACCCTCGGCACACTGAAATCGACCGTGTCTATCAACGATATGAGCGTGTCGCTCACCGCGGTCGCCGTGTCCAGAGGCGGTGCTGGAGCTGCGCCCCGTTGTTGGCCCCAACGACGCACATGAACGGTTGTCGATGGCGAGGAGGTCGTGGTCCAGCTCCTCCATTGGACTAGTCTGCGCTATGTTGTCCCGACGGGTGTGCCCCACATGTCGGTTTCCCTATTTTCCCGACCATATTCGAGCGTCAGTGCTCCGCGTTGCGCATTAGGCCTTTCACTATGTAGGCCAAACAAGACAACTTATTGTTTATTTGAGCCATTCAAGTGTAATCATGTGGCGTTTGCTTATTTCTCATTCCTCTCCAACCCTCTTCTCCATCAATCATGTCGCCCTCCAGTCGAGTCCATCCTCCCGCATGCCTCATTTGAACATTCCACCGAGTATCATTCGCATGTACCCACCCTAGTCTTCTTTCAATAGATCTCCGGACCCCGAGATGAAATCGAGAGGGAACGAGTGGGGGCACGTGATACCTAAGGCGGATTCAAAATTTTAACCGGTCATCATAGCATCCGCAAATCATATATAAAGGGTATTCAATGTTCGTTTCGTTTTTGAACGTAGAATATGCTCCCTCCTATCCTTTCTACTTTACATATAAGTTTTATGTGTAGTCAAAGTACCTCTACTATGATAAAAAAGGTATCAACATTCAACAACGCCCAATCAATATTGTTAGATTCGTGCGTACTCCTAGATTTGTACTCGAGATGGTTTCCAATTTGACTATTGACAAGATTAATAGTACTCCTTTCACATAGGTGAGTAAGTCATCTTAGGATGTGCACCATGAACATGGAGGAGGGGAAAACGAGAGACATTAATGTTTATTTGCTAATTAATAGTATTGCATGCAATGAACTAACCACTGCACGTCATGTTTGATAGTCTCAGATCATTAAAAGCATGCACACCCTCATCTCTTATTGGTTCATATGGCAAGAAACAAGAAACGAGGTAGAACTTAATGCACCGCGCCTACGTGTTTTGGGATTATTTGGTTTTCGTAAGATGACTTACACACCTAGACGGAGGGAGTACATGAGATGTATAATGTGAAAATTATATCATTGGAAACTCCTTTCACATACGAAATTGACCATATGCTTTGTGTAACTTGCATGTCATATATTATTACTCTAACATTTGGTCAAAGTTAGCCTAGAAAAACGCATTAGACCCTGTATGCTTTGTGTAAGTTGCATGTCATATTATTACACTGACATTTGTGTAAGTTGCATGTCATATATTATTACTCTAGCATTTGGTAAAAGTAGTATAGTGGAAGTGGATCCTCTGACGTAGGTATCCCTGCCTTACCCTCCCTTTTGGTCACTTACCGGCGGACCCCATGCTTGCTAGGCCCCGCATGTCAGTTACTCAATGGGTTCTGCCACATCAGGGGATCCTCATTCGTAGTATACTCCCTCTGTTTTTATTTACTCCGCATAAAACAGAGGGAGTGGTGGTATAATAAATGACACGGGCGGGGGAGGGGGAGGGACGTCGGTTTGCTCTCAACTGCGGTCCCACAAGCGAGCGAAAATGCAAGACGAAGTGTGTTCCATTCGGTGAGCGACATGGAGGGTCCAGTGTGCCGGGCTGCAATGCGAACGCGACAAGAGCGATGTACAGTCAAAACCGATTGACCGGTCGTCACCGGAACCACTATTCACACCGAACCTTTTTGCTCGGCCTCACGCCGGCGACGCCCTAAACCACACCAAATCTCCAGCCCATTCGCCCACCTTTCGATCCCCTAGCCCGCATCAAGCGTCCCCTACTTCGCTGGAAAGCCATGATGCACTGCAAGATCACTTACTACAAGATGCTGACACCGGAGCGCCGTGCATAAATCGTGGCGGCGGTCGGCGCCACAGATCTCCGTTCCCAAGCTCGCTTTGTGGCGGGCCAATCCCCGAGTTCTCTCGAGCCAAGCTACAAGGAGGAGGAAGTCGATCCAATGTTCACTGCGGAGGTCGTGGCGCAGAAGGCCCCCGATGGGTATGAGACGATGGACGTCGACTTCGTGCCGGCGTCCGAGTCCCCCATGGTGCAGGCGGACCAGCGGTTCAACATGGCGATACTAAAGGAGGACCGGGAGGCAGAGGCTCAACTTGACGCGGAGTGCACGCATGCCGCTGTCATCGAGGCTGTCCTGCAGGCGGAACCGGATGTCGTGGATGTGAACCGGGCGGCGGAGGCTCAACTTGAGGCGGAGTGCGCGGATGCCGCTGCCATCGACGCCCTCCTGCAGGCGGAACCGGACGTCCTGGACATGAACCGGGCGGCAGAGGCTCGACTCGACGCAGAGCACGTGGATGCCGCTCTCATCGATGCCCTCCTACGGGCGGAACCGAAAGTCCTGGACTTGAACCGAGTGGCGGAGGCTTGACTTGATGCGGAGCGCGCGGATGCCGCTCTCATCGAGGCCCTCCTGCAGGCGGAACTGGAAGTCCTGGACTTGAACCGGGCGGCGGAGGCTGGACTCGACGCGGAGCGCGCGGATGCCGCTGCCATCAAGGTCCTCCTACAGGCCGAACCGGACGTCCTCGACTTGAACCGGGCTGTGCTCTCGTCTGTGCAGAGCGCCCGCACGCTCCGCTAACGAGTAGCTAGAGGCTGAGGACAACCACGGTGCGGAGACACACGTCGGCAGCGATGGCTGGTTCGTGCCGGCAGTCAAAGACGACGAGGCCATCTCTTTCCGCGAGCAATGATAGTTTTTCTTTATGTTGTTGCTTTTATTATTATGGATCTTTTGCTGTGTAAAAACATACTATTTGTTATGCAAGTCGCCTAACTTGGGTCAGTCTACCACTTTAGGCGGTTGGATGAATATCATACGTCTCCTAACCCTTCTTTCCTTCTTTCTCACCTCTTCTTCTTCCCCAACAGACCACCGCACAGGCCGTATGGATACTCCGATTGGATAAACATACTCTATGAACGAAAATTATGTGTCAGTGATAGGATAGCTGAGTTTGGTTTGTTCACATGTGACAGCACGTGTCAGTGAGGGTGCATTCCCTTGGTTGGGTTTGTGGCGTGCAGGAGCAACTGTGTGAGGGTGCGGTGCGACCTTGGCGTGCAGGAGCGACCGTGTGAGGGTGCGGTGCGATCGCGACAGCTGTGCGCAAGTGTACCTCCTTCTCATTTTGAAAACTTTAGGCAAGCTTGGCAAAAATGTGTGGCAAAGTTTGGCATTGCAAGGCCTAGACCCAAACAGGATAAGTATGTACGTACTAGGAGTACTAGTGTTAAAAAAGAAAGGCGGGTTTTCCTTCGATACAAATCCTCGTTTCACATGTCAATTAATGCGTATTTTTTTCTCGAAAGACCAAAGAGCTAACCATCTCACTCCTCATCGCTTGATTAATGCAGTGCCATGCAAACGAACCTTCTCACTTCCACATGCATGCAGGGGATATTAATGTCCTTGGTTGCTAACCACATCAATTTTTCCTCGATTAGTGTTAGTGGCCCTTTGCAAATTGTAATTTTGATATACTGGCCTTGTGTACAAAAAAATGGAGGTAGTAACTAGATTTGAATTCCTTGCCCATTGTGGTGACGTCAATGACTTTTTTTGTGTGGTTTGGTGAAGTGCGTTCGACGGAGAACACCATTGAGGGAGACCACGGTAAGTCATTCGCAAGTGCCGCCTGCAAGCCGAGACAACCGCCTTATTTGCATCCAGGAAGTCCTTTACTAGTACTACTACTAGGAGTACTAGTGCTGTGAGACGGTTTCTTGAAGAAGACGATGGAGAAGCGGAGTCAGCAAAGAGTGAAATGATAGTTGCTTCGTCCGTGCTTTGTGATTTGACGCCTCACTGCTTTGTGATTTGTGATAGAAGGGACAGGGGAGTAGACTCTGTGCTCTATACTATACTACTCCTACATGCGTCCAAGCATGGGAGAAAGAGGAGAGACGTTGCATTTTTCTATTCCTTCAATCAATCAATCAGGGAGCTTCGGTTCCATCTTTTTGGCTTTGGCAACACCGTCCACAATGGTTCCCACGATGCCAAAAGCTATTTTCACATTTGGCTACACATTGTGGATGCCCTTAACCGTACCACTTGGTTTTGCTCCTGTGTGCTATCTATACAAATCTCAATTATATTGATCTAAAAAATTATAGAATCAAAGATTAGTAAAAAGGATGTGATTTTGCTGCGGATGGCGGGGGAGGTTTCTTATTTTTGGAGGACGTTGTCCTGGCGGTTTGCTAACATGCGGTCCCACGTGTCAGTGCTTTACCAAGCTGATCCGCGTCCCACATGAGGTAGAACAACGGCAGAAGCAACACGTTGTTAAGTTGAAGAATATGAGGAAGAAGCGGATTCAGCAACGAGTGAAATGATGGTTGCTTCATCCCTCCAACTTCTTTTTTTAGCATTATTACTTCGTCCCACCAACTTAACTGCGGGAAAGGTGCAGCTTTGTGATTTGACGCCTCATTGATCATTACTACGCCAGCACCATGACTGGGGTGCTTCACCCCGGCTGCTCTGCACTATATTCCACTATGGCACGTGGACCCGGTAGCTTGATGTCCCACATGTCGGCGAAAGGGACTAGAAGATTTATGAAAGCGAGCGCTCCACTCTTATGACGGAGGAGTAGACGACACGACGGCCCAGTGAACTGTCACTTGTACTGTATAGTACTATAGTTTTGCTGTTTCGCATGATCCATCGACACAACCCCGATTAAACAGGAAAGGGCGGTATTTTTCCTGCGCGGTAGATGATACTGGCCATACTTTCAAAGGCAATTTTAATGTATGCAAACTGAATAATTATAAGTAACAATATGATATCAAGTAAAACTAAAAACACATATAATTTATTGTGTTAGAGTGTAGTAGTAGTGCTGTATTGCATAGTTGTTAGATGTAACATGCAAGAACGTTTAGAGATGTAGTTTTGGAGGGCCTACAGAGAGAAAAGCGTAATACGGTCACCGAACTTCAGAATAAGCTGATTACGGTCACTATATACGTTTTGCGATGATTATCCGGTCACGTGCTCACAATTCAGCATCGGATTGCACTCTGTTGACCGGCCAAATAGTCTGTGTGGCGCCATGTTGACTAGTTAAATTGACCATGTTCTTGTGGGTCCCACCTGTCAGTTCGCATAGGGAAAAGGTCAGATAAACACAAATTTACGCAGGCGCGACAAGGCTCCAACCCGTGCGCGGGAATCACCTGGTTGTTTATGTGTCTGTCAGGGCCTGATGTCTGCGCATGCACCTGTAGGTTGAGCACTTGAGCGTGAGAGTCTGTGTTGGTCGTGCGGTGTACTGGTGTGTGCATGCATGCGTGCGTGTGTGCGTGTGAGTGTTGCGTGCGTGCGTGGCTGCGTGTGTACGTGTGAGTGTTGCGTGCGTGCGTGGGTGCATGTGTTTGTGTGAGTGTTGCATGGATGGAGTTCGTGTGCATGCGTGCGTGTGTGTATAATCACCACACCAGCTCCTGTGTGTTAAAACAGACGGCTCAGCATACCAATACAAGGCCACCTTGTCCGTTGTGCCCGCGGTCATGACTTTGCACCACCGTCAAAATATATTTTTGTCGTTTGTTTTCATTCTTACTAGCAAGATGCCCGTGCGTTGCACGTAACATCAAGATGCATTTGTATGACTTGTTTATCTTGTGAGAGAAAAGGATGAACGAGGGAAGGCCTTATTTGCAAATGTGGAGAGGTGTGTGGGTACCTTTTTGCAAAATTGCCATAGTTTCTTTCCTATCCGTCAGATATAAATCGGACGGCCTATATTGCAGGATGGCAGGCACACCATCATCACCAACTCTGTTTTTTATAAGAGTGTATTTTATGTATTTTATAATAGTGCAGTTGTAGAGTAGATACAAGTCGACAGGTCGGCACGATGTTAGTGAGATAATGTGATGCAACACTAGAGGTGCCACGTGGAGAGTTCAACTGGTCAACTAGTCATGTCATGAGCAAATACAAAGTTGTACGGTGAGCCCGTGACTGTATAATAACCACTAAACGTAAACGGTGACCGTAATGAGTGGATTACGAAGTCCAATGTATGTATCGTGCTTTCGCTTCAAATACAATGATCGTCATTGCATATATCGCGAGAGAAAGATGAAACACACGTGAATTTTCTGGGGGCTTACTTTTAGAGGACCTGGAGATAGTTTTGTGTGCATACGTGAAAGGGGCGATGGGGGGTATGCGATGAGAGAGAGATGCTCTTTGTTTCTCTTTATTATGACTAACTTTGTATATAGTATAAAAATATACAAATTCACAGTGCGGAATAAATATCATTGTGGGCACAATACAATGCAAATTAGCGTTCGTACTCCTCCATATAACTTTGTAATGTTGTATATATGTAGAAACTCTAAAATAATTTTTTGGCCACACTTTATTCAAAAGGAATGTTGTATGCGAAATAAACGTGAAGAGAGGGCTTTTTAGATCAATGGGGTACGTGATCTAACATGTGTGAATGTGTAGTTGATGCATTTGGCGGGGTCTAGAGAGGTATGTGTGTGTATTACGTACTCGAGAGAGGCATGGATAGAGGGGCCCATGGGGGGGGCGTGGGAGAGATAGCATGAGAAATGAGGGTGGTCTAGAGAGAGAGAGACGAATATGCCGTCACGACAAGAGATTCCATTCCCTTGAGTGTGTATATGCAAGGGGGGAGGGAATAGAGGCACCAGGAGAAATTTTCTATGTGTGTGGTGTTTGTGTTGGTATGTGTGGGTGTGAGAAGATAATGAGACGTGGGGGCAGAGGGTGTGTCACCGCGTGAGGTCCGGTGGGTCGAGGTGAGGCCCTTCGTTCGGTTCCGTCCTGTGCCACATTGGTCGGCCCATGACACATTTAGGAAGACCCATGGATGACTAGTCGTACAAGACAAAGATAGCAGAATTGTGAAGGACTCTGTGTCCACTGACAAAGCCGGCTAGGATTTGTAACCCTAGGTTCTCGGACTAAGGTAACCCCTTTATCTCTGATATTACTATTCATCCAACCTAACTTTAAGGGGCATCCTACAGAATGCTCTGCTAGAATCATACTCGTCGATTAGGAAGAGAGGTGTAACATAATGCGTGAGAGACATGCGTAAAGATAATGTGCATACATGAGACACGTAGGTAGGTCCATGTATATAGAAAGGGTCGATGAGGATTGTGCGTGTGTATGTTTGCGAGAGGAAGAGTGCTTGTGATAAAGGTTAGTAAAAACAGTTGTAAATGGTTACGAGAGGGAGGGAGGATTATATCTAGAGAATGTGTGCGAGAAAGACACCTTGGGAGGGAGTGTGTGAGCATGTGTGAGAGACCACCGATGGAGAGTGAAACTACACGTAAAAGACTGTTCTACACATTGATTAAACATATAAATTGTATCCAAATATTAGGATGGGATCATGATATTTGCAATTCGCGTAAGGAGCGGTCATTGATCCATCAGACATCTAGATTCTATCGAATTTGAGCATGTCTATGTTATTATTTGACACAATTGATCCACATAGTTAGTATTTTGAACTCCAGACAATGCATTGCTTTAGCAATCGAATATAAACGTGAGTATAGTTCATGTTGTGTGTGTAAAGCACATTATACATAGGAAAGTTACACAATGGACATTTATAAATAGCTACCTATGAACTAGCATACATTTGAATTCAACCTAAGGTGGTTTAAAAAAATCGAATTCAACATGAAGTCCATTCAATTATTTGAATTTAATATCATGGCATTTGTAAACCATACCTAAACTATGGGGGTACCAATCTTTGCTCTGATTTTGTACATACTAGCATATGTAGTGGTGTACAAAATAGATTCAAATTTAGCTCCTCCATTCCAAAATAATCGTAGTTATAGGATTTTCAAGTGTCAAAATTTCAAAAGGAAGCGGATAATTTAATGAGGTTTTCAAACATACAAGGTCAAATATAACGTGTCTATTTAGGTCAATCCTCATAGTTCAAGAGTACTCTAAACGTGAATGCTTGTGTTTCAAAATTTCAAACGAAGCGCCAAAAGAGCCTCTACTCGCCCGAAACCGCGTGAGACCAATATTTGGTAGTACAAGGAAATTACTTTTCTAATAACTCCCACCTGTGAAACCTACCAGCCCGACGTCCAAAGGTCTAAACCGGGGTAGGTTTGTAGCTTCATCTAGACGCCACGCAACCGCCTCCGAAAAACATTCATACACAATGGGCGCCTAAGCACACATGCGCGCGGCCGAAATCGCTCCCGCCCACTATTTGGGACACCTAGGATTACCATCCTACCCCCGACCCGCAGTAGGTCCGAAATTTAAGAGGGGGGCAAAGTTTGTACTTTCCCCAAATTTCAAACAAGCGCGTCCCATCTTCTGTTCAAAAAAGCCAAAAACAAGCGCGTCCCAGACCGAAACATGGCTCCCCCCAACCGTCCGATTCCCCATTTGTACTCCGTGGGCGCCAAAACTACCTCTCCACCAGCCACGAAACCCCGGCGTCCTCCGTCCGCCACCCCATCCCACCCATCAACCGCCACCCTCCTCCATCACGCCGGAGCCGATACCCCGACATCATTGTCCATCGCAACCTCAACCGCAACACCCTCCATGGCTAGTAGTTGAAGCCGAGGCCGAGCCGTCCATACCCGAGCCAGTTCAACCACGCCGTCCTACGCCTCACTGCTACCGCTCTAACTTTGCCACCCTCCACCGCACCGGAGCTATTCCTGCTACGCCGTCCTTCGCCGCCTCGGATCTGCTTCCCCTCCGCCGACATAGAACCATGGCAACATAGTCAACAATTTGGCCATGGGTTCGTCCAAGCCTGCACCCTCCAGAACATCGGTTTCCCCGGTAAAAACAAGAAGATCGGCGCGACATGTGGAGGTGACCACACCGGCAACCAAAGAAGGTACTCATCTTCCCTTATTCGTGCAAATCTTACGTCTCTGCTTGCACGGTATTCATCCCACAGAAGACACTAGTTGACCGCTTCTTCTTGATACTAGATGTTCCTAGTAACTCGTGATGCACAAGGTTTCTCCTCATATACTATTTCACCTTAGCTAGAGGTCCGTCGCCCCCCTGAATTTCAATTTCTGGCCAGTTGATTCCCAATTAACGGAAGCATTCCCCGGCGTAACAGGCGTTAGTATGACTATTACGCCAGGGAAGCAGCACCTTGGTGTTTATCTTAGGGGAGTCTGCAGCCTAGATCTACTGGCGCCCAATCTGGAGGTCGCCCGGGATTAAAGGGATGGCTTGGGGGCACTGCCAAGCACGGCAGTGGTGTGAGGTCGATGGGAGGGCGGGGCGGCAGAGGCACGGGTCTAGGCCGGTGGTCACTGGCGGTTCGAGAAAGATCGTCAATAGTGACTGGCGGGAGGTAGACGAAGGCCTTCTGCCCGTTCCTTATAGATCAGACGGTTCATTAAAAAAATCGACTGACCTATTTATTTTCAGTTGATTGTTATCTTAGATATGACCACATGTGGTGGTGTGCTGGAGGAGTACCTGCATTTCCTGTGCTCATATATTACAAAATCATATGGAGTAGATTCTAATTTTGTTTGCCATGCAATGTTGTAGAGCTATCATATGTCTCCTGTCATTTATTTTTCAGCCACCTGCTATCTGCTACTTTTATAGTGCACTAGTTCTGCACACACTTCACCCATACTCTCACTATTGTGTTTTTATGCAAGGGTATTTCAGACTCTCTTGCCAAAAGAGAAGCAGCAAAGAAAAGAGAGAAGTCGCTCCAGCTTCGTATGCTGGTAGGCAAGACACGTTACCGCGCTATAAAGGGTGCAGTGTCAGCAGATGGAGACGGTAAATGTTGCTCTGGAGTTGATGACCTCGCTCGCAATGAACCACCATCCCAGGTGCTTGCTTTAACTTCGCGGTGTCATATGTGGTTGCATGTTCCATATGGTGTCTATCTTGCATTCGAAAGGCCGAAGTCGGTCTTTATTAAGATAAGGAAAGATATTTTTTACATGAACCACCATCTCGTGAGCACCAGAAGACAAATAGCTAGTCAGGGCACTGGCCGAGCCAGTGACAAGCCCAACAAAGATAGGCATCACCTGGAAGTGAACTAAAAAGCCGCGATGGTGGCGAAGCAGCCCTCCTCCCACCAGGCTCTCAGGTCCTAGATGATCATGTTCACCACTCCAGCCGGATGTCTAGCTTGTATTGCTTCCAATTTGGTTAAATTGCATCTGCTTAGCTTACACATTATACCTTTGAATATGACATGCCTTTCATTTTTTGGTACATACTAGTACATCGTGTATTAACCATGTTCTTACATCAAACTAATGTTCTTGTGTATCCCTCATCAATCACTTATGACGAGGCAGGCAGGCAAGGGGACTACTCCTCATTTAAAGAATGCAGCGTCAGCCTCCCGACATGATTCTCAAGAAACAGAAATGCTAGATGAAGATAGTGAATGTAGCTCTGTATTGGATTACAGCATTTCCCCTACACTAGCATTGCAGGCGCTTGCTCTAACTTGGCAGCGTGATATGTGGTTGCATGTTCCATATGGTGTCTAGATTGTAATTTTTCCAATCTGGTTAAACTGCATGTGCTAGTTTGCTTAGCTTATACTCCTGTAAATGTGACATTATACCTGTTAATGTGACATGCCTTCCTGTATTTAGTACATAGTACATCTGTCTATTAAGCATGTCCTTACCTAAAACTATTGTTTTTTTGTATCCCGCATCAATCAATATGACGAGACACCTTTAGTATATGCAGTGCGATATTAGTTGCATCTTTCATATGATTTATAGCATGCGCTGCTTCTAATTTGTTGAAATTCCATTTATGATGGGACGCTTTTAACTTGGCAGTCATATTGGTTGCATCTTTCATGTGGTGTCTAGCTTGCATTGATTCTTATTTGCTGGAATGGTTTCGCTTAGTTTACACAAACAGTTGTGAACATGCCATGTTGTCCTATTTTCGTACATATTCCATCCACGGTATCATGTGTTTGCCTTACATCAAAGTAGTGATTGTCAGTATCATGCATGAATGAGTTCTGAAGAGAGAATTTTATTGCTTTTTCTTGTCGGTTTTACTTGACAATTCAAAATCAATAAAGCGGAAGGAAGTTAGCAAGGCAGCGGATAAAGGTGCTCCTTCCAAACGGAGGGCCTCTACAGCTTCTAGTCCTACACACCCCCAAGATGATTTCTAAGACAACACATGCATAGACACTCAACAAAGCTGTGTTTATGACGAGCATGTCTCCCCTAGTGCAGCATCACTGGTGCTCCCTCTAACTTGGCACTTTTATATGTGGTTGCATGTTATGTGTGATGTCTAGCTTGTATTGCTTCTAATTTTGTTGAATTCCATCTGCTTACTTTACACATTATACTTGAATAAGACATGTGTTCCTGTTTCTAAAACATACAATATCTATCTATCACACCATGTTCTTACATCAAATTACTACTGTTGTGTAACCCGCAACAATCACTTATCATAAGACACGTTTGACTTGAGTGTGATATAGGTTACATCTCACATTCTTTTCTAGCTTGTACTACTAATTTGTTGAAATGGCACTTATGACGAGACAGTTTTAACTTGGTAGAGTGATATTATTTGCATCTTTCATATGGTGTCTAGCTTTCATTGCTTCTAATTTGTTGAAATGCCTTCTCCTTAGTTTACACATCATAAGCTGTGAATATGCAATGCTGTGAATATGCAATGGCACTAATGACGAGATACCTCTAACATGGTAGTGTGATGTTGTTTGCATCTTGCATATGATTTATTTCTTGTCTTGCTTCACATTTGTTTAAACGCCATTTATCTTTGAGACACCGTTAACTTGGCAGAGAGATATTTGTAGCATCTTTCATATGGTGTCTACCTTCCATTGCATTGCTTCTAATTTGGTGAAATGTCTTCTTCTTAGTTAACACATCATAGTTTTGGTTATCTCTTCCGTCCTGTTTTGCATACATATTACATCCTCCTATCATGTGGTTGTCTAACATCAAAGTTTTATTCGTCTGCATCATGCATCAATTTGTTCTGAAGAACTAAATTGTTATTCGTTTTTCTTGTCGGCTTGACTTAACATGGCACATAGAAAGAGGAAGAAACAGAGAATGGCAAGGAATGAGAAGCGGATGAATCCTGCAGATTCTGCTAGTACTGATGGTGCAATAGAAGGTGAAAGTCCAGCGGAAAATTCTACAAACACGGCATCCCATGCTACACGAGCTGCAAAAAAGCGAAACAGAAACAAATAGCTGCCACCAAACAAGCAGAGACAGCCCTAGTTCTTGCAACACCTACCACAAGATTACCAACAGACGACATACTCGTGCGTCAACTGAGCTAGCAGCACGTTCCCAAGCTCCCTTGCCACCTGACACTACTTCCCAAGCACTCTTGACACAAGACGAGTTGGCAATATCAGATGAACCTTGTGAGCTTCAACAGCAAGAAGGTAGTTCTTTGAGTCAAGTCACGATTGCATGCTTCTTTATATGTAGTCTCACAGTTTGATGTACACTAACACTTCCTATGTTTGTTGTTGGACTAGCACCTAGGCGCAAGAGGAAACAAACATCAGGGATAATGCTCGATAGGTTAACTAAATCTAGAGGAGGAAGAATGGAGATCCGTTTTGAGGCAGGTTTAAAAAGGCCACGTGATGCTACAGAGTCAGCCAAGTTAGTATCAGAGGCAACGGTTGCCGTTAGGTGTCATGTACGTATCCTCCCAACATGGATTCAGTACAGGCATGACAAAGACGAAACCCAGCTCAACACCTTCCTCGACCATTTATCTGTAGGTATGGTTTTGTATGGAAACTAGTAATATCGTCTTGCTCTTTCCCATACTTTCTTGGTTGCTGATAATGAAACTCCCATAATTTTCAACAGATGAGGTTCAAGTTGGATAGCCAAGATGATGCAACAAGACAAGCTTGCACCCATGTTTTAAGGTCTGCTCTACGACAGTATCGGTATAACTTGAGGAAAACTCACTTTGAAGGCAGGGCTAACAGTGAACTTTCCCAAACATCTCCAGTGGAAAATATATCGGATGAAGACCGGAGGGCCTTGTTAAACACCGGTCCGATCCAAGTATCGGTACATTATATATATGTGATCGATCACATGTTGAAGTCCTATTGACGCATGTGCCACACAAATCTATCTTCTTGTAGGTGAACTGTTCAAAGAACAAGGCCAACCATACGAAAGTGAAATTCCAATGCATTTACAGGATCTCATAGCTATATTGCACAATCGCGAGGCTCATGTAATTAGGCGATGTTTCACTCTTTTCGCTGTACCATATTATCAGATCTATATTGACTTGTTCGAAATGCAGAGGAAAGCCCACAAGGACCAAAAAGTACCTGAACCAAAAGATGTGGAAATTTTCAAGGATTGTCACACCAGCAAGAAGAAGGGCATGACTACACCAGTCAAAGCCGCTGTTGTAAGTCCTTAATCCTCATGCCTTTTAACTACTACTTACTCTAACTTGTGCCTTGAACTGCATGGTTTGCAGCCAATGTCTATTACACTTTTCAAATGTATACATAATTGTCTTAGCGTATCATTGCACCTTACAAGGTTTAAAAGGGAGGAGTGATGTCCCTTTGATCTTGACCAATAATCTAGTTCCGTGCTGGACTTGCCCACACAACTTTACAATTGCCTGTTTGTCTGTTCTCAGTTGTTTTGTGATATGAATGATGTCATACTATGCTTACCATATTATAAACTTCGTCTCTTTATCCATAGCCCTCAATACAATGTGAAGAAATAGACAATACATTAGCGATGGTACATGGTCATATGTTTGGAACCTGGTTTTATTATGTACTTTGCAATAAAATACAACTAATATTTTACATGGGTTCACCGAATAAGTTACGTATATAGACCAAAGCTATTTTGTTTGGTTTTGCTGCCTCCTTAATATCTTACATTACGGTACTACTAATGTTAAACCTCAACTTTTCAATGAGCTATGGAAAAATGGTGGAACCGCCACCTTACAAGGTGGCGAGGCAACTATAACCGCAATGTCGGCTCTTGCTGCGGTGGGTCGAAGACTGTCCACTAACGATTGCCAAAAGCACGTTCGATGCGTATCTTGGGTTGGTTGTTAAGGCAATATCGTCCAAACCGCCTCATGATCAAGATATGCAAGCTCAAAGCAATGTTGTATCTGCACTCGGACACAAGTCCATTCCCTAACAGAGGCCCTTTGTGAAACAAGGAGAAACATTGCTCAATGTCGTCAAGATATGCATGGTTTTGAAACCAGACTATCAGACATTTGCTATGTTGTTCAGGAGCCTAGGGGAAATGAAGGCGAGGGTTATGGTGTTCCATCAGACAATACAACATGAAAACGTAACAGTCAGGTCAAATCAACCGAGCTTCTGAAGTTTTATGCCAACCTTCCTTTTGTTATATAGTTGTAATTTGTTTTGGTGCGATACAAAATTTATTCTTAACGTGCAGCCACCGGCTGAAGAAAACAGCAAGCCATTTTTGTATAGCGTAGGATGTTCCCTATATTTGCACTGGTGGCGATCTTTGATGCCGAGTGGATGTAATCTGTGCGATCGCCTTAATAGCCTAGCATTAGTTTGGGCCTTATTTATTTCCTAGTCTTCTTTTTCCCTGGTTTGCTAGTGGCCGCAACTACCCATGGGCCATATACGGGCCGTAGGATCCATGGGTCTCCTACGGGCCGTCGATAAATGGGCCTGTAATCGGTGGGCCTCGGGCCGTCGATAAATGGGCCTATAATCGGTGGGCCTCGGACCGTCGGATAAATGGGTCTACATGGGCCATAATCGGGCATAATTGGTATCGGCCCAGCATGGTAACGGGCCATTAACATGCCATAGGACTGCAAAAGCTTAATTCTGTCATAGGCATAACGGGTCGTTAATGGGCCAGAATATAGGACGGGCTGGCCAGAAACGGACCGACTCTTGCCATGGGCCGAATTTGGCCCATTAGGGTAACATGACAGTAACGGGCCGACTCTTGCCATTGGCCGAATTTGGCCCATTTGGGGAACATGCCAGTAACGGGCCGACTCTTGCCATGGGCCAAATTTGGCCCATTAGGGGAACAGGCCAGTAACGAGCCGGAAGTAATCGAGGGCCGAAAAGGAGCCCAAGAACGTATGGGCCATCAATAGGCCGAAAGCTAACACGGGCTGGAAACGGCCCATGTAAATCATGGGCCATTAACGGGTACAAAGAAAATTACTGTTCATTATGGGCTAGAGTCACCGTGGGCCTGTAAAGGGCCGAAAGATACGAAGGCCTCATATGGGCCGAAAGACGTAGTGGGCCATACATGGGCCGAAAGTGAAATGGGCTGGTGTTATATTCGACTGGCCACATGACGTTGTTGGGCCGATTTCCTTTAGTGCCTAACAGGCCATAAAATGGGCTATTTGCGAAGAGAACATTAACAGGCTTTTCATGGGCCAGCCCGTTAGCTTTTGACCAAGTCAAACGGGCCGGCTTTGTAAGCTAAATAGGCCAGTGGTGGGCCATGGCACGTGTCGACATAACATAGGCGTCTATCTGACCCACTGATGAGCTGACACGTGTTTCGTCCGTCCAATAAGAATTTTACACGTGGAAATTTCCCATTGGTCGGGGCTGTTAACGGGTTATCGGATCCAAAACCCGACCCGATAGCTTAACGGCGTTCCGTTACGGTGGATGCCACGTGTCGGTCACCCTTGACGAAAGCACTTCTGTGACGCGCGATTTATCGTCATGGAAGTGGACACTTCCGTGATGATAATTTTGGTAATGTCATGGAACACTTCTATGACAGCACAGGTATGACTATCTTGATTCTATCATAAATTTGTCATGGATGTACATGCATGACAAAAAACGCGACCTACTGTGACAAACATGTATCATCACGGAAGTGTATTTTTTTTGTAGTGCATCACTTTAGCAGTAGCATTGCTTGACTTGACTGCTGGCGCTATACTAACAGCAAAAAAGTGGCAATAAGAGGCCCATTCGGACAGTGGACGCACCAGTACGATGTACCTCCACGGACACAGAGTGGTGAGGGAGGTATGGTTGCCCAGAGCAACAAATATCAAGGCAGCATATGTGGATTACGTCCCATTTTTGTTCTCTTTAGCCACCTTTCATTACGTCCCATTTTTGTTCTCTTTAGCAACCTTTTTCCTATGTCAGGACAACAAACTGATCGACCTGGTCATTCTCTATTGCGTTGTCATGCCTTTCTACCCTTCTTCAACCAAGAGACACGAGACTCGTTGCTTAGCTACTGATTTTCCCCTTTTCAACCTAGATGCGGGTTTGATGCCTACTCTCTTGGACAATACAGTCTCCCTTCCTTTCCTTATTCAACCCAGACATGGATTTGTCTGCATGAAGTAGGGTTTACTTTAATAGTGCAAATTAAGGTTTTCGTCTGTGTCGGTGTCAAAACCGGCGGATCTCGGGTAGGGGGTCCCGAACGTAAGGCCCAAAGGATGGTAACAAGAGACGAGGGACACGATGTTTTTACCTGTGTTTGGGCCCTCTCGATGGAGGTAAAACCCACGCCCCGCTTGATTAATATTGATGATCTGGGTATTACAAGAGTGGATCTACCACGAGATCAAGGAGGCTAAACCCTAGAAGCTAGCCTATGCTATGATTGTTGTAATGTATGTTGTCCTATGGATTAAAGCCCTCCGGTTTATATAGACACCGGAGGAGGCTAGGGTTACACAGTCGGTTACAATGGTAGGAGATCTACATATCAAGATTGCCAAGCTTGCCTTCCACGCCAAGGAAAGTCCCATCCGGACACGGGACGGAGTCTTCAATCTTGTATCTTCGTAGTCTTGGAGTCCGCGGATAATGATAGTCCGTTGTCGGACACCCCTAGTCCAGACTCCTCGGTAGCCCCCGAACCGGGCTTCAATGACGATAAGTCCGACGTGCATAATGTTCGGCATTGCAAGGCGGGTTCCTCCCTTGAATAATCCAGAGAAGATCATGAACACCAGGATAGTGTCCGGCTCTGCAAAATAAATTCCACATTCCACCGTAGAGAGAATAAAATGTACACTTAGTTCAATCTGCTGACATATTACGCAACATGACATGACACTGCTACCAAGCCTTTGTTTGAATCGTTTTTTACCATACCACCTCAAAGACGTTTAGCTAAGCGTTTTGGCACGCGTCTTGTCGAGCGAGATCGTGTTCCCCTTATTCCGGGATTCTCATCAATACGTGCGTGGGAAACCCAACCGTTCCCGTCGCCATGCCTCCTCTATCGAAGGTGAATCCCGAACGGTCATGGAGACGGCCCTTGGTATTTCGTCCCCCTTTGTAAGAGGACCAAGGCTCGTCCTTGTTCTTCAGTCTTGCATCGAATCTCTTCCCCGCTCCCAGTTCTAACACCCAGAGCCTCAGATTCGAGCGCTTCGGATCCTCAACAATGTCCGGCTCCGACCTCCAGGGCCGGTGGATACCCTCCTCCGTCACGGAGGAGGACATCTGGGTTACGTGAAGCCAAGGCACAGCCCACGAGGTTTCAAGACAGTTGCCGGCCCAAGGGCAGGCCGTGCCCGCCCCCGAGCCCGGTGAATGCGTCGTCTTCGTATCCCACCTCCGTCGGGGTTTAGGCTTCCCGACGGACCCCTTCGTGAGAGGGCTCCTATTCTACTATGGGCTGGACTTTCACGACTTGGCTCTGGAGTCCATCCTCCATATCTCCGCATTCATTATCGCTCACGAAGCCTTCCTCGCGTCTACTCCCCACTTCGCCTGTGGTGAAGACCTTCAAAGTGGAGCGAAGATGATCGGGGCGTCTAGCGAGTCTTGGCGGGTCGGCCATAAGCAAAAGGCCGATGCCCGGGTTCAAGGTTCCTTCAAGAGGAACTTCGGATTGTGGCAGCAGGAGTGGTTCTATATCACTGCTCCGAAGGGCAGCAGGCAAAAGCCGCCGCCTTTATTCCGCTCGGGACCTCCACGCCAGCTGATGTCGTGGGTCAACCAAGGACTCAATTGGGGGCCGTCCGAAGACGTGTCCTCACTGCAGGGCCGGATTCGAGACCTCCAAGCGAGGGAGATGACCTGATCAAGGTGATGCAGGTTATGCTAATCAGGCATCTTCTGCCCTGCAAACTCCGTCCTCTCTGTCTATGGGAGTTCAATCCAGAGGGACCTCGGATTCTCCAACACTTTATGGGTGTGACACCCGTGGAGATGTACAAGTTGTTCTTCGGACTGCAGGTGGCGTGTCTGGAATTAGCCGAGGACGCAGGTCTAAGCCACAATCGCCCGGACACTCAGGTAAAAAGCTCAGAGTCCGGACATTCTGTTTATATGCCTCTCTAGAGTTCGCCACTTGACCCGTTACTTTTCACAGGAATGGGTGGCGCGATCAAGGCTGATAAGGTGTCCGGCCCCCCTCCCAGAGACCGCACTGGAGCCCGTGCTGGTCAGAATGTTGGAGGTCGCACCCACAGAAGGGGGCGAAGGGGAAAATAGAGGAGCTAATATTTCGCCCAAAGGGGCGACTAAAGAGGGGGGAACCAAGAACCCCTCCCTTCAGGGGGAGAAGAGGACCGCCTCCGAAGATCCGGAGGCCAAAGCCCCTAAACATGGGAAGAGATCTTCCCCGGGGGGTCTGGCGTCCGGAGAGAATCCGGACGCACAATCATCACCGAAGGATCGGCCCTCCAGCGAGCCATGAGTAAAAAAGAGGGAGTAAGGAAATACCTTCATCTGTGCTTCTGTGTGTAACTGAAATATTTATATTTGCAGTTCGGATCTGCATCCTTCTCAGATGAGTTCATCTTCGGGGGACCTTCTTCCGGAGATGATGGAGAGCGAAACGCCTCCGTCTGCGGCGCCGTCAGATAAGGCGGGCGATCCTGAAGTATCGTCGAGGAGGGTATCCCCGAGTCCGGAGGGGCAGAGAGCTCGGCACCCACTAGTATCCGCCGAGAAATCAAGAATCTGCTTGAGAGGCGTCCATTTGAGAAGATCACCGTGCGTTGATGCGTAGGGTGGTTGGAGGGATTTTGTCCGCCAAGAGCGGATTGCGTAATGCCGCCATGAGTTTGCTGGCGGGATTTGAGGTATGCAAGAATGACGCATCCTTTTGTCTTTTAACAGTTTTGCACATAGAAATGCGCCCTGTATAGATAGTAGCCCCTGGGACTCGGTAGGTTGTCGGGAATGACAGCGTGCCGAGGATCGAAATCTCAAGTAATGAATACCGCTGTTCCTATGCAGGTGGCGGATAGTCCGAGGGCCAGCCGGACTAATGAGTTTGCCGAGTTAAGTCGGCAACTTGACATGGCGGATGCAGACATCGCACTTGTCAACCGGCGACTTGACGAGTCGCAAGGTAAATAAATTCTCTGCAGTCGCTTTATTTAAGGGGGTCGAAGCCCTCCTCTGATAAATTTTATGCTGTTGTACAGACGGTGCTGCTGCTGTGGAAAACCTTCAGGCCGAACTTGCCCAAGCTAAGGAGCAAGCCCGAAGGAGTGATGCGGCTGCCTCGAGGGCAGCCGAGGAATAGAAAGTCGAAAGGGTTGCGCACTGCCGAAGCAGGGCAGAGGTGGCCGAATTGGCCATGAAATTAAAGGATGCTACCGACCGCAATGAGGCTCTTGAAAAGGAGCGCTTATCGGAGCGGGAAGACCTGAAGAAGGCCACCGCCGAAGCCAAGGATGCCCGCCCGCAATGCGGGCTATGAAGGAGGAACTACGCGCCAGTCGAGAGATCGTGGGTGGCAAGCCTTTTTCGCTGCGTCCCCGTTTATGGATGGAAAGTATGCTCAATTTAGCGGTGTGGAGTCCGGAGGATCCGTGATATGGACTTAGCTGCAAGTGCGGCCGATGCCGTTAAGCACTTCCGGAGCCGGGGATCACGAGGCGGAAGAGCTATATTGGTCTCAATTCCACAGTCCGGATCGCTCACTTCCGCTGACAGACCGGTTGGCGAATGGGCCGAGCTAAATAGATTGTCCGGACTTGCCATGATCGACATCGTGGCCCATGTCCGCCGAGAGGTCCAAGGCGACGAAAGCTACTTCGACTTCATCGCAGCAATTCCTTGGAGCGGTGCTGCATATAAAGGACATGAAGGGTCGGTCTCGCATCGGCGCGCGGATGGCTCTTGCCGTGTGAAGGCGCATTGTCCAAGATGGATGCCACCACCGTTGCCGCCCAGGTTCGGATGAAAGCGGCTCTCGCCGAGCCCTACTTCGGGGAAGTTATGCGTGGTGCTCGTGTAATAGAGTCGCAGTGCTCGAAAAATATCACGTTCAAATGAACGTATTAGCTTGTCAATCGATGATTATGTTACAACTGCTTTTTATACTTGTGCGTCCCAAGTAGTAAAACTTCTCCTGTGCGGCCGTTTACATATACATTAGTATAACTTGAAAGATTGCAGTCGTCGGCTTCATCCCCCACGCACAGGGTGCGGGGGTGTTCGCAAAAATAGCGCGTTTTCACACTTAATCCGACGTCTCGGTCCTGTTTAAGGAGGTGGTAGCGTAGCGAACTAGGCAATCCGGACTATAATGCTTTATCACTTTCACTTAGCCAGTGGAGCTCGAGGTGGGGCTACGATATAGCCCCTTGTGGCACCGCACATCTCCGAATTCGAGTGCGTGTGCTCGACCGAAACGGTCCTTCGCCAAGCAGCGAATTCTATACATTCCGATAGTCGATCGAGTGGTCGACCGGTCTCGTTGTATCATGACGATCGGCGGCTTTCATCGAGGTGCTTGCCCGCCGAACTGGGGCACAATCGCATAGTTCTCCTGGTGCCGCGTTAGCCGATGATACTAAACGTAAAGGCAGCAAAACACGAGCCGGGCAAACCCAACATTTGACCAAAGACATGATTCGAGCTGATGCATATAATGCCTAACTCGAGACGCCAACACTCCCTAAGGTGTTTGGTCTTTATAATAATGGGCGTAACGATGCCCTAAGCCCCTAGTGTCCGTGCACGGGCATGGTCTTCTCGACGCGCCGATGCCAAAGCGCCAGCTCGCTTTGGCTATAGGAAGAAACCAAGGAGAATAACAACAAGAGATAGTAAAAAGGTTTACGCAGGTCTTAATCTGAAAAGAATCCTCACAACAGGTCCCTACCGCACGCTCTGCGCTTTGTGTCTCCGCGGCGCCGTTATCACGGACGGGTATGCACGTTGTTCATCTCAGAAAGAGAGGAACGTTTAGTTTTAGAAACAATTAGTGCGAAAAATATGTAAAATAAGAAATATAAATAATTAAAGCAGGGTTTGTATGAACCCGCGGTTGTTTAGCGCCGCAACCCCTGTGAAGGGGTATGCGGCTAGGGAGCCCTAGCCCATCAAGCCGGATTCGTCTATCCGAGTCCGGGGTCTTTAAGTGACCCTCGCACTAAAATGACGCCACGCGAACCGGGCATCTTGAGTGTAAGAGACGCGTAATGCGGTATGGCGTGCAAGCGGACAAAAGCCTTTCGTCCCAAGAGTGCTTGATATTCACCTTCAAATGGGATGATATGAAAAGTTAATTTTTCTCGTCGAAAATTGTTCGGCGATCCGAACACGACTTCTAGTAATATGGAGCCTGTGCACTTGGCGTAAGGGCCTGGCGTCACTCCTTTGAAGGAAGTGCGGCTGTGTCGGATTTTGGTAGGGTCTATCCCCATCCTACGGATTGTGTTTGAATAGAGCAGGTTTAAGTCACGGCCTCCGTCCATTAGGACGTTAGCAAATTGTAATCCGTCTATTATGGGATTCAATATCAGGGGAGTTCGTCCCGCATTTGACGCTCGGAATAGTCCGGTGGTCGAAAGTGATTGGTTTTGATATCCAATCTCTACGATCTGCATTGGGTTGGACCGTGAAGCTCTTTTTAGAAAGTGCCGCACTATTTTTCCGTATTATCACATGAAGTGAGTTTATGCTTTGACCCCTTGTGGGAAAGTCTTTTGTTTTCGGTGCTCTGCTGGTGGGGTTTATCTTCTTTGCTTGACGCGCCGAGCCCCTTGTGTTCGGCGGTTAATCGGCGGACTATTTAAAACCCAACAATCCTGTGGGTGTGATTTGCGAGCCTTCGAAGTCTGTGGATTTGACATATCCGACCCAAAATCTTGTTTAAGTTGGACAATTCGTCACTTTGTCATCCTTGAGAGGCTGTGTTTTATTATTGGGCTGCGAGCTTTTGAATCCGGCCGATCGCCGCGCTCTTTGGGCTTTTCTCTTTATTCCGGCGCTGCTCTTTTCTGCACCGTGATTTTCCGTTTCCATCTCTTATCTCGGATGTACTTGCATCGCTGGTGCTGCATCTTGCTAACCAGCTGTCTTCTCCCGCGCAGAAGCGGGTCATGAGGCTTGTTAGTGCGGACATTGTCCTCGGTTTCCTTGACCGAGGTGCCTGGCGAGCCATTCGTCTCGGACATTGTGCTTGAAAGCTGCTAAGGCTTCGGCGTCCGGACAGTCGACTATTTGGTTCTTTTTCGTAAGGAACTTAGTTCCAGAATTTCCGCGCTGACTCTCCGGGCTGTTGGGTTATGTGACTTAGATCATCTGCATCCGGAGGACGGACATAAGTCCCTTGAAAATTTGCTCTAAACGCGTCCTCAAGCTCTTCCCAACTGCCAACAGTGTTCTCTGGGAGGCTTTTGAGCCAATGACGGGCTGGCCCTTTGAGCTTGAGGGGTAGGTATTTTATGGCGTGGAGATCGTCTCCTCTGGCCATAAGTATATGTAGTATATAATCTTCTATCCAGACTCCAGGGTCTGTTGTTCCATCGTAGGCCTCTATGTTGATGGGTTTAAATCCTGCTGGGAATTCATGGTCCAGCACCTCATCGGTGAAACATAGTGGGTGTGCGGCGCCCAGATTTGTGTGTGCCGCTATCATCGGACACTTGACGTGTTGCCTTGCCTCTTGGGGCCTTCTCCTTTGGCCCGTAAATGGACTGGCTGGGCCATCTATCCTTCAAGTTCGTTGGTGGATTTATGTGTAGCCTTGTTGTCATAATTTGGCTTTGTCATCGGCCATCTATCCAACCAGCGCCCCTTATTTTTGGACGGTGGAGGCTCTATGGCTTCCTCGTCGAATTCGATAGCGACTTGCGCTTGGGTAGCTCTTTGATTGGTGGCCATTGCCGTACATTTATCTGCGGTTTTGAGCACTTTGCTCCATCTCATTACGAGTGTGTCTTCCGCTGTTTTGAGCCTCCGCTTTTCCTTCTTGAGCTTCTTGCAGTCTTGTGAGTCTTTTAGAAGGTTCTTGCTCTCCGCGGCGTGTCGGCATGAGGTCGTCCGGACTGTTATTTTCACCGGCTGGACTGATTATCGACTCGTCATGTTCGGACGGTTGCTTATTTGCATGTTAAATGCGTCCACTTGTGAGCCCTGCCGTATTGCGGGCTCCTTGGGAGCGTTGTTGTCGTCGAGGCGGGATTTAGGGCGACGTCTGCGTCACCGTTTTGGTCGTTTATCGGCGGGGTCATCTTCTGCCGCGGCCCGTTGGTCCTCGTTATCGCTCTCCTTTGGGGTGTCTACCATATATATGTCATGTGACGAGCTAGTCCTCCCGTGCCTTGTAGGTTCTGTTTCTTGTTCGTCTCCAGCATTGTCATCTATTCCGTCAATGTCTTCAGAGTCATAGTCTAGCATGTCGGTTAGGTCGTCGACAGTGGCTACAAAGTGGGTGGTGGGTGGGCTCTGAATTTTTTTGTCGTCCGTACCCCAACCATCCTGGCCATAGTCCGGCCAGGACTCTCCTGATAACGAGAGATGTTTTAATGAATTCAGGATATCGCCAAAAGGCGAGTATTGGAAGATGTCCGCGGCGGTGAATTCCATAACCGGCGCCCAATCCGGATCGATTGGTAGGGGCGCGGGAGGTTCGGAGTCCGGCGCTTCGGAATCACGAGTTTCGCAGGGGACAAGATTAGTGTTCGGCTCCATCGCCGTGGATGTTGAAGCCCCCATGGCGGTGTCTATCCACCGCCCTCGATCGGGCGATCGGCTCGGGCTAATGGTCAAGCGGACTGTGTGCGCCACCAAGGCTTTGCTCGGTGGCGAGCTAAATCATGCCCGTCGTCACAAGTCTGGCGCGCTTATTATGGCTCGAGTCCGTCGAAGATCAAGTCTCCGCGGACATCGGCCGTGAAGTTTAAGCTTCAAATATGACTCGACGGCCGGGCGTAGCTTCGATCTGCTCCGGATGGCCAAGCTAATTGGCCCGCAGGCGAAGCCGCCGAATCTGAAGATCTGTCCGGGAGAAAAGTCTCACCACAGGCAGCGTTGTTGGTTAAAGATGCCATCAAGCCTATCGGTGGCGACACGGAGGAACTCTCAATGAAAGCACCAATGTCGGTGTCAAAACCAGCGGATCTCGGTAGGGGTCCCGAACTGCAAGCGCCCAGCGGATGGTAACAAGAGACGAGGGACACGATGTTTTTACCCAGGTTCGGGCCCTCTCGATGGAGGTAAAACCCTACGTCCTGCTTGATTAATATTGATGATATGGGTATTACAAGAGTGGATCTACCACGAGATCAAGGAGGCTAAACCCTAGAAGCTAGCCTATGGTATGATTGTTGTAATGTATGTTGTCCTACGGACTAAAGCCCTCCGGTTTATATAGACACCAGAGGAGGCTAGGGTTACACAGAGTCGGTTACAATGGTAGGAGATCTACATATCCGTATTGCCAAGCTTGCCTTCCACGCCAAGGAAAGTCCCATCCGGACACGGGACGGAGTCTTCAATCTTGTATCTTCATAGTCTTGGAGTCTGGCGGATAATGATAGTACGGCTGTCCGGACACCCCCTAGTCCAGGACTCCCTCAGTCTGCATGACCAGCAGAGCAGAGGATAGCAAATTGGGAAGATGGTGGAGTGGAAAAAGATCCACATGCAGCTACGTGGCAGATGGGGCAATAGAACAAGGGTATGGTTCGAAAATAGGTAGCATACCTGAGGGTCGGCGGGAAGTGGCTTCGCTCATGGTCGTCGTCCTCCGCACACACTACAGTAGCGAGCTTGGGGACGGAGGCCAGCCCGCGCGGGCGCTAGGTCTGAGAGGACGGCCTTGTCGTTAGTGCGTGACCTCGCTTGCCGACTACGAGTGCGTCAACGCTGCACATCCTCTTCTTCCCCGGTGGATCTGTGACCACCGATGAGGAGGGAGAGAGAGGCCGTCTTTTTTAGATCTGGTGAGAGGGTGATAGTGTGAGAAGCAAGTGGCCAGCCCTTGGCAAGAAAGCGTTGAAGCTCCTGCGTATATATCTTTTTTATACTACTAGTACTAGAGGTGGAGTAGTGGTAGAGTAGTTTATATTTTCTCTGCATACAGTACCAGCTAGTCGTGCTTCAAAACCGAACGACACGCCATTAAAAAATAAAGGTCGATAACTAATGCGGCACCTCGGGACAACGCGGCCAGATCGCATTTTGCATGAGAAATTACACACCATGTTTCATTGACATGTGGTCCCGTTCCAACATAAAAGTGAGACGACGGCGAGTCCTTTTTCTACTAGTATTTCCAAAGGGACGTGTAGGCCGGGGCGTCTCTTCGTGTACCGTGGAAAACTGGCAACCGTCCACTGACTCTTCGCCTTGCCCTATCGATTTGGAACTGTTGTCGCATGCTCTTCCTCCTTCCTCCATTTGCCTTCACCCTTCCTTCTACCATTTGGAACAGGCCGGAAACGACCCCGTTATTCTTGCCTCGATCTGAAAGATGATGTGGTGGAGGAACTCATTGATTGGTGCGACGTCATCACCTTTGCTAGCATGGCAGGTTCGTTCAAGACCATTCTCGACTCAACTAATAACATCATTACAACAAACCCAAGGGTCAAGGAGCGGTTTGATCTCCCCTATCTTCTTCGCCGTGACCCTGATGACTGGCGCAGGGACGACGGAGGCCTCGCCTTGTGCAAGTTCATGCCGCTTGATAATGATACGTATGATGTTAAGATGCCATTGCTTGAGGGCAAGGCTTGGGCAGGCACAAATGGAGATTGGGTTGTTTATATTGGGTACAACTGCGAGTGGGAACTTGTGAATGTTTACACTCGTCACCGGGTTCCACTTCCAAAATTCTCAGCAGACTGCCGAGAGGTTGAGCACACCGGTATTCTACGCACTTTCAAATACAATCACGGTGACTATCTTCTATAGAAGATAGAAACTTGTCGAGTTCCCAACCACTCTTGGAATTACAGCAACTATGTAGTTGTTGCTATCTTCGACAAGCTTGTTGCTGTCCTTCGTGGTTCGACTAGATGGATGTTGCTCAAAAATCAGTTTCTGTAGACGGATGAGTACTGTGATGCAATTCAATATGAGGATCTTGTGTTTGCTTCCACCACTCATGGCACTGTTTTTGCATGGGATCCTCATAGTTTCGGTACGTTTGTCTTCCACCGTAATTATAATTGTTTCATCCACATGCATGCAGGTTAGCAAATTTCCCTTTACTAATTAACCTTCTTCTTGTGTTTCCAAGGTTCTGTGAACATTGCACCACCTATACTTGAAATTTTTTATAACCAAGGGGGAGATGAGGATGGTGATGATCACGAGCATGAGGACGATTAGCGCCATATACTCAGTGGCGCCTGGCAACTTATTCTGATGGATCACCCCTTCTTGTCTGTATACAGCCCACTGCTGATGTTACTACTAAGGAAGCAGGTGTTGTCTCTCATGGTCGCACTCTCCGGACCTATTCCAACACCCGTTGCATGGTATTCGGGATGGATACTAGTGTGCTAGAGCCAACACCTTCTCCCTGGTACAGAATTGATAGTCTTGGAGAAAACTCACTCTTCCTTGGACAAAACTATCCAATGATGGTGAAAGGCGATCCAACTGCTGTTGACACAACGTTACTACCATTTATGAGAAGCAACTGTATCTATACCTCGGACATTTTGGTGGTTCCCTACCCTGGTAATGATATAGTAGGCCGCTTCAGCCTGGATGATTAGTCCTGCATTGGTCTTGAGATCGACAATGGATGGCCCTCCCAAGAGAATCACTTGTGGTTCAAAGCAAGCATTTCTAACGCCGAGGATTGGTTGAGTTGAAGTTCATTTCATTGCTTGTTATTTCTTGTGTGATGAAAACTTTAGTATTTGTAATGTATCCTCGTTGTCAATGTGGGTTGATGACCTGTTGTATGTAATAAAATGATATGCCTGTGATAAACTTACTAAATTTATGAATGGCTTTCGAGTCGCTTCTCTGAGTGAGTGCTGCGACGAGGCAAAAAAATATTTTCCAAATACATAATTGTACGTGCATTGCAAAAGGTTATCGGATGAGGCCAATCAACAATAGTAGTACACTATTTGTACTAGCTTCACATGCTTCACGCATCGGGCGGGTGTTTTTACTGTAGCTGCGAATCCCATCATCCTAGGTCCTCGGATGAGCCCAGTAGAAATTGCATTCTGATGTTTGGGTTCAAACTTTCAGAACTGCTGCACTATCTCTATGTCTACGTATACGTAATACAACAAGTTTTAAACTTGAGACCAGCCACCCACCCTCACAAAGAACACTTTTTAACCTAGCACAGACTCCAGGAAACTTGGCCACAATGTGAGGTGGGCCATATGTTAATGTGTTCGTTGTACGTAACCAGCACCTCGAATCCTCGATACTACTATTACTATATAAGTAGTAGGAGTAGTAGGGTGGCATGGGCCAGAACAAGCATTCACGTCCAGGAGTACGGTACACACCACCAGCACGACTTCCATCTGACACCATATTTCTTGGAGTCCGTGCTAGAGCAATCTCTTCAACCTCGTCGTTTCTCTAACTCAGCCATCGCGCGGCGGGCGAGGTGAGGGTTTGCCAATAGTCGGTTTCCTCAACTGCGGTCCCACTTGTAAGGCTAACTCCAACGCACGACCCCAAACGGACCTCTGTTTTGCATGAACTCCAACGATAATTTTGACTAGAAAAGCAAGACCAAAGAAAACAAGAACCACAAGAATACATTTTAGAAGATATCCAACTTCCATAACTGCTCCTGTAAGTTGTATTAGTGCCTTCTCGATGCATTCATTGTTGATCTGCGGAAGCTCGATCTTGCGTGCTTCTTTCTTCTTTGAGTGTAAAGAAGTAGACATTGCTTCCTCGCATCTAGTATCATGTCTAGCCTCTATTCTATCAACAAGTGCACTAGTCTCATCTCTAGCCTCTATGCTAGCTAAAAGTGCTAGAACATCTACTAAATTGCGCTCTATCAATATATCGATGTACTCTTCTTCCCAATACCAAAACTTGCATCCATTATACACAATAAAAATTTTAAGTTAGCACAACTAGTCTAATCCGAGAGCACAACCGAGGATTTGGTCGGGTTCTTCCTCCTTTTGGCGACATGTGGGACATCCAGCATCCAGGTCGTGTCATGCAAGGAAATAGAGTGGTAGTTGAAGCCACGTGATGTGCATCTTTGGTTAAACTGTAAATAGAATCTTACTACTCTTGAGTAACTCCAAAAGCAGCCACCAAAGATCTTTATTGGATTTGTTTTTCATCACCAGCACATCATGGTGAAAGATGTGCAGGTTCAGTGGGTCCTCTTGCGTTTTCACTGACATGTGGGACCACATATGAGCAAACAGACAATGGGCTCCGCACGTTCGCTGGCTGGCTGAGAAGAGAGATAGAGGAGGGCTGAGCACGGACTCCAGGAAATTTGTTCTACGTAACCAGCACCTCGATATAGGCCCGATATATTGGGGTGGCATGGGCCATAACTAGCATTCTCGTCTTGGAGTACGGCACACGCCACCCACACAAATCCCATCCGACACCAGTTTTCTTGGAGTCCGTGCTACAGCCATCTCTTCTCCCTCCTGTTTTCTCAGCCATCGCGCGGTGGCCAGGGTGGGGGTTTGCCGATAGTCGGTTTGCTCAACTGCGGTCCCACTTGTAAGTGAAAATGCAACACCGCACGCATTCCCCCTTGAGCGGCATGCCGGACCAACCGTGTGGGGTGCGACGCGAACACAGCAGGCTTTTCCTTTTGGAACTTGTAACTTGTAAAATTTGGTTCTGCTCCATGGCGCGACCGATAGATAGAAATAACAATTTTCCCTAGAGTAATGAGAAGTTTGGTTCTGGCGCCGTTCATGCATGGAGTACGTACGAAAATTATGAAGTTGATGCGAAAGGTAAGATAATTACTAGTAGTACCATATACTCCTACATGGATTTGACGGAAAGATAAAAATACATATGGATCCATCAACGACATCCTCACGCCCTAGTGCGCTAGGTCACCAACAGACGTGTGAGGAGCAGCGGCGTTGGCGGCGAGCTCAACGTGCTTCCGAACAATGTCGTCCAAGGTTGCCCTGCGGTCCAAGAAGGCCAGCGTCCTATCGTCCTCCTCTTGTATGTAGTAGTCCTTGTGGACGATTTGCGCGTAGACGTGGGTGATTATGTCGATGGTGTCTTGCTATGCCAAGCGCTGCGCGGCGAGCGCAAGCTCGAGGTGGACATTCTCCGGCACGACGGCGGGCAGTCGCAGGGCCACCAGTGCGTCAAAGTGGTTGTCACCATAGTGGCCATTGAGGGTGGCGGGCATCGCAGAGCCTGGGCGCGTCGGCTGGAGGCGTATGTCAAAGTCATCGCGAGCTTCTTGACGATGGTGAATTGTCGAGGAAACCGACGAGGACCTCGCCGAACAAGGAGACAAAGCTATCGTCCAAGCAGCCCCTCGCCCTGGCGGCCTCAAGCAATACCTGCAGACGTTCCTCGGTGTCGGGCCGCAGGTCGGCATCATGGACCATCTGGCACAACCGGCTGATGATCGCGCTCATCGCCTCCACGGGTCTAGCTTAGCTTCTAGTCAGCTGATCTTGCGATTCGAGTGATCACTCTTGCCCTTGGTTAGTGTGTGTAGGTGCGTAGGATTTCGTACTAGATTGGACTGGCGGGGAGCCTTTATATGAGAAGTGTAGACTCCGTTGAATTCACGTGCGTGTTGGCCATCTACTCCTCGGCCCTCTACTGCACCTGCCTTTGGCTGTATGATAGGTGGGCCAGCCACCCGTTGGGCCCATGTGTCATTCACCCAAAGGCAGTTGCAGTAAGTCAATGAAGTTGCGTCCCCTCCGTGCCGGGGCAGTATAGTCATCTCACCAGACCTCTAGTTGGGGCTAAACGAGAGAAGTTTGATATTTACTGGTTTATTGTAAACCCGGGCGTGGGCAACCCGGCCCGAGCCCGGCCCAAAAAACCCAGGCCAGGCCGGGCCGGCCTTCTGTCTCGGGCCGGGCTCGGGCTTCACAAATAGACAGGTTTGTATTTTTGCGCCGAGCTCGGGCTCCAAAATAAGCCTGAAGCAAAGCCTGGCCCGGACCGAACCTTTGCTGAAAAACTCGAATGCACAAACTAGACACCCCCATCCCAACCGAAAGCCCAGCGCCCCCAGCCCAATACACACACCCTAACTCCTATCCCCTCCCTGCACCCTCACACACAGCCCCGTCACCAACCCTCCCCGAGTCCCACACGAGAGACGACTACCCCGCGTCTCAAACCCTCCACTACTCCACCGGCGGCGGCCAGATCCTGCTATGGCGCGGCCGCGGTGCTCTCTCCCTACCCCAACCTGATGAGCTATGTTCCCTCCCCATACCGATCTAACGAGCGGCAGCGCAGCTTCCTCGTCCCAACGGCACCACACCCACCTGACGGCGACGCACTTCATCGACCCGATGGCGCCGCACCTTCCTCGACCCGACGGCGCCGCACCTTCCTCGACCCGACGACGACCACGTCCACTGCTCCACGACGCACTGCAGCAGCGCTCAGTGGTCGGCGTGTGACCATCAGGTATGAGATCTCCTGTACTTCTTCTCCTTCTCTGAATCTCTTTCCATTTGTAGTATGTGACTATGTGTAGTCTGCTCCAAGTTCCAAATTGTAGTTCCATTTAGAACGATCTGTGTAAGTGCTAGTCTGAGCATATTTGTTGTGTTTTTTGGCAGCCATGACTAGTTTGTGGAGTCTAAGTGAGGAATATCACGAGGAGGAAGACGTGGATTATGAAGCCGATGGTGATCAGGAGAATATTGCTACAAGTGCAAGATCGGACCAGATCGTTGTAGCTGTTGTCGTTCCTCGTCCGGCTGCCCCTGCTCGTACTGCTGCGACACCTCGCACTCGCAGCAAGCGGGCAAGGTTGAATCAACAGGCTCCAGCAGGACGTAACGGAAGGCATGCAGGAACTAATGAGCCATCCGATGGAGATGAAGAAAATCAGGAGCCACCGCCACCGCCAACGCCACCACCCGGACCACAGGTTAATCCTACGCCAAAATTAAGGTCAAAATCATGGGATAACTTCATTTTGATTGAACAACCTGATCCTGATCAAGTATTTGCTCAGTGCAAAACTTGTAAAGCCATACTTAGAGCAAGTTCGAAAATGGAACATCTCATTTGTTAAGGCATACTGCTAACGTGCATCCACATAATACTCATGAAGTGAACAGCTTTTTTCTGAAAACTGAAAAGAATGCGGATGGCTCACATTCAGTTAGGAACACAAAGTTGGACATGAAAACTATTAGAGTTGCAATCTCTATGTTCCTAGTTGGGGGTTCACATGCATTTAGTGTCATAGAAGAAGTGGGGTTCAAAAAAATGATTGGTGCTGCTTGTCCTCAGTTTAAGATTGTTAGTCGGTACACAATTAAAAGGGATATCATGGCAATGTTTGAAAGAGAGAGGACTGAATTGAGAGAAACTATCAGCAATAGCCCTGGTAGAGTTAGCTTCACCACGGACAATTGGAAATCAGATGTGACAATGTTTAGTTATATTTGTATTACTTGTCATTATGTTGATGATGCTTGGAGACTGAACAAAAGGGTAATATGGTTTAAAAAGTTGAATCCACCTTATGATGGGGCTACAATTGCTGATGAAGTCCATTTATGTTTTCGTGAGTGGAAGGTTGATACCAAAATAATGTGCATAACTCTTGATAATGCTGCATACAATGATTCGATGATCAACACTTTGAGAACTACATTGCTGCCTAAAGGTGTGTTACCATTGTTTGGAACTTTCTTTCAAGTCCGATGTTGTGCACACATTTTAAATCTGATTGTCCAAGCTGGTTTGAAACTTATTGATAAGTCTATTGACAAGATTAGAGAGGGCATTCAATATATCGAAATATCTAGCAATCATATTCACAAGTTCTACGAAACTGCCAAGAACATTTACCATTTGAATGAAGATAAAAGGCTGAGAGTAGATATGCCCGTCCGTTGGAATTCAACATACACAATGCTTGAGAATGCTTTGTATTTCAAGGATGCATTAATGTGGTTTGGTAATAGGGATGTCATATTCAAGTCAAACTTCTCTCTTACTCATGATGAATGTGAAAAGGTTCGTATCATGCATGATTTCTTGAAAACATTTTATAAAGTGACGTGCACATTGTCTGGGACAAAGTATCCTACCTCCAATTTGTATTTCCAGTGTGTGCTCTTGGTTCAATCATGTGTCTTGAAGGCATTTAGTGAAGGACACACTACTAGGGAAAAGCCTATACACAGAATCTTATCAGCAGCGTGTCTCAAAATAACTTCGCCGCTTGCTAACTAAGATGCGCAGACCCTTTGAAACTTCTGCGATACATATATAGCAGTAGCGCGTCCACCCAAAGACGCGCTGCTGCTATAATTCCTACGAGGCCGCCACGAGGCTAGTTATAGCAGCAACGCGTTAATAGGACACACGCTACTGCTAGGTAGCATAGTAGCAGCGCATTTCCCAGACAAGCGCTACTACTAAGTTTCCTACAAAAATTTAGTCCCACCTCGCTCCGTGAAGAGAGTTTCTACCACCTTAAATATGTTACTTCTCACACTTTGACAAGCACTTGATCTTCATTGAACTCTATGTGTAGAATTTGTGGCTGCAATATGAGTCTTCACCTGTTCCTAAACCGGTGAGGACACATATTGTCGAATCAGATTGTACACAAAAGATCGTTGATGATCAATGTGTATTTTTGCATCTTGACATATAGCAAGAGGGATTTATCGTGAAAAGCGCTGTTGCTAGATAGCTTAGCGAGAGCGTTTTGTCAAGAGTGCTACTTGCTAAGCCATCCATCTCTCGATCTCCTCCTTCGGATCCACTCACACACACAGCCACAAATTCTGCGCGCGCCCGCCGCCCTCTCCTCCAGCTGTCTGCGCCTGCGCGCCTGCCGCCCTCCTCCGTGCATGCTGCGCCACCACCTCCTCCTCCTTGCTGGGCTCGGTGCGGCCTCCTCCTCTGTCCTCCTCTCCACTCTTGTTGGCCGACCCCTCCTCGCTCCGCCTTCCTCCTCCGTCCTCCCTCAATCGGCGCCGCTGCCGCCCTCCGCGCTCCGCCTTCCTCCTCCATCCTACTCTCTTCTCCTCCTCGAGTCGCCTCCTTCTCCCTCCTGCTCATATGCAACATTTCGATTTAGTTGATATAATTTAGTTGACTTAGTAGGCTAGTTGCTTTAGTTGACTTAGAACATTTTGATTTAGTTGATTTAGTAGGCTAGTTGATTTAGTTGACTTAGAACATTTTGATTTAGTTGATTTAGTAGGCTAGTTGATTTAGTTGCCTTAGAATATTTTGATTTAGTTGACTTAGTAGGTTAGTTGATTTAGTTGACTTAGAACATTTTGATTTAGTTGATTTAGTAGGCTAATTCATTTAGTTAATTTAGTTGACTTAGAACATTTTGATTTAGTTGATTTAGTAGGCTATTTGATTTAGTTGCCTTAGAATATTTTGATTTAGTTGACTTAGTAGGTTAGTTGATTTAGTTGACTTCGAACATTTTGATTTAGTTGATTTAGTAGGCTAATTCATTTAGTTAATTTAGTTGACTTAGAACATTTTGATTTAGTTGATTTAGTAGGCTAGTTGATTTAGTTGCCTTAGAATATTTTGATTTAGTTGACTTAGTAGGTTAGTTGATTTAGTTGACTTAGAACATTTTGATTTAGTTGATTTAGTAGGCTAATTCATTTAGTTAATTTAGTTGACTTAGAACATTTTGATTTAGTTGATTTAGTAGGCTAGTTGATTTAGTTGCCTTAGAATATTTTGATTTAGTTGACTTAGTAGGTTAGTTGATTTAGTTGACTTAGAACATTTTGATTTAGTTGATTTAGTAGGCTAATTCATTTAGTTGACTTAGGAACATTTTGATTTAGTTGATTTAGTAATCCTTTGCTCATATTGCTTTAGGAAGAATGGCACCACCACCACCACCACTATGTCAATTGTGCAAGTCAAGATCGCCAAAGACCTTGCAACTAGCAAGCTGTTAAGCATCTACTTCCTACCGAAGTTTTTCGTCATGCTTGTGTAAGAAATTAGATGAAATGTAATAACTATTCTATTTTTAGTGTTGGCATCACTGCATTGTGTCATTTTGCTTAGTTTACACAGATCGTCCCATGCAATGTGAGGTTGAAATTCAACAAGTGACAGAGAGACATGTGACATTTGACGCTCTGGGGGCCGTACACTATGGAGGTCGAGAAAGGACGCAATATGTCGCAGATTGGAGGAGATGGATGGGCCCGTTTTGCCGCTCGCATGCATCTTCTTGGTGGTGAGTTGATCAGCTTCAACTTCCGAGCGAAAGACCCAAGCTAGCTGTCATTTATCTCAACCTGGTGGAACATGATGAAGATGACGAAGATGATGAAGATGATGAAGATAATGAGGACCCACTCGATGAAGATGATGAGGACCCACTTCATGAAGCCATCGTAGCTCAAAGAACAAGGCTGAGTGAGGAGGAGGTGTCCAACCTGTGGGACATAATTCCGCCACATCTTGACTTTGTCGGGTGCCATTCGTGACCCGCTTGACAAATACCATGGTTGATCGACATGATATGGTATGTTATACTTACAAATGCAAATTAGTGTGAATTACTTAGTGTACAAATCCAATGATATGGTATATGTTGTGTGGAATCTAGTCGATGATATATATGTTTTAGTGTAGAGTTCGATCACATGCTTATTAATTGATATGTTTTTCTTATTCAGAAATTGGCAAAGAGCATATCATGAGTTATGGTATCGAGCCCGATGAAGAAGGCTCGGTTGGACTACGCCTCTTGCAAGGGCTCCGTCACAACTTTGTACTTACCGCGTGGACACGGACGGTCGCACACACTTAAGCTCGGTTGGGTGGAAGAAATTCCTCGATGGCAAGAATCTTCGTGTTGGACAGACCATCCTAATTACTATCAGGAACACCAACCGCCCAGGCTTGAGGATGATGATTGTCTTCGATATCATCTAGAACTACATATGTGTGTGTGGCTATATCATCTAGAACTACATATGATGATCGTCGTCGATATCATCTAGAACTACATATGATGATGGCTGTTGATATGACCATGTACTGCTTGAGGATGCATGTTGGCTATGCATGAAATTGTTATCTTAGTACTTTTTCGTTTCAAATTACTCGTCGTGGTTTGAACTAAAACCACGACGAGTAATTTGAAACGGGAGTACTACCGCATCTAGTAATGGTTTATGAATTTGATATGTACTAGTAGTACCTAGTTTCTAGCATCTGAAAGGAGAACGAAAGGAAAATGATGAAAGATATAGCGAGCGTGGGATGAAGAAATCGCTATAGCTAGTTAATAGTAGCGTGTTCCTAAAAGCGCTGCCGATATCGCTCAACAAGAGTAGCGCTGGTTGGGGCCGTGCTACTACTATGAGTTAGTCTAAGCGCCTTATTAGTAGCACGCCACCGCGCTATTGCTAGCTCGAAACCAGCTACCGCTGCTAGCCTTTTCCCTAGTAGTGACATGAGTTCATGGCACCAATGTTAGTTCGAATGAAAGAGAAGTTTGATAAATATTGGGCTGATTATAATGTCTTCTTGTCTTGTGCTGCTGTCCTTGATCCCCGTTGCAAGCTTGGTTTTGTTAGCTACTGTTATGGAAAACTTTATGCCCCTGGTGAGGCACAACGTCGAATGCATGAAGTTAAGAAACCTTTGGAGAGTTTGTTTGCTGAATATAGTGGTGCTGCTGTTAGTCAAACATCATCAGATGGTGCTACAAACAGTAGGGGAAGTAGGGGACATGGTTCTGATATGTTCGATGACTACGAGAGTTACATTCAATCTCAACGGACAAATGTAGAGAGGTCTCAATAGGATCTTTATTTGGAAGAAACTCCTAGAAAATTGAATGACGAGTTGAATGTCTTGGAATTTTGGAGCAAATCATCTATGCGACACCCTGAGCTTGCATCAGTGGCTCGGGATATTCCTGTTGTCCCCATTTCTAGTGTTGCTTCGGAACAAGCCTTTAGCATGAGTTGCAAAGTTATAACACCTAACCGAGCTTCACTTAAGCCTAAGACCATCAAGGCTTTAATGTGTCTCCAAGATTGGTATCGTTGGAAGATGTCTCAGAGTGAAGGTACAATTAAGCGTCTATTGTTGTTTCATATTAACATCACCATTGCACACATTACCATTGATTCTTGTATTGTTTGTTCTGTGGAAATGAGCACTACAGGAGGTGGACCTTCAAGTTCTCATGCAAATGAGTTATCTTTAGATTCGGTTTGTATTCATTCATGTCATTTCTATCTAACTTACTATCTTGTTTTGTTTACCATATATCAGTTATGCAGTCCTTTAGTATCTTGTCTTGTTTGTTGATATCAAACTTGCTTTCGTGCTTCATGCCATTCCTATCTTCCTTATTTTCAACTTGTGCTTTCGTCCAGGAAAATGATGAAGTTGAGATAGCTTGATGGAACAAGGAAGAGATTGATTCAAAAGAGTCATCAACTTGTGTATTTGAACTTGCTATTTGATATCTTTATTATGTAATGGACTTGTTATTTGATATGCTGTTATGTAATCAGACTTGTTGAACTATGTTGTGCCGTTGTGGGCTTATCGAAAGTATGTTGCGGACTTGTTGAACTATGTTGCTTATGTCTTTGTCTTGAGAAATATGTTGCTGTTATGTAATGAATGCATTACATGTATATGTATATGCATATGCTGCTGTTTTGTGCAATGCAGCTCTTTTGTGAAATATGTATATGCTGTTGTTTTGTGTGCATATGCTGCTGTTTTGTGCAATGCAGCTCTTTTGTGAAATATGTATATGCTGCTGCTTTATGAAATATGATGTTGCTTCTGTAACTTGTTGTGCATCAGGATCGGGACTTGTCGGGCTTCGGGCTTCGGGCTTTTCAGCCGGGCTGGGCTCGGGCTTGTAAACGTGAATTTTCTCGGGCTTTTTTCAGGCTCGGGCTTGACATCTTAGCATCGGGATTTTTGGAGCCCGGCCCGAAACCCGGCCCGGCCCGAGAGATGCCCGGGTTTAGTTTATTGGTCCCCTTTGCATTTTATGCCAAGTTTTGACCTTTGATTTAATGAATAAAATGTTAACGCATGTAAACAAAAATGTTGTGTAAGTCACCTTACGAAAACCAAATAATCCCAAAACACTTAGGCACGGTACATTAACTCCCGCCTTGTTTCTTATTTCGTGACATATCAACCAATGAGAGATGTGGGCCGTGCATGCTTTCAATGACTTGAGACTACCAAACATGACATGCAGTGTTTAGCTCATTGCATGTAATCCTATTAATTAGCAAAAACACATTAAGTTCTCTCGCCGATAGGAATAAAACAATACACCATGTATTTATTTACAGAGGGAGTAGTACATTTTTTGTGACATGCATTACTAGATTGTGCTAGTCAAATACTAAAATCCAGATGGACGTGGTAGTACTCCTAAATCTAGACGGTGGTGCTACTAGTACTAGTATTAGTACTACCAATGTAGTAGGAGTACTAGCACTGTACTACCCGTTGGTCAAATTATTACGTGCTGCTCCTCACAGTGAAGTAACAAGACCCTGCGCTGGAGAGGACACCTGAGTATAGGCGCCGTGTTTGGCATACCATAGTTAGCCTCACCGTCTGCAGTCATTATCATCATGGTTGTAGAGCTAACATGCTTACAAATAGCCCTGTTCAACATAATTTCCCGTGCGTAGATGCCCGTGCATTGCACGGAACACCAAGATTGGGGGTGGACGGCGCCAGCAGCGACCATTGTGCCAGATTTTTCCATGGCCTTCTAGATGTGGTGGGGAGGATATAAGGCTGATTATGAGAGACAAGGAGTTGTTTGTAAATAGGGAACAAGTGAGGGCATCTTTTTTGCAAAAATGGAGAAGTTTGGTTTGTATGCGTCAGATCTAGATCCGACGGCTATTGGTGAAAGATGGGAGGCACAACATCATCACCAACTCAGGACCTGTTTGATTCGCAGGATTTTGAAAACGCAGGAATAGGACACGGCAATATTACAAGTTTCAAACTGATATTACAAATGTTAGGAGTAGTGCTGCACCTACGAGGAGGGAATTACTAGGAAGTTTATGTAAGAACTTTTGTTACTTTAGGTGGATGCAGCATTATCGTACAAACTAAAATCCACCGCCCTCACAAGTCACTAATGGGCCAACAAGTTTTTGAGTCTCTGGCCACTTGATGTTCACTACAACAAGACCCCTCCTATAGAAACGCATTTTTTCCGTATCTAAAAGCCCATATATGCGTTGTTAGTGTATTTACCAACGCTTTGGGATGCGTAGCCTTATCCAGTGTTGCTAGTGCATAGTGCAATGCTTATACTGCCGTTGGTAAAGAGTCTGTTGCAAGAGTACAACACATAAAACAGACTACGGCAACACTTCTATACGTTGGTGCTTAATGTATAGGAATCAAAATCCATTGCTTGGCAACCAAGAATTTGCAACGCTCAAGTGTTGGTACATATGATGTGAATAATATTATTGTTTTTATATATAATGCAAGCATCTAAATTAATGCTCCCTGAAGAGAAAACAAGAGAATATTACTCACGAGAGGAATAAATCATATATTTGATAAAATTGTTGGATTACAATAGTGGATATTACAGGAGGAACACCATCTAATGTGATGTATAATCTAAATATTTCTTGATAGCAAACTTAGATTGAAAGCATCCATCACATCCCTACAACTTATCTAAAACTTAACCGAGGAACATCATCCAACATGAACATCATCCCTACAACTTAACTAAAACTGAAAGCATCCATCATCATCATCGTCGTCGTCGTCATCATCATCATCATCATCATCAACAATAACAAAATTATCATCATTGCAGTATACTTGCCACACACCCATATAATCGTCCATTTATCTTTTGCATCTACAAACAAAAAACAAAATGAACTGTTAACACACAATGCATTGACATGATGCAAGTAGTGATAGAGCCAGGATATTGGTCATTGTATCTTTGGTATATCCCGATATGCAAACTCGTAAACTCATCTACACCAACTGAGTACTATGTACTTTCTCTAGTAAATCGCTATGAAGAAACAGACCTTGTCAAATCAAATATGAAGTAGTATTGGTAATTGTCAAGTTCATCCTCTCCTCTGCTTGCATGCCACATACCTGAACTGGTACACATGCTAGTTAGCCCAAGTAAACATTTGTTTTCTTTGAAACTGAAAACAAATCGTGATAATTTGTGTGCTGCAAATACAATAGAACAACATATTTTTTGTGATACATGGTGACATCCATTTTACAAATGGCACAAATAATGATGAGTAAATATTTTGTGGGTGACGAACAACTCTGGACCCAGAAAAGGATGGTTGCAAATCAATAGTGTGCATACTGTTCTAGGAAAATCTTATTGGGCAAACCAAAATAATTTATATTGAAATTGCTAAAAGAGTAACTAATTTATAGTGGAATAGATAAAACAGTACCTTAATCCTATAGGGACAACTTGTAGGCATGTATTTCCTTGCAGCATACTTCATGAGTACAGGCTCATAGTACTGAAAAATAGGCAGAATAGAACTTGCAAAACAAGAACGTCTGTATCCTTGTATCTAGTTTGTGCTTTCCGTTTCCGTATGGGATTTGCAAAACAAGAACGTCTGTTCTATCCATACTTCATAAATATAATGGGCAGAATAGAACTTGTTCCTGACTTTTAGTGCGGAATAGTACCCGAAAAAATACACCTATAGAAGCACCGTGTCCTAAACTAACGATAACGACAATACCAATATCCTTTTTAGTTGAAAAGGCAAACTAGTAATATTAAAATATTTCTCATGATTTTTTAAATAGGATACAACGAGATACCATGTTACCACAAAGGCCAAAAAAGGATAATACAATTATGATTTATTTGGTCTCAGAGTGCACACGAATATAGAATATAATTTGTATTGGCCACTATACTGGGATAACAATACATCAGCTCCAAACTGTAACAGAAGTACCTATACTATTTTTGGGAAGTAAGGGAAAGCATCTAACTTACCGCCAAATAGTGGTTGAAACATTCATCATTTGGTACTAAAAACACCTTGCTGCTGATATAGTCATACATAATAATCATATCTGACTAACAGAACTTGAAGATCAGCTTTTATTGCAGAAGGGAAAAGATAGCAATCTGCAAAATATAAATCAATAACTAACCATTAAAAAGGAAAATAAATAATTCCGCTCAGTTTCAAAGACAACATGGTATTACATAAGAAACCATATACATACCCTGGCTGCAGCATGTGCACTGCAAGCCATGTAGACTAAGTTAAGATATACAATTGTAAAAGCCATGTATTTATAGTGCATGATATTCAACTTGACTTACAATCACTTATATGTTGAGTTAAATTAATTGCTGCACTTCATTGTTGTTTAAAGCATATAAATTTGCATAGTATAGCGAGGCTCAATCATTACCCCTGCCGAAAATGTTATTGGATGAAAACGGCATCAGAAAGGCAGGAAGGCGCATGAATGAATCAGCATTCGTGCGCGTACTTTGCTGAAACTGGGCACGTCCTGAAAGTGACGAGTTGCAATTAGTCACCAAAGAGATAACACCAATGCTTGGCCCAGAGGAATTTGTAGTACTGACTAGAACGCTACCATTCATGTCCCTGGGAACAAGTCCAAGGTTGGAGCATGGGGCGCCGGACACGGAGATCAGTAGTGTTGAACTGAACTACCACCTTGAAGACTCTTGCTTAATAGGATAGAACGTCACTGGAAACTAGTAAGGATCTTCAGATATTTTCTCTAGAAACTGCAAAGTGTAATTATCAGTAAGATTTTGAAGCAATGCAAGTGAATCAAGAAAGAGCCACCACAAAATTTCTTAACCAATGAGCTTATGAACCAACAGTTCGAGGACGCCTAATTCTAATTTAGTACTCCCTCCGTCTCATAATATAAGAACGCTTTTTACACTACACTAGTGTAAAAAAGGTTCTTATATTATGGGACGGAGGGAGTGACTTCAAAGTCTCAAAATCAGGAGAACTTGTTTCAGGACATCAGAGATAAAAATAGCCATCATCGAAAAGCAAGTGTCAATCCGATCTAGAGATAACACAAATAGAGAGGGAATAGGGCAGAGAATTTGACAGGGACAAGATATTTCATTTGAATTACATACTAGCACATGGATACAGCCTAAGCAAAGAATGTGCAGACTTGGTGGGCAGGTTTCAGCTTGCTCATGACCTTACCTTGGATTCGCCGTTGGTCGCAGGGGAGCGGTGATGAGGGGCGGCGCGCCACGATCCAGGGTCGCAGGGGAGTGGTGATGAGGGACTGCGCGTCGGGATGGAGGGTCGCAGGGGAGTGGTGACGAGCGGCACGCCGGGATCCAGGGTCGCAGGGGAGTGGTGATGAGGGACTGCGCGCTGGGATGGAGGGTCGCAGGGAGTGGTGGACGGGCGCGCAGCATGTAGGTCATTCTTTGCGCAAAGGAGTCACAATGTCTGACGAGGGGCGGCGGCCGGTGTGGGAGGAATCGAGAGGAATGGGGGAGGTTGGGGTTGGGGACGGGGAGGGAAGGACCTAGATTAATCCTGAAAGCCAACTTGGGCTGGGCTAGACAGAAGGTTGGGTGTGTTGGGCTGGGAGTATGTACTAAGTTGTGTCACGATCTGCAACACATATTGAGGGAGTCCTGGACTAGGGGGTGTCCGGATAGCCGAACTATCATCATTGGCCGGACTCTAAGACTATGAAGATACAAGATTGAAGACTTCGTCCCGTGTCTGGATGGGACTTTCCTTGGCGTGGAAGGCAAGCTTGGCAATACGGATATGTAGATCTCCTACCATTGTAACCGACTCTGTGTAACCCTAGCCCTCTCCGGTGTCTATATAAACTGGAGGGTTTTAGTCCGTAGGACGAACAACAATCATACCATAGGCTAGCTTCTAGGGTTTAGCCTCCTTGATCTCGAGGTAGATCTACTCTTGTACTACCCATATCATCAATATCAATCAAGCGGGAGTAGGGTTTTACCTCCATCGAGAGGGCCCGAACACAGGTAAAACATCGTGTCCCTTGTCTCCTGTTACCATCCGCCTAGATGCACAGATTCGGGACCCCTACCGAGATCCGCCGGTTTGACACCGACATTGGTGCTTTCATTGAGAGTTCCTCGTGTCGCCGCCACAGGCCCGATGGCTCCTTTGATCATCAACAACAACGCGGTCGGTGAGACTTTTCTCCTCGGACAGATCTTCAGATTCGGCGGCTTTGCTGCGGGCCAATTAAGCAGCCATCCGGAGCAGATTGAAAGCTCGCCCCGCCATCAGTCGATTTGGAAGTTTGAACTTCACGGTGACATCCGCGGAGACTTGATCTTCGACGGATTCGAGCCTGACCGAAAGCATGCCGCGACCATCACGACGGGCATGATCTGCTGCCGGACGGTGCCTCGAGGTCGCATAAGTGTCGCTCCGACCCTTAACTTCGGGCCGATGCGCCCGTCGAGATGGGTGGCTAGACACCGCCTCGGGGATGCTACCTCTGGCGATGGAGCGAATACCGACCCTGCCCCTTGTAAAGCTCGTAACTCCGAGGTGCGGACTCCTCGCCGGACTCGAACCTCCGCGCCCTACCAATCGAATCCGATTGGGCGCCGATCATGGAGTTCACCGCTGCGGACATCTTCGGCACTTGCCTTTTGGCGACATCCGAATTCGCTAAAGTATCTCGTTAACGGAGAGCCTGGCGGACTACGGTTAGGGCGGTTGGGATGCGGATGACGAAGAAATTCAAAGCCCACCCACCACCCACCGTAGAGCCACGCGCCGATGACTTAACCGACATGCTAGACTTCGACCAAGACATCGGCGGTATGGACGGCGATGCCAGAGAGCGACCAGAACCGGCGCCCTCTTGGGCCTTTGGAAAGCCACCTCGTCATACGACATATACATGGTGGATATCCCAAAGGATGGGAATGGCGATGGAACAGCGGAGGACGACCCCTCCAAGAAACAGCCTAAGCGCCGCCGTCAGTGGTGCCGCTCTAAATCCCGCCACAGCAAGAATGGAGATTCCGGCACCGGAGACAATAATACACCGGACAGTGCCGAAGACAACCCCCTCCAGCAAGATTCAGCACAGGAGGATGAAGAAGCCAGCCCTCATGAGAGAGCGGCAAACAAAGAGGTAGAGGACGATAATTACATGCCTCCCTCCGGAGACGAGGCAAGCCTCGACGACGACGAGTTCGTCGTGCCTGAGGATCCCGTCGAACAAGAGCGTTTCAAACACAGGCTTATGGCCATGGCAAGCAGCCTCAAGAAAAAGCAGCAACAGCTTAGAGCTGATCAAGATTTGCTAGCTGACAGATGGACTGAAATCCTTGCGGCCGAAGAGTACGAACTCAAACGCCCCTCCAAAAGCTACCCCAAATGCAAGTTGCTGCCCCGATTGGAGGAGGAAGCATATAAACCTACATCACCAGCGCACAATATGGCCGACCGGCCACCTCGTGGCCGCGACAGAGAGGCCTCTAGGCCCTCCACTAAAGCCGTACCCCGGCTTCGCTCGAAAAGTACAAAGCACGGGGGAATGCGCCGGACTTGCGAGACATATTGGAGGATAAGGCAAGACAATCAAGATCGATCTACGCATCGCGTGGGCGCCCACGATGTGCGACGATGACCGTCGCGCGGATCTGATAACTCGGCGGGCCAAACCACGATGAACAAAGCTCGCTTGAGCTACGTCGGGATATAGCCCAATATAGAGGCGCCGCACACCCACTATGCTTCACAGATGAAGTAATGGATCATCAAATCCCCGAAGGGTTTAAACCCGTGAACATTGAATCCTATGATGGCACAATAGACCCCCGCGGTTTGGATCGAAGACTACCTCCTTCATATCCACATGGCCCGCGGCGATGACCTACACGCCATCAAATACCTCACACTCAAGCTTAAAGGACCAGCTCGGCATTGGCTCAACAGCTTGCCAGCAGAATCAATTGGGTGTTGGGAGGACCCGGAAGCCGCATTCCTTGATAACTTCCAGGGAACATATGTGCGACCACTAGACGCTGACGACCTAAGCCACATAATTCAGCATCCAGACGAATCGGCCAGACAATTCTGGACACGGTTCTTAACCAAGAAAAATCAAATCGTCGACTATCCGGATGCAGAGGCCCTCGCAGCCTTCAAACATAACATCCGCGATGAGTGGCTTGCCCGGCACCTAGGACAGGAAAAGCCGAAATCCATGGCAGCCCTCACATCACTCATGACCCGCTTCGGCGGGAGAGCACTGGCTAGCTAGCCGCAGTAACAACCTCAACAAAAATCTGGCGGTCCGGATACCAAGGACCGCAATGGCGAGTCACACCGCAACAAGCGTAAACGCCGCGTGCGGCGATATATCGAGGATCTGACGGTCAGCGCCGGATTCAGAGGCTCCAAACCCGGTTAGTGGAAAAAGCCATTCAAAAGAACTACTCCGGTCCGTCAATTTGGATCGAATACTCGACCGCTCGTGCGGATACGGCACCCCAAAAGCCGCCTAATCACACTAACGAGGATTGTTGGGTATTCAAGTAGGCGAGCAAGTTAATTGCGAAAACAATGACAAGGGCCGCATAGCGAGGACAAGGAAGAGACCCGACCTCCGAACAATAGAGGATGAAGGTTTCCCCCACAAGTGCGGACGGTGAACATGATATCATAACCCACATACCCAAAAGGGAGCGGAAGCATGCACTCGAGGGACGTATCGCCGATGGAGCAGTCGCCCCAAAGTTCAACCCATTGTCCTCTGCCCGATCACTATTGATCGAAGGACCACCCCACCAAACATCCGCCATGGCGGGTTCGCGCATTGGTTCTAGACCCAATCGTCGATGGGTTTCACCTCACTAGAGTCACGATGGGCGGGAGGCGGCAGCTGAACACCTTTACCGGGATACAAGGCGCAAGATGGGCATAGACCCTCAAGGATTAAACCCACAAAGAGCGACCTTCAAGGGCGTCATACCGGTGTAGAGGCCAATTATGCAGGCTCGGTTACACTAGAAGTGGTCTTGGATCCCGGATAACTTCCAAAGCGAGGAGTTAATCTTGACATTGTTCCGTTCCGCAGCTATCATATCATGCTCGCCGAGCGAACTGCGTTTGCAAAGTTCAATGCGGTGCCGCACTACGCATACCTAAAGCTCAAGATGCCAGGCCCTCGAGGAGTCATCACGGTCAATGAAAACACTGAACACTCTCTCCGAATGGAGGAGCATATAGCGGATCTCGCGGCAGAAGTGCAGAGCAGCCTCTTAAGGCAATTCTCGAGTCCGGCCGTTAAGCCACCGGACACCGCCAAGCGCGCCCGGAGTAACCTACAACAAGACCACCTGGCACGTTCTGAGCATGCGTAGCAATGCGGCCCCAACCCTAGCCCTCGCAAAATTGCAAGACAAGTACTTCGCGTACATCATTACGCTCTGGAGATACCATGGGCATAGGGGGAGGGGCACGACCACGGCAGGCCCAGAGTGCGGCTCAACCACACCAGGGGCTCCCAAGTGTGTCATCCTTTTTCTTTCCTTTCTTTTTTTCTTATCCTCAGGACTCCATTTACCAGAGGCCTGTCGGGTGATGAACTGCCGAACTCACGATCAACAGCGGGGAAGGAGAAAAGCTACGGCAGTATCCGGGTGGTCTCCATTACGAGCATTATACCTTTTATACACCATTCCGCAGCCTACCCCTGGAAGGGGACATGCTAAATAGTTCCACCCCTTGCTTATCGCACTATTTGTATCGTTCTGCATTCATGGCAGTATTTTTTGAATAAACAATGCATCGCTTTTCTCCTATAATTGCATTCCTTTCTTATACATATGTTCATTTATGACATGCTGCATCCGTACGCTTTGGTACGGCTAAACACACCAGGGGCTTCAGTTCCCCACATTATGGTGTGATAAGTCCGAACACTTTCACAAGTGCGGCACCTCGAACTTATAGCATTATATGCATCGGCTCGAATCATGTCTTGGGTCAATAGTTGGGTTTGCGGCTCCCATGTTTTGGTACCTTACGTTCATTATATCGGCTAAGGTAGCTGGGAGAACCACTGCGATTGTGCCCCAGCTTGAGCTGGCGAGCACCTCTGGAGAAAGCTAAAGCGACCGTCATGATGGAGCGAGAGCGATCATTGTTCAGAGGTTTTTCGAGTCCCTAAAGACTTATGCCGCTTATAGCGAGGAACCGGCTTCGTCTGGCCCAGGCGTGGATAGCGCCCCGAATTCGGCCTTCCGAACACTAGGGGCTTCACCGAAATTTAAAATTATAGAATTCTATGGCTAAGTGAGAGTGTTCAAGCATTATAAGTCTAGTTGCCTCGTTCGTTGTGTTGAGCGCCTACCTCGATGGACCCAAAAATGGGAACAAGAGCGCTCAAGGTTATCCCAAACACCCCAGCACTCGTGGCATGGGGGCTGAAGCCGATGACTTGCCATCTCTCAGACTTGATAAACGGCCGCACAGAAGGTAATATTTTAAATTAACAAGCGTTGCTTAGCGCATATGAACAAAGTTTTCAGCACACAAGATAACAAAATGCGAGTCTACTCAAATATTACATCTTTGGAGCACTTGTAACGCCCCAAGCCCGACGCTCCAGAAGACTTCCAGCTATTTCCGAGATTCGTCGTATGATTTGTTTTTGTTCGTTGCATTCATCCTTGCATCATGTGCATTGCATCATGTCATCATGCCATCATGTCATTAATCTTTTGCAACTCAACTAAATAAATGGCATGGATCTTTGATCCATTTAAATCGAGGGAATTCACATGGTGATTCTCTTTAAAAACATATCCTCTCGATATTTAGAGAGCTATAGTAAATATTCCATTAATGTGGAATTAGCTTTGACACACTTGCAAAATAATTCCCCATGCCTTTGCTATCTCAATTCCTTTCCTCAATCTTTGCCAACAATTCTTTCTCCATTTATTGTGGCTCCTCTAAAATTCTCAACATTTTTGGGCCTTCCAAACTTCCACTTCCTATTCACCCATTTGAATTAAATTCAAATGTTTTTGAATCTAAACCTTGCATCCATGCCCACTCCTATTTTCTTGGATTAAACTCATTTTTCTGAGTCTGAGAAAATTAACGGCATGCCCAAATTCTTCCTCTAACCTTCTCTTCTCTCCTTTCCTTTCTTCCAGTTCTCTGTTAATGAAAAGAGAAGTGGGGGATTAGTGAGAAGAGAAGGAAGAAGCCTTGCAGCCCAGCCGCCCTCTTAGGCCCGGCCAACCTAGCCGGCCCAGCCAGCCCATCTAGTCCCTCCTAACCCTAACCCTCTCCCCTGCCCGATCCCATCTCCTCCTCGTCCTCCCTCAGCGCCGCACTCGATCCCCATCGCACGCATGCTCGCATCGCCAGGGAGAGCCCCGCTCCTCCCGATCCACCTCCACCCAAGGCCTCGCCCTTCCTTCTCCCCCGCGTCCCCATCGCCACCCATCGCATCGAGCTCCCCCGCAGCCATCCCCGCTGCCGCCTCCCTTCCTCTCTTGTGCCATAGCGCTCGGCCTCCTCCCCGAGCTCATGCTCCCTTCGTCCATGGCGCCACTGCCTCACCCGCAGCCCGACCCCGCCTCAAGCGGCACCGCCTTCACCGGAGATCGCGCCAAGTGCAGTGCCGCCTCGCCCCCGCGGCGTCGACCTACTGTTGCGCCTCTGCCGCCCTGTCGACCCGATGCGTCCTCGCGTCTCCCTTCCTCCTATCGCGCCTGCGCCGTCCTCTGCTTCCTCTACGGCGACCAGGAGGGTCACCCCGCGCGTGACCCCGAGCCTCTCCACGCGCGCCCGCGCCCATCGCTGCACTCCCACAAGCGCGCAGCCGCCCCATGGCCCGTGCGTTTCCTCGCCCCGCTGCCGTACTGTCTTCTTCACTTCCTGCCGTCGAGCGCAGCTCTGCCCTTGCTCTGTCCTCTGCTTCGCCTCTGCACCACCGCCCTTCAAGCTCGACGCCGCCCCGGCCATCTTCTCCTGATGCCTTGAGCAGCCCCTTCACGGCCAACTTCCACGAGATCTCCACCCCCTTGCTGCCCGATTGGTTTGTTTCCCCTCTTGTCGCTGCCAAGACCCGGCAACCAGGAACGCCCAAGGACGCCTTCGTGGATTTCACCAAGTTCACCGGATGCCTAGTACGACTACAGGACCGGATCGCCAAGTACCCCTTCGGATACGCCAAGTTCATCTAAGGAACATGTACGTCTTCAATGGGGTACCACTACCGACACCGTGTACAAATACTTCCACTACCGACGACCCGTGAACGACTACTTCCACTACGAACTTGAACCACCCTGAAACGGATGCTTCAAAGGTATAATGACGAGACGACCGCCCATGTACGAATGCATGTTGTATGAGATGCCCGTGTTTGCACCGTGTCCGATTTGTCACTCTTTTGCCATGCCACCGACACGTAGGAACCCGGTATCTGGGATCACCCCACCATCTTCTGCATGTTTCGCACATCCGCACACTTGCTCTTTTGCACCGGTATCTCAATGAGTTATCGGATCATCAGAATGTTGCCGTGGCACCATTTTCGTTATCGTTGCTGTGGCACCATTTTCGTTATCGTTGCCGTGGCACCCTTTCTTTCCGCCATGGTGACAAATGCTTCATAACATGCTTATGTCAATGTTTTCATAAAAATTGCATATAACTTGTATATGTCATCCGCATCATGATAACAACATTTAAATGCTTAAAATTGTTGTTGCTTTAAATTGCTAAATGCATATGGGGATTTATCGGATTTGTTGTTTTTATATCCGGTCCCATTTAAATTGTTTAGATGGTATAGTTTTTGTTATGCTTCACCACTTGCCATGTTAACCAACATTTAATATTGTTGTGTTCATAACCGAGAGAGAACTAAATAATTGATGTGGTGTTTCGTCAATATGCAACTCGTTGCATATTGGGCTCCATTTAACTTGTACTTTTGTTTGTGCATATTGCCATGCCATGCTATTTAAACTAGACATGCATCATACTTGGTTGTGCATCATGCCATGTTTGTGCTTGTTGGTTTACTATGTTGTTTGTTTCTTTCCGGGTTGCTTCTCTCGTTAGCTTCGGTTTCGTTCCGGAGTTGTGAGAATTTGTTTGACTACGTCCGTTTGTCTTCTTCATGGACTCGTTCTTCTTCCTTGCGGGATCTCAGGCAAGATGATCATACCCTCGAAATCACTACTATCTTTGCTATGCTAGTTTGCTCGCTCTTTTGCTATGCCAATGCTACGATGCCTACCATTTGCTTGTCAGCCTCCCAAATTGCCATGTCAAACCTCTAACCCACCATGTCCTAGCAAACCGTTGATTGGCTATATTATTGCTTTGCTCAGCCCTCTTATAGCGTTGTTAGTTGCGAGTGAAGTTGAAGATTTCTCCATGGTGTCTGCAGGGTTATGTTGGGATAACACAATATCTCTTATATTATTAATGCATCTATATATTTGGTAAAGGGTGGAAGGCTCGGCCTTATGCACGGTGTTTTGTTCCCTCTTGCCGCCCTAGTTTCCGTCATTCGGTGTTATGTTCCCGGATTTTGCGTTCCTAACGCGGTCGGGTGATTTATGGGACCCCTTGACGATTCGCTTTGAATAAAACTCCTCCAAAGAAGGCCCAACCTTGGTTTTACCATTTGCCTACCTAAGCCTTTTTCCCTTGGGTTCTGCAGACTCAAGGGTCATCTTTATTACCCCGGGCGATTGCTCGTCGTGAGTGTTGGTCCAACTTGTCACCGCCGGTGGTCACGAGGGCAACTCTGGGCTGGCCTCTACGGAAGTTTGGACAATCCGGTGTGCCCTGAGAACGAGATATGTGCAGCTCCTATCAGGATTTGTCGGCACATTCGGGCGGCTTTGCTGGTCTTGTTTTACCATTGTCGAAATGTCTTGATGTACCGGGATAGCGAGTCTGATCGGAGTGTCTCGGGTGAAGGTCTATTCCTTCGTTGATCGCGAGAGCTTGTCATGGGCTAAGTTGGGACACCCCTGGAGGGTATAAACTTTCGAGAGCCGTGCCCGCGGTTATGTGGCAGATGGGAATTTGTTAATGTCCGGTTGTAGATAACTTGACACCAGATCCGAATTAAAATACATCAACCGCGTGTGTAACCGTGATGGTCTCTTCTCGGTGGAGTCCGGGAAGTGAACATGGTGTTGGAGTTATGTTTGACGTAAGTAGTTTCAGGGTCACTTCTTGATCGCTACTAGCTTCACGACCGTGCAATGCTTCTCTTCTCGCTCTCTTTTGCGAATGTAGCCACCCCATTTGCTAGTCGCTTGCTGCAGCTCCACCTCATTACTACATCCTTCCTATAAGCTTAAATAGTCTTGATCTCGCGGGTGTGAGATTGTTGAGTCCTCGTGACTCACAGATACTTCCAAAACCAGTTTGCAGGTGCCGATGAAACCGTGCAGGTGACGCATCCGAGCTCAAGGAGGAGCTCGATGAAGATCTTGCCCTTTGTGTTGTTTCGTTCTAGTTGATCAGTAGTGGAGCCCAGTTGGGGTCGACCGGGGACCTTTGTCGCATTTGGGGTTCTTCTTTTATTTTGGTTCCATAGCCGGACCTTAATTGTATCTGGATGATGTAATGCTTTATTTATGTAATTGTGTGAAGTGGCGATTGTAAGCCAACTATGTATCTCTTTCTGAAAGTGCAACTAATCCCCAGGTGGTTTTGGTAATTAATAACAACATATATATCATTGAACTAATCATTTCTTGAGAATATTTCAGAAAGTTCAGTGATATTGGTATGGCAATGACTGATGATGTGGACCCCTCAAAATGCTAAGGAAAACATTGGCAAAAGCTCAAGACTCCATTTTTGGTTTAGTGATCCAAGATCACATTGAGTCCATAGGAAAGCCAATACTATTAAAAGGGGTGAGGTTATGATGATGATCTGGTTGCTCTAAGTGCTTAGTGATTTATCTCTCAAACTATCAGCAATCTTTCATTCCAACATAAACTCATAAGTAATCTCGGTCCCACCGATTCCAAACTCACCACACCGAGATGAACCACCTCACCATATAGCCAAACCCTAGAATCTCGGATTTTCCGATTCCAAACTCGGTCATTCGAAATTGGTGTTGCCAAGCTTCAGAACATACGTACTCAAATCGGTGTCACCGAGATGAGAAAGTCGGTCCCACCGAGATTGGCAAACCCTAGACTTTGGAAAAATCGGACTAACCGAGATTGTATTTTCGGTCCCACGAAAATCCCAACGTTCACAAGATTTGAACTTTCGGTCCACCGAGTTGTCAACTTCGGTCCGACCGAGATTGGTCAAATGTGTGTAACGGTTGGATTTTGTGTGGAGGCTATAAATACCCTCCACCTCCTCTTCATTCGTGGAGAGAGCCATCGAAAGAACTACCACTCCTACCTTACATTTCGAGAAGAAAACTACCTACCCTTGTGTTGAGATCAAGTTGCTCCACTCCCACCATATGAAACTTGATTTCTAGTCTTCCCAAGTTGCTTTCCACTCAATCCCTTCCTCCACCACAGCCAAATCGGTGAGGAGAGTTGAGTGTTGGGGAGATTATCATTTGAAGCACAAGAGCAAGGAGTTCATCATCACAAACCCCATCTATTACCTTTTGGAGGGTGGTGCCTCCTAGATTGGTTAGGTGTCGCTTGGGAGCCTCCGTCATGATGTGGAGTTGAACCAAGGAGTTTGTAAGGGCAAGGAGATCGCCTACTTGTGAAGATCTACCCCGAGTAAGGCTAGTCCTCCGTGGGCGTAAGCCATGATGGCATAGACAAGGTTGCTTCTTCGTGGACCCTTCGTGGGTGGAGCCCTCCGTGGACTCATGGCCGTTACCCTCCGTGGGTTGAAGTCTCCATCAGCGTGGATTGACGATAGCACCACCTATCGGAACCATGAGAAAAAATCTCCGTGTCTCCATTGCGTTTGCTCTTCTCCTCCTCTCATTTACTATCGTGCAATTTACTTTCCGCTGCCATAACTCTAGAATTGCATGTGTAGGGTGATACTTGACTTGGTTGTCATTGTGAACTTGCTAAGAAACTACTCCAATCAAAAGGCAAAATTTTTAAGTTGTCAAGTAGTCTAATCACCCCCCCTCTAGACATACTTCCGATCCTACAAGTGGTATCAGAGCTTTGGTCTCCATTGGATTGGTTTCCATTGCATTGGACTCCATAAGCTTGGTTTCACAACCTAGGAGAGTATGGCGTCTAGTGAGGGTAATTTTCGTAGAGGTCCTTACTTTGATGGTTCAAACTTTGCTAGTTGGAAGCATAAAATGAAAATGCATATTCTTGGACATAACCCCGCGCATGGGGCATTATTTGTGTTGGCTTGCAAGGTGAGTTCTTGAAGAAGGAAAAGTTCGGATCGCGAAGCTCTGCGGATGAGTTGCGGATGTTCTGAACAATGCTCAAGCTTGTGACATTCTCTTCAATGCTTTGTGTCCCGAGGAGTTCAACAAGATCAGCCGTCTTGAGAATGCAAAAGAGATTTGGGATACTTTGGTGAAATGCACGAAGGTACCGAGTCCGTGAAGGAATCAAAGCTAGATGTTCTTCAAGGTCGACTTGACAAGTTCAAGATGAAGGAAGGTGAAGGAGTCGCTGAAATGTACTCTAGGCTTGCTCTCATCACCAATGAGATGGCAGGCTTAGGAAGCGAAGAAATGACCGACCGATTCATCATCAAGAAGATCCTCAGAGCTTTGGATGGAAAGTATGACACCGTGTGCACTTTGATCCAAATGATGCCAAATTACAAAGATCTCAAGCCTACGAAGTCATTGGAAGGATTGTTGCTCATGAGATGACACTTAAAGATAAGGAAGAGCTTCACAACAAGTCAAGTGGTGCTTACAAAGCTGCAGTTGAAGCTCCCACATCCTCAAGTGACAAGCTAGTTTCCAATGAAGAGATAAGCCTAATGGTGAAGAACTTCAACAAATTCTACAAGAGTAGAAGCAAGGAAAGAAGCTCAAAATCTAGATCATATGATGAAAAGAGATCTTCTAGTCGTGATCGAAACTGCTACAATTGTGGAAGACCCGGACACTACTCAAATGAGTGTTCGACTCCCCACAAGAGAAGAGAAGAATCTCCAAGAAGAAGAAGCTCAAGAGAAGAGTCGCCTCGAAAAGAGAGAAGGAATAGAGATGATCGCTATGAACGAAGATCCTCTCGGAGAAGCAAGGATTCGGAAAGGAAGGACAAGTCATCAAGGAGCTACACAAGAAGAAAACATCAAGCTCATGTTGGTGAATGGGTTTCGGCTCCGACTCAGACAATCACTCGAAAGAAGCTATCACTCCAACTCCGAATCTGATCAAGATGAAGGTGTTGCGGTCTTGCTCTCGTATCCTCCAACTCCAACTCCTATGACATATTTGATTCACCAAATGAGGGAATTGGAAGATGCTTCATGGCAAAAGGCCCCAAGGTATCACATCCTGAGTTTATTGACTTTGATAGTGATGAGGATGACTTGCTTGGTGAAGATGAGCTTTTACATGATAAATCTAGTGAGCTTAGTAATGATGAACATGCTAGTAGTCTTTATAGTCGAGAAGAGTCGAATGACAATGCTATGAAGGAGATTGAGCGTCTAACTAAAGAACTAAACACTCTTAAGTTAGCTCATGAAACAACTCAAGAAGATCATAGAGAGCTCCTAAGATCTCATGAGAAGCTACGCTTCGAGAAGCTCAATCTAGAGCAAGAACATGAGTTTCTAAAAGCTATCAATGACGATCTTCGAAAGAAGAGTTCTTCATATCTTGCCAAACGACTTCTCTTGTCTAATTTCTTGTCACCTATCAAAACTAAGCATGACAAGCATAAGAAAAATTCTTCATCTAGTAGTAACAATAATCATGCTAAATCAAATGTTGTTACTTCTAGTAATTCTCTTGATTCCACTAACAATGTTTCAAGCCAAGTTTCACTTGAGCAAGAAAATAGTCTATTGAAAGGGATTATAGAGAAAGGTGTCTACAAGAGTCTTGCGGAAGCAAGAGCTTTGAGGAAATTGTTCGCAAACAAGGAAGACACCGAAGAATCAAGGAATTGGTTTTGAGCAAAAGTTCAACGCCGAGGGTGTTGAATGGGAAGAAGGTCAATATCCCACTCCAAAGTTTGTCTCTCAAGAGGAGAAGTATGATCCTACTTCTTCCAATGAGGAACAAGCTCAAGATGACCTTCCACCACAAGACCACAAGCTAAAAGGCAAGGACAAGCTTCAAGAGGAGATTGATGCATTCATTGAAGCACCCAAGGCCATGGTCAAGTGGGTTCCCAAGGCAACTTCAAGTTCTACTTCAACAAGCTCAACTACTACCCCAAGGATTCCCATCAAGATGATGTGGATCCGAAGAAGAAGAACTAGAGAGTTCTTGAGGGTGACTCCGCCAATATACTTCACTCATATTCATTTTGGCAAGGACTTGTGCAATCAACTTCCACATCTTGCACTAGTTCATGGAGTCACAAACCCTCATGTTGGTAAGTCAAGGGACAAGGTAATCATTGTTTTCATGGACATCATCTATTGTGAACTTCAATCTATGTCCATGGATATTCTTGTTTGTTCCTTGTGGGACTAACCCATGTAGGTATTGAAAGTGCCCGAATCCAAAGGATTGCTCCCAACTCTTGATGATCTTCATCAACATTGAGCATCCACATCTTCAACATCTACATGAAGTCTTCAACGACAACCCAAGGTTAGTTTGACCCTTTAAAAGGGTTCTCACATCAAGGGGGAGCTTTGCTCTAAAGAAATGAGCTAAAGCATCTTCTAATGATGTGAACACATCAATGCTTTATGGAAAAGTGGTAACCCCACTTGTGCTTAAGCGATGAGTATGACCTATGATCAAATGTTCTCATTTGACTCCTAAGTCAATATACTCATATATAGATGACCTAGTCATCGCCAAATTGTGTGCTAGCTGTTAGTGTTTTGTTTGTGCATGTTTGACACATATTTCATTTGCTATCTTATTGTGTGAGCATGTTGGATGCATGATTTTATCCATTCGAGGACATCCATTTGTTGCTTTGGTCTTTTGGTTTTCTTTCTTTTGACCAAATGGATGGACAAGAATGCCTAAGTTCCTCCCCTAGCTATCTATGCTTTCTTGTCTCAAACTCTATTCATGCTTATATCACAAACTTTGAACAAGACTTTTTTGGACGAGACCGAGTGAGGAGCACTCGGAGCCACCGATCCGTCAAAAGCCTAACTTCCAAAACCTTCTAAGTACTTTCGGTCAAACCGATATACTCAAATCGGACGGATCAAATCACTTGGATTGATCTAGGTTTTCACCTCGGTGAAACCGAAGTTTCAAATTCGGCGTGACGAAGTGTGTAATCGCACGCATTAACCATCTCGGTCCCACCGAAGTTTTCAAACTCGGTCCCACCGACAACCGAAGGTATATATACTCGAGGACGAGCGCGTTGATTACTTCTTCAAACGCCGCCTCAAACCCTTTTGCCGTCGCCTTGGTCTCCGGATCGTCTCCGCCGTCGCTTTGCGCCGCCGCTGGTCTCCATCGCCGTCAACGGTCCTTCTCTTGGCGCCGTTGCCGCCGTAGTGAAGCTCCACCGCATTGGGTGAGTTTCATCCTCTCGTGCTCAACCGCTGATTCAATGCACGTTAGGCGTTGCCATGTTTCTTGCCAAGATTGAGATCTCCCTATCCGGCCGTTTAGGTCATAGAACAAATTTCGAGTGAAAATTTTAGGGTTAGGTTTCCACGAACACATCTCGGTGTGACCGATTCGACATTTTCGGATCGACCGATTTGGCCTCTGGCCATTACCTTTGCACTTTTCGGTGAGACCGAGTTGTGCAAATCGGTAAGACCAAGTGAAGATTGAGTGAAACCCTAGTAGTCTCGGCTAGCCGAAACCCATTTCGGTCCAACCGAAAGTGGTGTATGTGGTCTGTTTAGACATTTGGTTTCACCGAATTGATAGACTCGGTCGAGACCGACATGTATTCTGTGAAAACCTAAAACTAAAGTTTGAACTTATTCTTTTGCAAAATCCTCTGCGGTTTGTGATAACTCCTATTCGCCTATACCTATTCTATTCACGGGTTGTCGGTCATATGTCGAAGGAAGTGACAATCGAACAGTCCGAGATGCGGTTGAGATTCCAGAGGCAGCTACAAGTCCGAAGCAAGCAGTTTTTCAGATGATGGAGAGAAGCACTCCAAGTGGATCTGCTGCACTGCCACGAGGCTGGAGGAAGAGGAATTCAGATGAGGAAGATTCAGATTTTGTTGCAGATGAGGAAATAACTTCTAAGCCAAAAGGCAAGTGGTTGCCAAGAGCTATCAAGGGCAACAATCAAAGAAAGGCACAAGCAAAGTGGCAAAATCTTCTGCTGCGAAGCTCAGCATGGAAGAAACCTCCAAAGAAGATCAAGAAGACTTCCAAGAGGAAGAGGAAAGTTCATGAAGAAGCTGCGATGATGATGATTACGATGAGGAAGCACCTCAGCCTCCTCGAAGCGAAGTTGATGGGTGATGCCATCGAGGCGGGAGCACCCACAAAGGCTAAGCAATCAGCTCCGGCAGAAAGGCAGCCCAAGCAAAACCAGCTGCCAAGCCAAAGAAGACTGTGAGGAACATACCGCTTCAGAGAAGAAGAAGGACAATGTGCCACCGCAGAATCGATGATGAGGCTCATGTTTTGCTCAAGCTCGAGACAAAAGCGCGATTCATAATGAAGCTCATCCTCGAGCTGAGAATATGAAGGAGAGAAAGGATAAAGGTCTCGAGCTATGGAGGCAAGCAGATCCATATGCCACCAGAGAGAAGAACTGCAGATTGACCCAAGATTCCACACTAGAGAGCAACAAGACTTTTATGAGGCAAGTGCTCATGGACAAGAAGCCAATTGTTCTCGACACAGATCGTGATCGGAAATACATCGACAAAGTGAAGAGCACAGAGACTACTTCCCACATGTGCATGAAAGCTTCACCGCTTGTGGGATTGCAGAGTTCGTTGGTCGAAATTGACCGCTTGGAACGATGAGATGATCATGCGCTTCTATGCCACCGCACACTTCTATCCGGATGGCGAGGATTGTATGGATGATGAAGGGCGTAGATTCCATTCTCTTGTTGAAGAATGGAGAGCATTGCTGAATGCACCTGTTTCAAGGGAAGATGATGTTGATGTGTATGGCATTCAAGAAAAATCACGAGTCAATGAAGAACATGTACAATGAAGTCAAGGAGAAGGATGTAGAGATATGGAAGCTTGGTTGGTCTACTACCTTCGTGCAGGTCTCCCAACCACCAACACCATTCCGAGGCATACTTTGATGCCTAAGTCAGGGACCACCGCATGATAAGAGGGTACTCTATCAACATGCTGCACATTCTAGATCGAAGACACCTTTTAAGGTGATGGACACGATAGTTGAGACTATCAAGAGGACAACGGTGACCGTAAGAGGTCGTGTGGGTTTGCTCCGCATATTCAGATGCTCATTAATGCCAAGTTTGGCACGGACACCTACCGTTGGATAGACCCCACTTGCCACTGCAGCCTGAACATGAGGATAACGAGGTTGTGATGACCGAGGATGCTCCCACATCTGTAGAAGGACATGCTAAGTCTGAAGCGCCAAACAAGCTAAAGCCGAGAAGGAAGCAAAGACAAAGCCCAAGAGCGTTGCGAACAACTTCTTGAAGCCACTCGGAGAATTGAGCTACGCCTGGCCAGCATAGTGCGATCTCAAGAGAGCCTTGAGAGGATCGTTGAGGATAAGTTCCATGCTCGACGTCTGTCGATCAAGTGCAGTCACCGTCAACAAGCTTGAGGCGGACATCGAGGAAGCTAAGAGGGAGAAGGAGAACTCATGAGAGAGATGGAAGGTGATATGGTCCAGATGACTATGAGCAGCTGCTCCGGTGCCCACAAAGCCCAGATCATTGCTATTCCAAAGGTCGGACCCTGTGGCTACCACATGGCACCTCCTACAGCTCCGTCGGTTCAAAGACCAGCTCAAGATCCACTCCTCCGGCTCCACAGACTTGTGAAGCTTTGCAGATGCAGCTATCTCCACTCCATCGACGCAGACAGGAGCCGCCAGCAGAGTCCCGAGTGACGATTAGCTCTATACCTTTCGAACTTTTTGGTAACTTGTTGCCAAAGGGGGAGAAATTGTATAGATCATAGGACTTCGAGAGAGAGAGTGCTCGTTTTTTGCTCTTTCGTTTGCGGTTTTCCTTGAGATACTTTTGAGTTCTTTGAGATACTTCGTGTGTTTGATACTACGTTTGCTCTATCTTGATGAGTGCTTGATCATACTGTGCTTAATGTGTGCTTGATGTCTATCATATTCCATTCATATCTTGTATGATCATTTACTCATGTCTTGGTGATTGGGTGCATGCTATTCATTCTTATCATTTTGTGCGCTCCACCAAGATGTATGTGACATGGAAGAGTAACCCATGATCCTAATCGATTGTGCATTTGCATTCAAACGCAAATCTTAAATAATGCACAAATTTAGGGGGAGCTCTTGCTTATCACATACTTCTCAAAGCGACGATGTTATTCATTGATTATATCATTTGTCGAGCTTTGATCTATATGTTGTCATCAATTACCAAAAGGGGAGATTGAAAGTGCAACTAATCCCGGTGGTTTTGGTAATTAATAACAACATATATATCATTGAACTAATCATTTCTTGAGAATATTTCGAAAGTTCATTGATATTGGTATGGCAATGGTGATGATGTGGACCCTCAAAATGCTAAGGAAAACATTGGCAAAAGCTCAAGACTCCATTTTTGGTTTAGTGATCCAAGATCACATTGAGTCCATAGGAAAGCCAATACTATTAAAAGGGGTGAGGTTATGATGATGATCTGGTTGCTCTAAGTGCTTAGTGATTTATCTCTCAAACTATCAGCAATCTTTCATTCCAACATAAACTCATAAGTAATCTCGGTCCCACCGATTCCAAACTCACCACACCGAGATGAACCACCTCACCATATAGCCAAACCCTAGAATCTCGGATTTTCCGATTCCAAACTCGGTCATTCGAAATTGGTGTTGCCAAGCTTCAGAACCTTCAGACTCAAATCGGTGTCACCGAGATGAGAAAGTCGGTCCCACCGAGATTGGCAAACCCTAGACTTTGGAAAAATCGGACTAACCGAGATTGTATTTTCGGTCCCACGAAAATCCCAATGTTCACAAGATTTGAACTTTCGGTCGACCGAGTTGTCAACTTCGGTCCGACCGAGATTGGTCAAATGTGTGTAACAGTTGGATTTTGTGTGGAGGCTATAAATACCCTCCACCTCCTCTTCATTCGTGGAGAGAGCCATCGAAAGAACTACCACTCCTACCTTACATTTACGAGAAGAAAACTACCTACCCTTGTGTTGAGATCAAGTTGCTCCACTCCCACCATATGAAACTTGATTTCTAGTCTTCCCAAGTTGCTTTCCACTCAATCCCTTCCTCCACCACAGCCAAATCAGTGAGGAGAGTTGAGTGTTGGGGAGATTATCATTTGAAGCACAAGAGCAAGGAGTTCATCATCACAAACCCCATCTATTACCTTTTGGAGGGTGGTGCCTCCTAGATTGGTTAGGTGTCGCTTGGGAGCCTCCGTCATGATGTGGAGTTGAACCAAGGAGTTTGTAAGGGCAAGGAGATCGCCTACTTCGTGAAGATCTACCCCAGTAAGGCTAGTCCTCCGTGGGCGTAAGCCATGATGGCATAGACAAGGTTGCTTCTTCGTGGACCCTTCGTGGGTGGAGCCCTCCGTGGACTCGCAGCAGGCCGTTACCCTCCGTGGGTTGAAGTCTCCATCAACGTGGATTGACGATAGCACCACCTATCGGAACCACGAGAAAAAATCTCCGTGTCTCCATTGCGTTTGCTCTTCTCCTCCTCTCATTTACTATACGTGCAATTTACTTTCCGCTGCCATAACTCTAGAATTGCATGTGTAGGGTGATACTTGACTTGGTTGTCATTGTGAACTTGCTAAGAAACTACTCCAATCAAAAGGCAAAATTTTTAAGTTGTCAAGTAGTCTAATCACCCCCCCTCTAGACATACTTCCGATCCTACACTTTCCCTTATGTATTACATGGGTTGTGTGAAGATTACCTCACTTGCGACATTGCTTTCAATGCGGTTATGCCTCTAAGTCATGCTTCGACACGTGGGAGATATAGTCGCATCGAGGGCGTTACAAGTTGGTAATCAGAGCCTTCCCCGACCTTAGGAGCCCCATTGCTTGATCATTTTTAGCGGCCGAGTTGTGTCTAGAAAAATGTTTTGAGTCATTTAGGATTATATATATCAGAGAGTTAGGAATTCTTTTTACTCCCCAGTCTCTTCATCGCTCTGGTAAGGCATCCTGACGTAGAGTTTTGACTCTTCTCTTCTCAAATTTCACTAAAAAAATTTAGGATCACGCGGGTATCTTGTAATCGTTCCGATGGTTTTATGATGAGAACATTGTCTTGGTGCCTCTGTCGGGGTTTAGTGGAAGTGTCCGGGGAGTTGAGCTCGAGGTGTTGTCATCATAATTTTATCGTTTCAGCCGGAATACCTGAGTTTAGTACGCCAACATCAAAAATCTCTTTTATGCAGTTTTTGGTGAGATAACCCCGATAACCCAGTACTGAGGTGAGTACGGGAGTATTGCCATGACTCGTATAACGGATGCTTTTCGAACGATTTCCGAAGGTTTCTTGGTTATGTGTTGAAGGATGGATACAGCTGGATGTAGGATTTGCTAGTTTTGGGTGAGATATTATGCTTCCTGTATCCCCAACACTGATTGCATAACCGGAAAATTTCGGGAGTTTCATAGGTGGGAATTCAAGTAGCTCTTAGGATATCTTTCCAGCGGATGTATGATATGAAATTGGGGTTCGACGTCTAGTGGTCCGCCTATTCACGGTTGGTTTCTGATGGTCTCGTTGTGTCTTAAAGAGTCCTTGGCTATGCCGACTGGGACGCTTCGTATGTCATGTGCCTTGCCTTGTACATGATGGTCTTTGTCTGATCAAGCCGTGTAGGCCCCACAACTAAAACTTCGGACGAAATCTCTATCATATGTTTGTTCCGCTTATTCGCAAGCCAGTCCTTTGTTTTTGTTTTGAGTTGTGGTATTCGAGTTGCTTCAATGTCAAGTGTTGATTCCATACCTTTCCAAAATGGTGTTCTCATACTCCGATGTGAATACCAATCCTTCTCGACAATCGAGATTGTCATGTCAATCCTTTTCAACGGCGTGTTTCTCTTCAAGTGGATCCAATCACTTCAACATCAAGCAAGACCAATTATCATTTCTTCTCAGCGGTGTTTGTTTCATCCGTCTCCAAGTTGCCTTTGTTTTTTTTCCGCCCACCCACCCTTTTTGCCTCAAGGACTAAGATTTCTTTACCAAGTATCCTTTTATTTTTGTGAAGTTTCTCCATTCTTTTCCGTCAATGTTCTTATCCGGTGGTTCTCAAGAAGATGTTCTACTAGTTCGTCATTCCTCATTCCTTTCTCTTCTCCGGTGGATTCAAGTCAAGTTTTGTTGATCATACCTTTTTCCTCATTTCAATGTCTTCTCATACCGGTGCACCTCATTATCATTCTATTTCTCGCTATTTGTTATTCCGGAGCGCTCAAGATATCTCGAAGATTCGTGTTTCCACTCTGCATTCATTCAAGCTCTGTCGAGATTGGTATCTCATTCAAGTCGTTTAATTCAACCGGTGCAACATCTCTTTTAAATCTTTTCAACGGTGTTCTTTTGAGTGGGCCCTAACCCACAGGTCTTTTCCCAGGATCTTACCTGACTCTTCTATTTTCCCAGAGCTATCCTAAATTCTTCTCCAAGTTTGGCGTAAGAATGAGTTATCATCATCAAATGCTTTTCTCCAAGATCTTTCAAATTCTTTTCATAGTTGGCTCAACCTCTTCGCTTTTGATTCTTCGGTGTGCCTCAATAATTCTTGGTGGTGTTTCTCGTTGTCATTCTCATCATTTAAAGACCGAAGAAGAGTTTCTCTTTAATCTTGCTCTATTCTCTTCAAGATTCATGGTGCTAGCTTGTTGCCATCCTCTCATAATTGTTTTTGATTGTGAGAATCTTTTTCACCCATCCGGAGCATTTTAGGAGTCTTTTCAGTTTCATTCTCCGGAGCCAATCATCTCAGAATTATTCATTCTCAGCTTTCAGCTCTCATTCTCAAATTCTTCCGGTGCATCGTTCAAATACCCTCTAATCAGTTCATGATCTCTTCGTTCTCATGTATCTAAATCCCTCAAGTATCTTCATTCATTTTTCAATTCTTCCCGGTGAATTGTGCCTTTGCTACTTTCATTTTCAATTCTTATGGTGGTTCTTTCAACATTCCTCTTCTGTTGTTATCGTATCAATTAATTTTTTCTTTCCAAATCCTACCTGTGGATCGTTGAAGACTTTTTGGAAGTTTACGCCATATCTATCTTAATCCTTTCTACAAGAATAAGTAGTATGCCAAATCTGTTGCTTGTCATCAATTTAAATTGGTGAAGGATACGCATAACATAATTCTTGTTCTTGTTTCATCCAAGTGATTAATTCCTTCTTTCGGAGTTTGTTCATGATGAATAAATTCTCGGTTTCAGTTGTTTCATCTTTTCTTTTCCCGGAGTTCCAAGCTCTCATCATCACGAAGATCCATCTAAATCATTGCAAGGATTCACCTTGTGTTTTCAACTTCTCTTTCTTTCTATCACCCTTTTGTTTACCTGAGTTCTTCATGGAGGCTGTACATGGTGCTTCGTCAAGGATTCTTTTCATCCTTCAACTGTTCTTCAAGATTTCTCTCGAAGTTAAGATCAGCCAAGCTATACTCAAAATTAAACATGGTGCTCAACAGATGTTTTGTTTTGAGGAGTTCTAGCATTCTTTATCGTGCATTCCAAAGTGCAATTTTTTCTACCTTATCTTTTGAGATGGTGTTATGTCACTCTTGACAATTTCCCTTGGTTATTCATGTTGTCAAGAATGAGATATTTAAATCCATCAATCGCTTCATTGGAGTTATCTTGGGCTATATTTCACCTAAAGCTTTCCCTAAGGATTGTTGCTATTTATGGTGCTTATAAATGACCCAAGTTCTTAATTTGTCCTTCCGGTGAAATAAGTTTCTCGTCTCCTTGTTGATATCAATCCAATCATTTGTTTCCGTTGGGTGGCAGATGTTGGCATTTTCTTCTCCATTCTTCTATTTCAATTATCTATCTTCTATTCTTTTGTTTCGGAGGCATTGTGATGTTGTGCTCTTCAATCATCATCTTGTTTTGTGAGGATCGTGTTCTTTTCGTGCGTATCCATTTAACCGGAGTGTCGTGTCCTCTTTCAAGTTCTTTTCATCTTATGAAGTCTTGCATCTCTTTTCAACCGGAGTGTTGTCCAAATTTGTTCTTCCTTGTTCCTTGTTTATCTCGTTTCAACCAGAGTGGTTCAATCCTTCTTGTCCATTGTACTCGTCATTCATAGCTTGGCAACCTCCAAGGTTCAAATGGTGTTCCTTGTTTCTATTTTCTCTACAGTGCTCTCAATTGTATTCAACTCCGTTGTGTTCTTTCTTTCAAATTTTCAACCTCTCAAGGTTCTTTGGTTTCACTCTTTTGTCGAAGAAGCAACTTAGTTTTACCTCTTCTCTTCCTCTTCCGTTTCTCTCGGTGCCATCCTAGATCTCGGGGCGAGATCCTCTTATAGTGGTGGAGTGTTGTAACGCTTGAGCCCGACGCTCGTAAGACTTCGGCTATTTCCGAGATTCGTCGTGTGATTTGTTTTTGTTCGTTGCATTCATCCTTGCATCATGTGCATTGCATCATGTCATCATGCCATCATGTCATTAATCTTTTGTAACTCAACTAAATAAATGGCATGGATCTTTGATCCATTTAAATCGAGGGAATTCACATGGTGATTCTCTTTAAAACATATCCTCTCGATAGTTAGAGAGCTATAGTAAATATTCCATTAATGTGGAATTACCTTTGACACACTTGCAAAATAATTCCCCATGCCTTTGTTATCTCAATTCCTTTCCTCAAACTTTGCCAACAATTCTTTCTCCATTTATTGTGGCTCCTCTAAAATTCTCAACATTTTTGGGCCTTCCAAACTTCCACTTCCTATTCACCCATTTGAACTAAATTCAAATGTTTTTGAATCTAAACCTTGCATCCATGCCCACTCCTATTTTCTTGGATTAAACTCATTTTTCTGAGTCTGAGAAAATTAACCGCATGCCCAAATTCTTCCTCTAACCTTCTCTTCTCTCCTTTCCTTTCTTCCAGTTCTCTGTTAATGAAAAGAGAAGTGGGGGATTAGTGAGAAGAGAAGGAAGAAGCCTTGCAGCCCAGCCGGCCTCTTAGGCCCGGCCAACCTAGCCGGCCCAGCCAGCCCATCTAGTTCCTCCTAACCCTAACCCTCTCCCCTGCCCGATCCCATCTCCTCCTCGTCCTCCCTCAGCGCCGCACTCGATCCCCATCGCACGCATGCTTGCATCGCCAGGGAGAGCCCCGCTCCTCCCGATCCGCCTCCGCCCAAGGCCTCGCCCTTCCTTCTCCCCCGCGTCCCCATCGCCACCCATCGCATCGAGCTCCCCCGCAGCCATCCCCGCTGCCGCCTCCCTTCCTCTCCTGTGCCATAGCACTCGGCCTCCTCCCCGAGCTCATGCTCCCTTCGTCCATGGCGCCACTGCCTCACCCGCAGCCCGACCCCGCCTCAAGCGGCGCCGCCTTCACCGAAGATCGCGCCAAGTGCAGCGCCGCCTCGCCCCCGCGGTGTCGACCTACTGTTGCGCCTCTGCCGCCCCGTCGACCCGATGCGTCCTCGCGTCTCCCTTCCTCCTATCACACCTGCGCCGTCCTCTGCTTCCTCTACCGCGACCAGGAGGGTCACCCCATGCGTGACCCCGAGCCTCTCCACGCGCGCCCGCGCCCATCGCTGCACTCCCACAAGCGCGTAGCCGCCCCGTGGCCCCTGCGTTTCCTCGCCCCGCTACCATACTGTCTTCTTCACTTCCTGCCATCGAGCGCAGCTCTGCCCTTGCTCTGTCCTCTGCTTCGCCTCTGCACCACCGCCCTTCAAGCTCGACGCCGCCCCGGCCATCTTCTCCTGCTGCCTTGAGAAGCCCCTTCACGGCCAACTTCCACGATATCTCCACCCCCTTGCTGCCCGATTGGTTTGTTTCCCCTCTTGTCATTTGCCAAGACACAGCAACCATGAACGCCAAGGGCGCCTTCGTGGATTTCACCAAGTTCACGGATGCCTGAAACGACTACAGACCGGATCGCCAAGTACCCTTCGGATCGCCAAGTTCATCTCACGGGCGTGTCGTCTTCAATGGTGTACCACTACCGACGCCGTGTACAACTACTTCCACTACCGACGACCCGTGAACGACTACTTCCACTACGAACTTGAACCACCCTGAAACGGACGCTTCAAAGGTATAATGACGAGACGACCGCCCATGTACGAATGCATGTTGTATGAGATGCCCGTGTTTGCACCGTGTCCGATTTGTCACTCTTTTGCCATGCCACCGACACGTGGGAACCCGGTATCTGGGATCACCCCACCATCTTCTGCATGTTTCGCACATCTGCACACTTGCTCTTTTGCACCGGTATCTCAATGAGTTATCGGATCATCAGAATGTTGCCGTGGCACCATTTTCGTTATAATTGTCGTGGCACCATTTTCGTTATCGTTGCCGTGGCACCCTTTCTTTCCGCCACGGTGACAAATGCTTCATAACATGCTTATGTCAATGTTTTCATAAAAATTGCATATAACTTGTATATGTCATCCGCATCATGATAACAACATTTAAATGCTTAAAATTGTTGTTGCTTTAAATTGCTAAATGCATATGGGGATTTACTGGATTTGTTGTTTTTATATCTGGCCCCATTTAAATCGTTTAGATGGTATAGTTTTTGTTATGCTTCACCACTTGCCATGTTAACCAACATTTAATATTGTTGTGTTCATAACCGAGAGAGAACTAAATAATTGATGTGGAAGCCAGTCAATATGCAACTCGTTGCATATTGGGCTCCATTTAACTTGTACTTTTGTTTGTGCATATTGCCATGCCATGCTATTTAAACTGGACACGCATCATACTTGGTTGTGCATCATGCCATGTTTGTGCTTGTTGGTTTACTATGTTGTTTGTTTCTTTCCGGGTTGCTTCTCTCGTTAGCTTCGGTTTCTTTCCAGAGTTGTGAGAATTCGTTCGACAATGTCCGTTTGTCTTCTTCATGGACTCGTTCTTCTTCCTTGCGGGATCTCAGGCAAGATGATCATACCCTCGAAATCACTACTATCTTTGCTATGCTAGTTTGCTCGCTCTTTTGCTATGCCAATGCTACGATGCCTACCATTTGCTTGTCAGCCTCCCAAATTGCCATGTCAAACCTCTAACCCAACATGTCCTAGCAAACCGTTGATTGGCTATGTTACTGCTTTGCTCAGCCCCTCTTATAGCGTTGTTAGTTGCAGGTGAAGTTGAAGATTTCTCCATGGTGGACAGGGTTATGTTGGGATAACACAATATCTCTTATATTATTAATGCATCTATATATTTGGTAAAGGGTGGAAGGCTCGGCCTTATGCTTGGTGTTTTGTTCCACTCTTGCCGCCCTAGTTTCCGTCATTCCGGTGTTATGTTCCCAGATTTTGCATTCCTAACGCGGTCGGGTGATTTATGGGACCCCCTTGACAGTTCGCTTTGAATAAAACTCCTCCAGCAAGGCCCAACCTTGGTTTTACCATTTGCCTACCTAAGCCTTTTTCCCTTGGGTTCTGCAGACTCAAGGGTCATCTTTATTACCCCGGGCGGTGCTCGTCGTGAGTGTTGGTCCAACTTGTCACCGCCGGTGGTCACGGGGCAACTCTGGGCTGGCTCTACGGAAGTTTGGACAATCCGGTGTGCCACGAGAACGAGATATGTGCAGCTCCTATCGGATTTGTCGGCACATTCGGGTGACTTCTTGATCTTGTTTTACCATTGTCGAAATGTCTTGATGTACCGGGATAGCGAGTCTGATCGGAGTGTCTCGGGTGAAGGTCTATTCCTTCATTGATCGCGAGAGCTTGTCATGGGCTAAGTTGGGACACCCCTGGAGGGTATAAACTTTTGAGAGCCGTGCTCATGTTATGTGGCAGATGGGAATTTGTTAATGTCCGGTTGTAGATAACTTGACACCAGATCCGAATTAAAATACATCAACCGCGTGTGTAACCGTGATGGTCTCTTCTCGGTGGAGTCCGGGAAGTGAAGACGGTGTTGGAGTTATGTTTGACGTAAGTAGTTTCAGGATCACTTCTTGATCGCTACTAGCTTCACGACCGTGCATTGCTTCTCTTCTCGCTGTCTTTTGCGAATGTAGCCACCCCATATGCTAGTCGCTTGCTGCAGGTCCACCTCATTACTACATCCTTCCTATAAGCTTAAATAGTCTTGATCTCGCGGGTGTGAGATTGCTGAGTCCTCGTGAGTCACAGATACTTCCAAAACCAGTTTGTAGGTGCCGATGAAACCGTGCGGTGGCGATCCGAACTCAAGGAGGAGCTCGATGAAGATCTTGCCCTTTGTGTTGTTTCGTTCTAGTTGATCGATAGTGGAGCCCGGTTGGGGTCGATCGGGGACCTTTATCGATTTGGGGTTCTTCTTTTATTTTGGTTACGTAGTCGGACCTTGATTGTATCTGGATGATGTAATGCTTTATTTATGTAATTGTGTGAAGTGGCGATTGTAAGCCAACTATGTATCTCTTTCCCTTATGTATTACATGGGTTGTGTGAAGATTACCTCATTTGCGACATTGCTTTCAATGCGGTTATGCCTCTAAGTCGTGCCGACCGTGGGAGATATAGCCGCATCGAGGGCGTTCTGACTCACCGCTTAATAATGCGGGCACCCTTTAGGACACCCTTATAATACATCTCGGGCGTGCGATACTCCTTGCCCGGTGGTGGCGCGTCCGTCACAAGCTTCTCGGCATCCATCGCCCCAGTGCACTTTAGCACGGGCAAGGGCCCGACGGGCACCTTCAATGCAGGCAGAGTGCTTGATGACTTCAACCCAGGGACACGCATCCACCAGCCGCCACACCAGGCCAAAGTAGCTCCCAGGCATGGCCTCTTGGGCCATAGCCGAACTATAAGGCCCTTCATGGCCTGTTCGGCCACCTTATGGAGCTCGACCAGCTTCTTCAGCTGGTCGCTAAGGGGCACCGGATGTCCGGCCTCAGCATAGTGAGACCAGAACACCTTCTCCGTCGAGCTCCCCTCCTTAGCTCTGTAGAAAGCGGCAGCATCGGACATGCTATGGGGCAGATCTCTGACGCTCTGGAGAGCTTGGTCGGGTAAGTAACAGGTAATTCACTTTTACATGCTTGCTTTGCATGAAGAATGCCTTACCCGCCGCTATTTTCTTCAATGCCTCGATTTCCTGAAGGGCCTTGTGGGCTTCAGCCTTAGCGGCTTTGGCACTCTCAAGAGCCGCCGCAAGCTCGAACTCTCGAGTCTTCGAGTCACGCTCCAAACTCTCGTGTTTTTCCACGAGAGCCTGGAGCTCTTGCCGTACCTCCGCCACCCACGCCTCTGCTTCTCTCGCTCGGCACGTTCTGCGGCCGCATTGCGTTCGGCCGCAGACACCGCCTCCTTCAGGGTCACCACCTCGTTCGTAGCCCCTGGAGTACCCACGTTAGCCTTGTCATTTCTCTTGCAACCAAATCCTTTTCTCTAAGGTACAACTTTAATAAGGTGTTACTCACCTTCCTTGTCCTCGAGCTGCTTCTTGGCACGGCCGAGCTCGCTCTCGGACCGCTCGAGGCTCTGCTTCAAGGCATTGACCTCCATGATCGGTCTGGCGAGAGATCAAGCAGCGAGCCTGCATTCCCATATTGACATATTTTTTGATTAAGACTCCTGCGTATATCTTTTTAGATCCTCAGTCCGGCTTTTCTTTCCGAACACCGAACCGAGCATCAGGGGCTACTATCTATGCGGTACTATTTTACATATCTTAAAATTCTCACCTCAAAGCCTGTTAGAAGGCTGCTGCAGGCTTCGGTCAGCCCGCTTTTGGCGAGCTGAACCTTCTGAATCACCGCACTCATGACAGTGCGGTGTTGCTCTTCGATGGAAGCGTCGTTGAGCGCCTCCAGCAAGTTATCCGGCGCCTCTGGTTGGACGGAAGCCGCCGGTGTCACAGTCTTGCCCTTCTTACGAAGGGGCCGCCCGCCGGACTCCGGAACCACTGAAGGTTCCGGTGCGGAGTCCGGTCCAAAGTCCGGGAGGTTGCCCTGCGGCACCTCTGGGGCCTCCTCCTCTTGATGGGTCCCTTTCCGGGATCCCACCTCGGTGTCGTCGGCGTCACGGGGGGAGGAGGCGGTCGGAAGTGAAGTGCTATTCACATCCGACGTACCCAAGGACCCGCTCGACGAAGCGGGAAGATCGTCCTTGGGTGGACTACGAGGTTGTATCTTGGCGTTAAAAGATGCTATCGACAAAAAGAAAATTATGAGTTATTGAGTCCGGATACTTACAATCTCGCGAGGGCTTGGCCCTTGAGGCCACTCCTCGTCGCCCTACGGCGTTAGCGGAGCAGTCCGGGAAGGGTCCTTCCTTCTTGGACCCTTGGCCTCCCCATTGGGGAGCCTTCTCTCTTCTTCTCTTCCCGGGAGAGGCCTCTTCTTCTCCTCCTCGTCCTCGTGGGAGAGTGCGCCTGAGTCATCGGACAATGAATCCAATAACACTGACGCCAGAACTCCTCCGGGTTCCGTGGCCTTCTTCTTGGCCTTCTTCTCGGCACCACGTAAGGTGCGGGACTAATAACCCATCAAGCGGGCATCCGCTGGGTCTTGGAAGGGAGCTGGACAGTTAACTGTCGGGCGTCTCTGCCAACAATTAAAGGTATTGGGAGATTAGATCCCACATAGAGTCAAACTATGAAAAGAAAATGTCCCATAAAGGATAACATGGCTTACCTCGCCAAATGGACGGCTGCGAGCTGAATCCGCGATCTTGATGGCGGATCACGGGAGCCTCGGCGCCTTGAACAAGCACTCTCCGGGCCTCTTCGTGCGTGGTGTGAAGAGCCCGCTCAAATGCAGTCTTGTGCGAATCAAACTCCCACAAGTTGAAGTCCGGTGTTGGCGGGGAGAATCCGCGAATGAGCATGACACGGATTACGTTGACAAGCTTGAGCTTCTTGTTCACGGGGTTTGGAGAAAGGATTGGAGTCCGCTCGGCTCTTAGAACTACCCCACGGGCCCTTCTCTTTCCGAAGTGAGCCGCATGGGGATGCAGATCTGAATTTGGGGCCGCTGCCCATTGAGTCCGTGGCTCGGTGATGTAGAACCACCCGATTGCCACCCTTTGATGGTTTCCACAAAGTCGCCCTCGAGCCAAGTGGCGTTGGGCATCTTGCCCACCATGGTGCCTCCGCACTCCGCAGCTGCCCTTCACAACCTTCGCTTGACATTGAAGGTCTTTAGCCACAAGCGAAGTGGGGCGAATGAGAGGAAGGCCTCGCACATGACGATAAGCGCCGAGATGTTGAGGATGAAATTCGGGGCGGATCATGGAAATCAGGCCATAGTAGAACATGAGCCCCGGACAAAGGGGTGGAGTGGGAAGCCCAGTCCACAGAGGAAATGGGAAGAATACCACCCTCTCATGGGGCACAGGGGTGGGGATGAGCTGCCCCTCGTCGAGGGGCCGGTCTTGTGATGTCATTGGACAAATATCGGCCTTTGCCTGCTTCTTGATGTGCCCCTCCAGAACGGAGGAGGCCATCCACTGCCTCCGCTCCGGACATGGTGGAGAAGGTTGAGGTGAGATGTGCGGACTTGGGTATTTGAGCTCGAGTCTTGCGGAGATGGATAAGCAAAGGAGGAAGAAGGCGTGGGTAAAAGGTGGATCCTTATCCCTTATATATGGGCAGACGAGACTATGAGTCCCCACCAGCCTGGTAAAACTCGCTTATCTCCCAAGCGCCACAATCAATGGCGCGGTTGGGTTACCCACGTCCGTATTGATGATAATCCCAGAATAAGGGGACACAATCTCTGCTTCGACAAGACGTGCCAAGGAAACCGCTTCGCTAAATGCGCCGAGGTGGAATAATAAAAACGATTCGAGTAAAGGCTTGGCCGTGGTGTGACGTTACGCCACGAAATACGTCAGCAGATTGAACTTGTGTAAATATTATTCTCTCTACGGAGGTATGCGGAATTTATTTTGCGAGCGGACACTATCTGGTGTTCACAATCTTCTATGAATTATTGGAGGAGGAACCCTCCTTGCAATGCGAAGACAATATCTTGCGCGGACTCGTCGTCATTGAAGCTGGTTCGGGGGTTCTTGAGGAGTCTGGACTAGGGGTGTCGGATAGCGAACTATCATCATTGGCGGACTCCAAGACTATGAAGATACAAGATTGAAGACTTAGTCCGTGTCCGGATGGGACTTTCCTTGGCGTGGAAGGCAAGCTTGGCAATCTGAGATATGTAGATCTCCTACCATTGTAACCGACTCGTGTAACCCTAGCCCTCTCGGTGTCTATATAAGCCGGAGGGTTTTAATCCGTGGGGCGAACAACAATCATACCATAGGCTAGCTTCTAGGGTTTAGCCTCCTTGATCTCGTGGTAGATCTACTCTTGTACTACCCATATCATCAATATCAATCAAGCAGAGTAGGGTTTGACCTCCATCGAGAGGGCCGAACACAGGTAAAAACATCGTGTCCCTTGTCTCCTGTTACCATCCGCCTAGATGCACAGTTCGGGACCCCCTACCCGAGATCCGCTGGTTTTGACACCGACACATATGCTACAATGCTTATATGTGTATCTCTTGTAAATTTTGCAACATATAGTCAAAACGTTGTACAATATGTGTTGCTTTATATAATGTATCCTTGTAGTGTGTTTCAAAAACAAACTTCTGCAGAGACTTTTTCATTTAGGCTTAGACGCTTGTGGTGATCAGCACGCCATTCATTGTTGCGCCAAAGAATGCCAAACCTCATTACCTTGAGCACACTTGCCTCCAGAACAAAGAACCTGGCCAATTTAATCTCAGATGTGCTGCCTCTGTAGTCGATCAAATCAATTTCTGTAAGATGGAGATCAAGGCATTCGATGAGATTGTTATAGTGCAGCACATTTTTCACTTTCGGGTCTTTTTTTATCTGCAAAAGAAGAGAACATATTAGAGCAGTTGGCTGTATAAGATTGCCATGTCATCAAGAGGTACCAATATCATTCGCTATACAATAGGGTTGGCTGGCTAGTGATATTTTTTCACTCTCTCTCTCTCTCTCTCTCTCTCTCTCTCTCTCTCTCTCTTTCTGTTTCCTCACATTTACCTAGGAGCACGTGAAGAGCTTGGGCATTTGTTGCCTTCCACTATGTGGCCGATGCCATTTTTCGCAAAAGTATGCCACATAATACGCATCAATGTCAAATCAAAAGATTTTGGCACCGCTCTCGTGATGTGAGAGAGTTCGCACTGCTGTGCACACAGACCCACATGTATAAACAAATCAATCAAACCAACTACACCAGCCTCTCACTCTCCCAAACAAGTGTTTTTATTGCCTCAGTCCTCTCTCTCTCCCACGCAAGTGTTTTTTCATTGCGTGAGTTAATTTAGCACCGGAGCAAAGTAGGTGATCCAGATTGGGGCACCATGTGAGCAAATGGAGGGGCATTGATGCCAAATGCATCACAAGTGAATTTGGCACGTGTTTTCTCCTACATAGCCCACTTTTGTACTCCCTCCGTCCCAAAATTCTTGTCTTAAATTTGTCTAAATACGGATGTATCTAGTTACATTTTAGTGTTAGATACATCCGTATCTAAACAAATGTAAGAAAAGAATTTTGGTACGGAGGGAGTACTACCTCGTATTTAGTATAAAATTTTGACCATAGATTTACCTAAGAAAATACCAATGCATGTCTCTAAAAATTACACCATTTGAAATTATGTTCAAATATGAATCCAACGATATAGTTCTTAGTGACATGCATTAACATTTTGTTAGTTAAATCTATGGTCAAATTTTGATACTACAAAATAGGAAGAGTAAACCAGGACGGAGGTAGTACTTGCTCTTAGGGTAACCATAGAGTTACTGGAGTAGTCTAAGTTACTTTCCACTATGACTAGCCTAGGGTACTATAGTAGTACAGCATAAAAACGATGCAGGTGATCACGTGAGAAAAAATACTAAAAACATTTTTTTCGGTGCAGTGCATAGATGCAGTTTTGAACACTACACTTGTCATCGTAATTTGGGAAAATTGCGAAAAAAATTGACCTATGTTGTGATTACCGTTTACTAATAGGAAAGAAGTTTCACCTTGATGAGTAGCTTCTTCGTGCATGGAAAGCATGTAAGGAATCCAACAACTTGATCCAGATTGGGGCTGATAGATATTATTGCCAAGATCTTCTCTGTGCGCATAGACTGGGTCAAGCTTGTGGGAATCATTTTTTGGAAGACGGTCGTAAATACATCAAGAAGAAATTTAAAAATGTGAATTTCAAGAAGACGGAGAAGAAGATGAGTGCTGTACGTGAACGATTATGGATCCAATAAAGAGTTCGGAGAATTTGGCAGACGAGTACACCAACGATGTCAATTTCGGCGCGTCAATGACCCTGATTTTTGTTGGACCTTCTAGATCTGATACAAGCAATCTCTCAAGGAAAGGCGCATTCTCAATGAACATAACATGGAACAGCTGGAGTGATCTCTTCCCAATTGATGTCTTGTTGCGGGGCCAGCAAGACACGTAAATCCATCGGAGATTCATCAAGGCGATGTGGAGGCTAATGAACCCGTGGATCTGGTCAAGACGAAGGTACTCGAGTGTGCAGTATAGCTGCGGAGCAGGTGCTCTGTAGCCTTCTTCGAGATAATAACTTCGAAGAGGTCGAGCTGCTTGAGTTGAGGGAGAAGAAGGGCAGGCGCGGCACTAATCTGGGGAAGATAGCAGGAGCTGAAGCTGGTGCGACGCAGTGTTGGCGTGAGGCGGAGCGCGGACGGCGGCAGAGAGCGACATCGTTCAGCTTCAAAGCTGAGCTCCTTGAGCTGATCTAGGGTGGGGATAAGAACCACTCGTCGAACTTGGGTTGGACCTTGCAATTGGTACTGAACATGCGGATGTCAAGGCGTTTAGCTGACCCAGGGTGCGATGAAATGATCTTGGAGACTGCGGCCATGCGTTTGCAATCCCCGTCGCAGAGGCAGCTGTTGACGGCGAGGTTGAGGGGGACACGGCGCCATAGGGGGCACCACGGCCGGGAGAGCAGGGCGGTCCGCACGGTAGATTTGGTAGGGTGAAGGCCGATGATGACGAGCAGCATGTCATCGAGGAGGCTGCTGATGAAGTCCAGGCTGGCTAGATGCGGTTTTGGCTCGAGCCGCCTCCGTTTGATGGCTGCCTCGCCGTCCATCTCAACCGGCGGCGACGCCGGTGTACACGTGTGCTGGTGTGTGTTGTGTGCTGGGTGCGCGTGAGTGCGTCCTTTTGTGCATGCCGCCGTGCAGTGGTGAATTGTGTGTCGTTCACGCACAAGAAGTGTGTCCTCAAATGTGCCATCAATTTACTAGCATGCGGGGTGCTACCCCGAGTTTCAACTTTTTTTACTTCACCGCGTGTCAGTTGGGCCTCTAGTTTACTTATTTTCACCCACTGCCACATGGGTCGGCACACGAAGATACAGAACACGAGCTGACAAGGCAGCATGTGGACTGGTTGACCGGTCAACTAAACAATATATGGAGCTATACGCTGACACAGTGAGCGTATAATCCGTCGGTATAGAGAGTTCGAGTGAGAGGGGAGGCCCGTGAGAGATAGCACACAGAGAGAGAAAGAGCTACTCCCTCCATTCGATAATGTAGTTCCAACATTTTTTTAAAGTCAAACTTTTGAAACTTTGACCAAGTTTATAAAGAAATTAATTATATCTACAATACCAAAGATAAATGATAGTATGAAGTAAGTACATGTTGTGATGAATCTAATGATCGTTCCAGATGTAAATATTATTCTCCACATATACCTGGTCAAACTTTTCTGAGGTTTGACTTTTCAAAACATCCACATGCTTATGGACATGACAGGGTCCCTAACTAGAGAGAGGGAGAGAGATAGAGAGAGAGAGAGAAACAGAAAGAGTGAGTGAAAAAAGTGTGTGTGCGTGTGTGAAACAGACATGGACAACACACGATAAAAGTAGAGAAAAAGCGTGCGTGTCTTATGCAAACATATCACACATGCATCTTCGACAACGGAGGCAAGGTGAGGAGATAGTGTGTGGTTGTTTGGAACCGAGAGAGCAAGACCCCTAGCACGTGGACAAGAGGGGTCTGACAAACAAGGGAGAGAGGTCGAGAGAGACATACGGAGAAAATGCAGACATGGGGAGTAGAGATTGTATGTTTGTCATAGAGAGATCCCCTGGAGATCGTGATGGGACTACATGGGTGGTAGATCATGACAAGGTGTGTGCGCGATAGAAGATGCCCCAAGAGATATCGAGATAGACGTATGGATGGAAGGAGACAATACGTGTGTAACTGATGGCTAGTGAGAGATAATCATACTTAGGAGGAGGGGGGAGTGCTTGTGCCTGAAGGAAATATGCCCTAGAGGCAATAATAAAGTTATTATTTATTTCCTCATATCATGATAAATGTTTATTATTCATGCTAGAATTGTATTAACCGGAAACATGATACATGTGTGAATACATAGACAAACATAACGTCACTAGTATGCCTCTACTTGACTAGCTCATTAATCAAAGATGGCTACCAAACGTCACACGTAACTGGGTGATTATAAAGGATTACTACAGGTGTCTCCGAAGGTACATGTTGGGTTGGCGTATTTCGAGATTAGGTTTTGTCACTCCAATTGTCGGAGATGTATCTCTGGGCCCTCTCGGTAATGCACATCACTATAAGACTTGCAAGCAATGTAGCTAATGAGTTAGTTATGGAATGATGCATTACGTAACAAGTAAACAGACTTTCCGGTAACAAGATTGAACTAGGTATTGGATACCGACGATCGAATCTTGGGCAAGTAACATACCGATGACAAAGGGAACAACGTATGTTGTTATGCGGTTTGGACGATAAAGATCTTCGTAGAATATGTAGGAGCCAATATGGGCATCCAGGTTCCGCTATTGGTTATTGACCGAGAATAGTTCTAGGTCATGTCTACATAGTTCTCGAACCCGTAGGGTCCGCACGCTTAACGTTACGATGACAGTTTCATTATGAGTTTATAAGTTTTGATGTACCGAAGTTTGTTCGGAGTCCCGGATGTGATCACGGACACGACGATGAGTCTCCAAATGATCGAAACATAAAGATTGATATATTGGACAACTATATTCGGACACCAGAAGTGTTCAGGACGTTTTCGGAGAAAATCGGAGTCTTGAGGGTTTCTGGAACCCCGGAGAAGTAATGGGCCTTATGGGCCTTGGTGGAGAGAGAGAGGGGCAGCTAGCATGGGCCGCGCGCCCCCTTCCCCTCTGGTCCAAATTGGACTAGGAGGGGGGCGGCGCGCCCCTCTTTCCCTCTCCCTCTCCCCCTTCCTTTCCCCCTCCTAGTAGGAGTAGGAAAGAGGGAGTCCTACTCCTACTAGGAGGAGGACTCCTCCTTGGCGCGCCCCTAGGGCCGACCGGTCTCCCCCCTAGCTCCTTTATATACGGGGGCAGGGGGCACCCTAGAACACACAAGTTGATCTACGGATCGTTCCTTAGCTGTGTGCGGTGCCCCCCTCCACCATATTCCACCTCGGTCATATCACCGCGGAGTTTAGGCGAAGTCCTGCGCCGGTAGAGCATCATCATCGTCACCATGCCGTCGTCTTGTGGAACTCATCCCGACACTTTCTTTGAATCGGAGTCGAGGATCATCATCGAGTGAGCGTGTCTTTGAACTTCGGAGGTGCCGTCGTTCGGTACTTGGATCGGTCGGATCGTGAAGTCGTGCGACTACATCAACCGCGTTGTCATAACGCTTCGCTTACGGTCTCACGAGGGTGCGTGGACAACACTCTCCCTCTTGTTGCTATGCCATCACCATGATCTTGCGTGTGCGTAGGAAGTTTTTGAAATTACTGCGTTCCCCAGCGATGGCATCCGAGCCGGGTTTTATGCGTAGATGTCATATGAGCAGAGTAGAACACAAGTGAGTTGTGGGCGATACAAGTCATCTTGCTTACCAAACATGTCATACTTTGGTTGGCGGTATTGTGGGATGAAGCGGCTGGACCGACATTACGCGTGCGCTTCGCGAGACCGGTTTCACCGTTGCGAGCACTCGTGCTTAAAGGTGGTTGGCGGGTGTCTGTCTCTCTCACTTTATTTGAATCGAGTGTGGCTACGCCGGTGCTTGCGAAGGTTAAAACATCACTAACTTGCGAACTATCGTTGTGGTTTGTCGTGTAGGTAAACGGTTCTTGCTAAGCCCGTAGCAGCCCACGTAAAATTTGCAACAACAAAGTAGAGGGCGTCTAACTTGTTTTTGCGGGGCATGTTGTGATGTGATATGGTCAAGGCGTGATGCTATATTTTATTGTATGAGATGATCATGTTTTGTAACGAAGTTATCGGCAATGGCGAGAGCCATATGGTTGTCGCTTTATTGTATGAAATGCAAGCATACAGTAATTGCTTTACTTTATCACTAGCGAGAGCGATAGTCGTAGAAGCAATAGATGGCGTAACGACAACGATGCTATGATGGAGATCAAGGTGTCGCGCGGTGGCGATGGTGATCACGACGGTGCTTGAAGATGGAGATCACAAGCACAAGATGATGATGGCCATATCATATCACTTATATTGATTGCATGTGATGTTTATCCTTTATGCATCTTATCTTGCTTTGATTGGCGCTAGCATTTTAAGATGATCTCTCACTAAAATTATCAAGAAGTGTTCTCCACGAGTATGCACCGTTGCGAAAGTTCTTCGTCTTTGAGACACCACGTGATGATCGGGTGTGATAGGCTCTACGTTCAAATACAACGGTGCAAAACAGTTGCACACGCGGAATACTCGAGTTAAACTTGACGAGCCTAGCATATAAATGATCGGCCTCGGAACACGGAGACCGAAAGGTTGGCGTGAATCATATAGTAGATATGATCAACATATTGATGTTCACCGTTGAAACTACTCCATCTCACGTGACGATCGGACATGGTGTAGTTGATATGGATCACATAATCACTTAGAGGATTAGAGGGATGTCTATCTAAGTGGGTGTTCTTAAGTAATATGATTAAATTAACTTAAATTTATCATGAACTTAGTACCTGATAGTATTTTGCTTGTCTATGTTTGTTGTAGATAGATGGCTCGTGCTGTTGTTCCATTGAATTTTAATGTGTTCCTTGAGAAAGCAAAGTTGAAAGATGATGGTAGCAATTACACGGACTGGGTCCGTAACCTAAGGATTATCCTCATTCTTGCACGGAAGAATTACATCCTGGAAGCACCGCTGGGTGCGAACTGCTGCCGATGCAACTAATGGCGTTAAGAACGTCTGGCGAGCAAAGTCGATGACTACTCGATAGTTCGATGTGCCATGCTTTACGGCTTAGAACCGGGTCTTCAACGGCGTTTTGAGCGTCATGGAGCATATGAGATGTTCCAGAGTTGAAGTTAATATTTCAAGCAAATGCGGATTGAGAGATATGAAGTCTCCAATAAGTTCTATAGCTGCAAGATGGAGGAGAATAGTTACATCGGTGAACACATACTCAAAATATGCGGGTATAATAATCACTTGATTCAAGCGGGAGTTAATCTTCACGATGATAGTGTCATTGATGAAATTCTTCAATCACGCCACCAAGCTAAAAGCGCTTTGTGATGAACTATAATATGCAAGGGATGGACAAGACTATTCCGAGCTCTTCGCAATGCTAAAAGCAGCGGAGGTAGAAATCAGAAGGAGCATCAAGTGTTGATGGTCGATAAGACCACCAGTTTCAAGAAAAAGGGTAAAGGGAAGAAGAAGGAACTTCAAGAAGAACAGCAAACAAGTTCTTGCTCAAGAGAAGAAACCCAAATCTGGACCTAAGCCCGAGACTATGCTTCTACCGCAAGCGGTGGACACTCGGAAGCGGAGGCGCCCCAAGTATTTGGCGGATAAGAAGGATGGCAAAGTGAACAAAGATATATGTGATATACATGTTATTGATGTGTACCTTACTAATGCTCGCAGTAGCACCTAGGTTCTATTGCTAATATTTGCAACTCGAAACAGGGACTACGGATTAAGCGAAGATTGGCTAAGGACGAGGTGACGATGCGTGTGGGAAATGGTTCCAAAGTCGATGTGATCCACTACAAGAAATATGTCAATTAGTGACCTTTTGTCAGTGACCCTGGAAGAATTAGTCATAGATCTATGACCATTTCAGACCAATTGGTCAAAAGCTGTTTGGGGGGCTCCAAACCCTAAACCATTGTGACCATTTTGGTCAGAAAGGTCGTAATTTCCTTACACGAAATGGTCACAAAGCAAACAGTGCTAGTCTGCTGCCTTATTTCTAGTTCTTAATGACCAATATAGATGGTCATAGCCTTGTAGATTGTGGTGGGTTGTGATGACTAGGCGCCACCTCATCAGTTTTGCCTATGTGTCATGTCCATGTGGCAGTTTTTGCCCTAGGTTGTGAAGCAACCTATATTTCTGTTATTCCAAAAATTCCCAAAAAATTCTCATAAATGTTTTGGATCATATCTTCATCAAATATATCAAAAACATTGCTTGCCTAGTTCAAAAATAATTCGAAATTATTCATTTTCCTATTCTATTCAGAGCAGCACTTTGTGAAGGAAGTACCACTTTGGCATGTCCAAATGGTATCCATTTTCTACAGTGCTTTCCTATGCCCAAATAACCATCCTCCACCAAATGCCAGCTCAATCCATTCATTATTTTGAGCCCAGCTTCAACATTCATATTTATGTCCAGTGTGGTACTTTGTAAAGCAAGTACCACGTAGGCTCCTCTTTTTGAGGTGAAAATTTGTGAAGATGGTCTTCTTAGTAACTAATCATCCTCAGCCAAAACTCACGCCCATTAGCCATGTGCATTTCCCATACCGCAAATCAAACACTTGGCTGCTTATTCATGTTTGAGCATCGATCGGTCTCCTCGTGAGAATCTAATGTTGTGATTTCCTTCCTAGAACCTACGTGGGGAGTGCCCAACCCACTAGACATGCCTAGGCCGCCCAGAACACATGGCGGCATACGGTCACGCTTGGTGACCACTTGGCGGGCATCTTGAGCTTCTGGCGCTCTAGAGTTGGGGCCCTCGGCCACCGTCCAAACCTCGATGTCTCGCCATCAAACCATGTACTTCTGATTAAATAGATACTTATTTACCTAGAAATGATTTTTGGAAAAAATAAAGAGCAAACTATGAGGCAGCTGCAGTTCAAATTTGACCCGTTTCCAACTGAATCGACGACAATTTGTCTTTTTCACCAGAGGTGGATCAAAACTTTTTTCACCCAACCATTTTGTCAATTGTGCATTATATATGGCCTAGTATTTTATAAAAATGATTTGGTCCAATTTTGCAACAATTATTTGGTAGTTCCTTCACAAAAAAACCTCCTTTTGGGCACTCGGAAAATGGAAAATGAATTTTCCGTGCAAAGAAAATGAAAACTTCCTTAGGAAACATTGTTTTGAATTCCAATATGTACCCTTGTGCACAATATGAGATCATTTGAACAAACTATGCCATGAATGTGGCCATAAGATTGATCATTTGGCTTGAAAGCCATTGATCTCCACACGTGATAGCTCGTTTCTGAGAACACTTTTTTAAAATAATTGCCGTATTACAAGTTTGTTATTTTTCCTGGGAACTTGGCCACATATAATGAAACAATGCGAAGGTTTCCAAATTTTTTGAATTTTTTTGAATTTTTTATGCCCGTTTCAAAATGCGGTCAAAACGGCGGGAATGACCGTTCCTAGCTAGTGGTTGAATCTTGGAATTTTTTTGGTGTTTCTCTGATTAAATAGGTACTTATGTACCTAGAAATTATTTTTGGAAAAAATAAATAGCAAACTATGTGGCACCTGCAGTTCAAATTTGACCCGCTTCCAACTGAATGGGCGGGAATTTGTCTTCTTCACTAGAGGTGGATCAAAACTTTTGACACCCAACCATTTTGTCAATTGTGCATTACATATGGCCTAGTATTTTATAAAAATGATTTGGTCCAATTTTGCAATAATTATTTGGTAGTTCCTTCACAAAAAAACCTCCTTTTGGGCACTCGGAAAATGAAAAATGAATTTTCCGTGCAAAGAAAATGAAAACTTCCTTAGGCAACATTGTTTGGAATTCCAAGATGTACCCTTGTGCACAATATGAGATCATTTGAATAAACTATGCCATGAATGTGGCCATAAGATTGATCATTTGGCTTGAAAGCCATTGATCTCCACATGTGCTAGCTCGTTTCTGTGAACACTTTTTAAAAATAATTGCCGTATTACAAGTTTGTTATTTTTCCTGGAAACTTGGCCACATATAATGACACAATGCGAAGGTTTCCCGATTTTTTTGAATTTTTTTAATTTTTTATGCCTGTTTCAAAATGCGGTCAAAACGGCGGGAATGACCGTTCCTAGCTAGTGGTTGAATCTTGGAATTTTTTTGGTGTTTCTCTGATTAAATAGGTACTTATGTACCTAGAAATGATTTTTTGAAAAAATAGCAAACTATGAGGCACCTGCAGTTCAAATTTGACCCGCTTTCATGTGTGCCCGAGAAGAGAAGTTTATCTATGGAGACGAGAATTAATTTCCTTTTTCCCTTTTAATGTGTTGGGAAATTTTGTTTCTTTTTTTCTTTGAAGTATAGTTGGGAATAGTAATTTTTTGAGGAAAATAAATAAGGAAACAATGATAATAAATAAATAAAAGTGAGGTAAAGTCTTTTTTAGGGTGAAGTGAGGCAAAGTCTTTTTTTTGAGACAAAAGTGAGGCAAAGTCAGACTCACACACTTTGGCGCCCAGAGGTTTGGGTCAGCCCGGGAACGATTTTGTTTGGTTTTCAATCTCACAGACCGTGAATAATTACCCAGCCCGCGAACGCGAAATCCCACCCACCCATCCATCGCTCGTCTCTCCCTCTCCCCCGCACTACTTCTCGCCGCCGCCACCACCACCACCACTACCACCTACGGCGCCCGATCCCGCCCTATTCCAGCGTCCTCCGGCGGTGCCCAGCGCACCACCGTGCCCCCCCTAACTGTTCCTTCCTCCCATCGGGCCAGATCTGGCGCGCGCGTACTTCAACAGCCAACCGTGACCCTGCCCAGCAGCTAGGGTTTGGGCCAGCACGTCACCGGCGTTGCTCTGGTGACTTAGGTGAGTCCCTTTACTCCTCCTCGTCACATTCATCTGTCTCTTCCTAACATCATCTCATATGCCTCACAGATCTAGCGTGCCGTCGCCGGTCGGGCACTGGGACGCCATGGATGGGAAGGTTTCTTCCTCCCCTCTCTGGATCCCATGAACGGCGCAACTCCACCACTACACCATGGAGATGGAGCTCCTTCCACATCATGCATGGAGCCTCCCTCCCAGCGCCCGGGGCCCTAGAGGGTACGAATCCCTCCTCCCGCTGTCTCCTTGTACAACTTCTCTTGTTCTCCTATTGATGAGTGCGCGTATTGTGTCAATGAAAGGAATTCAGGGCCATGGCCGGAGAGAGAGGAGCTGCTCCTAGTACAGGACGCCATGGAAGGTTCTCCTTTCTTGTTCTGCCTTTTTAATTTTTCCGTTTCTCTTCCCGATCTAGACATGTTGAAGGCTCTATTTTGTGCAGGTGCTGCACTGATGAGGAAAACTACTGCTGAAGGACGTCCTCCTCCCCTCTCCTCCTCTTACCCCCACACATGGTGAGCTCCAACCTCTCTTTCCAACCCCTGAACATCTGATCTGAAGTGGACATCAATTTTAATTGTTATGTACACAACATGGATGTGGCACGTGATGGCAACAGGGCGCTTGAATGGTTTCTAACCAAGATACTGCATCCGACCACTGCCTCCTGACAGGGTAGTGCAGATCAAGTAGCCTCCATTGGGTGGCTGCTGCTGAGGCCTAATTGGTCGATTGTGGTCGTGCTCCTACTCCTACTCCTGCTCCAGTCCGTTTAGTATCAAGGTTTCATCTGCTTCTCATTGCCCCAGTCCATTAAATAGTATATCAAGAACAAGAAACAACAGAGTTCAAAGACCAACTACGAGAAATTATAACAATGTGGTGTATGGAAGCACATTTGTGCTACGATTAGTAGGTAGTGTAATAATAAGTAACTAACTATATAAGTTAGTTTGATGCATTGGAAACAGAATACAAAAAGTACCGAGTAACTAACTATGTTAGTACTAATTTTCAGTACTAATTTTCTGATGAGGAGAAAATGCTGCTGTAGGACGTCCTCCTCCCCTCCTCCTACCCCCACACGTGGTGAGGTCCAATGCATATGTGGATAATCAGGAACTGGTGGTACAACTGTTTAATCGGTTACTTCATAAACTGTTCCACTGTGTGCATGAACATGTGCACATTTTTTCCTGCTATTTATATACATAACTATTGGACAGTGAGAAGATTTCCATTTTGTGCGTGAACATACTTTTTTTTGTCAATCCATCTCTTATCATGCATACATCCTATCATATATTATATGATAATCTTTTAGTTGCTCACTGTACATATAGGTGCTCAAAATTTTAGATTCCATAGAACTTCTGTTTGTAGTGAAAAAAGGGTATCTGTAGCTTTTCAGTTGATGTCTATTTAAATCAACAGAATACCTGTTGAGTATATGTGTTCATTGGTGCACCATGCTGAATTACTGTTCCGTTCAAAAAAGCAATTACTTTTGTATATTGTGATGCCTCCCATAGTAGTTTGCACCCTGGAACCAACCAACAGCAGATGCAATATATTTTTCCAAGTATATACCGCCCTTACTGTTTTAAAAAACATACGTTGTTGATTCCTTTTTTATTTTTTCCTACACCCTGCTGTGGGATTCTTAATAGCCTTACCTGCATATGAGCAAACTACAAGAGACAGATACAGTTCTTGACCTGTGAAAGGCTGTTTCATGACTTATCCATCTCACATGACCACCTTCTATATCTACAGGTATCTATCAGTTCTTTCTACTTACATGGCGGATATATCTACAAGTAAACCTACAGGTTCATTGTAGTTCAAATGCAGTATCCTATATCATTTTTATTATTATGCAGAACTGTTTGTTCAGTCACATCTGCCATTTACTAGAGAGAGCGAAAACGGAAAACTATTGTGGAGCAAATTAGATGGGCGAACCAATAGATAATTATGTAGCCGTTCTTGGGTGTCAATGGATCACAGTTTACTAATCATATCGAGAAAATAAATATAACTACTTGAGAATAAAGGGAAAGTGAGAATAAAGGATGGTTGTGGTAGTAGAATGGTATTTTTGCTTAGGCGCAATCATACTTATGGAGTAGTAAATAACATGTCATGTCATTCTTCAAGTCTGCACATAGCATTGTTATTATAGGAGCAGATTTCTCATCCTTAAGGAACCTGAACTTGCTTAATAGCCAATTTAGTGGTGTAATACTAGTTCCTTGATGTCAACTCTAATGCTTCTGTTTACATTCCTTGATGTCATTTCTGTTTTGCAATCATATGACATTGTCTCATGTAAATGAGTATGGGCTGCTGTCAATTTTTTAATCTACAATTCATCTAGTGGTTTTTTACATGGTAGCTTAATATCCTCCTTTTCTAATATGCAAACTTCTAATATGTGAGGTGAATAAGTGCATGAGGTGCGGTTCGCCTTAGGCTGCTCCTGCTTGTCGGCTGTCTGGTCCAGCGTCACTGAACCGTTGTGTCCTGGCTGGTTTGGTTCAGCTTCGAGCTGCCTACCGCGGAGTGGGAGGCCGACACGCTCATGAACATCGAGGCCAGATCAAGTACGCTGGTGCACTGCGGCATGCGGCAGCCTATTTTGTTGTAGTGGTGTTGTATATGGTCTCATCGAGCACTGAGTATCCATATGTTCTAATCCTGATGATGATGTTGTAGCGTGGACACCATATTCAGTTTGTCTTGATGCTGTATCTCTTGTGATTCTTGTCTGATGCACATTGTTCCTTGTAGGGTTATGATGATATTTCCAAGGAAATATACTGACCCAGATGTGACGAAGGTGCCCATTTTCCCTTTCTTAAACATTTCTACTCGGTTTTTTCTTCCTGTAGTTCGGTTTCACATTGTTAGTGTTTCATGCCATACTCATCGAGATCCTGCTCACATTCCTTGTGATTGAGTAACTTGATTAGTATTTCCGCCATCCTATCTTAGTGAACTGTTTGTTTTTTCATAGCTAAAAGGAAAGTGAATCTACTATATCTCGGTATTCTAGAATTTGAAGTGTCTCACGAAGTTACTCTTTGTCCTGCTTTAGTTTGCAAACTCGATGCTCTATATTCATTCTCATTTCTTAAGTTTGAAATGTTTCAAACTTAAGAGTGCCCCTATACTTGTTATTCCATAATAATAATATGTTCATTTGTCCTTATAATTTCGGGAAGGCCAAAGAAAGAAAACACAAAAACAGTAGCATGCAAGCGCCAAGCCTTGATCGACTACACCGTCTGACGAGAAAATGGATGGTATATACACGATTTGAACTGAACACAACTACCATTTTGTCATCGTCGTGTGGCGAGAAACTACATTGGCCATCACACAGGAACATTGACACACCAAATATATAGTGAAATGATGTGCTCTATGTTCATTCTACTGTGTTATTGAGATCCTGTGGTGTAATTGTACTGCTGTGTTATTTTGAGAATTATATTATTATTACCATTATATTATCCTATGCTTTTGGTTGACTACCAAATTGTCCAATCAAATGTGGATCTCCCTTGAATATGGGTTGGAATGAAACTACTGAATTGTGTGAGTGGGCTGGACCGTTTAGAGAAAAGGGTTGTCTCAATTAATAAATGGGTTGTACATTGCCTCAGCCCAAGAACAAACATTAACAGGCTGATGTGTTGGGCCATGCCCATGGTTGTGGCCCAAAAGTAAACCTAAAAATTGACCGAATTAAGGGCTTGGCCCATAGTTGTGGCCCAAAAGTAAATCTGAAAATGGGCTATATTGGGCTTGGCCCATTGAAACAACTGATTTTGACTAATCCTGCATGGCGTCCACGTCATCATTTTTGCCATGTCATCACATGTGCCACGTGGACATCGCCACGTTGGCTTGGCCACATCAGATTCTACGTGGTCTACGCTAATTAGTAATGACCATAATTTTTGTCAAAGATATAACGACCAAAATTTTGGTCAAGGGTGGCCATGACCGAAATGCCAGAAAAGGTCACGTTTCTTTGTTCTTGACGGCCAACTGTTGACCTTCTGAATTTGGTCAAAAAAAGGTCAAGAAACGAAAGCAATGACCAATTAACGACCAAAATGGGGAGTCATAATTGAGCGTATTTCTTGTAGTGATCGCGGTCGGCACGCTAACTCTACATCTACCATCGGGATTAGTTTTAGACCAAAATAATTGTTATTTGGTGCCAGCGTTGAGCATGAACATTATATTTGGATCTTGTTTGATGCGAGACGGTTATTCATTTAAGTCAGAGAATAATGGTTGTTCTATTTATATGAGTAATATCTTTTATGGTCATGCACCCTTGAAGAGTGGTCTATTTTTATTGAATCTCGATAGTAGTGATACACATATTCATAGTGTTGAAACCAAAAGATGCAGAGTTGATAATGATAGTGCAACTTATTTGTGGTACTTCGCCGTTTAGGTCATATCGATTGTAAAGTGCATGAAGAAACTCCATCTTGATGGGCTTTTGGAATCACTTGATTATGAATCACTTGGTACTTGCAAACCGTGCCTCATGGGCAAGATGACTAAAATGCCGTTCTCGGAACTATGGGCGAGCACCTAATTTGTTGGAAATCATACATCTTGATGTTTGTGGTCCAATGAATGTTGAGGCCTTGGCATGGTATCGTTATTTTCTCACCTTCACAGATGATTTGAGCAGATATGGGTATATCTACTTAATGAAACACAAGTGCGAAACATTTGAAAACTTCAAAGAATTTGAGTGAAGTGGAAAATCATCGTAACTAGAAAATTAAATTTCTATGATCGATCGTGGAGGAGAATATTTGAGTTCTGAGTTTGGATACACTTGAAACAATGCGGAATAGTTTGAAACTCACGCCACGGAACACCACAACGAAATGGTGTGTCTGAACGTCGTAGTCGTACTTTACTAGATATAGTGCGATCTATGATGTCTCTTACTGATTTATCGCTATCGTTTTGGGTTATGCTTTAGAGACGGCCGCATTCACGTTAAATAGGGCACCATCAAAATCTGTTGAGACGACGCCTTATGAACTGTGGTTTGGCAAGAAACCAAAAGTTGACATTTCTTAAAGTTTGGGGCTATGATGCTTATGTGAAGAAACTTCAACCAGATAGGCTCGAACCCAAATCGGAGAAATGTTTCTTCATACGATACCCAAAAGAGACTGTTGGGTACACCTTCTATCACAGATCTAAAGGCAAGATTTTTGTTGCTAAATTCGGATCCTTTCTAGAGAAGGAATTTCTCTCGAAAGAAGTGAGTGGAAGGAAAGTAGAACTTGATGAGGTAACTGTACCTGCTCCCTTATTGGAAAGTAGTTCATCACAAGAACCGGTTCCTATGACAACTACTCCAATTAGTGAGGAAGATAATGATATTGATCATGAAACTTCAGATCAAGTTTCTACTAAACCTCATAGGTCTACCAGAGTAAGATCCGCACAGTGATGCGGTAATCCTATTCGGAAGTCATGTTACTTGACCATGATGAACCTACGAACTATGAGGAAGCGATGATGAGCCCAGATTCCATAAAATGGCTAGAGGCCATGAAATGCGAGATGGGATCCATGTATGAGAACAAAGTATGGACTTTGGTTGACTTGCCCGATGATCGGCAAGCCATTGAGAATAAATGGATCTTTAAAAAGAAGACTGACGTTGATGATAATGTAACTGTCTATAAAGCTCGACTTGTTGCGAAAGGTTTTCGACAAGTTCAAGGGGTTGACTATGATGAGACTTTCTCACCTGTAGCGATGCTTAAGTCTGTCCGAATCATGTTAGCAATTGCTACATTTTATGATTATGAAATTTGGCAAATGGATGTGAAAACTGCATTCTTGAATGGATTTCTAGAAGAAGAGTTGTATATGATGCAACCAGAAGGTTTTGTTGATCCAAAAGGTGTTAACAAAGTGTGCAAGCTCCAAAGAATCCATTTATGGATTTGGTGCAAGCATCTCGGAGTTGGAATAAGCGCTTTGATAGTGTGATCAAAGCACATGGTTTTATCTGAGACTTTTGAGAAGCTTTGTATTTACAAGAAAGTGAGTGGGAGCTCTGTAGCATTTACGATATTATATGTAGATGACATATTATTAATTGGAAATGATATAGAATTCTGGATAGCATAAAGGGATACTTGAATAAAAGTTTTTCTATGAAAGACCTCGGTGAAGCTGCTTATATATTGGGCATCAAGATTTATAGAGATAGATCAAGGCGGCTTAATTGGACTTTCACAAATCACATACCTTGATAAAGTTTTGAAAAAGTTCAAAATGGATCGAGCAAAGAAAGGGTTCTTGCCCGTGCTACAAGGTGTGAAATTGAGTCGGACTCAATGCCCGACCACATCGAGAAGATAGAGAGAAAATGAAAGATGTTCCTATGCTTGACCATAGGCTCTATCATGTATGCAATCTTGTGTACGGACACGGCGTGTGTAGCAATAAGCTTGGCGGGAAGGTACCAAAGTAATCGAGTGGATCATCTGGACAGCGGTCAAGAACATCTGATATACCTGAAAAGGACTAAGGATATGTTTCTCGTATATGGAGGTGACAAAGAGCTAGTCATAAATGGTTACGTCGATGCAAGCTTTGACACTGATCCGAACGATTCTAAATCGCAAACCGGATACGTGGTTTTATTAAACGGTGGAGCTGTAAGTTGGTGTAGTTCTAAACAAAGCGTCGTGGTGGGATCTACATGTGAAGTGGAGTACATAGCTGCTTTGGAAGCAACAAATGAAGGAGTCTGGATGAAGGAGTTCATTTCCGATCTAGGTGTCATACCTAGTGCATCGGGACCAATGAAGATCTTTTGTGACAATACTGGTGCAATTGCCTTGGCAAAGGAATCCAGATTTCACAAGAGGACCAAGCATATCAAGAGATGCTTCAATTCCATCCGGGACCAAGTCCAGGTGGGAGACATAGAGATTTGCAAGACACATACGGATCTGAATGTTGCAGACCCATTGACTAAGCCTCTCTCACGACCAAAACATGATCAGCACCAAGACTCCATGGGTGTTAGAATCATTACTGTGTAATCTAGATTATTGACTCTAGTGCAAGTGGGAGACTGAAGGAAATATGCCCTAGAGGCAATAATAAAGTTATTATTTATTTCCTCATATCATGATAAATGTTTATTATTCATGCTAGAATTGTATTAACCGGAAACATGATACATGTGTGAATACATAGACAGACATAACGTCACTAGTATGCCTCTACTTGACTAGCTCATTAATCAAAGATGGTTATGTTTCCTAACCATAGACATGTGTTGTCATTTGACTAATGGGATCACATCATTAGGAGAATGATGTGATTGACATGACCCATTCCGTTAGCCTAGCACTTGATCGTTTAGTATATTGCTATTGCTTTCTTCATGACTTATACATGTTCCTGTAACTATGAGATTATGAAACTCCCGTTTACCGGAGGAACACTTTGGGTGCTACCAAATGTCACACCATAACTGGGTGATTATAAAGGAGTACTACAGGTGTCTCCAAAGGTACATGTTGGGTTGGCGTATTTCGAGATTAAGTTTTGTCACTCCGATTGTCGGAGAGGTATCTCTGGGCCCTCTCGGTAATGCACATCACTATAAGCCTTGCAAGCAAGGTAGCTAATGAGTTAGTTACGGAATGATGCATTACGTAACAAGTAAAGAGACTTGCCGGTAACGAGATTGAACTAGGTATTGGATACCGACGATCGAATCTCGGGCAAGTAACATACCGATGACAAAGGGAACAACGTATGTTGTTATGCGGTTTGTCCGATAAAGATCTTCGTAGAATATGTAGGAGCCAATATGGGCATCCAGGTTCCGCTATTGGTTATTGACCGAGAATAGTTCTAGGTCATGTCTACATAGTTCTCGAACCCGTAGGGTCCGCACGCTTAATGTTGGGGATATTACCACTAGGCGTAAACCGGCCTGCCGGGGCCGGGTTAACTTCATTAGTGGTATGAGCAGATAAAGGCCCAAGGCTTGTAGTCGATTTAGAGCCTGTAGCCGTAAACCGGCCTGATGTATAAATTGTATTGTGAGGTAGGAATAGAGAGATACCAACCGGGATACGAGTATGAACCGGTTGGGACTCTATGAACCGACGGACGTCACCCGTGTATATAAGGGGCGACCGGCGCGTTCAAGACGACAACCACAACTCGAGCCTAGGCGAAGCTTGTTTGCTCCCTAGCCATCGAGACCACATCAATTCCATCACAACTAGACGTAGGCTTTTACCTTCATTGAAGGGGCCGAACTAGTATAAAACCCTCGTGTCTTTGTGTCCGCTTTAACCCCTTCAAGTAAACTCGTCGCGATGGCTCCACGACTAAGTCCTTTCACTAGGACATCTGCCGTGACAAATCCACGACAGTTGGCGCCCACCGTGGGGCTATCGCACGATGGTTTGACGATCTCGGAGGGCAAGCTCAAAGGACTCGAAGGCTATGTTGTGGGTCGGATGACCAAGAGTCGTCGCGGCCGGATTTACATCAACGACGCAGGGTGGGGTCCGGAGGCCGATTCGGTCGAGTACGGGTACCGGGTCCCCTTTGGTGGCATACACGTCTTCATCGGCAAGATCGGTGAGCTCGACTGGCCGTACATCCGCACCGACCTCATCGAGACGGCTCGGCAGGCGAGATCTACCCAGCTAAACCGGCCGTGAAGCGTGTCTTCGTCGGAGTCATCCATGGAGGAGAGCGCGAGGACGGATCAGAACACGGTAGTGAAACCGTCGTCTATTACGGTAGCGAGTCCTCAACCGGAGGCCGAATCACTATACCGGTTACAAGGCGATATGGTTAGGGATGTTCGATGGCGACGTATTCCGCACCCCGAGGCGCCGATCAACGGGTTGGAATATTCATGGCGGTACCAGCGGCGAATCACTCTTCGACCGCCGCGGCGATACTTTCCGGATCAGCAATGGCGGCAGCGAAGCGAGGAGGCCTTGGCGCCCGCCGGTTCAAGTTCTATCGGATCTGTTTGATCCACTAGCTGCGGCGATGGCGAGGACAATCCGGCGGATCGGGAGGTCCATAATGCGAAGATTGCAAAAGTGAAAAAACGAATCACGCAAGCCAGCGGATCTAGCGAAAAAAACGAGATGGCTGCAGAGCGGGCCGCTTTGGACGCCCAGGCCTACAAACTCATGCTTGACAAGAACGCGTCACAGGAGGTGTTGAAGCAGAAATATAGATCATGCCTGCCATTAGGGTTTGACCCCAGAAATCTCTTTCAGACCCCGGGAGCTGGACCCAGTAATCCGCCGCAGCACCGGGAGGCAAACCGGATTGAAGCGCCAGGACGACGGTGCAACCTTGCCTGATGGAGCCTCCTCAGCAGAATATTGTGGTTCCTCCGCCGGTTCAGACGCCCCCAGGCCATTATTCTAACCCTATGGATAACCTTGTTGCAGCCGCCACGCGATTGGAGGCTATCGATCGAAGGGACTCCCATAGCGGTAGAGGCAGCGGGTTAAGCGGCTTCTCCGGACCGCGCCGATTGCGGAAGCATATTAAACGGCCGTGATCGGATTCACTCTACGCCCCGTCCAAGCTGAAGCTATAGCAGGCGCGTGGATGAACCGGCCATATCGAGCAAGTCGCGGGACCATGTAGCGGCCCGTGGCAATAACCCGGCGGGTGGCATCCGCGATGCTCAGGAGGTGGTGGACCGGGCCCGGGCACGAAGGGAGGCCGAATTAGCAGCGCAGGATGATGCAGGTCAACTTACACCAGTCCGCCCTACCACCTTCGCCGGACCAGGAGTCGCATCCGCTTTGGGAGTGCCTTGTTTAATCCCCGCTTTACGCAATGTGCGCCTACCTAAAGATTTCAAGGGTCCGCGCAAGGTACCAAATTACACCGTCGATTTGTCCCCTGAAGCTTGGGTAGAGAGTTATGAGATGGCCATGGAGATGCTAGACGTGGATGAGACTGCGTGTGCAAAATACTTCACCATGATGCTTGAATGCACGGCTCGTACTTGGTTGAAGAGCCTACCGCCTAACTCTATCAGCTCATGGGCCCAGTTGCGGGCCCGGTTTATCCAGAATTTCAAGGATACATGTAAGCAGCCCAAATCCATAGTAGATCTGGCGGCTTGTGTCCAGGAGGAAGGAGAATCAACGACCCGTTGGGTGCGCCGCGTTTCGGAAATTTTGCACTCGTCTGACAGGATTAATGCTGACTCTGCGATCTTAACCTGGAAGGCAAGCGCGGTTTGAGCCTTTAAAATTGAAATTGGGGCGCATGAAGAGGTTACGTAATGACATGGGAACCCTCATGGCGCTTTAGTGAAGTATCTTGATTGAGACGGTACCAAGGATCCCGAGGTGATGATGATGAAGCGAGGAAGGGAAAGAAGAATAGCAACTCAAGGGCGGCGGTACAAACCGGCGGGTCATGGAAGCAGAGGCAAGCGTAAGCGGATGGCAGCATGGACTTTGTGGCCAATACTATGCACAGGGATGGGGGACGGTACAGAGGTAAAGCGGCAAATCGTAATGGGGCTCCCAATCCTAATGCAAAATTTGTTTGAATTATTCTTGAATCAGCCCCGCCCAAAGCACGGGACGAAGGAGTCATGGCTACCCATCTTTGGAAGGATTGTTATATTATGCAGGAGTTCAAAACTCTAATGCCTTCGGTATGACCATGGGTCGGTGACGGTTCAGGATCCGGTTTCCATGGGCGGGTCATGATGGAGCCTCGGTTCAGTCTCAATCGTGGCGGTCACAACAACCGAGTAATCAGCGGCAGAAGGCAGCGATCGGGGTTATCGAGCCAACCAAAGCAGTTGAACAATGGGCAATATCATGTTTTCACAACTAGCTTGGATAAGCGCGACCGAAAACTCCACAAGCGAGCAGTGAACTCTGTTGAGCCAGCCTTGCCACGTTACTTACGCTGGTCAGAGCAACCTATCGTATGGAGCAGAGAGGATCATCCGCCCCGGGTTGATAATCCGAGCCAGCTGGCATTAGTGGTAGACCCTCAGGTGGGGGGTTATAAGTTTACCAAGGTGCTTATGGATGGAGGAAGCAGTATCAACATACTATACTATGAGACATTCCGCCGCATGGGTCTAACAGACAAGGATCTCAGACCGTCTAATACGGTGTTCCATGGTGTAGTACCGAGCAAATCTGCATATCTGTTGGTAAGATAGCCCTAGATGTGGCTTTTGGGGACGAGCACGATTCGTCGAAAAACTAACCTTTGAGGTGGTGAAAATCCGGAGCCCGTATCACGCCTTGTTTGGGCGGCCGGCTTATGCTAAGTTCATGGCGCGGCCTTGTTATATCTACTTGCAGCTCAAGATGCCGGGTTACAAGGGGCGATAACGGTTCATGGGAGCCGAGGTCGCTTTGGAATGTGAGGAAGGTGATGCGGCTTATCGAGTCGGTGCGTGCCCGCGGAGGAGTTGAAGTTCTATAAGGACAATGTTGATCCGGCAGATATGACCCTTTGAAGAAGCCAACTCTGAGCATGATTGGATCTGAAGTTTAAATCGGCGGTGAGACCAAGCTTGTTGACTTCGTGCGGCGATTTGTCCAAGCGATTCATTATCGATGCCAACTGGATCCCAAATAGGAAGCGCGCTCATCGAGTTCATCCGTGAGAATCGGGACATCTTTGCATGGAAGCCATCGACATGCCGGTACCGAGGAACTCGCTGAGCACACTCTTAATGTGGATCCTAAGTATAAACCGGTGAAACAATTCCTCCGCCGGTTTAACGAAGAAAGGTGCAAAGCCATTCGAGAGGAAGTGGCCAGGCTTTTGGCAGCTGGTTTTATCATTGAGGTGTTTCATCCAGAGTGGCTTGCTAATCCGGTGCTGGTTCTTAAGAAAAACGGCACTTGGCGTATGTGTGTAGATTACGAGATCTTAACAAGGCTCGTCGGCGGATCCTTTGCCCTCCCCCGCATTGATCAGATCATTGATGCCACAGCGGGTTGTGAACGTTTGAGCTTTTTGGATGCGTATTCTGGATATCATCAGATCAAAATGGCGGTTAAGGACCAGGAGAAAACATCGTTTATCACTCCCTTTGGAGCCTTCTGCTATGTATCTATGCCCTTCGGGCTCAAGAGCGCCCAAGCTACCTATCAGCGGTGCGTACAGAATTGTCTGCATAAACAGATCGACCGCAATGTGCACGCCTACGTGGATGATATTGTGGTGAAATCAAGGCAGAAGGAGACGCTGGTGGATGATTTGAAGGAAACTTTTGACAACTTGCGCATTTACAAAATGATGCTTAATCCGTCCAAGTGTGTCTTTGGTGTTCCGGCAGGCATGTTATTGGGATTTCTGGTGTCTAACAGAGGAATGAGGCTAATCCGGAGAAGATTAAAGCCATTACTTCCCTGACTAAACCGAAGTGTATCAATGATGTTCAGCGTTTGGCGGGCAGAATTGCCGCACTAAGCCGGTTTATCAGCCGCCTCGGAGAGAAGGCCATCCCTTTGTACCAAATGCTGAGGAAGACAGATAATTTCGTCTAGAGTCCGGCTGCTGATGAAGCATTTGAGGACTTAAAGCGACAGTTAGCCAATCCGCCTGTTCTTGCAGCTCCGGTTAACAAGGAACCACTATTATTGTATGTAGCAGCTAATGCTCGAGCAGTTAGCGTGGCTATTGTGGTGGAACGCAAGGAGGCAGGCAAGGAATATCCAGTTCAGCGGCCGGTTTATTATATCAGCGAGGTACTCATTGAGTCCAAGCAAAGGTATCCGCATTGGCGAAGCTGGTCTATGGTGTCTTCATGGCCAACCGGAAGTTGAAGCAGTATTTTCAAGGGCACCCCATCACGATGGTCGATTCGGCTCCCTTGGGTGATATCACTCTGAGCCGGAGGCGATCGGCGGATTATAAGTGGGCTATAGAGCTTGGGCCACATGGATGAAGTATGTACCTCGGACGCGGTGAAGTCTCAAGCACTTGTCGATTTCATTAATGATTGGGCGGAGTTGCAAGCACCGGAGGAGAAGCGGATCACACATATTGGACTATTCATTTTGATGGATCGAGCGGTTGGAAGGCTCGGGGTGGGGTCGATAACTTCCCCACGAGGTGGTAAGTTTTGTTATGTTCTCCGCTTAATGTTCCCTTGTACTAATAATGCAGCTGAGTACGAAGCATTGCTCCATGGTCTCTGGATGACTAAAGAGATGAACTTAAGCCGGGTTAAGTGCTTTGGTGACTCGGACCTTGTAGCTCAGCAGGTGTCTGGCACTTGGGATTCTAAGGACCCGCTCATGGCCGCATATCGTCGGCAAGTGGATAATATTGCGGGTTGCTTCAAGGGTTATCAAGTGGATCATGTGGACCGCCGGAAGAATGAAGCGGCGGACGCTTTAAGCCGGTTGGGTTCTCAGCGCAAACCGGTCCTGCCTAATGTCTTTTTGGACGTATTGCATAACCCGTCAGTCCAGCTCCCAGGTGAAGCGGATTTGGCTATTCCTGATCCGGAGGCTCAATTAGTGGCAGCCCTACATGCTATTCCGGATTGGACGGTTCCTTTTCTTGTGTACATGACCGGAGGGGAGTTGCCAGAAGATGAGATTCTGGCCAGACAGATCGTCTGGCGATCCAAGTCTATGACGATTCTTAATGGTGAATTACATCATTGCAGTATATCAGGGGCATTTCAACGTTGTGTTTCTCCTGAGGAAGGCTGTGAAATCTTAAGGGAAATCCATGAAGGGGATTGTGGACACCACGCCGGTTCAAAGTCTCTGGTAGCAAAGGCGTTTCGTCATGGGTTTTACTGGTTGACAGCGCACGCTGATGCGGAGGACTTGGTTAAACGGTGTGATGGATGTCAGAAATTTTCAAGGCGTGCTCATGTGCCGGCTCAAGAGTTGAGGATGATCCCAATAACGTGGTCATTTGCAACTTGGGGGCTGGATATGTTTGGACCTTTTAAAAGGTCCAAGGATAAGAAAACCCACCTTTTGGTGGCAGTTGACAAATTTACCAAGTGGGTTGAAGCGGAGCTGTCGGCAAGTGTGATGCAACAACGGTGCGATTCGTCAAAAAGGTGATTTTCGGTTTGGCTTTCCACAGTATCATTACATGACAATGGTACCAATTTATCCAAGGGTGCTATGAAGGAGTTACGTGAACATGAGCACATTAAACAGCGTATCATCGATGCTTACCCCCGGTCCAATGGACGAGCGAGCGAGCTAATCAAGAGATCTTACGAGGCATCAAACCCGGCTTATGGTCCCATTCGAGAGGACACCAGATGCTGGGTTGAAGAGCTACCATCGTGCTATGGAGTATCAATACTCGCCAAACCGGTCCATTGGATACACCGTTCTTCATGGTCTATGGAGCGAGGCGGTTCTCCCAGCGATATCCGGCACGATTAGCCTCGTGTGGCAGCTTATGTTGAAGCGGACAACGAGGCAAAGACAACAAGACGCTTTGGACCTATTGGACGAGGTGTGATATAGCAGCCGCCCGTTCGACGATTTACCGGCAAGATCTTCGTCGTTATCACGATCGCCGGGTTAAGCAGAACCTTTCAAGAAGGAGATTTGGTGCTTGACTCATCCAAGACCAGACAGATATGCACAAGTTATCCCCACCTTGGGAGGGACCTTTCGTGGTCAGCAAGAATCTGCACAACGGGTCATACTATCTGATTGATATTCGAGAGCAACAAGACTCACGCACATCAGAGGAGGAGACAAACAGGCCGTGGAACATAGCTCATCTTCGGCCTTACTACACTTGAGCCATCGGCTCTATCTATGTACATATCATGACAGTGTATATATTATCTTGGATATAATAAAACCGGAGCCTCAGCTAAAGCGGGGCCTCTGTCTTTCTTATCATGCGTGGTTACATGGAGTACCTCTATTTTTAAAGCGGCCTCCGGTTTACCCTTGACATTTGTTTTTTATATCACTAGGGGCCTTGGTGAGTCGAACCAACGCGACACCTTTTGATAGGCGGCGACCACCGGATCACTTAGGGACATGGTCAACTCTGAACTAGTCACGCCTCTTGGTGGCCTAAGGCCATCACATCACTTGGGGGCATGGTGAACCCGAACCATTGCCACGCCTCTTGATCGGCATATATGCCACGAGTCATTTGGGGACTGGCTGACTTGAATCATTGTCACACCTATTGGGGCTTGATCTGTCCGACCATGGTAATACCATCGAACAGACTCGATTATAGCACATATTTGCAAAAGGTTTTTTTATCATTGCCTTGGCTTCCATGTTATTTTCATGGCTTCTTTGTTCTTTGTTTTTGTTGAATTTCTTTTATATCAACAAGGCACCTTTTTTCCGGTTCAGCCGATGGATTTGATTCCCCTTTAAACTGGAGATGTATGCCCGGTTTACCTTTCCCTGTTACCATCATGGAGTAACCAGGGGGCTTGTGTTGATTCAGCACGGTTTATATGGGAGCTGTTATCTCCCCAGTTTATTGACGGTAATGGTTCATAGGACCTCCGCTTCAAGCTTGGCTAAGCCAGCTTCATGCCCAGACATGGCAGGTATTTCGTATCACTTATTTGTTATGTTATTGATATACATATCAAGATCATAAACCGGCTGGCGATATAACCGCCACCGAAGTTCAAATTTTTCTAATTGCAGGAAATACGAATCGAGGTTTTTCAAAAGCTTCAGTACCTATGCACGAAGGCATACTCAAGATAGAAGTATTAACTATCCTATTACAAGGCAACACGGTGCCCAAATAAGGTCATTGTTTCTTTTGGACAGATGCCAAGGACAGCTATTCAAACCGGCTTCCGGTTCAAGCCTGCTCCTCATCCTCCGCCGCTTCAACCTCCTCGTCTCTACCCATTGGCTGGAAATCAACAGTGGTCCAGTCGATTCCCATTAAAGCTTGGAAAACAGCCTCTTCATGGATCGGGAAGGCGGTTCAATATCGAGGTGTAAGTGTGCTTACGGATTGGAGGATCGATTCTCCGCTTCAAGAGTTGGGCGCGGCACGCTTGTTCGGTCATTGTATTGCGCTTGGTAATGTGTCAGGTCTGCCTCTTCAGCTAGCTGGCAAGCTAGAGGGCGCACTACACGGTTTATCGCCCGTAAATCCTCTTCGTTAAAATCGGAGCCATCTTCCTTCACACTGGGATAGCCTTGAGCTGCTTCCACAGGATCAAAATCCGGTACCCATGCCTTGGCCCAGATCAAAGCGTTAATAGCTCCGGTTCGAGCAGCAGATTTTTTCACCTCCTCAATCCGGGACGGAAGCATGGACAACCTGTTCAGATTATCCTGGAGTAAAGAAGGTTCCGGGTTATTATGAGAGGCTGTGGTGATGATCCGCTGGGCTCCGGTATATAGTTGTTCTACTAAGGTGTAGACAGCCTTCAGTTTCTTCCGCACATCGTTTCCTAAGTGCCCGATGCGTGTGCCTACAACAATAAAGACACATTTTCAAACCGGATTTATACTACAGCGGGTTGACATCATCACAGACGATCAAAGGAGCTTACCAAAGATCGCCGCGGTCATGGAGTGTACTTGCCGCTTACTACAGAAGATCATCTACCACGGTTTAAGGGCAGCTTGAGCATTTTCCGCTCGTTTGATTAAAGTGGCCTTCTCGGTGGCCCAATCAGCCCGCTCTTTCTTGAAGCCTTCTTTCAGCTGTTGGTGGTGTTCAAAGCACTGTTTAATTCTTTCTTGGCCTTATGCATTTCGCTTGTTGGGTTTTCAATGCCTCCTGCAAATCGGCAATCCGGTCCTCCTTGATTCTCACCTCGGCTGCATCTGAGCAATATTTTCAACAAGCGGTTCAAGAAATTGAAGTATCAACCACATAACAAAGTTATATGCACGATACTTGGGGGCTAATGTACCTTCAATTTTTATACATGTTGTTAGGTTGCAAAGTCCCAAGCTCAATACAAGTATTCAACTTGGCACTTGGGGGCTAATGGCTATTTGATCTCGTATGTTTCCAAGGACGATTTTCTATTAAAGACCGGTTTAATTATGCTAAGTTAAACCGGCCCTTGAAACTATGAGATGAATTTCAAAAGTGTTAAGGAACATATTCAAGTCCCAGTTTGATCAAGATTACAAACCGGCCCTTGGGGGCTAGGAGGAGGAATACAAGGGCAGTAAGTAAAGAAGTGGGTTACCTCAAATTTATCCCTCATCATCTTGACCAGGCCAGCTTCACAGTCACGGCTAGTATAAAGCCGGTTTAAATAACCGGAATGAAGGTCTTGGGCACTCAGAGCAGCATATGTCTCCAGTTCAACATCCCATTTTCCTTTATTTAAAGCGGAAAAATCTTCTTTCACAGTATGTCTAGTTAAGGTGGCAGGATTCCTCGGCTCAGAGCGGCCCTCACCAGTGATCACAACATCATCATCTTTAGACTCGGTGGTTTGTGTGGGTACGGCTGTTTGGTCAGCAGGACTGTGGGATTTCTCAATCCGGACGGAGCTGGCAGGCGGATTGGCAGAGATTGAAGTGTTAACAGACCTTTCTTCAGGAATGGCATCGTCTTGTAACGGAGGATCATTGGGAATATCTTCAGAGGCAAATTCTTCAAGATCTGGCGCTTTCTCATGATCTGGGGCGACATCTTCTTCGGCCGCTTTAACCAAACGGGCCTTCTTGCTTGGTTTCGGTTTGGCCCTGAAAGGAAAACAAAGAGTCAGTGAAAAGCATAAGCCATTATGCAATATACTGGAAGCATATGTTCGGTTTTTCTTACACGGCAACTATTTTCAATGGTGGTAGCTGAGTGGCTGATGATTCAGCAGAGAATGAATGGGAAGTGACCTGATAATCAGAGTCGGACGGATTAAGAGGTTGACGGAAGAAACCCGCTTTAGAATTTAAAGCAATAAAAAGGTCGGAGACCTCGGAGCGGCGTTTTCGAACCATCTTTGTTTGGCAAACCGCGAGAGGTAACTACTTAGCCCTTGTCGGGTTGTGCGGCGAGCTTCATGTTCTGCGTCTTCATAAGAAATTTGGGATCCAAATAAGCAAGAGGATGAGAAAATTTAACTTTCCGGTTTGCTTGGCGAAATTTTGGCAAAGGCAAGTTTACGAATCGGAAGAGAATAGTTACCTCGGTGAATCCGCATTCTTTGGCTTCACCGTCGTCCGACAAGCATCATCATCAATAAAGGCGTGTAAAAAGTAAGCCAAGTGAATCAAGTTCTACCTCAAGATCCGGATTACCCACATCATCATCAATGGCTGGATCAGATGAAGCGGTGGTTTTTCTCTTGTGAGCTGGTTTCTTAATAACTTTGGTCTTGGGCTGGGTTGGCCGTCCTGCCTTCTGCGCTTTATCTTGTGAAAGCTTCTTGCTCCAAAACGGATTATCACCCTGGATTAGAAGTAATTAAACGTCAGACGCGTAAAGCAGTAACAGGTTTAAATAGTGGAGCAACTAAAATCTTATCGCTGGCGGTTTGTTGGTGGTGCAATAAGGAGGCAGACCGGTCTGAGCACAGAGGTGCTCCGGTTCATTTAACATCTTCTTTACCGAATCTGTGACTTCATCATCAGAGAGTATGATTTTGGTGTGTCGGAGTGGGTCGTCGACACTATCAGTATACTTACACATCAAACCGGAGCGCCGGCTTAGAGGCAGTATGCTCCATGATATCCAACAACGGGCAAGGTCTATTCCCGTTAAACCGTTGGCCATAAAGGCTCGAAGCTTGGATAGTTGCGGAGCATATTTGCTTCTTTCCTTGGCACTCAGTCTTTGTGGAAAAGGATGAGTGTTGCTCAGCCGTTCTGGACGGAAGTCAGGCAAGGGATTTTCACCCTCAGGAGAAGTATCTTTGCAGTAAAACCAGGTTGCATTCCACTCCTTGGGGTGAGTATGGAGTTTGACGTGGGGATAAGTGATTTCCTTCCTCTTTTGAATAGCCATGCCACCCAATTCAGTATTGGGACCGTCGGTGAATTCAGTGCGACGGTTTAAATGAAAGAGGTCTCTAAACAATTCAACAGAAGGCTCCTCTTGAAGATATACCTCAGATAGTACTTGAAAGTAGCACAGATTGGTGACAGAATTGGGGCCGATATCCTGTGGACGGAGCTGAAAATTGGCTAACACATCCCGGTAAAATTTAGAACCGGGCGGTTTAAAGCCCCGGGCCAGGTGATCTGCGAAGACAACAACCTCTCCTTCCTGGGGTGTAGGAGGACATTCCTCTCCAGGAACCCTCCAGTGGATCGTGTCTTTATTGTCTAAGGCACCGATCGAGACTAGGTCATCCAGCTGTGATTCTGTGACGCGAGAAGGAACCCAATTGCATTCATACACTTGTTTGGCCATGGCAAGAGCTACAAGAAATAAGTGAACCGGTTCAAGAAACATGCTGGATAAAAGAAGGCGTTGATCTAAACTACGATAAACCGGAGGCAGTATCTATAAACCGGTTTTCTGCAATGCGGTGTCATGAGGATTCTGGCGGTTCAACCAGGGGACTAATGATACATACCGGTTTAGCAATTTTTCTATGGTAAGTTAAACCGCCTGACCTAAGCATTGGAAGCAATTGAAGCTATGGATAACCAAGTATGCAGAAACAAGTTTCGCAAGATCCTATTACAGCTGCGGATCAAACGCGAGCTCACAAAAAACAGAAAATATTTCGAGGAGTAAGGCGGAAACAGAAGTGACCTATGGAGCAGATATGTGTGGGAGATCTATGGGCTTAGATGAAAAACTACAGCGGATGCGTAGAGATCACTATTAAATACAGCACAAGTTCATGGATTCATTCAAGGTCAGAGGGCAGATATGAACGCGCGAAGAACGCAGCATGAACATGGAACCTTAAGAACAGATCTAGGTCAAAAAGAGGAGAAAGCTTAACAGGAATGGAGAAGACAAGGAAAGATGCCGCAATGCTCTGTTACGTTTAGGTCGATGTAGCGGCCCAAGACGAGGCAGAAGTCGACGACGGTGGCGGAGCTCCAAGACCAGCGGAGCGAGGAAGACGAAGAAGAAGGCGGCGAAGGGAAAGGAAAGAAATGACCCTTCGGTCCTATTTATAAAGCAACAGAGCTAGGTCAAGCACGCGGATCCAGGAGCTGTTGTTTAAAGAGGGCATTATAAATAATAAAATTTCAGGATGACGTCATGCCGGTTTACAACGACCAGAAGTGAAGACACGACGATTTACCAATTTCTAGAAGATGTCCAAGATGCAGAATTTTGTGAAGGATTGACATGAACCAGTTCAAATCAATCTGGGGCCTAATGTTGGGGATATTACCACTAGGCGTAAACCGGCCTGCCGGGGCCGGGTTAACTTCATTAGTGGTATGAGCAGATAAAGGCCCAAGGCCTGTAGTCGATTTAGAGCCTGTAGCCGTAAACCGGCCTGAAGTATAACTTGTATTGTAAGGTAGGAATAGAGAGATACCAACCGGGATACGAGTATGAACCGGTTGGGACTCTATCAACCGACGGACGTCACCCGTGTATATAAGGGGACGACCCGGCGGCGGTTCAAGGACAGACAACCACAACTCGAGCCTAGGCGAAGCTTGTTTGCTCCCTAGCCATCGAGACCACATCAATTCCATCACAATTAGACGTAGGCTTTTACCTTCATCGAAGGGGCCGAACTAGTATAAAACCCTCGTGTCTTTGTGTCCGCTTTAACCCCTTCAAGTAAACTCGTCGTGATGGCTCCACGACTAAGTCCTTTCACCAGGACATTTGCCGTGACAAATCCACGACACTTAACGTTACGATGATAGTTTCATTATGAGTTTATAAGTTTTGATGTACCGATGTTTGTTCGGAGTTCCGGATGTGATCACGGACATGACGAGGAGTCTCGAAATGGTCGAGACATAAAGATTGATATATTGGACAACTATATTCGGACACCGGAAGTGTTCCGAACATTTTCGGAGAAAACCGGAGTGTCGGAGGGTTAGCGGAACCCCCCCCGGAGAAGTAATGGGCCTTATGGGCCTTACTGGAGAGAGAGAGGGGCAGCCAACATGGGCCACGCGCCCCTTCCCCTCCGGTCCGAATTGGACTAGGAGGGGGGGCGGCGCCCCCCTCTTTCCCTCCCCCTCTCCCCCTTCCTTCCCCCCTCCTAGTAGGAGTAGGAAAGAGGAGTCCTACTCCTACTAGGAGGAGGACTCCTCCTCCTGGCGCGCCCCTAGGGCGGCGGGCCTCCCCTTGCTCATTTATATCTGAGGCGGGCGCACCCTAGAACACACAAGTTGATCTACGGATCGTTCCTTAGCCGTGTGCGGTGCCCCTCCACCATATTCCACCTCGGTCATATCATCGCGGAGTTTAGGCGAAGCCTGCGCCGTGAGCATCATCATCGTCACCATGCCGTCGTCTTGTGGAACTCATCCCGACACTTTGCTGGATCGGTCCGGGATCATCATCGAAGTGAATGTGTCTGAACTCGGAGGTGCCGTGACGTTCGGTACTTGGATCGGTCGGATCATGAAGTCGCATGCGACTACATCGGCAGCGTTGTCATAACGCTTCGCTTACGGTCTACGAGGGTACGTGGACAACACCCTTCCCTCTCATTGCTATGCCATCACCATGATCTTGCGTGTACGTAGGAATTTTTTTGAAATTACTACGTTCCCCAACAGCACCTATGATGGAGTGAGGGATTATGGTACTTAGGGGGGTGCGTGTCACACAGAGAGAACAAGGGCGGAGAGTGTTTGATGGGTCTATATGTATAGAGCGAGCGAGACATGTGTATGTGTGAACCAGGGAGATATAAGGTCAGTTTGGTTTGCGTCCTGAGCATCTTTTGCCTGGCATGGGGTTGTGCCTGGATTTCATGCACGCTTGTTTGGTTGCTACCCTGTGAAAAAGAAAGCCAGCCTGGCCTGGATTCCCTTGCAATTAATTAGCCTGGCTAGATTCCAGACACTTCAAGTAGCCTGGCCCAGGCGACCGATTTTGAATGCCTGGCCATGCCTGGCCATGCGGCCACGAGGCTAACAGCAACCTGGATGGATATTTGCATTAAATAATTGTTGCATGGACTGATTGATGAGACGTTGATGCTTTGCCTGGCCCAGGCATGAACCAAACGCTTCAGCACCACACAAGCCTGGATAGGTAGAAATATTTTACATCTCACGTCCACACCAGGCAGTACTGGCCATCAAGGCATGAGGGTCAGGTCATGAACCAAACTGACCAATAAAGTTTGAGAGAGATTGAGGAGCCCCAATAAGGCTGAGTGGTGTGTCAGATAGCTGAGAGGGGGAAAGAGATATTCCATCCACTCGATAATGCAGTGCATGGAAATTTTTTAGAAGTCAAACTTTGGAAACTTTGATGAGGTTTACGCAAATGTTATTTATATCTACAATACCAAAGATAGATCAGATAAAACTACATCTCATGGTGAATCTAATGGTATATGTTTGCCGTTCTAGATGTAATTGTTTTTCTCCACGTACATGGTCAAACTTTGTGATGTTTGACTTTTCAATAAATCTATATGCTATGGACCGAGGAGAGTGCCTAAGTCGAGACAGATCAAGTGCGTGTGCAGGAGAATGAGTAAGTGTGCAAAAAGAGTATGTGCATGAAAGAGAAAGTGACAACAAACGATAAATTAGAGAGAGTGTGGTTTTTTGTTTCTTATGCGAACATATCACGCATGTGTCAGGACCGGTTTTTCGGGATATTAATTTCCAGAAAATGGCCCTTGTGCTCACTAGCCCCAGGATTACTGTTAGCTGATGAGGCACCAACTTCATACAGAAATTCCAAGCAAAATACAAAATATGTAGTGCAAGACCATTCTGGCCTATGAATACAACAAGTGGTTTCTAGTGGTTGATGGCGGAAGCAGTTTGTGGATCATCAGTGTCTATGGGACTCCATTTCCCAACAGGAACAGCTGACCAGGTTAACTCCTATCTTCGCGACGTTGCTATCACCGTTGCTTAGTTTTCGGGGCTGTCATCGCAACGCACATCTCCATGCAAGAAATCTGGCCAAGACAATAGCCAGGGACAAGCCAGTGAGTACTTTCAATGTAATCGCAAACATTATGAACACGGGTATAATATAACAAACGATAAGCATGCTCTGAATTATCCTATGATCATAATGTCAGTCATAAAATAAAATCCATGATGCATGCAAGCAGGTTATTTACATGCAACATGAATATGCAATAATGGAGTAGAAATAACATGCACCGATCAGGTGTCTAAAGTGACGCCTCGAAAGGATCATGATATGAAGCATGCCTCAGTCGGGTGTCTAAGCGACACCACATAAAGGGCTTATAAGGTAAATAAACGACAAGCATGCCACAGTCGGGTGTCTGTGCAACACCATATAAAGGGCTTATAAAGTAAATAACAAGCATGCCACAGTCGGGCGTCTGAGCGATACCACATAAAGGGCTTATAAAGTAAATAACAAGCATGCCACGATCAAGGCGTCGGCGACACCACATAAAGGGCTTATAAAGTAAATAACAAGCATGCCACAGTCGGGTGTCTGAGCGACACCACATAAAGGGCTTGTAAGAAAATAATCACAGTGAATATCCAGGAGGTAGAACTTTCCCAGGGATACTCAATAAATCCAATAATATAAACTGTTAGTCCATAACAATAATAATCACAATCATCATAAGTCACAGGTCATTATCCATGTTCTGGTTTAGTAGTTACTCCTCCGAAGACCGACACTAAGACCGACACTTGACCCGGCCCAGACTTTAGTCCTTAAACATGTACACGGCTATTCGAATAGATATTATCTCTGCAGAGGGTGTACTCTTTACCCATGAGCAACGGATTCCTTTACTCCATCAGGACTAATTCCGTCTACGGTCTTTTAATTGATAACACACCTGACTTACACACACCAGCTTAACTAACCCGTGTCTGGAATCACCCACGACACCTGTCAAGTAAAACTTTAAGTGGGTAGGCAACAACGTCATGTAGCATGGGATCCAATTTATGATGCACGCTCTAAGGGGTGCCCCCTCTCGGTCCCAACCGGAAACACCCATGCCCCCGGACCAGGTGGCTTGCCTACCGGATGCAGCCGGTATCTTCCACCATGGCCTCTCTGTACGGTGTGTGCCAAGAAAGGGGTTGACAACTTACTGAACCATACCCTACCTGCAGCAGGGACAAGTGGTAGTACGAAAGCAAGTATGGGGGTTACTCGAACAAGACTCGATCTACGGTCGACTCAGGAGATTTATAAATTCCCTGCATGATATGTGTAACAAAAATATTTCAACCAACAGAATCACCACTCATTATATCTTACTATGCCATACCGGACATAACCGTCCCGACGGAGACCGGCGACAAGCTCACGCCTACCCAAGGCAGAGGCTTTCCCGGATTCTTTTCCGGCATGCATGCAAGGCACATGAGGATGATTACCATCACAAGTATATTCATTTCCAACAGCAAGGAAATCACTAATATGGAATTCAAACCAATGATTGCGTCACCACATAAAATAACGAGATCTCCGTATTAGGGCGGTGTTATAATCATGTCAACCAACACACAGAAATATTATGCCAGGGTTCAGAATGCTTGCCTTCAAGTTGTGTAGAGGCAGGGTGCATCCTAAAACTTTTGAAATAAACTAGACTAAATTTGAGAGAGGTAGGAAAAGGAATCATCTCATTTGGAGTTTCATTTAAAAAGATATAGCCAGTCAAAGTTTAGTCAAATCTCTGGTTTTAAAATAAAATAGAAAAAATAAAAGAAACGATACACGTCGAAGACGTACTCTGGAAATACGCTTCCACTTACGCCTGCGTGGACCGACGCTGGGTCACTGACAGTGGGCCCGCTGCCCAGGTCGGTCGTTTGACCAGATCCACGCGTCGCCTCCTCCGATCGAGCAGGCGGAGCTCCGGCGAGGCTCGCCGGCGAACGGAGGCATCCCTCGGTGATCTGAGCACATGGGTGTGCTCCGGTGGTTGAGACGAACCCGTGGGTACCCGCCATGGTCGCCAACGTGGACGGAGTCGCCGGCGATGAGCTTCGCGGCGGAGATGGCTTCGGGCATGATTGGGGATCCGTGCTACGGTGGCTCTCTGTTGAGGCTGATGGTCTGGGCGGCTCCGCAAGATCATGTGGAGTCTGGTGGTGGCGTTGGACGGACGGGAGGGGCTCTGGTTGCGGTGAACGGAGCTGGAACATGGTGGCGGCCGAACCGGCCGGAGTCGGGGAAGACGGCTTCCCCCCGACGATTGCTGACTGTGGGGGTGCCATGGGGGTGGCCTGAGGTCGCCTGAGTGCTCCGATGAGCTCGGGGGCCTCCTTTTATAGTGCGACGTGGTCGGTTCTGCAGCGGTGGATAAGGATGCCGGAGACCGCCTTTTTGTAGCTTGCAGGGCACCGTGTCGGGGCTCGGGATGGCGGAAGGAGCTAGCGGACAAGCGGGCACTGCTCCAGGGGCGAGCTGGCGAGTGGGTGTGTTTCGGCGGCGCCGACGGTCTGAGGCTGTCGGCGGCGATGGCGGCTAACCAGCTTGGGAGATGTGGCGAGGATGTGGTGCTCATGAAGTGCAGGTCGAGGCTTGGCCCTATGCTGCGAGCGGCAGAGGGTTTGGATAAGCTCGGGGAATAGGCCAGGGGCGCAGCGGCTCGGGCGCGGCACGTGCAAAACGCGCGCTCTGGGCGCACCCAGAGCACGCTCACCAGGTGCTCGGCGAAATGCCAGTGAATGCCATAGAGCTTGGGTGAGGCTGGCAATTAGCAGACCTAGGTTAGGAGTAGCTAGGAGCTTAGTGGACAAGGTTGCTGGGTCCGTGGATCAAGTTCATATTGCAAACTAAACTTCATGTCAAAACTGATCATGCCCATAAGGTGTTTGACAAAATGCCAAGGGCACTGAGGCATTTCTTGGGGTGGCCAGAATCTCCAGGTTGGCGTATCTTTAGATGCAAGAGAGAGTGGTAAGGTCATTTGGGCAAAAGAAGAAACTTGCTAGTGCAAGTTTTGCAAATCTTCAGTTTTGGACAGAAAGAAAAGGGCATGATTGCAAGCACTAAAATTGCTCCAATGAGTCCAACCTCCTGGACTTCAGGGTTTTGTAGGATGGGTTATAAGTAGAAAAAGGGATCACAACAAAAAGGGCAAGTTAAAATATGGTTGCTGTACAAATCACCATGCTGGACCAGAATGAAAAAGAGGTTGATTCACTCAAATTTTTCAAAGAGCATCAAGGGGTTTTTGCATAAAGGTGAATAATATACCCCTACTGACATCCCCTAATTTTGGTAGAAGTTTTAAAGATATATTTAAATAGGTTGCAGTGCAAAAGTGAATTTTGACCAGATTTAAAAACTAGGGGATAAAGCTGAAAATCTCCCAGTGACCAAAGGTTATTTTTGCATAAAAGTGATTTAGGGACATCATATGTCATCCCCAAATTTTGGTTGGAATTTTTAAATAAATTTATGAAAGGGTTGTAGTGCAAATGGAACCCTAAAACCTTGAAAACCATTTTTTGAGAAATAAAGCTCAGGAAAAAAATAATTGTATTAATAATCCCACTGATAAAAGAATTGTTTTTCTTAAGAGGGGAAATAAGTCCAATAATGACTGAAAAGTTTTTTACTTGGGGTAAAATCTCCATAATAATAAAGAAAAGAATGGTTCTGAAATCAAAAGGAAATCCAGAAAATAAAAGTTTAAGTTTCCTGGCAAAATTTTAATTAATAAAGCAAGGTTAAAATTCTTGGGGTGTCACAACACTATCCCCCTTAAGAAAAATCTCATCATCGAGATTTGTTAAGGGTTGTTTTGAAAATATTTTTCTTGTTAGCTGAAACCAAAAGGTTTATTCACAGCACAAACTTGCATCGTTGAAGTTGGTCTTTGGCAGCTATGCTCGGGTTAAGAATGCAATCGCACATCAACATACTCATGCATGGCTATTACAAAAATAGGGGTGCACAGGCAAACAATATTTAATTACGGCGATACAGGATCACACAGTTACAAGGCGAGGACATACTTAAGACTCGGTACTGCTCGGGTGACTCAGTCTACCTCGTTAAGATTTAAGCGGGCTTGCCTTGTGGACGTCGAGGTTTCTCCACGGTTTTCACCGTCAGGATTAGCTGGAGGGGGTTGAGGGACTGCAGGGTAGGGGTAGCGATGATGACCATCTCGGGGATTGTTGGCAACAATCCCGCTAGAGTGTGTTCCCAAAAGGTGATGAAGCACTTCTGGGGTCATCAAGGTATTTTGGTCGATGACCAGGGCAGACCTCAAAGACTCGATTGGTTGTCCGAACAGCACAACTGGGGTGTCGGTGTTGGGCTCATCTTCTCCTCTTGCTGGGGCTCGACGGATCAGTTCTCCACGAGCTGCGATCAAATCAAGGGTGATTTGATCGAACAGACCCTCTAGTGCACTTACATAGCGCACTAGATGCAACAGAGCAGGATCCGTCTTGTGATCTCCGTTGGCAACCTGGGGTGGCCTACCATACCCGTCACGGCTGGGGTACTAGTAGAACGAGCGGCAGTTAACTCTGGGCGACAAGTGCCGGAGTTGAACTACAGCCTCTCGGGCACCTAGTTGAATGGCTTGTGGCTCAAAGGAAGTTGTCCTTCCGGTGAACCTATAGGGGCGTTCTGGAGATAGACCCCTACCATAGAAGTGCACGGTGGCCCAGAATTGACGGCTTTCACTGCCCATAGGTCCTTGGTACACCACATACTCTAGAGGTTCCTCTAATGCAAAGGCACGGCGGGTGAGGTTCGCGAGCACGGTCACACAACCTCCAAGGTTGTTGGCTGTGGTCTCATTGTGCACGACGGGGCCAGGCATTATGGCTTGGTTTGGGGAAAGAGTTTGTGCGGTGCTGAGTTGAGGCTAGCGTGCCCTTCTTATAAAAAAGGGGACGGAGTCTTCCTTCGCACGCTTGCGAATGGGACAATTTAGGTGTCGGTCACTGGCACGTGATCGACAGGCTAGGCTGATAGGTTGGGCACCGACTGCCAAAGGTGTTGGGGTCACTGTGTGGCTATCTTACGCGAGAAGCTTGGCCGGGGTTAGGTCATGGTCTGGTAGGTTGGTTAACCTACGTTTATTGACCTGGCTAAGATAGGATTAGCCAATGGTCAGCCTGGCTCTGATACCAAGTTTGTCAGGACCGTTTTTTCGGGATATTAATTTCCAGAAAATGGCCCTTGTGCTCACCAGCCCAGGATTCTTTGTTGGTGATGAGGCACCAACTTGATACAGAAATTCCAAGCAAAATACAAAATATGTAGTACAAGACCATTCTGGCCTATGAATACAACAAGTGGTTTCTAGTGGTTGATGGCGGAAGCGGTTTGTGGATCATCAGTGTCTATGGGACTCCATTTCCCAACAGGAACAGCTGACCAGGTTAACTCCTATCTTCGCGAGGCTGATACCACCGTTGCATAGTTCCCGGGGCTGTCATTGCAACGCTCCTCTCCATGCAGGAAATCTGGCCAAGACAATAGCCAGGGACAAGCCAGTGAGTACTTTGAATGTACTCGCAAACATTATGAACACGGGTATAATATAACAAACGATAATCATGCTCTGAATTATCCTATGATCATAATGTCAGTCATAAAATAAAATCCATGATGCATGCAAGCAGGTTATTTATATGCAACATGAATATGCAATAATGGAGTAGAAATAACATGCACCGATCAGATTATGCAAGTAGCGCCTCGAAAGGATCATGATATGAAGCATGCCTCAGTCGGGCGTCTAAGTGACACCACATAAAGGGCTTATAAGGTAAATAAACGACAAGCATGCCACTGTCGGGCGTCTATGCGACCACATAAAGGGCTTATAAAGTAAATAACAAGCATGCCACAGTCGGGCGTCTGAGCGACACCACATAAAGGGCTTATAAAGTAAATAACAAGCATGCCACAGTCAGGCGTCTGAGCAACACCACATAAAGGGCTTATAAAGTAAATAACAAGCATGCCACAGTCGGGCGTCTGAGAGACACCACATAAAGGGCTTGTAAGAAAAATAATCACAGTGAATATCCAAGAGGTAGAACCTTCCCAGGGATACTCAATAAATCCAATAATATAAAGTGTTAGTCCATAACAATAATAATCACAATCATCATAAGTCACAGGTCATGATCCATGTTCTGGTTTAGTAGTTTCTCCTCCGAAGACCGACACTAAGACCGACACTTGACCCAACCCAGACTGTAGTCCTTAACCATGGACACGACTATTCGAATAGATATTATCTCTGCAGAGGGTGTACTCTTTACCCACGAGCAATGGATTCCTTTAGTCCATCAGGACTAATTCCGTCTACGGCCTTTTAATTGAAAACACACCTGACTTGCACACACCAGCTTAACTTAACGGTGTGTGGAATCACCCACAACACCTGTCAAGTAAAACTCTAAGTGGGGAGGCTACAACCTCGCGTAGCATGGGATCAAATTTATGACGCGCGCTCTAAGGGGTGCCCCCCTCTCGGTCCCAACCGAAAACACCCATGCCCCCGGACCAGGTGGCCTGCCTACCGGATGCAGCCGGTATCTTCCACCATGGCCTCTCTGTACGGTGTGTGCCAAGAAAGGGGTTGACAACTTACTGAACCGTACCCTACCTGCGGCAGGGGCAAGTGGTAGTACAAAAGCAAGTATGGGGGTTACTGGAACAAGACTCGATCTACGGTCGACTCAGGAGATTTATAAATTCCCTGCATGATATGTGTAACAAAAATATTTCAACCAACAGAATCACCACTCATTATATCTTACTATGCCATACCGGACATAACCGTCCCGATGGAGACCGGCGACAAGCTCACGCCTACCCAAGGCAGAGGCTTTCCCGGATTCTTTTCCGGCATGCATGCAAGGCACATGAGGATGATTACCATCACAAGTATATTCATTTCCAACAGCAAGGAAATCACTAATATGCAATTCAAGCCAATAATCGCGTCACCACATAAAATAATGAGATCTCCGTATTAGGGCAGTGTTATAATCGTGTCAACCAACACACAGAAATATTATGCCAGGGTTCAGAATGCTTGCCTTCAAGTTGTGTAGAGGCAGGGTGCATCCTAAAACTTTTGAAAGTTTTCTTCTTCTCCAAAAATCCTATTTTGAAAATATTCAAATAGCACATACTTCAAAAACAGTGCAAAGAAGTTGTCTGAAATTTTTTCAAATAAATCTTAAAATAAACTAGACTAAATTTGAGAGAGGTAGGAAAAAGAATCATCTCATTTTGAGTTTTATTTAAAAAGATATAGCCAGTCAAAGTTTAGTCAAATATCTGGTTTTAAAATAAAACAAAAAAAATAAAAGAAACGATACACGTCAAAGACGTACTCTGGAAATACGCTTCCACTTACTCCTGCGTGGACCGATGCTAGGTCACTGATAGTGGGCCTGCCTGTCCCACTGGTCAGGTTTGACCAGTCCACGCGCGCGTCGCCTGCTCCGACCGAACAGAGGCGGAGCTCCAGCGAGGCTCGCCGGCGAACGGAGGCATCCCTCGGTGATCTGAGCACATGGGTTTGCTCCGGTGGTCGAGACGAACCCGTGGGTACCCGCCATGGTCACCGACGTGGACGGAGTCGCCGGCGACGAGCTTAACGACGGAGATGGCTTCGGGCAAGATTGGGGATCTGCGCTACGGTGGCTCTCCGTTGAGGCTGATGGTCTGGGCGGCTCCGCAAGATCATGTGGAGTCTGGTGGTGGTGTTGGAGAGACGGGAGGGGCTCTGGTTGCGGTGAACAGAGCCGAAACGTGGCGGCGGCCGAACCGGCCGGAGTCGGGGAAGACGGCTTCCCCCCGACGATTATTGACTGTGGGGGTGCCATGGGGGTGGCCTGAGGTCGCCTGAGTGCTCGGATGAGCTCGGGGGCCTCCTTTTATAATGCGACGAGGTCGGTTCCGCGACGGTGGATAAGGATGCCGGTGACGGCCATTCTGTAGCTTGCAGGGCACCGTGTCCGGGCTGGGGATGGCGGCAGGAGCTAGCGGACAGACGGCGAGCCTTTGCTCGAAGCGGTGGCGGCGGGAGGGGCTCGGCGGCGCCGACAGTCTTGAGGCTGTCGGGTGGCGATGGCGGCTAGCTTCTAGCTTGCGGAGGCGTGGCAAGGGTTGTGGTGCTCGTGAGAGTGCAGGTCAAGGCTTGTCCCTCACGCCGGCGGCGGAGAGGTTTGGATAAGCTCGGGGAATAGTCCAGGGGCGCGGTGGCTCGGGCGCGTCACGTGCAAAACGCGCGCTCTGGGCGCGCCCAGAGCATGCTCACCAGGTGCTCGGCGAAATGCCAGTGCATGCCACAGAGCTTGGGTGAGGCTGGCAATTAGCAGACCTAGGTTAGGAGTAGCTAGGAGCTTAGTGGACAAGGTTGCTAGGTTAGTGGATCAAGTTCATATTGCAAACTAAACTTCATGTCAAAACTGATCATGCCCATAAGGTGTTTGACAAAATGCCAAGGGCACTAAGGCATTTCTTGGGGTGGCCAGAATCTCCAGGTTGGGGTCTCTTTAGATGCAAAAGAGAGTGGTAAGGTCATTTGGGCAAAAGAAGAAACTTGCTAGTGCAAGTTTTGCAAATCTTCAGTTTTGGACAGAAAGAAAAGGGCATGATTGCAAGCACTAAAATTGCTCCAATGAGTCCAACCTCCTGGACTTATGGGTTTTGTAGGATTGGTTATAAGTAGAAAAAGGGAACACAGCAAAAAGGGCAAGTTAAAGTATGGTTGCTGTACAAATCACCATGCTGGACCAGAATGAAAAAGAGGTTGATTCACTCAAATTTTTCAAAGAGCATCAAGGGGTTTTTGCATAAAGGTGAATAATATACCCCTACTGACATCCCCTAATTTTGGTAGAAGTTTTAGAGAAATATTTAAATAGGTTGCAGTGCAAAAGTGAATTTTGACCAGATTTAAAAACGAGGGGATAAAGCTGAAAATCTCCCAATGACCAAAGGTTATTTTTGCATAAAAGTGATTTAGGGACATCATATGTCATTCCCAAATTTTGGTTGGAATTTTTAAATAAATTTATCAAAGGGTTGCAGTGCAAATGGAACCCTAAAACCTTGAAAACCATTTTTTGAGAAATAAAGCTCAAGAAAAAAATAATTGTATAAATAATCCCATTGATAAAAGAATTGTTTTTCTTAAGAGGGGAAATAAGTCCAATAATGACTGAAAAGTTTTTTACTTGGGGTAAAAACTCCATAATAATAAAGAAAAGAATGGTTCTGAAATCAAAAGGAAATCCAGAAAATAAAAGTTTAAGTTTCCTCGCAAAATTTTAATTAATAAAGCAAGGTTAAAATTTTTGGGGTGTCACAGCATGCATCTCTGAGATAGAAAAGCGGCGAGGATACGAAGATAGCTAGTGTGTGATTGTTTGCAATGGAGAGACACCCTCAGTAGCACATGTCCAATAGAGTCCGCCGACAAGGAACAAAGGTCGAGAGGGACACATGGAGAACATGGACGCATGGGGAGGAAGAGAGGGTGTGTTTGTGATAGAGAGATCCCCTTGAGATCGTGAGGGGACTATATGGGTGGGAGATTGAGGGAGGTGCGTGCGTGATAGAAAGATGCCCCGAGATATATCGAGATAGACCATGCACATGTTTGTGATGGAGCCTAAGATTAGCTAGTCATATACATATAGGGGGACTGCGTGTGCCTACAATTAAGTGAGAGACCATCATACTTGGCTTGCTAGGCATGAGATTGTGTGTGTGTGTGCGTGTGAGATGGAGAGAGAACGAGGGAGAGAGATAGAGTTTTAGATGGGCCTATCGAGTGCGAGTGAGATATGCATGTGTATGTGTGACCCAGGTAGATAGAGAGTTTGAGAGGAAGGGGGAAGAGCTCCGAGACGATAGAGTGGTGCGTGAGAGAGTTACGGGAAACGAGCCAAGGAATTTGTGTACGTACGATGAGTGCACCCAAGATACCTAGCTTGGACTAGAGTATCATACATAGTGTGCGAGAGCGACCTATAGATGGAGTATATACGCATGTGAACTAGAAAGACCCCCACACACACAGAAGAGAGATGGAGAGAAAGGAGAGGGACCAACAAGGTTTGTGTGTCGGATGCATGTGTGAAATTGAAGATTGTCGGAGAGAGAGAGAGAGAGAGAGAGAGAGAGAGAGAGAGAGAGAGAGCAGGAGTTCGGGAGAGGGGGGGGGTCGCGTTTTATGCATCAAATACTGATATAAACCATGTTTTGATATAAACTTGCATTCAAATACTTAAATTGGAGAACATGTTGTCTGCAATCCACACCTGAACGGATATATGTGTATATCAAACAAGTTCATTAATTTGACTTTCAACATGTTCATGGAGTACTATAATACTGTACAACATGCTACTCGATTGAGGTGTTGAATTTTGGATTTAGTTCACTATTTTGACCTAGTGAACGAACTATTTCATTGAATCGAGATATTTCATTTTGGGTTTGATTCGCGTTTTAGAGTGGGTCAACTATTTATCATATAGTAAATCGCTAGCAACGATCATGTAAAAACACATTACTCCCGAGCATCATCTCTCCATCTAAAAAAGAAGTGGCAAGCTAATATTTCCAAATTTGATTCGGATCGACTTGGTAAGGTAGACGTGGATGCTCGTTCTCCCAAAATTTGAATGAACCATTAAACATCCTCTACTCGGTGGAATTCGCCCAAGCAAATAAATGGGAGACGCGAAATTACCGCCCTATGCGGGACACACACATCAATTGGCCCGTTGTACATCGAGGGTAGGTTCGTAACTTCATCCAAGCGCGCCTTCTCCTCAGCCGAAATGAAATGTGTCGAATAATTCATAAACCATGGTCGGCAAAACACGCTCTCGTCGCCCGAAATAGCTCGCGCCCACTATTTCAAAATACGCTCTCCTCACCCGAAATCGCTCGCGCCCACTATATTTCAAAACACGCCCTCCTCGCCCAAAATCGCTCCCGTCCACTATTTGGGGAGAAGCAAAGTTACTCTACTATCCCCGACCCTCAGTACACAGACCCAAGCTGAGAAGCCTAAAGGCAAGGGTAGAACTGTAACTCCCCCTCACATTTCAGACAAATGCGTCCGTAAGATATGGCTCCACTCCCCTCCCATTCCTTGCCCCATTCATACCTCGTGGGCGCCAAATCACCTTCTCCCCGAAAGCTCCCTTCTCACGAGCCGCGAAACCTCAGCCCCTCCTGCATGGCGCCCCCACCGCACCAATTTCACAGCCTCCCTCCTCCCTAATGCCGGAGACGCTGTCCATTTGTCGTCGTGCACTGGGTCGTGTGCCTCTTACTCCGTGCTGCTGGAGCTGCCTCGACGATGGCCGCATGAACCGTACCGGAGCCGATTCACCCCTGCTGTTGTTCAAGGCACCGGAGCGGCTCCAACTTCGGATCCGTCCAGAGTCCCAGCACTGCTTCCCCATAGCCGTCGACCGTCACGACATCGTTGTTTCCCTGCCGCCGGTCGCCAGTGCAACCGCGCTGGCCTCACTGACTCAGTAGCTGGACCTGCCTACTTCACCATGCCGCCAGATAGGTCGCACCCTCATCTCAAATCACTTTATTTAGGCGTCAGTTGTCTGAATTTTTATTGTGGGCCAATCGATTCCCAATGAGAAGCAGCACCCCTCTAGGCGGCGGAGCTCCTAGGCTTCCGGTTGGCTGGTGTCTAACGTAAGGGTGTGGGGCCGCAAGTTTGCCGCGGAAGCAGCGCTTAGATGGCTATCTTTGAGTTGCGTGGGTTGAAGGTACTGCCGCCGCCGGATCTGGATAACGGGGAGTGTTTGTGGATTGGCTCAGGGGCGGCGCAACCATGGCAGTGTGGTGGGGCGGGGAGCGGGGTTTTGGCCGGGGCCACAAACGGCAGAGGCAGGCTGCTCTGCCGTTGGTCACTGGCTCGTTGGGGAAGATTCCGAACAGTGTCAGCCAGGAGGCATAAGACGACCATCAAGCCATCCGGCGTAGATCGGACAGTACCAAAATAAAATAAAATCGTGTGACCCCAATTTAGTCTTCAGTCAACAGACGTGTGACCACTCTCGTACCTTGATGTTGATCTCTTAGTGTATTTCTTCAGATCAAAGAGATATGTCGTCCTTAACATTATGCGTTATCTGCATCTTCAGCCACACCGTCTTCCGACTCACCGCAGCTGCTCCAACAAGGTAAGCATACACCAGAAGGGAGCTATAGTCCCCAATCAATAGTTCCCTGCATCGAATGCGCGTGCCCGACATGGACAGCCACAACAACTGCAGGGCCATCGACAAGTCAGCACATGATGCTCACTCCTATGGATGGCGGCCAGATAGGTTGTACCCTCATCTTACTTGTGTGCAACATTTTTGGCTTTGTTATTCATCTAAGCATGAAAAATAGATTATCACATTTCACTGTATATTCATGCTGATCTCTTACGGGTCTTGTTCAGGAGTTAACGTTGTTCCATAGTTTAGCTAAGATACTTGTTCTTTAGGTAACATTGTTCCATAGTTATCATCCATCAGCCAATGCTATCCCACAAGCTGGTGATTATAGTATTATACCACTCCTATGTTGTTCTTTAATACTTTTGTGTGCCATCTAGTTAATGTCGAGTACAAACGATACATATTCTGTAGCTTTCATCTGTGTTCTCCCGTTAGTTTTTGAGACCTGTTGCTGCTAGTTAACCCCAGTCCTACTATTTATGTTGTCTCCTATAGGCTCTTATTACATAAATCTAACTACTAGTTGTCTTCCATGCATGTCAGCTATAATTGCACACACTGGTATATCCACAAGAACCTCACGGAGCAATGTAAAGGCCAATAAACTTGATGTCAATGATACCCAATATGATGGAACATGTAAAGGCATTTCTTCAGAAGACTTGCAGAAAGATGATGAATCCTCTTCACCCCATAAGGTCCTTGCTCTAACTTGGCCTGTGATATGGGTACAACATGCATATAATGTCCTGGAGTGTATCTACTCTGTTGCAATGCCGTGTGCTTAGCATGCTGATCATGCATGTAAATATGTCATGCCTTCCTATTTTCCAGTACCTATTCCATTCATGATAACATGTTTTCAAATTCATGTACTGTCATTCTACTCTATCGCAATGCCATCTACTTAATTTGGACATCATGCTTCTGAATATCTTATGCATTGTTATTCATTAGTATGTACTTCATCTGTCTACCAGACCATGTTTTTTTACATTGAAGTGATGTTCTAGTGCTCTGTTGCAATGCAATCTTAGTTTCCCAATCATACACGTGTATGTTGCCTTAGTTTTTTATGTACGTATTCTGCTAGCATATAGTGTTACATTCAACTAGTGTTGTTTTTACTGTGTTGTCCTGTCGTATCCCTAGCACTTACACCAAACTCCCTCCGTCCGGATTACATGTTGCCGAAATGGATAAAAAAGGATGTATCTAGAACTGAAATATGCCTAGACCCATCCATTTTTTCCGTATGGAGGGAATACATGTCAATATGTCATGCCTTTCTATTCTTCAGTACCTATTCCATCTCTCTACTATAGCATGTTTTATAATTAAAGCACCATTTTTCTATACAAGGCATGCAAGGGGAAGACGACTATATTAGAATCTGTAGGGTTACAAACAAGGCCTTTGCAAAAGATCCAAACGCCAGGAGATAATAAACCAACTCCAGTTTTTATAGATACTGCTCCAGCACAGAGAAACCCAACTCCTATTGATAACAAGTAGATTCCAGTGGCCAAAGAACTAGTCCGCTCCAGTCCAGCAAAAACATGTCTACTCCATTCTAAGAAGCGTGTGCGTATCCTTGCATCATGAAATTTTGTAGCATGCTGATCATATTTTCTACATGTTTCTTACCCATCTCTATTTTAGAAAATAAGCTTAATAGATAGAAGAATTTCTGCACTGGTATCGTTTGTGAGGAAAGATTCTTGCAGGAATTCTCTGTGCTCCAATGCAGATGTAAGTACCTATTGTATATCACTATATTTTTACATCACCATGTATTTTGTTAATCAGCGTGAATCCAACCTTTATCTGATTTAAATTTAGTTGTAGCAAAATATATGATTAAAGGCCACAATGTTGATTTTTGTAAGGAAATCTGCCTGGTAGTTTTGCATCCTGAGCTGCATGAGTGTACTATCTCATATCAGTGGGTTTGAATACTTTGGTTCTGTAGTGGGTTTTCAGTGTTTTTTTTACTGTGTTGTCCTGTCGTATCCCTAGCTCTTACATCATACTACCTCCGTCCGGATTACATGTCGCGGAAATGGATAAAACTATATGTATCTAGAACTAAAATACGCCTAGACCCATCCATTTATTTCCGGATGGAGGGAATACATGTCAATATGTCATGCCTTTCTATTCTTCAGTACCTATTCCATCTCTCTTGTAACCTGTTTTATAATTGAAGCAGCATTCTTCTATATAAGGAATGAGAGGGGAAGACGGCTATGTTAGAATCTGAAGGGTTACAAACCAGGTCTTTGCAAAAGATCCAAACACCAGGAGATAATAAACCAACTCCATTTTTCATAGATACTGCTCCAGCAAAGAGAAACCCAACTCCCACTAATAATAAGCAGATTCTAGTGGCCAAAGAACTAGTCCGCTCCAGTCCAGCAAAAGAATGTCAACTCCATTCTAAGAAGCGTGTGCGTATCCTTGCATCATGAAATTTTATAGCATTCTGATCATATTTTCTACATGTTTCTTACCCATCTCTCTTTTAGAAAATAAGGTTAAACGATAGAAGACTTCCTCCATTGGGATCGTATTCGAGGAAAATATCTTGCGGGAATTCTCTATGCTCCAATGCTGATGTAAGTACCTGTTGTATATCACTGTATTTTTACATCAGCATGTATTTTGTTAATCGGCGTGAATCTAACCTTTATCTGATCTAAAATTAGTTGTAGCAAAATATTAAAGGCGCCAATGTTGATTTTTGTAAGGAAAATTGCCTGGTAGTTTTGCATACTGAGCTGCATGAGTGTACTATCTCATATCATGCACATTACTGAATTGTAGTGCTGCTCTGGTTGCCCATTCATTCATTATGTCAATGTTGCTTTCGTATTACCTTACCTGGCTGATGATAGATGTGCCATATTGTGTTAATTTGGTGTAGGCTAGTTGCCCAAACGTTTGTTGTGTCAATGGTGCTTTCCTATTATCTAACTTGGCCAATGATAGCAATGCTAGTGTGTTAATTTGGTGCAGGCTGCTGAAGATAAGAAGACAAACTTTGAAAACAGCAAGGCAACCCCATTGTTTCTTTCCAATAAATCTAGGCCAAGTAATATGGCAATAACTCATGATTAATCTGTTTGGTTCCCCTCCTAATTGATGTTATGATGTTGTGGTCGAGACACTCTCCACTATCAATAATACAAGCCTGCCAAAATCGCCATCTGAATCTGTTCAGTATCCTCTATCTTGAATGCAACATAAAAATGTATGTTTTTGAACCAATTAATGGCTGAAGCAATGATGGAAATGGTGAAGGAATCAGAGGTCCAGAGTCGTGCGACACAACAACTGATCAATGTTTTCAGAGACAGTGTAGCAAAGCAGCAAGAACTTTCCCACATGCTTATGAGCGTCATTCGTGCTGATGTTGCAGATTGTGACATTGTAGATCGTTAGGTTCTGTTCATTTATTTGCACTGGCATCAATCTTTGATTGCCCAGTGGATGTAATTTCCTGTAATATATGCTGGATGTGCAACATTTTTCCCTGTATGCCGTACCTTTGCTTGATCGGTTTTGGTTCTGTGCATAATTGCTCGTCATAATGGGCTCAAATTATCTAATTTGGCCTAAAGACATGTACGAACTTTAGTGGGACCATTAAGTTCATGGGCCGTTACTATGCCGAAAGTTAATGGGTGGCCCTCTTACCTCCCGGGTCGTTAACAGGCCGACATCGAAGCGGGCAACAGGTGGGCCCAATTGATTTCATGGGCCGTTAACAGGCCGTTACTAAGTTCGGGCTACATATCGCCCAACTATACTGTAGGCCTTTAGCAGGTCAAAAGAGACAGCGGGCTTGTACTGGACCATGAAGAGCATGGGCCGCTAAGAGGCCGAAAGTCAGGTTATATTGTAAATGGCCCAACTATGTTGTGGGCCTTTAGCAGGCCGAAAGAGAAACCGGGCTGGTATTGGACCATGAAGGGCATGGGCCATTAAAAGGCCAAAACTAAGGTCCGACTACAAATGGCCCAACTCATTTATGGTCCGTTAACAGGCCGAAAGGCACACAGGGCCGGGAATTCGCCCGACACTTAAATGGGTCGCTAAAAGGCCAAAACTCAGGTCTGACTACAAATGGCCCAACTGATTTTCGGGCCGTCAATAGGCTGAAAGAGACACCAGGCCGGAAATTGGCCCAACACTTAAATGGGTCGCTAAAAGGCCGAAACTCAGGTCCGACTACAAATGGCCCATCTGATTTATGGGCCGTCAATAGGCAAAAAACACACCTGGCCGGAAATTGACCCAACATTTAAATGGGTCGCTAAAAGGCCGAAAGATGTACATCTTGAAAATTGGCCCATCCATTGAATGGGCCGTCAACAGGCCAAAATCTCATCGGGCCGATATTGAGCCCAAATATATAGCGGGCTATTAACGGGCTCGAACTGATGATGGGCTACAATGGTGTGAAATCTTTAATGGGCCATTGACGGGCCGAATTGGCACATCTCGTATGGGTCGTGGGCTTAAATGGACCTAACACAAGTAGGCCTTATATGGGCCGGCCTGCTAATTTTTACTAGGCCGACCTCTTTCACCGGAATGGGCCACTGTTGGGCCGTGCCACGTGTCGACCTATCATAGGCGCCTCCTGTCCAATGAGTGGATGACATCTGTCCCAACGGTGAGGCAACATGTGTTTCCTCCGGCCAATGATGATTTTACACGTCGAAAATCCCCATTGGTCCGGGCTGTTAACGGGTTATCGGATCCAAAACCGGACCCGATAGCTTAACGGCGTTCCGTTACGGTGGATGCCACGTGTCGGTCATCCTTGACGAAAGCACTTCTGTGACGCGCGATTTATCGTCATGGAAGTGGACACTTCCGTGATGATAATTTTGGTAAATGTCACGAAACACTTCTACGACAGCACAGGTATGACTATCTTGATTCTGTCATAAAATCATCATGGATGTACATGCATGACAAAAAATGCGACCTACTATGACAAACACGTATTATCATGGAAGTGTATTTTTTTGTAGTGCAATCTCATTACCGGCAAGTCTCTTTACTCGTTCTGTAATGCGACATCCTGCAACTAACTCATTAGTCACATTGCTTGCGAGGCTTATCATGATGTGCATTACCGAGAGGGCCCAGAGATACCTCTCCGATACTCAGAGTGACAAATCCTAATCTCAACCTATGCCAACCCAACAAACACCTTTGGAGACACCTATAGAGCATCTTAATAATCACCCAGTTACATTGTGGCGTTTGATAGCACACAAGGTGTTCCTCCGGTATTCGGGAGTTGCATAATCTCATAGTCAAAGGAATATGTATAAGTCATGAAGAAAGCAATAGCAATAAAACTTAACGATCATTATGCTATGCTAACGGATGGGTCTTGTCCATAACATCATTCTGCTAATGATGTGATCCCGTTCATCAAATGAAAACACATGTCTATGGTTAGGAAAGTTAACCATCTTTGATTAACGAGTTAGTCTAGTAGAGGCTTACTAGGGACACGGTGTTTTGTCAATGTATCCACACATGTATCAAGTTTCCGGTTAATACAATTCTAGCATGAATAGTAAACATTTATCGTGATATAAGGAAATATAAAATAACAACTTTATTATTGCCTCTAGGGCACATTTCCTTCAGTCTCCCACTTGCACTAGAGTCAGTAATCTAGTTCACATCGCCATGTGATTTAACACCAATAGTTCACATCTTTATGTGATTAACACCCGTAGTTCACATCACCGTGTGACCAACACCCAAAGGGTTTACTAGAGTCAATAATCTAGTCCATCACTACGTGATTAACACCCAAAGAGTACTAAGGTGTGATCATGTTTTTCTTGTGAGAGAAGTTTAGTCAACGGGTCTACCATATTCAGATCCGTATGTATTTTGCAAATTTCTATGTCTACAATGCTCTGCACGGAGCTACTCTAGCTAATTTCTCCCACTTTCAATATGTATCCAGATTGAGACTCAGAGTCATCCGGATCAGTGTCAAATCTTGCATCAACGTAACTCTTTACGATGAACTCTTTATCACCTCCATAACCGCGAAATATTTCATTAGTCTTAAGGATAATTTTGACCGCTGTCTAGTGATCTAGTCCTAGATTACTATTGTACTCCCTTGCCAAACTCATGGCAAGGTACACAATAGGTCTGGTACACAACATGGCATACTTTATAGAACCTATGGCCGAGGCATAGGGAATGACTTTCATTCTCTTTCTATTTTCTGTTGTGGTTGGGTTTTGAGTCTTACTCAACTTTACACCTTGCATTACAGGCAAGAACTCCTTCTTTGACTGCTCCATTTTTTAACTACTTTAAAATCTTGTCAAGGTATGTACTCATTGAAAAATCTTATCAAGCGTCTTGATGTATCTCTATAGATCTTGATGCCCAATATGTAAGTAACTTCACCGAGGTCTTTCTTTGGAAAACTCCTTTCAAACACTTCTTTATGCTTTCCAGAAAATTCTACATCATTTTTGATCAACAATATGTCATTCACATATACTTATCAAAAAGTTTGTAGTGCTCCCACTCACTTTCTTGTAAATATAGGCTTCACCGCAAGTATGTATAAAACTATATGCTTTGATCAACTCATCAAAGCATATATTCCAACTCCGAGATGCTTGCACCAGTCCATAGATGGATCATTGGAGTTTGCACACTTTGTTAGCACCTTTAGGATGGACAAAACCTTCTGGTTGCATCATATACAACTATTCTTTAATAAATTCATTAAGGAATGCAATTTTGACATCCATTTGCTAGATTTCATAAAATGCCACAATTGCTAACATGATTCGGACAAACTTTAAGCATCGATACGAGTGAGAAAATCTCATCGTAGTCAACACCGTGAACTTGTCAAAAACCTTTTGCGACAATTCGAGCTTCGTAGATAGTAATAGTACTATCAGCATCCGTCTTCCTCTTGAATATCCATTTATACTCAATGGCTCGCCGATCATCGGGCAAGTCAATCAAAGTCCATACTTTGTTCTCATACATGGATCATATCTCAGAATTCATGGCCTCAAGCCATTTATTGGAATCTGGGCTCATCATCACTTCCTCGTAGTTTGTAGGTCCGTTATGGTCTAGTAACATGACTTCCAGAACAGGATTACCGTACCACTCTGGTGTGGAACGTGCACTGGCTGACCTACGAGGTTCGATAGTAACTTGATCCGAAGTTTCATGATCATTACCATTAGCTTCCTCACTAGTTGGTGCAGGCATTACGGGAATGGTTTTCTATGATGAGCTACTTTCCAATTCGAGAGAAGGTACAATTACCTCATCAAGTTCTACTTTCCTCCTACTCACTTCTTTCGAGAGAAACTCCTTCTCTAGAAAGGATCCATTCTTAGCAACAACGATCTTGCCTTCGGATCTATGATAGAAGGTGTACCCAACAATTTCTTTTGGGTATCCTATGAAGATGCACTTCTCTGATTTGGGTTCGAGCTTATCAGGATGAAGCTTTTTCACAATTAAATAAAAAGCATCGCAACCACAAACTTTAAGAAACGACAACTTAGGTTTCTTGCTAAACCACAATTCATACGATGTCGTCTCAACGGATTTAGACGGTGCCCTATTTAATGTGAGTGCAGTTGTCTCTAATGCATTACCCCAAAACGATTGTGGTAAATCGGTAAGAGACATCATATATCGCACCATATCTAATAAAGTACGGTTATGACGTTCGGACACACCATTATGCCGTGGTGTTCCAGGTGGCATGAGTGTGTGAAACTATTCCACATTGTTTTAATTGAAGGCCAAACTCGTAACTCAAATATTCGTCTCCGCGATCAGATTGTAGAAACTTTATTTTCTTGTTATGATGATTCTCCACTTCAGTCTGAAATTCTTCAAACTTTTCAAATGTTTTAGACTTGTGTTTCATTAAGTAGATATACCCATATCTGCTCAAATCATCTGTGGAGGTCAGAACATAATGATACCCGCCGCGAGCCTCAACACTCATCAGACCGAATACATCGATATGTATTATTTCCAGTAAGTCATTAGCTTGCTCCGTTGTTCCGGAGAACAGAGTTTTAGTCATCTTGCCCAAGAGGCATGGTTCGCAAGTATCAAATGATTCATAATCAAGTGATTCCAAAAGTCCATCCGCATGGAGTTTCTTCATGCGCTTTACACCAATATGACCTAAATGGCAGTGCCACAAATATGTTGCATTATCATTATCAATTTTGCATCTTTTGGCATCAATATTATGAATATATGTATCACTACGATCGAGATTCAATAAACCATTTATATTGAGTGTATGACCATAGAAGGTTTTTTTCATGTAAACAGAATAACAATTATATTCAATCATATTCATGCTCAACGTAAACACCAAATAACATTTATTTAGGTCTAACACTAATCCCGAAGGTAGAGAGAGTGTGCGATGGTGATCTTATCAGCTTGGAATCACTTCCTAACACACATCGTCACCTCGCCCTTAACTATTCTCTATTCATTGTGCAACTCCTGTTTTGAGTTACTAATCTTAGCAACTGAACCAGTATCAAAGACCCTAGGGTTACTGTGAACACTAGTAAAGTACACATCAATAACATGTATATCAAATATACCTTTGTTCACTTTGCCATCCTTCTTATTCACCATGTATTTGGGGTAGTTCCGCTTCCAGTGACCATTCCCTTTGCAGTAGAAGCACTCAGTTTCAGGCTTAAGTCTAGCTTTAGGCTTCTTCATGGGAGTGGCAACTTGCTTGCCATTCTTCTTGAAGTTCCCTTTCTTTCCCTTGCTCTTTTTCTTGAAACTAGTGGTCTTGTTAACCATCAACACTTGATGCTATTTCTTGATTTCTACCTTCGCAGATTTCAGCATCGCGAAGAGCTTGAGAATCATTTTCGTCATCCCTTGCATATTATAGTTCATCACGAAGTTCTAGTAACTTGGTGATAGTGACTAGAGAACTCTGTCAATCACTATCTTATCTGGAAGATTAACTCCCACATGATTCAAACGATTGTAGTACCCAGACATCTGAGCACATGCTCACTGCCTGAGCTATTCTCCTCCATCTTATAGCCAAAGTACTTGTTAGAGGTCTCATACCTCTTGACACGGTCATGATTCTGAAATACCAATTTCAGCTCTTGGAACATCTCATATGCTCCATGGCATTCAAAACATTTTTGAAGTCCCGGTTCTAAGCCGTAAAGCATGGTGCACTAAACTATCAAGTAGTCATCATAGCGAGCTTGTCAAATGTTCATAACGTCTGCATCTGCTCCTGCAATAGGTCTGTCATCAAGCGGTGCATCAAGGACATTATTCTTTTGTGCAGTGATAACCCACAAGTATAGGGGATCGCAACAGTTTTCGAGGGTAGAGTATTCAACCCAAATTTATAGATTTGACACAAGGGGAGCCAAAGAATATTTGAAGGTATTAGCAGATGAGTTGTCAATTTATCCACACCTGGAGATTAGTTATCTGCAGCAAAGTGATCAGTAGCACATTAGTTTGGTAGTTTTGATAGTAGTGACAGCAGCAATAGTAAGAGTAACAATGATAGCAGTAATTTTATAGCAAGTGTAACAGTGATGATAACAGTAGTAACTTAGCAGAAACAATATGGAAAAGTTCATAGGCATTGGATCGGTGACTTGTTGGATGATATTCATCATGTGACAGTTATAACCTAGGGCGACTCGGCACTAGCTCCAGTTCATCGATATAATGTAGGCATGTATTCCATAAATAGTCATACGTGCTTTATTAAAAGAACTTGCATGACATCTTTTGTCCTACCCTCCCGTGGCAGTGGGGTCCATATTGGAAACTAAGGGATATTAAGGCCTCCTTTTAATAGAGAACCGGAACAAAGCATTAACACATAGTGAATACATGAACTCCTCAAACTACAGTAATCACCGGAAGAAGTCCCGGTTATTGTCACTCCGGGGTTACCGGATCATAACACGTAGTAGATGACTATAACTTGCAACATCGGATCTAACACATGGATATAATGATGAATTCATAAACGGTTCAGATCTGAGTTCATGGCACCCAGGCCCATAGTGACAAGCATTAAGCATAGCAAATTCATAGCAAAATCAATCTAAGAACATAGTTGATACTAGGGATCAAGCCCTAACACAACTAACTCAATTACATGATGAATCTCATCCGACTCCTCACCGACTAGCGAGCCTACAAAGGAATTACTCACTCCCGGTGGGGAGCATCATGGAATTGGCGATGGAGAAGGGTTGTTGATGACGAAGAACAAACACCCCCCCCTCCGGAGCCCCAAACGGACTCTAGATCTGCCCTCCCGAGGAAGAATAGGGCTTGGTGGCCGCTCCATCTCGTGGATCGCAATAATTCTTTCTCCCTGATTTTTTTCTCCAAAAATAGGAATTTATAGTGTTAGGGTTGAGGTCTTCGGGGCCACCAGGTGGGGACAACCCACCTGAGCATGCCAGGAGAGGGGGGCGCGCCCTGGTGGGTTGTGCCCACCCAGGGGCCTCTCTCCGGTGGATCTTGGCTCCAGAAATTCTCTTTTATTATAAAAAATCCACGCAAAGTTTTGTTCCATTTCGAGAACTTTTATTTCTGCACAAAAAACAACACCATGGTAGTTCTATTGAAAACAGCATCAGTCCGGGGTTAGTTTCATTCAAATCATGCAAATTAGAGTCCAAAACAAGAGGAAAAGCGTGATAAAAAGTAGATACGTTGGAGACGTATCAACTCCCCCAAGCTTAAACCTTTGCTTGTCCTGAAGAAATTCAGTTGATAAACTAAAAGTGAGAAAGAAAAACTTTTACGAACTCTTTTGCTCTTGTTTGCATAAATAAGCTTAAACAACACCCAGGTTTTCAGCCAACATTATAGCTAACCATGTTAACAATAACTCTTAAAGATTATAATGACTCATATCAATGACATAATCAGCTGATAACCCACAAGTATAGGGGATCAATTGTATCCTCTTTAGATAAGTAAGAGTGTCGAACCCAACAAGGAGCTAAAGGTAGAACAAATATTCCCTCAAGTTCTATCGACCACCGATACAACTCTACGCACGCTTAACGTTCACTTTACCTAGAACAAGTATGAAACTAGAAGTACTTTGTAGGTGTTGTTGGATAGGTTTGCAAGATAATAAAGATCATGTAAATAAATAGTAGGGGTTGTTTAGATAAAGAAGCAATAAAGTTAGTTTTAGTAGAGAGCTTTTTGTCACGAGAAAGTTATTTGTCCCTAGGCAATCGATAACTAGACCGGTAATCACAATTGCAATTTTATTTGAGGGAGAGGCATAAGCTAACATACTTTCTCTTCTTGGATCATATGCACTTATGATTGGAACTCTAGCAAGCATCTGCAACTACCAAAGATCATTAAGGTAAAACCCAACCATAGCATTAAAGCATCAAGTCCTATTTATCCCATACGCAACAACCCTCTTACTCGGGTTTATGCTTCTGTCACTCAAGCAACCCACTATAAGCGAATCATGAACGTATTGCAACACCCTACAGCCGGAATCCCTCACGCTTGCGTGACACGGAAAGCACCATAGGACAGAACCAATAATAAAACATGCAACTCAAACCAATCACGATCATCAATTAACCCATAGGACAAATTGGATCTACTCAAACATCATAGGATAGCCATACATCATTGGGAAATAATATATAGCGTTGAGCACCATGTTCAAGTAGATATTACAGCGGGTAAAAGAGGGTTTACACGCTGCATAGAGGGGGGAAGAGTTGGTGATGAGGGAGGTGAAGTTGTTGGTGTAGATTGCGGTGATGATGATGGCCCTGGCGCCGTCCCGGTGCCACCGGAAGTGAGGGGGAGAGAGCCCCCTCCTTCTTCTTCTTCCTTGGCCTTCTCCCTAGGTGGGAGAAGGGTTCTCCCTCTGGTCCTTGCTCTCCATGGCATGGGAGGGGTGAGAGCCCCTCCGATATTGGACCTGTCTCTCTGTCTCTCTCTGTTTCTGCGCTCCTAGATTCTGCCCTTTCACCGTTTTCCGGATATTAGCTTTCTTGCGGCGAAAGGAGGGCAACAACTGCCTTACGGGGTGTCCACGAGGGTCAGGGGCGCGCCCACCCCCCTGGGGTGCGCCCCTGCCTTGTGGGCCCCTCGATCATTGTCTCGCGTTGATTCCACTTCTCAAAATTCAGATATATTCCGAGAAATCTCCGTCCGTTTTTATCCCGTTTGGACTCTGCTTGATATGGATTTTCTGTGAAACAAAAAAATGCAACAAACAGGAACTGGCACTGGGCACTGGATCAATATGTTAGTCCCAAAAATAGTATAAAAAGTTGCCAAAATTATGTAAGATTTGTAGAATATTGGCATGGTATAATCAAAAATTATAGATATGACAGAGACGTATCAGCATCCCCAATCTTAATTCCTGCTCGTCCTCGAGTAAGTAAATGATCAAAAATAATAATTTTTGATGTGGAATGCTACATAGCATAATCTTGATCATGTAATCTAATCATGGCATGAATATTAAGACACGAGTGATTCAAAGCAATAGTCTATCATTTGACATTAAGACAATAATACTTCAAGCATACTAATAAAGCAATCATGTCTTTTCAAAATAACATGGCCAAAGAAATTTATCCCTACAAAATCATATAGTATAATGAAAACCTCGGGCATTTGAGGAAGCCCATCATCGGAATATACAAGCCAAGTTGTATAATGAAAATTCCCACTAGTATATGAAAGTGATAACTCAAGAGACTCTCTATATTAAGAACATGGTGCTACTCTGAAGCACAAGTGTGGTAAAAGGATAGTAACATTGCCCCTTCTCTCTTTTTCTCTCTTTTTTGTTTTTTATTTTTTTTTTCTTTTTTTTTCTTTTTTTGTAGGCTTCTTTGGCTTCTCTCTTCTTTTTTTGGGGGATTTTTTGGCCACTTTTATTTTGATAACCTCACATGGGACAATGTTCTAATAGTGATGATCATCACACTTTTATTTACTTACAACTCAATATTACAACTCGATACTAGAACAAAGATATGACTCTATATGAATGCCTCCGGTGGTGTACTAGGATGTGCAATGATCTAGCATAGCAATGACATCAAAAAAACGGACAAGCCATGAAAACATCATCCTAGCTATCTTACGATCATGCAAAGCAATATGACAATAAATGCTCAAGTCATGTATATGATGATGATGGAAGTTGCATGGCAATATATCTCGGAATGGCTATGGAAATGCCATAATAGGTAGGTATGGTGGCTATTTTGAGGAAGATATAAGGAGGCTTATGTGTGATAGAGCGTATCGTATCACGGGGTTTGGATGCACCGGCGAAGTTTGCACCAACTCTCGAGGTGAGAAAGGGCAATGCACGGTACCGAAGAGACTAGCAATGATGGAAGGGTGAGAGTGTGTATAATCCATGGACTCAACATTAGTCATAAAGAACTCACATACTTATTGCAAAAATCTATTAATCACCGAAACAAAGTACTACGTGCATGCTCCTAGGGGGGTAGATTGGTAGGAAAAGACCATCACTCGTCCCCGACCGCCACTCATAAGGAAGACAATCAATAAATAAATCATGCTCCAACTTTGTTACATAACGGTTCACCATATGTGCATGCTACGGGAATCACAAACTTTAACACAAGTATTTCTACAATTCACAACTACCCACTAGCATGACTCTAATATCACCATCTTTATATCGCAAAACTATTGCAAGGAATCAAACATATCATATTCAGTGATCTACAAGTTTTATGTAGGATTTTATGACAAACCATGTGAATGACCAATTCCTGTCATCTCTCTAAATAGATATAAGTGAAGCAAGAGAGTTTAATTCTTTCTAGAAAATATATGCCCATGCTCTAACAAATATAAGTGAAGCAAAAGAGCATTCTATAAATGGAGGTTTTCTATGTGAAGAGAAACAAGCAATCCAAACTTCAAATGATATAAGTGAAGCACATGAAGCATTCTATAAAGCCATACTCAAAAGATATAAGTGAAGTGCAATGAGAATTCTATAAATCAACCTATCTAATACCATCATGGTGCATCAAATAAAAGTGAAAAGTAAATGCAAAAGACGCTCCAATATTTGCACATATCGCATGAACGAAACGAATCCGAAAACATACCGATATTTGTTGAAGAAAGATGGGATGCCTTCTGGGGCATCCCCAAGCCTAGATGCTTGAGTCTCCTTGAATATTCATTTGGGGTGCCTTGGGAATCTTCAAGATTGAGCTCTTGCCTCTCCTCCTTTTCCTCATATCGAGACCTCCTCGATCTTCGAACATTTCATCCACACAAAACTCAACAGAAAACTCGGTAAGATCCATTAGTATAATAAAGCAAATCACTACTCTAAGTATTGTTCCAAACCAATTCATATTTTGTTTTTGCATTGTAGCTACTGTAATATAACTTTTCCATGGCTTAATCCACTGATAGAAATTGATAGTTTCATCAAAACAAGCAAACTATGCATCAAAAAACAGAATCTGTCTTAAACAGGACAGTCTGTAATAACCTGAACATTCACCATACTTATGGTACTCCAAAAATTCTGCCACAATTAGGAAAAATAAACAATTTGTATAGAAAGACAGTGCAAAAAGTTTCAGAACCGTTTGACGTTCCAGTAAAAAACGTAGAACCGCACACTACAGCCAAAGTTTCTGTCTTGCACCGCACAAACCAACAAGCAATCTAAACATCCTAAAGGCAAACCTTGGCACATTATTTTTATTTTTAAACTTTATAAAAGCACACAACATAAATGAATGACTCCCTAAAACTTTTTGGTTGTCTCCGTGGCAGCGCTTTCTTTAAAGCCATTAAGCTAGGCATATAGTGCTCAAGTAATGAATCCACCCGGATCCCAAGGTATATCAATGCCAATTTTAATTAACAATGATTTGTAATTTAGTAGTGAGCACAAAGTAACATATATCATGCAATAACGAAGTCTAACTCTCTTCCTATGCATTGACATGTCATAAAAGAACAATTCACGCAGACATAGTAAAGGCCAATGCATGGTATAAACAGTTTCTTGTAATTTTATCATATTGGAAACAAGGAGAGGCGGAGATGTAGTTACTCTCTCATAACAATTGCAAGTAGGAGCAGTAAGCACATGCATATTATATCTATCAAAATCATCATGTGTAGTAGTGAAATGCAACCCATCAATACAATCCTTAACTAGAAGAACGCCCGTGCGTTGCAACGGGGCCACATTAACTATAAGAGTTCAATATTACGACATTGGCGACCTTTTTTACCATAAAATCCTCACACACACTCTCCCTCCCTCTTCTTGACTCTCTATCCCCCTCTCCCTCTCTCTAACACACACACATATCCATCTTATTGGGTACGGGACCATAATCCATCTATTTCACACACACACACGCTATCAAACTTGTTTTACGTGATCTCGGTTTATGTAATCAATTAATTACGTGATCTTTGTTGTATGTTCTTTCTCTATTCCAAAATTCCACTCACGCGAGTAAGAAGTATTTCACTGTCTTATGCAAGTAGTTCAATGCATACATATGCTACTTGTTCATAATTGCAACCTGAATAGAGTAAAAAAATCGGTTCGGTGCATGGATGGATTGATGGGAACACACTGTCTAATGAAAATGATAAGAATCACATTGGCATGCATAGGTGATTTGAAATTTTAAAAATATAGCATCTACATCTACGCATCATGAGGAACAATTCCAGAGAAAAAAAATTGATCCAATCAAGTGTATCTTTGGATATTTCATTATCCACTTAGGCCATATTAGTATGACTTCCCACGTGGTGCACATCATCTTGATGCATGGGTGTGCCTCGGCCCTTACATTGCAAATGTTATTATTGCAGGAAGAGCACACATTCATAAGCTAACGTTTTCACAATGCATTCTTGCTGATAGTAACTGAACCAAATGAAACGATGGACAAGCAGATTGATTAAGGAACTCTAGGTAATACTTCATGCCGTAAGCATTGGATCAAAAAGTCAATTTGTAAGTAACAAAAAAGGCCAAGAAGAATAGTTCTACCTAAATAAAGTTTACTGCTGCACATGAGCAGATCCACACAAAGCAGAGGGGACGTGGAGCAGGCCGGTAACCGGGGAAGGAGCAGAGTAGAAGATTTACACCCCTGTCTCCACTGGATATGGTGTCTCCGCCACATCTGTGGAGGCGTCGCGGCTCCGCCTCGGATGGTGCTCGTGGCTATCGTGAAGAGGAGGGGTGACACATGGGCGAAGAGGCAGGCGGTGCTTGTGGCCAAAAAAGTGGGTCGTTCGAGCTGCGGGAGGGAGGAGGGGATCGCCGGGAGGCGGCGAGATCGGTGGGCGGCAGCGGCGGCGTCCAGGTAGGGAAATCGAGGTAGGACGCTGTGTTTTTTAGGGGAATTGCTTGTGAAAATAACGTGCGACGACGACTTAGCGAGCGGATCCCCTTAAAAAAGACATAGCGAGCAGATTCCCTCAAAACTGTCAGGAATGGATACGATTCATGACGTTGATAAATAGTGGTGAATGTTGGCCTAATTTACTATCATCATGCATGGAAACAAATCATCAAGAAAAAGAATACTTCCTATTACTACACTCATAGGAAGCTTTTCCTAATCTCTGCTACCAAACAGTTTCTGCCCAAACAAGGAAGGAAAGTTATGGACGTGATTCGGAAGGAAACAAACTTTATGAAGATTAATTAATTTAGATTTGATCTTTAGAGATTGATTGTGATTGATTCTTTTACATAAAGACATTACTAAATAATTTGCGTCAATACGGAAAGTTCTGATCCGTTCAGTTTTTTCCGTTGTGTGAGAGGGTGAAGTGAAAATAAACCGATGAAGTGGGGGAGGCGACGAAAAAATCTATGACGGTTAACCTACAAAAAAAACCGGACGAAAGTGGTGGGACAAAAATTGACCTGCGGAGACTACCAACTGCTCTATCTCTACTCCTAATGTCTCAGTTGGTAGGTCGCGTTCCGGGTTTAATTTTCGTCCCACCTCACCCGGTCTTTTTTGGTACTTCCTCCCACCTTCCCCTCAACCGTAAAAAACCAAAAAAAACCCGTGATCGAGTCCCGCACACGCCAAAACTCCCGTCGTTATTAACTGAAAGGATCGAAAATAAACCACGGATCACAAACCGGCGAAGATTAACCAGCGAAAGAAAATCGCCGACCAAACTCCCGCACGCACGTCCCGTCGTTATCGCCCGACTCTCTGCCCTCGTTCTTCCGCCACCGCCCTTCATCCCATCGCCGCCACCCTCCAGATCCCTTCACCGCCGCCCGGCGCCGCCAGCCCCCGACCTCCTCCCCGGCTCCCGGCGCCGCCCGCCACCCACATCTCCTCCCCTGATCCCGGCGTTGCCCCGCCCCCACCTTCTCCCTCACTCATGGCCGCCCTACCCCCAACCTCCCTGGATCCCAGCCGCCCCGCCCCCACCTCCTCCCTCGCTCCCACCATCGTTCGCCCGTCGTCCTGTTCGCCACCGCTTGTGCCGGCCCGTGGGAGTCACCTCTGTCTCCTTTCCTCTCGATTTGACTTGGCCCGTTGATCTGTTTTGGGGCAGATTATTGCAGCTAGGCGAACGATGGATGGCTGGGCGTGGTTAATGTGAGACAGAGCCGTGGGGATACGCAGCGGCGATGGCATGTGGGGATCCGCGGCGGCGATGGCCACGCCCCTGGGGATCCGCGGCTGCGGTGGCGTCTGGGGAGCCACCGCGAAGGTGGTGGCAGTGGCGTCGTGCGGAGGGGGTGGCAGGGAGGCCGAGGAGGTGACGGGGGCGGGAGAAGAGGCGGCGGCGCGGATCTGGTGGATTGCGAGAGAGATCGGAGATCGCGGAAACGAGCCGCCTACCCTCCAATGTCCACGACTCTGATCTACAGTGTTCGTTTGTCGTGTATGCTGCCCCGTTGACTGGTGTTTGTTCTCCGTATCATTGTGCAGGAGGCTGGAGAAGAGCAGGGAGAAAGGGGAGTCATGGATGGAGGTTCTGATGTATCAACATCTTCTCCGTGAGTCTTTTGCCTCATTCTGTTTTTGGCTTGGGCCGAAATGTCATCCTCTTGATTCTTTACATGGTCCATTGGTTCTAGGATGCGGGCTGGGAGATCTCAAGATTATTATCAAGGATTTTGGGCAATTATTGATTTCCAGATAAGAGCTTGTTGTAAAATTGACCCAAGTATTGTAGTTCAGTCTCAAGAAGGCCGATTGAGGTTTAGTTATGATGTGAAAATTTCCACACGTTGCTGATGTGCACGTGGGCTTTCCTAGCTAAGTTGGGGCTCAAAATCAAGTATTCAGGCACATGGGCTTGAGACAAGGAAGCACGTCCTTATTTAATGGAGAATGGTTGGATCTAGCTCCGCCCCTGTTTCTTTCGCGGATTGATTTGGTGTTTGCACCGGTATTGACCCCGTCGTCATGGTTGTTTGTGGTTGTCGCAGGTTTGGTCCGGGCATGGATGGTGATTCCCAGGGTTGCCGGTCTCCATCTCTGCTGTCCAATGATTCTTTTATTACAGTTGAAGGCTCATGTGATTGGTGTGCAAGCCAGACCCGTGGGACGACCAACAGAACATCCTTGAGAAGACGATGGCACCCATCATGCAATCGTTCCATGGGATTGTGACCTGCATTGAGATTTCAGTGCTCTGCGCTTCGCTAGACTGAGATAAAAAAGACCCCCATTGTGTCAATTTACATTCGTAACATTTTATTATGTCAATTTGTTGATTGTTCACAATGACACTGGATATTCTAACAGTTGCTCAGCCTCACGTAATATTCCAACAATGCATATTTTTTGTAATTTTGATTGTTTGTTAGAGTTCTAGATACTATGCTCGAGTAGAGTAGGTTTACTATAACAGATTGTTTAGGAATCACAGGTGCAGAAGGTCTTCTACCATCCATTTGTGTGAGGGTTTTGAAGCGGATATTCATTCTATGTGACCACAGCAGGGATGGTATGTATTCTTTTTATACTTGAGACTCTTAGATTTCCAGTGGAGTTTTGGTTTCTCCTGCTGAGATCGTACACTTGATGTTTATACTATGCATTCAAGCTATTCCCACACCTAAGGTCTGTTAGTGTGGAATCTTATTTTACTGTAGTGTGATTACTATATGCACTTATTTGCGTGCTTTCTCACTTTTATTTATATAATCGGCATTCTGCAAAAATAGGGCAACGAGATTCAGGTATATGATTTGAGGTTCGTAGTGGAGAAGAGCTGTGAGAAACTGTAGTTGCTTTCTTTTATTGGTATGGACTATGAACCGACCGCATCTTTTCACTTCCCTTCCTAGCTCTTAGGTTACATGTTAATTATGAACTGAGATAAGCAAAATATATAGTCCTGACATGAGGCGCCTCATGTTTTAGACGGCCATTTAAGCACGTTATTATCAACTATTGATTTTGTAATATTTATTAGCAGTGCATTGCTAGAATTGTTTTTTGCTTATTTTTACCTATTAACTAGGATGAACATGTATTTTCTTCTTATAAGAACTACATGCATTGCACTAAATCTGTCAACGTTATTAGTACCACAAGCGTCATCGGAAAAACTTATATTTAACCAATAGTTAATGGCCATTTGAATCCTTTGGTTGTTTAAGATTTACCTGCATTGATATGAGTAAAAAATGACCTTGTTTTTGTTTCAATTTTGGGGTGATGCATTAAATATTTAAGGCAGTTTTGGCGGAACAGGAAGTGCACACATTTGATGATTATTTTTCTTTGTACAATTGATTTACTTGATCAAAAGTATGAAATTAGCATGTCTTGCCCTTGTTTTAAAAGCAATTCCTGATAGAATATACACATCAATTGTGTTTTTTCCCTGCAGCAACGCATGGACAATTATCTTTTCTTTTTGGCGATCACGGGGAACAAATACTACGGGGATCAAGTCGGGGATTCATGGCAAGGGATTGACAAATTTTTATCAAAGCAGTTTGCTACACACTGCAGTGTGACAGAAAATCCGTTTCAAAAAAAGTATGACAGAAAAGGTGTGCTACTATTTCCACATCTCCTTTTGCGAATCACTAATGTTTTTCCCAAGTCTTTTCTTCCTTTTTGTATTGATCCAGAAATAGTTCGGCATTGGAGTCAGTTTCTTCGATGTTTTCATTGTTCTTATTGGGAAGTGTGAAGTGAAATTGTGGAAATTTTCCCAAGTCCCAGGGGTTTGCATAGGCCCTTATTACTGGTGTGCTGGTATGGGCACATGAGGGGTGTGCTATTGATATTTTTATGTGAGATATTTGTTTCTCATTTTAGCGGTCATTCAAGTGTGAGTTATGTGTATCTGCAACATGTAATTGAGTGCTGGAACTTCCATTATACCTTATCAAGGCCATTTACAAGTTTACATGTGCATTTGGTTGGCAACCTCATGACCTCATCTATGAATTATCCGTTGATCTAACTATCTCTTAATCTTTTTTCTCAGATTTTAGTTACCCATTGCTTACACAATGATAGTAAGACCAATTGCAGGGATGTGTTGATCTTGGTCTTGTTCTGTATGGAGGTAGGGTACAGTTGATGTTTCATGTTTGGTGAAAGAAAAGGAGCTTCCTATGTTGATTTCGGTCAAGACATACATTCTGCCATGCATTAGTAGATCAATTGCTTCTCTGTGTAGGCGAACGATTAGTGATTGAATCTCTCGGTCACGTTTCTTGCTCATCCAATTAATTTACCCCCATCTATGCATAAATTGGTCTGATTGAGTTATGCCATTTTTTATGTAATAATCTATATTGGTCCTATATATGACTAGAACAATATGATGATACAATGCACATCGGTCCGCTTTACTGGCATCTATATTTCAAGTTGAAGGAGGGGAGGCACTCGTGTGGAGCTGCTTATTGTTCAAGGAGATACGGCTGATTAAACCAGGTTATTTTAAAGTTCTTTATGGTTCATGTTAGCTATCTATCAGTAATAGTACAACCTTGATTTTTATGTGGTTCATGTTTACCTAACCATCAGTAACATTACTTTCTATTGGAGACTTTTTACAGGAGGTGCTTATAAAATGATAGTTGAACAAGTACAGATTTTGGATCGCGATCATCTATTTACCAGCATCGATCAAAATCTAGCATTCTTTGTTGTGTGCCACATGGAAAAGATAGAGATTGTCTGATATATCCGATAGCGCAATATAATTTTCTCTTGCATATTTATAATCTGCCATTTGAATCATGTTTTCTGTGTTGTAGTCCAATCAAGACAATTTGCAACTTTGGTGTTGTGACGTTGGAGGCCATGTTTCAGTTGTTGAGCTCTGCACTACAAAACCGAGAAAGACCCAAGGCTTTTTATAGGTCAGGCATGTTTACTAAAATGTGTAATTTCTAAAACATTTCCAGCAATATTTGAGTTGTTTGCTTGCTCAACCTTACAGTGGGATCATTTCTACAGACTACAAATAGAGGGAAGTTGGCTTGTGCCTTACTAGAGACAGATGAACCAATAAAATGATTAGAAAGGCTCTTTCCAAGCATAAGATAAGCTGAATCTTGTATAGTTTATTTCTTAATATATTTTAGTCAGTATGTTGTTTATTTTCTGAAAATGATACTCCATTGTAGATTACCTATGATGAAAATTACATTCTCTGCGGGCGCTGATTCAGATATATTACTATGGGCAAAGGAAGTTCAAAATTTATCTCAGTCAAACATGTGCAAAGGAAATTCAAAATATGTTATATTAGGGAAGATTCTTAAATCAGTGAAGTATCTTGAGGGCTGATTAGGACACTCCTCATAATGTTTGATACTTTACTATTTGGGATTAGGCCATTGGTGAACATGACAATGCGGCTGTTGGTCACGGATGCCGGGGGCGGGGGCAGGGTTGAGGAGCTCACACAGTGCTATACATGACAACCTGCGAGTGGTGGCTGGAGGTGGCATGCCTGCTGCTTGGTTGGAAGTCTGACATAAACTCCACGACCGGTGGTAAGCATGGTGCGTACCCAACCGCCAAACTATCTTCTTTCACCTCCTTCCTGTGTAGGACTTAGACTTCGCTGCACACCGGGCATTCCTACTTTCAGTTAGTCATTTCTGCCCATTCTGAATGTTAAACTAACTGTACATGTCACCCACATTGGACCAGTCTAATGCATTTGAATTACCTTGATCTATGGGAATAGTGATATAGGCATGCTACGTGTGCAAGTGCTTATCTAGCCAAACCAAAGATCAGCCTGTAGTTTTATGCACACCATCCCAATTAGCAATAGATGCATGGTTGCCCATGCGTTGCCACAGAACAATCCTACAGTTGGGCAGTGCTATCCTACAGTGGGGATGAGAGGATTCAGCAGCTGAACCGGTGGCTTGTCTATCTCCAGGAGATGGAGCACGCCGCCTCATCGATGTGGGAGCTGCATTGCACGTACAGGGCACAACGGCTCATGGATGCTGGAGCTGTAGTGCATTTTTTAAGAGTTCAAAAGCATGAAGGAGGAGATTACCTACAAGTGTTTAAGATCACGCAGGAGGATGTCAAAGTTTTCCATTGTCCGGGACTTGTGAGCAAGCAGTATATGGACTTCACTCTGATTCTAAAGAAAAAGTTGGCTATCTAATTCTAAAAAATAATAGCAGAACATAATAGAGATGTATGTACATGTGTGTGCATTAAAATTCATTTTATTCATTAGTCGAGGTTATAACCTTTCATACTTTATTTATCCGGGTTGTGAAGACCTTCCAAAGATTACCCAAGGAAGCTAACACACCAACTTGTGCCATCGTGGTATACTTGTTGATGAATGTTGGTGTAGGTAATCTCCTTGATGAACCATGCGACAATTAATAAAGTTAATAAAGGCCAACATACTCTTTTTATCTGCCTTGATCACAGTGGGGCGGGGGTGAGGAGTTGGAGAGAGAGGTGGGCGTGTGCATGTGTGTAGTGCGTCTGGATGACGCGATGCACGATGGAGTGATCAGTGTGGTGGTCGGCGGTGCCTGGGCTATTGACGTTCAATTTGAGGGGAAGAAGGAAGATTGGCTACTGATTTTGGGAGGAAGAAGAGAGATTAAGTGTGTTGTTGTTGTTGTTGTTGTTGTCGTGTGTGGCCTTGGAGAGGAATAAAATAGAGTAGTAAAGAGCTGTAGAGAGATAGGGAGGGATTGAAAGGCTACTGCTATTCGTATTGCAGTTGATGCTTGCACAATGCTATTGCTTATGATACTGGGGTATTCATCTTTGGGATGAATACAATCATTTCCCCCCTTCCATATTGTAGTCATGACTTAGTTTTACTAACTAACCTCTCTTTATAATTATTTTTAGATTGTATTTAGCTTTTTTTGAAGTTGTAAAGAATAGTTTTGACCTTTGTGGGTAGTCAAGCAAATTCTGGTTATTGGTTGAAAGCCCCTTGTCATCATAGTTTACTCAAAGGCAGCTTCAGATTGATTCCCGTGCCTAGGAAGTCATCCTTGGAAGCAATAGTTCTAATTTTTATAAAGAAGCATGTTATAATTGTTTGTTTTTGTATAACCAAAAATATATTTCAAACATATGTTGTGATTAGAATTATGACAACATCGTTGCTCATCACTATTCTTTCTGGACTTGAATTGATCTATGTCTAAATTACACATAATGTGTATGAGCAAATTATTATAGTTTGACTTTCATGTCTTTCTTGGATCCGTGGCAAAGCATGGTCACCTTTAGTACTATGTTGCCTTCTGCATGTATTTCTCATAGCCTTATTAAAGATCTCTGGTCGTATGGTTTTAAACACAAGATGATATTTTTGTAGCACATTTCGTATAAGTTCTACTCTATAATTTTTAAATTCAAAAAACATTTTTAGTTGGGAGAAGGAAAGAAGAACGAAAAGGATAGCGCTTTAACGGTAAAAAAGAAGTCACCAGTGCAGCCCGTGGCAACGCACGGGCGTCCTACTAGTTAGGAGTAGAGATAAGTGCAAACTTCTCCGATATAGTGTAGTTTGGAGAATTCAAAAAGATAATAGGACTATCATGCGTGGATGCAATAGCGACAATTTCATGTTTAACACAAGGAACTATAGCAAGTTCATCTCCATAAGCATAATTCATATTGGCTTCTTGGCCACAAGAATCATCAAAAAGGGATATTTCAAAGGAATCAACGGGATCATAACAATCATCATAGCAATCATCGTTCGGTAAGCACGAAGGGAATCTCTACTCCTAATGGAGCAGTTGGTGAATAGTCTGCCGGTTATTTTTTGCTGGTTTTTTTTTCGTCTCACCACTTTTGTTGGTTTTATTTCGCTGGTTTTATTTCGTCTCCCTCCCACCTGCCTTTTCGCTGCACCACCCACATAAACCCATCAGATTAGTTACCATATATTCGTCCTTGATCTGCCAGGTGTCCATTCAATTTAATCATGTAAATATTTGATAATTAAGAATTCAAAAATAATACCATATACAGAAGATCACCTTCCAAACAATTCACCTCCCTCTCCGATTTATTTCTCCCACCGATCTCCTTCCATACTAATAAAGTACGCATTACATTCCTAACGAAGAGAGAAAATAAAAAAAGAACCCCCCACCCGCACGACCCCTCCCACGCCTCCAGTGCGCCACCACCTGCCACCATGTTGCTGCGCGCCACCCCCACCTCCAGTGCACCGCCTCCAGTGCCCCGCCACGCTGTTGCGCGCCGCCGGGCGCGGCGACGGCGATCTCCAGCCAGATCCGGCTGAGGAGGCGAGTAGGAGTCGGATCCTATTCCAGGGACGGTGTGGAGATGATCTAGGAGGCGCGGCAGGAGGTCCAGCGGCGGGGCTTGAACTCCAAGTTCTTGGTGGCGGCGTTCCTCGCCGGTTCCGAGCGAGCGAGCTCCGACAGATTCTGCGTCTTGCGGCGATGGTCGTGTTATCTCTACAGCGGCAGGGGCAAGTCGGCGACACACAACTAGCGCCGCGCTCCGTAGGTCAGATTCTCTCATCCCTCACCCTGGGATACCCTAATCTCTCTCTCTCTCTCTCTCTGTGTGTGTGTGTGTGTGTGTGTGTGTGTGTGTGTGTGTGTGTGTGTGTGTGTGTGTGTGTGTGTGCAAGGGATCTTAATTAATTGTTTGCTTGGAGTTTAGGATCCAAGTACGCCCCTCTCTGTGGGGTTCATTGATTTCTTGGAGCAACAACGTATTGTTGGAGTTGCCAAAGCATTAGGTCGAAGCAAAGATGATGATGAAGGACACATAGAGGAGTGTGAGCGGTGATGGCAGCAAGGTTACCGGCAGGTATGCATGCATTAACCGGTGTGCATGGTGTTCTGTGTGATGCTACTGGTTTTAACGTTTGTCTTGTGATGCCCTTGGCGGTTTAAATAAATCTGCTATCATTTGGGATGTGCGTTGTCACAACTTGTCGTGCTTGGTGTTCGCTCAAAATTGCTTTTGGGAATGATTCCTCTGAATAGACTACTTATGCTTGACATTTTACTTTTGTTATTTCTATTTGTAACCCAATTTTGGTATCCTGTCAAATTAACAATACTTTTTCTGGATATGGTAGTTGAGAATAGTTATTGTATATGGCGGAGTTAGCCCATCCTCACCAATGACTCTTCCTCAGGGATTTGCTGAACTAGAGTTAGTAATGGGGGTATTGCAGACTGTTTTGAATTATGGGGCTATTGCAGACTTTAGAAGCTGAATTAAATTTTTGTGCAATTGGAAAAGGTGTATACAACTTGAATTTATTAGGTAGTATAGGAGAGATATGAAATTTTAAAAGTGTCAGTCAGATTTGTGTGTTGTTTTGGGTAGTATTCAGTTTCATTCCATCTTAGAGGCCAATAATGCACATGTGATATTATCTACATTATTCAGTTTATCTGATTCCCATATTCCAATGGTTGTATTTTGCTAAATTGCCCATCTACTTCTTGGAATTCTCACAAAAAGAAGTGCGATCGGAAGGTAAAAGTATGGTATGGTATGTCTCCATTCACATGGTCTTGAACTATTAGTGATGCTTTGTGTTATTCTGCAGACTTGAATTTAGTTTCTATGGTTTTCTTTTTCTGTTCATAGATGAGAGTATAGTCTGAAGGGAAAAAAATGATATGCTCTCAAGTCTCAAGGGTGTGCAAGAACAGTGATATTTATATTACTGAACATATTGTTAACAATTTGTTATTTTGCAAACTTGCTCTCAGTTTTTATTCTTGGCAGGTGATTCTTCATGATAATTTTTCGTAGAGGAACATTTTTGGTAAGCGTATTGTAATATTGAATCCCACCTTTTTATTTACATGTAAAGATAACCAATTGGAAATTTTAAATTTTAAATGTACATTTAACTTATTTTGTGAAATAACTTCATGTCGTTCAGATAATTTGATTTCCCTCTATGATATTCTTTGGCTTTAGTATATCTTAGGACAAAGTTATCAGAAGTTCTATGCTTCATAACCAAAACATAATCTCCTTTTTGTTATTTGATTTGCATCATGATGTGTGCCCATATGTTCCCCCGTCGCTTAAAAAAATTAATGCCCGATGCAACGCACGTGCATATACCTATCATGACAAATAAACCTCATCATTAAAGCATTTATGTACCTATTTAATTTGCGATGGCAGGGTGGCGCCGGGAATGGGGATCGGTGGTGCTGGTGTCGATGTTGCGGTACAAGGCAGGATGCGGGACAGGACGGCCATCCATGTGAGGCAGTCGGCGGCGAGGGTTTGTGGCATCAGGAGGAGTGCCCGCGACACCTCCAGATTCAAGGTGTTGGCCCGAGACCACCGAAGAGGGAGGAGATGTGGTTACTATTTCCAGAGGGGAAAAAAGAAGAAGAACAAGAACGACAACCATCTCGGGTTCCAGGTACAATGGAGCTGGCAGCGAAGCGCATGGCGCTTGCAAACATGATACTGTGATAGTGGATGACGCCGATACCCTCAACTTCGGCATCTACTACCTCCCTCTCAAGCCACCAGTCTTCCAAGTGCGTACGCTCGTCGTCCATGCAAGGCCGATCCATTACAAGTTTGTGTACCAATAACACTGGAATGTCATTTCTGCTCGGGTGCAGTGTGGCTTCGGTCATACCATATGCTCGCGGTGCGCGACAAGATGATGGCTGCAAGGAGGTGCCATGTGTGTCACGTCCGGTTGACCAGCGACTATCACGGAACATCGCGCTTGAGAGGATAATGGAGTCCATCCGGTGCGCGGCGCCAACGCCGCCTTCGCCGCACCGCCACGCCGCCTACTACGACCACCCCCACCTCAAGGTGTGCCCTCATGATGTTGTGCTACTGCCCGCAGCGGACTGCGGTTTTGCTTTCGCTCCACGGCGGCGCTCTCCTCGACCATCTGGCCGACGCGCGACGGGTGGCCGTGCACGACCGAGCCGGGCCTGGGTGTGCGTCAAGGTCCAGCTCGTGATGGCTTCAAAGCCTTCTCGACCCGTGCCAAAGGCGGCAATACTGTTCTGCTGAGCGTGGCATTGAACCCGTTTGGCGAGCGGTCTCCGTGCTCTCACTACATCCTTGGGTGTTGTCGATGGCGCCATGTTCTTTGAATTTTATGCGGACTCGAATCTGCTACAACATCAACCACCGTGGCAACATATGCCTCGGCCATAACCACGAAACTACGTTTAAAGTAGGGTGCACCGATCTCTCCGGTGGGTTGTCGAGCTCGAGTACTCTTCCCGGTTATTCTGGACAAATCGTCCATCCACATGACATCCGTACTATCATGGCCAGTTTCGGCGTAGTACGTGTTTCCAAAGAACTATCATTATGTTGTATTAGCAAATTTGACTTTCTTTCTTTTTCATATTGTGCGGATTCAGATTTATAGCGAGGGCGAAGCAAATTTATAGCATCCGTTGTGATGATACAAGAGAAGTAAGCATAGATCGTATTTTTTCAATGTGATGATACATGTGAGAGCTCGGCCTATGCTGCTAACTGATTTGCGGCGCGCAGAAGGAGATTTCAAAAGCAAGCAAGCGAGTGACTATTCTATTGATGGTCAGAGGGAGGGCTTAGCAAGAGAGATTGAGGGAGCTCTACTACCTCGATCTTGGCATAGAACCTGATGGCATCATGCCCAGGTATGATTCTTCTATGTTCCAACTCTGACACTCGTTGGTCTTTTACTATCAAAGCTTACAAAATCTTAGATGCTGCCTACAAAAAGCTGAGACACAATATTTTGATTGCAGATTGTATATTCTTCAGTAATATGCAAAGACTAAGTGAGAAACACAATGTTTTGATTGCAGTCTTGCAGACAACATCTTGTTCAGCAACTAGATGCCTTCCTATGCATGTATATCCTGACTGGATTGTGAGCCATTATCGAAATTTACTATTATTGAAACAGAAGGGCATATGCTCTCAAAATCTACCAGTAGGTTATAACATAAATCTTAGAGATTTTAATGATATGTATTGACCTGCAAGTCTTAACTTTTAATTATATTTTTTAGTACATTGTTCACCTTTTAGTCAACTTCCTTATGGATGTATTTCAAATACAACTTTCCCATGTAGTCAACCTTGAATATTAATTTATTGGAACCATTTAGATTAATTACAAGAGGTAGTCATTATATTTCTACATGGGTTGAAGTGAAGCAAATAAACAATTGTCGCGTTTAATTCATCTAAAGTTCATATCTGTCATTACTAATGGATGTGGCACCTTCAAACATGAGAAATTATACAATATATCCATGTTATTTTGTATCTAGCATTGTTGCTTATAGTGTAGGTTTTTTTGGGTCTTATGTGGGTGTATGATTTATTGCAGTATAGTAAACATAACTGGATGTGTGATTTATATTCACTTCTCTTCCTTCATGCTTTCCTTTTCTTCTCTCTCTCTCTCTCTCTCTCTCTGTGTGTGTGTGTGTGTGTGTGTGTGTGTGTGTGTGTGTGTGTGTTATGCTAGATGGCTCATCCTCATCGTTTGGATTTCTCAAATTGATGCCTTTTTTTGTATCTCTTACTTCAGGGACACACCTATTTTGAAGTACAATAGGTGAATTTAATTTTGAGGAATATCAAGAAAAAATAATACACGCTCCTGAGTTTACCCATGCAATTTAGCATTATTTAAAACCTACAATGTCCATTTCCTCTAATTATTTCACATATCTTACGTTAGTATCTTAGGCTCTGGCTCGAGGTTCGTGTTGGTATGTGGAACAAATTGGTTGCCAACCTGGGATATGAGGAAAATTGCTTTTGTAGACAGGACCAGTGAGATGGATGGCTTATTTACTGATTTTGTGCTTTGATCTGGTTTGGATTTCCTCCCCTGACTTGCTCTTCCTGTGTAGCTCAACGCTGCATCGCTCGGTTCGTTTGCTTGCTTCCTTTGCTTGGCTCAGGGAGGAGAAGGCCAGGACTAGCAACAAGAACCTAAGGGTCTTGCGTCACGGCCTTTGCCCAGAAGGCGAAGAACCAAAACTAAATTCTTTGTTTTTAACTTCCAAAAAATTATATGGTACATAACTATTATTAGACTTTAGAACTCAACCATTATAATCTAGATCAATTGATCTTTGCCAAGCTTTTTTTGATATGTATACTACAAATCTATTTTCCAATCTAAGTACACAAAGTTTTCTTTTAAAGAGCTGAGTAAGTTATAAGAAAGAAGCAGGAGTCCGACTTCTCCTTTTGGTATTGAACATAATCACATGTGTTTTGATTGGACTCTTCCTTAGGGTCTTGTTTTTTTATTTGGATTCTTTTTTTAGTCTACCATAAGATGGTTACCGAAAACCTTGTGGTTGTCGTATTACGCAGCTAAGTTTTTTAATAGAAAGGCATTGATCTATTTGTAATTTTTTTCAGAATGATATGTGACATGTTAAACTATTTATACATTGTAATATTTATAAGTAACGCTACATTTTTAAAGCTCATCTGTTAATATGTGAAATTTATGGTTCGGATATTTTAATCTATGTGGTCAAACGTGATGGCTTGTTTGCCTTTTGTTTGAAGTATTTAACACTACAAATATATGACATGTTAAACTATTTGCTCCATATGTAGTCCGCATTAGAATCTCGAAAAAGACTTATATTTAGGAATGGAGGGAGTAGATAGCACCCGTATAAAAACGCTTTCAGGTGTTATCTATCGTTTGTGATGCAGTGCAAAACTGTTGTATATTCTTAAACCACCTTCTTTTATTTTGTGCATCAGATGAGTCAGTATAGGTCATTGAATTACATTTTTTTATCTAAATACATTGCAATAAAGTGGAATTCAATTTTTCTACGCATCTAAAATTTGACATGCATTATGTTTATATACGCAATAAGTAAGTTTTTAAAAAGCCCGTGCCAATTGAGTAAGTCTTATTGGCGGGAAAAATAGGCTATGTGTGTGTGTGTTAAAGAGAGAGGGAGAGAGAGGGAGGAAGAGGGAGGGAGGAGAGTGTGTGTGAGAGGATTTGATGGTAAAAAAGGTCGCCAATGTCGTAATATTGAACTCTTAAAGTTAATGTGACCCCGTTGCAACACACGGGCGTTCTTCTAGTTTAAACAGTGTATGAGTTGAAGAGTTACTCTCATTAGAAGGTGGGCACGGGTAGCTAATACGCTCTTCCTGCTTTTGTTCTTCGCTCTCCTCGTCATCTTTTTCATCCAATGAGCTCACAGTTTCATCAATTCCTTCTTCCATAGGCTCCGGCAAAATATTAGTCTCTTCTTGGACAGCAGATACTCTCCTAATAAAATCATCAATATCGGAATTGAATTCATAATTATCATAGCAATATTTGAGTATAGCTAAATTTTTAGGTCTGTAAACAGCATCATAAAGATTTTCACACTATTTAAACAAAGATTCAATTTCATAAGCACCCATAAAAGCAAAGAATTATTCTATTCGTTCCACATCATAGTAATCATATATACCATTAGCATAAGAAGCAAAGGTTTCATTATCATTAAATTTGCATGAAAAGGAAGGTGTGGAGCCTTCATCCTAGAGCAACAAGTATAATCATATCTCAAGCATAGTTGCCTAGCATACCAATACCACATATAAATTTGATCCCATAATAGTTTCCCTTTTCGAGTCAAGCGATAATCCCTAAAGTATTCACGTTGATCCAACGTGTCTCCCATAACATAATTGAATGGGCTTTTCTCAGGATTATGAAAGTAGTACATAATATCTTTCACATAATGAGCATCGAGGGTTTTAGGAGGTTCCCCATCTCAATGAGTAGCAGGTAAACCTATTTTTTTTGGTATTTCGTGTTCCGTATCCATAATTAAAGATAGAGAACAACTTAGAACATCAAATAAAAATTACTTAGTGATAAAGCAAACAAGCACACACAAGAATATTCACCCCACGCTATTGCTCCCCCGCAACGGCGCCAAAAAAAGGTCTTGATAACCTCTTTAAATAAGTAAGAGTGTCGACCCCAACGAGGAGCTAAAGGTAGAACAAATATTCCCTCAAGTTCTATCGACCACCGATACAACTCTACACACGCTTAATGTTCGCTTTACCTAGAACAAGTATGAAACAAGAAGTACTTTGTACGTGTTGTTGGATAGGTTTTCAAGATAATAAAGAGCACGTAAATAAAAAGTAGGTGCTGTTTAGATAAAGAAGTAATAAAGTTAGTTTTAGTAGAGAGCTTTTTGTCACGAGAAAGTTATTTGTCCCTAGGCAATCGATAACTAGACCGGTAATCACTATTGCAATTTTATTTGAGGGAGTGTAGGATCGGAAGTATGTCTAGAGGGGGGGTGATTAGACTACTTGACAACTTAAAAATTTAGCCTTTTGATTTGAGTAGTTTCTTAGCAAGTTCACAATGATAACCAAGTCAAGTATCACCCTACACATGCAATTCTAGAGTTATGGCAGCGGAAAGTAAGTTGCATGTATAGTAAATGAGAGGTGGAGAAGAGCAAACGCAATGGAGACACGGAGATTTTTTCTCGTGGTTCCGATAGGTGGTGCTATCGTCAATCCACGTTGATGGAGACTTCAACCCACGGAGGGTAACGGCTGCTTGTGAGTCCACGGAGGGCTCCACCCACGAAGGGTCCACGAAGAAGCAACCTTGTCTATGCCATCATGGCTTACGCCCACGGAGGACTAGCCTTACTCGGGGTAGATCTTCACGAAGTAGGCGATCTCCTTGCCCTTACAAACTCCTTGGTTCAACTCCACATCATGACGGAGGCTCCCAAGCGACACCTAACCAATCTAGGAGGCACCACCCTCCAAAAGGTAATAGATGGGGTTGGTGATGATGAACTCCTTGCTCTTGTGCTTCAAATGATAATCTCCCCAACACTCAACTCTCCTCACTGATTTGGCTGTGGTGGAGGAAGGGATTGAGTGGAAAGCAACTTGGAAAGACTAGAAATCAAGTTTCATATGGTGAGAGTGGAGCAACTTGATCTCAACACAAGGGTAGGTAGTTTTCTTCTCAGAAATGTAAGGTAGGAGTGGTAGTTCTTTCTGATGGCTCTCTCCACGAATGAAGAGGAGGTGGAGGGTATTTATAGCCTCCACACAAAATCCAACCGTTACACACATTTGAGCAATCTCGGTCGGACCGAAGTTGACAACTCGGTGGGACCGAAAGTTCAAATCTTGTGAGCGTTGGGATTTTCGGTGGGACGAAAATACAATCTCGGTTAGACCGATTCTTCCAAAGTCTAGGGTTTGCCAATCTCGGTGGGACCGACTTTCTCATCTCGGTGACACCGATTTGAGTCTGAAGGTTCTGAAGCTTGGCAACACCATTTTCGAATGACCGAGTTTGGAATCGGAAAATCCGAGATTCTAGGGTTTTGGCTATATGGTGAGGTGGTTCATCTCGGTGTGGTGAGTTTGGAATCGGTGGGACCGAGATTACTTATGAGTTTATGTTGGAATGAAAGATTGCTGATTGTTTGAGAGATAAATCACTAAGCACTTTAGAGCAACCAGATCATCATCATAACCTCATCCCTTTTAATAGTATTGGCTTTCCTATGGACTCAATGTGATCTTGGATCACTAAACCAAAAATGGAGTCTTGAGCTTTTGCCAATGTTTTCCTTAGCATTTTGAAGGGTCCACATCATCGGTCATTGCCATACCCATATCTTGAACTTTCGAAATATTCTCAAGAAATGATTAGTTCAATGATATATATGTTGTTATTAATTACCAAAACCACCTGGGGATTAGTTGCACTTTCAATCTCCCCCTTTTTGGTAATTGATGACAACATATAGATCAAAGCTTCGACAAGTGATATAATTAATGAATAGCATCGTCGCTTTGAGAAGTATGTGATAAGCAAGAGCTCCCCCTAAATTTGTGCATTATTTAAGATTTGCGTTTGAATGCAAATGCACAATCGATTAGGATCATGGGTTACTCTTCCATGTCACATACATCTTGGTGGAGCGCACAAAATGATAAGAATGAATATCATGCACCCAATCACCAAGACATGAGTAAATGATCATACAAGATATGAATGAAATATGATAGACATCAAGCACACATTAAGCACAGTATGATCAAGCACTCATCAAGATAGAGCAAACATAGTATCAAACACACGAAGTATCTCAGAGAACTCAAAAAGTATCTCAAGGAAAACCGCAAACGAAAGAGCAAAAACGAAGCACCCTCTCTCTCGAAGCCCTATGATCTATACAATTTCTCCCCCTTTGGCAACAAGTTACCAAAAAGTTCGAAAGGTATAGAGCTAATCGTCACTCGGGACTCTGCTGGCGGCTCCTGTCTGCGTCGATGGAGTGGAGATGGCTGCATCTGCGAACGCTTCTGAAGTCTGTGGAGCTGGAGGAGTGGATCTTGAGCTGGTCTTTGGAACCGACGGAGCTGTAGGAGGTCTTGATGTAGTAGCCACAGGATCGACCTTTGGAATAGCAGCTGATCTGGGCTTTGTGGGCACTGCAGCAGGCTGCTCATAGTCATCCTGGACCATGTCACCTTCCATCTCCTTCATGAGTTCTGCCTTCTCCCTCTTAGCTTCCTCGATATCTGCATCAAGCTTGTTGACGGTGACCTGCACTTGATCGACAGCGTCGAGCATGGAACTTATCCTCAACGATCCTCTCAAGGCTCTCCGAGATTGCACTATCTTTGGCAGGCGTAGCTCAATTCTCTCGAGTGGCTTCAAGAAGTTGTTCTGCAACACTCTTGGGCTTTTCTGCTGCTTCCTTCTCGGCTTTAGCTTGTTTGGCAGCTTCAGACTTAGCATGTCCTTCTCTGAGACGTGGGAGCATTCTCGGTCATCACAACCTCGTTGTCCTCATGTTCAGCTGCGGTGGCAAGTGGGGTCTATCCAACGGTAGGTGTCCGTGCCAAACTTGGCATTAATGAGCATCTGAATATGCGGAGCAAACCCACACGACCTCTTTTGGTCACTTTGTCCTCTTGATAGTCTCAACTATCAGGTCCATCACCTTAAAAGGTGTCTTCTGATCTAGGATGTGCAGCATGTTGATAGAGTACCCTCTTATCATGCGGTGGTCCCCTGACTTAGGCATCAAAGTATGCCTCAGAATGGTGTTGGTGGTTGGGAGACCTGCCTGAAGGTAGTAGACTGATCCAAGCTTCCAAATCTCTACATCCTTCTCATCAACCTCATTATACATGTTCTTCATTGACTCGTGATTTTTCTTCGGAATGCCATACACATCAATGTCATCTTCCCTTGAAACAGTGCATTCAGCAATGCTCTCCATTCCTCAAGCTGTAGATGAAATCTACGCCTTACATCATCCATACAATCCTGCCATCTGGATAGAAGTGTGCGGTGGCATAGAACCGCATGATCATCTCATCGTTCGGCGATCGACCGACCAACAAACTCTGCAATCCCACAAGCAGTGAAGCTTTCGTGCACATGTGGGAAATAGTCTCTGTGCTCTTCACTGTCGATGTAATTCCAGTCCACGTATCTGGTGTCAGCAACAATTGGCTTCTTGTCCATGAGCACTGTCTCATAAAAGTCTTGTTGCTCTCTTGTGTGGAATCTTGAGTCAACTGCTGTTCTTCTCCTGCTGGCATATGGATCTGTTTGCCTCCATAGCCTGAGTCCTTTGTCCTTTCTCTCCTTCATATTTTCAGCTCGAGGATGAGCTTCATTATGAACTGGCAGTTTCTGTCTTAGCTTGAGCAGAACATGAGCCTCATCATCTGATTCTGCAGGTGGCACATTGTCCTTTTTCTTCTCTGAAGCTGGAATATTTCTCACAGTCTTCCTGGGCTTGGCAGCTGGTTTGGCTTGGGCTGCCTTTTTTGGAGTGAAGGCTTAGCTTTAGGAGGTGCTCTCGCCTCGATGGCATCACCCATCAACTTCGCTTCGAGGTGGCTGAGGTGCTTCCTCATCGAATCATCATCATTATCGCAGATCTCTTCATGAACTTTCCTCTTCCTCTTGGAAATCTTCTTGATTTTCTTTGGAGGTTTCTTCCATCTTGAGCTTCAGGCAATGATGGATTTCTTGACCTTACTGGTGCCTTTCTTGGTTTGTTGCCCTTGATGCTCTTTGGCAACCACCTTCCTCTTTGGCTTAGACGTTATTTCCTCATCTGCAACGAAATCTGAATCTTCCTCATCTGAGTTCCTCTTCCTCCTGGCCCTGGTGGCAGCAGCAGGCAGTCCACTTGGAGTGCTTCTCTCTCCATCATCTGAAAAACTGCTTGCTTCTGGACTTGTAGCTGCCTCTGGAATCTCAACTGGCATCTCAGACCTGTTCTGACTGTCACTTCCTTCAGACATGTCTGACAACCTGTGAATAGAGTGGGTATGGGCAGAATAGAAGAGTTATCACAAACTGCAGAGGATTTTGCAAAAAAAATGAGTTCAAACTTTAGATTTAGGTTTTCACAGAAGACATGTCGGTCTGACCGAGTCTATCAATTCGGTGAAACCGAAACGCCTAAACAGACCACATACACCACTTTCGGTTGGACCGAAATGGGTTTCGGTCTAGCCGAGACAGTTAGGGTTTCACTAAATCTTCACTTCGGTCTTACCGATTTGCACAACTTCGGTTTCACCGAAGCGTGCAAAGTCAATGGCGAGAGGCCAAATCGGTCGATCCGAAAATGCGAATCGGTCACACCGAGATGTGTTGGCGGAAACCTAACCTAAAATTTTCACTCGAAATTTGTTCTATGATCTAAATAGCTGGATAGGAGATCTCAAACTTGGCAAGAATCATGGCAACACCTATCGTGCATAGAATCAGCGATTGGAACACGAGAGGATGAAGCTCACCAATGCGGTGGAGCTTCACTCACGGCTGCAATGCAAAGTCGAAGGACCGTTGACGGCGATGGAGACCCATGGCGAGGGCGCCTGAGCGACGGCGGAGGCGATCCGTAGACCAAGGCGGCGGCAATAAGAGTTTTGAGGCGAAGCGTTTGAAGAAGTAATCAACGCGCTCGTCCTCGAGTATATATACTCTTGGTTGTCGGTGGGACCGAAGTTACAAACTCGGTGGGACCGAGATGGTTAGCTGCGTGCGATTACACATCGATCACGCCGAAAATTGAAACTTCGGTTTCACCGAGGTGAAAACCTAGATCAATCCAAGTGATCTCGGTGCATCCGATTTGATATATCGGTTTGACCGAAAGTACTTAGAAGGTTTTGGAAGTTAGGCTTTTGACGGATCGGTGGCTCGAGTGCTCCTCACTCGGTATGTCGAAAAAGTCTTGTTCAAAGTTTGTGATATAAGCATGAATAGAGTTTGAGACAAGAAAGCATAGATAGCTAGGGGAAAAACTTAGGCATTCTTGTCCATCCATTTGGTCAAAAGAAAGAAAACCATAAAGACCAAAGCAACAAATGGATGTCCTCGAATGGATAAAATCATGCATCCAACATGCTCACACAATAAGATAGCAAATGAAATATGTGTCAAACATGCACAAACAAAACACTAACAGCTAGCACGCAGTTTGGCGATGACTAGGTCATCTATATATGAGTATATTGACTTAGGAGTCAAATGAGAACATTTGATCATAGGTCATACTCATCGTTTAAGCACAAGTGGGGTTACCACTTTTCCATAAAGCATTAATGTGTTCACATCATTAGGAGATGCTTTAGCTCATTTCTTTAGAGCAAAGCTCCCCCTTGATGTGAGAACCCCTTTTAAAGGGTCAAACTAACCTTGGGTTGTCGTTGAAGACTTCATGTAGATGTTGAAGATGTGGATGCTCAATGTTGATGTAGATCATCAAGAGTTGGGAGCAATCCTTTGGATTCGGGCACTTTCAATACCTACATGGGTTAGTCCCACAAGGAACAAACAAGAATATCCATGGACATAGATTGAAGTTCATAATAGATGATGTCCATGAAAGCAATGATTACCTTGTCCCTTGACTTACCAACATGAGGGTTTGTGACTCCATGAACTAGTGCAAGATGTGGAAGTTGATTGCACAAGTCCTTGCCAAAGTGAATATGAGTGAAGTATATTGGCGGAGTCACCCTCAAGAACCTTCTAGTTCTTCTTCTTCGGAATCCACATCATCTTGATGGGAATCCTTGGGGTAGTAGTTGAGCTCGTTGAAGTAGAACTTGAAGTTGCCTTGGGAACCCACTTGACCATGGCCTTGGGTGCTTCAATGAATGCATCAATCTCCTCTTGAAGCTTGTCCTTGCCTTTTAGCTTGTGGTCTTGTGGTGGAAAGTCATCTTGAGCTTGTTCCTCATTGGAAGAAGTAGGATCATACTTCTTCTCTTGAGAGACAAACTTTGGAGTGGGATATTGACCTTCTTCCCATTCAACACCCTCGGCGTTGAACTTTCGCTCAAAACCAATTCCTTGATTCTTCCGGTGTCTTCCTTGTTTGCGAACAATTTCCTCAAAGCTCTTGCTTCCGGCAAGACTTTTGTAGACACCTTTCTCTATAATCCCTTTCAAAGACTATTTTCTTGCTCAAGTGAAACTTGGCTTGAAACATTGTTAGTGGAATCAAGAGAATTACTAGAAGCAACAACATTTGATTTAACATGATTATTGTTACTACTAGATGAAGAATTTTTCTTATGCTTGTCATGCTTAGTTTTAATAGGTGGCAAGAAATTAGACAAGAGAAGTCGTTTGGCAAGATATGAAGAACTCTTCTTTCGAAGATCGTCATTGATAGCTTTTAGAAACTCATGCTCTTGCTCTAGATTGAGCTTCTCGAAGCGTAGCTTCTCATGAGATCTTAGGAGCTCTCTATGATCTTCTTGAGTTGTTTCATGAGCTAACTTAAGAGTGTTTAGTTCTTTAGTTAGGCGCTCAATCTCCTTCATAGCATTGTCATTCGACTCATCTCGACTATAAAGACTACTAGCATGTTCATCATTACTAAGCTCACTAGATTTATCATGTAAAAGCTCATCTTCACCAAGCAAGTCATCCTCATCACTATCAAAGTCAATGAACTCAGGATGTGTTACCTTGGGGCCTTTTGCCATGAAGCATCTTCCAATTCCCTCATTTGGTGAATCAAATATGTCATAGGAGTTGGAGTTAGAGGATCTGAGAGCAAGACCGCAACACCTTCATCTTGGCTGTATTCGGAGTTGGAGTGATAGCTTCTTTCGGAGTGATTGTCGAGTCGGGCGGAAACCCATTCACCAACATGAGCTTGATGTTTTCTTCTTGTGTAGCTCCTTGATGACTTGTCCTTCCTTTCCGAATCCTTGCTTCTCCGAGAGGATCTTCGTTCATAACGATCATCTTTACTCCTTCTCTCTTTTCGAGGCGACTCTTCTCTTGAGCTTCTTCTTCTTGGAGATTCTTCTCTTCTCTTGTGGGGAGTCGAACACTCATTTGAGTAGTGTCCGGGTCTTCCACAATTGTAGCAGTTTCGATCACGACTAGAAGATCTCCTTTCATCATATGATCTAGACTTTGAGCTTCTTTCCTTGCTTCTACTCTTGTAGAATTTGTTGAAGTTCTTCACCATTAGGCTTATCTCTTCATTGGAAACTAGCTTGTCACTTGAGGATGTGGGAGCTTCAACTGCAGCTTTGTAAGCACCGCTTGACTTGTTGTGAAGCTCTTCTTTATCTTTAAGTGTCATCTCATGAGCAACAATCCTTCCAATGACTTCGGTAGGCTTGAGATCTTTGTAGTTTGGCATCATTTGGATCAAAGTGCACACGGTGTCATACTTTCCATCCAAAGCTCTGAGGATCTTCTTGATGATGAATCGGTCGGTCATTTCTTCGCTTCCTAAACCTGCCATCTCATTGGTGATGAGAGCAAGCCTAGAGTACATTTCAGCGACCCCTTCACCTTCCTTCATCTTGAACTTGTCAAGCTGACCTTGAAGAACATCTAGCTTTGATTCCTTCACAGACTCGGTACCTTCGTGCATTTTGACCAAAGTATCCCAAATCTCTTTTGCATTCTCAAGACGGCTGATCTTGTTGAACTCCTCGGGACACAAAGCATTGAAGAGAATGTCACAAGCTTGAGCATTGTTACGTAACATCCGCAACTCATCCATGAGAGCTTCGCGATCCGGAACTTTTCCTTCCTCGAAGAACTCACCTTGCAAGCCAACACAAATAATGCCCCATGCGCGAGGTTATGTCCAAGAATATGCATTTTCATTTTATGCTTCCAACTAGCAAAGTTTGAACCATCAAAGTAAGGACCTCTCTGAAAATTACCCTCACTAGGCGCCATACTCTCCTAGGTTGTGAAACCAAGCTTATGGAGTCAATGCAATGGAAACCAATCCAATGGAGACCAAAGCTCGATACCACTTGTAGGATCGGAAGTATGTCTAGAGGGGGTGATTAGACTACTTGACAACTTAAAAATTTAGCCTTTTGATTTGAGTAGTTTCTTAGCAAGTTCACAATGATAACCAAGTCAAGTATCACCCTACACATGCAATTCTAGAGTTATGGCAGCGGAAAGTAAGTTGCATGTATAGTAAATGAGAGGTGGAGAAGAGCAAGCGCAATGGAACACGGAGATTTTTTCTCGTGGTTCCGATAGGTGGTGCTATCGTCAATCCACGTTGATGGAGACTTCAACCCACGGAGGGTAGCAGCTGCCTTGAGTCCACGGAGGCTCCACCCACGAAGGGTCCACGAAGAAGCAACCTTGTCTATGCCATCATGGCTTACGCCCACGGAGGACTAGCCTTACTCGGGGTAGATCTTCACGAAGTAGGCGATCTCCTTGCCCTTACAAACTCCTTGGTTCAACTCCACATCATGACGGAGGCTCCCAAGCGACACCTAACCAATCTAGGAGGCACCACCCTCCAAAAGGTAATAGATGGGGTTGGTGATGATGAACTCCTTGCTCTTGTGCTTCAAATGATAATCTCCCCAACACTCAACTCTCCTCACTGATTTGGCTGTGGTGGAGGAAGGGATTGAGTGGAAAGCAACTTGGAAAGACTAGAAATCAAGTTTCATATGGTGAGAGTGGAGCAACTTGATCTCAACACAAGGGTAGGTAGTTTTCTTCTCGAAATGTAAGGTAGGAGTGGTAGTTCTTTCGATGGCTCTCTCCACGAATGAAGAGGAGGTGGAGGGTATTTATAGCCTCCACACAAAATCCAACCGTTACACACATTTGAGCAATCTCGGTCGGACGAAGTTGACAACTCGGTGGGACCGAAAGTTCAAATCTTGTGAGCGTTGGGATTTCAGTGGGACCGAAAATACAATCTCGGTTAGACCGATTCTTCCAAAGTCTAGGGTTTGCCAATCTCGGTGGGACCGACTTTCTCATCTCGGTGACACCGATTTGAGTACAGAAGGTTACAGAAGCTTGGCAACACCATTTTCGGAATGACCGAGTTTGGAATCGGAAAATCCGAGATTCTAGGGTTTTGGCTATATGGCTGAGGTGGTTCATCTCGGTGTGGTGAGTTTGGAATCGGTGGGACCGAGATTACTTATGAGTTTATGTTGGAATGAAAGATTGCTGATTGTTTGAGAGATAAATCACTAAGCACTTTAGAGCAACCAGATCATCATCATAACCTCATCCCCTTTTAATAGTATTGGCTTTCCTATGGACTCAATGTGATCTTGGATCACTAAACCAAAAATGGAGTCTTGAGCTTTTGCCAATGTTTTCCTTAGCATTTTGAAGGGTCCACATCATCAGTCATTGCCATACCCATATCACTGAACTTTCTGAAATATTCTCAAGAAATGATTAGTTCAATGATATATATGTTGTTATTAATTACCAAAACCACCTGGGGATTAGTTGCACTTTCAGGGAGAGGCATAAGCTAACATACTTTCTCTTCTAGGATCATACGCACTTATGATTGGAACTCTAGAAAGCATCCGCAACTACTTAAGATCATTAAGGTAAAACCCAACCATAGCATTAAAGCATCAAGTCCTCTTTATCCCATACGCAACAACCCCCTTACTCGGGTTTATGCTTCTGTCACTCAAGCAACCCACTATAAGCGAATCATGAACGTATTGCAACACCCTACAACAGGAATCCCTCACGCTTGCGCAACACGGAGAGCATCATAGGACAACACCAATAATAAAACATGCAACTCAAACCAGTCACGATCATCAATTAACCCAGAGGACAAAACGGATCTACTCAAACATCATAGGATAGCCATACATCATTGGGAAATAATATATAGCATTGAGAACCATGTTCAAGTAGAGATTACATAGGGTAAAAGAGGGGTTACACTGCTGCATAGAGGGGGGAAGAGTTGGTGATGAGGGCGGTGACGTTGTTGGTGTAGATTGCGGTGATGATGATGGCCCTCGCGACGTCCCGGAACCACCGGAAGCGAGGGGGAGAGAGCCTTCCTCCTTCTTCTTCTTCCTTGGCCTTCTCCCTAGGTGGCAGAAGGGTTCTCCCTCTTGTCCTTGGTCTCCATGGCATGGGAGGGGTGAGAGCCCCTCCGAGATTGGATTTGTCTCTCTGTCTCTCTCTGTTTCTGCGCTCCCAGATTCTGCCCTTTCACCATTTCTTATATTCCCGGAGATCCGTAACTCCGATTGGATTGAAACTTTGAACATGATTTTTTTTCCAGATATTAGCTTTCTTGCGGCGAAAGAAGGGCAACAATCGCCTTACGGGGTGTCCACGAGGGTCAGGGGCGCGCCCACCCCCCCCGGGGTGCCCCCTACCTCGTGGGCCCCTCGAGCATTGTATCGCTTTGATTCCACTTCTCAAAATTCAGATATATTCCAAAAAAATCTCCGTCCGTTTTTATCCCGTTTGGACTCTGTTTGATATGGATTTTCTGCGAAACAAAAAACATGCAACAAACAGGAACTGGCACTGGGCACTGGATCAATGTGTTAGTCCCAAAAATAGTATAAAAAGTTGCCAAAAGTATGTAAGAGTTGTTGCGACATGGAACAATAAAAAATTATAGATATGACGGAGATGTATCATCAGCTAGCAAGCAATAATAAGAAATCTCAAACGGCAACACATTGTCAAAACAACCATGATATAATATGAGAATAGTGGTATCTCGCTAGCCCTTTCTGATACCACAAAACATAAATGCAGAGCACCTCCAAAGTTCAAGCAGCGACTAAACATTGTAATTCATGGTAGAAAATATCCAGTCATGATCCACCCAACATTAGCTATCCACAATGCATAAATCATGACAGTTGTGCTCTGCTTAGTTTCTGGCACTTGTTTTTAGAAGGTGGTGACACAACATAAAAGTAAATAGATAGTCCCTTCGCAGAGGGAAGCAGTGATTTGTAGAGGTGCCAGAGCTCAATTTTTAAAACAGAGATAAATGATATTTTGATACATGCACCCATCTTATTCACTTCACGACTATCAGTTATCAATATCTTCCATGCTAAGCACATTAGTGGCGGTTCCCAAGCGATAAAAGTAAAGGTTTTGATTCCATTGGGAGTTTTTGTTTGATTAATTCAAAGATGAACTCTTTTTCATGTTTGCAATTTGGGACTGGGCATCCCTATTACCGCCCTTTTCTCGTGCGATGGTGAGTGAATAAACACTTGACCTGAGAATAACCTGCTTAGCATGGAAGATACCGACCACCTCTTGTCATTCCAAGAACGATCCAGGCACACAAAATGGATAATTTTTTAGAAGTTTTTAGAGGTGGCACATGCAAATTTACTTAGGACGACAGGGTAATACCGTATATAGGTAGGTATGGTGGACTCATTTGGAATAACTTTGGGTTCATGGTTTTTGATGTACGAGCAGAATCCCCACTTAGTACATTCAAAGGCTAGCAATTTAGATTGAGAAGCGGCCAGCTAGAGAGCAACAACGATCATAACCATGCATTATGCATAAGTAACATTGGACACTAGAATGAGTAGGATATGAACACCATGAACATAAATATCATAGAGGCTATGTTGGTTTTGTTTCAACTACATGTATGAACATGTGCCAAGTCAAGCCACTCGAACATTCAGAGGAGGATACCATTGTAACGCCCCGGATCCGATGTGCCAGGTGTCGTCCAGTTATTCGTTGTTGTTGCCTTGTCATCTTCTTGCGTGTTGCATTTTATCATGTCATCATGTGCATTTCATTTTGCATACGTGTTCGTCTCATGCATCCGAGCCTTTTCCCCGTTGTCCGTTTTGCAATCCGGCACTCCTATGTCCTCTGGTGTTCCCTTCTTCCCTCTTTTCGTGTGCGGGTATTAAACTTTCTCGGAATGGCCCGAGGTTTGCCAAGCGGCCTTGGTATAACACCGATAGACCGCCTGTCAAGTTTCGTGCCATTTGGAGTCCGTTTGATACTCCAACGGTTAACCGGGTAACCGTAAAGCCCTCTTTGAGTTGCAGCCCAACACCCCTTCCAAAGTGGCCCAAAACCCACCAAACTCCTCTCCATGCTCTCGGTCGTTCGATCACAATCGCGTGGCCGAAAACCGCACCTCATTTGGACTCTCCTAGCTCCCTCTATGCCTATTTATACACCCCCCATTCCAAATCCCGGATGTTTTCCCCCGAAACCCTAAAATTCCTCGCGCCGCGGGCGTGTCAAACCGCCGCCGGACACGTCCGCCGACCACGTCGCCCCGGCGAATCAGATCGCGCCACGTCGCCGCTCCGCCGCCCTCCAGCCAATCCACCGCCGCCACGTGTCCTCCGCCGCCGTCCACGCGGCAGGCCCATCGAGCCCTTCGCCGGTCGCGCCGCTTAGGCGCGCGCCGCCATCGCCCTGCGCCCGTCTGCGCCGCCGCCGTTGCGCCGCCGGACCTCGCCGTCGGCCCATTGGCGCCGCGCCGTACCCGCCGCCCGCCGCGGTTCCTCGGCCAGCTCCGCCCTTCGCCCGCCCAGCCTCTGCCCGCCCTCGCCGCGGCACGCCGCCGCCGTGCCTCTCTGCTCACCCGGCCGCCCGCCGCCGCCATGGTCTGCCGCCCGCCCGTGAAGCTCCCTCGCCGCCGCCGCGGTTCCGGCCTCCTTGCCGCCGCCTTGCGGATCAGCGGATCCGCGAGGTCATCTGCCGCGCCGCCCTTCTCCGTGGCCTTGGCGCCGTCGTCTTGGGATCGGGAGGAGCCCGATCCACACCTCCCGCCCGGGCCCAGATCCAGGCCCAGCTGGCCCATCTCCTTCGGCCCGCCCTGCTTCTTCCTTCCTGGGCCCAGCCCGTGGGTGAGCAGCCTCTAAACCCCGCCCAGAGCACGTTATAGCTATCTAGCGCTCGTGGTTTTTTTCCAGAAAAACTGCTAAGTCCCTTATTTTGCATATTTTCATGCCATTTTCATCGCATCACATCTCTGCATCCGTAGCTCCGTTTCGCGCGTATAATATGTCAAATTGTTCGCCTCGAAGAGTACATCATTTCGTTCCATTGCATCATATTCATTTGAGCTCATCTTGATGCCCGAAATGCTGTTGGAAGAGTGATTCAGGATGTTAATCTGCTGAAACTGTTATAACTTGCTGTTTTAACATTTTTGCCATGATTTATGTGTGCATCCTATGAGTGTGAGCTCTACATGAATGTTGGACTATGCCATGCCATATTTCCAGGGGTGTTGACCTTGTATTTTTGTGAGTTGTGTGCTGAGTGCATTGAGCTTGTAAAGTAGGGTAGTTGTTGTTGCTGTTTTGCTAGGCAGATTCTGTTATAATTTGTTACTATGTTAACATGCTTCCACTAATCATTCTATGCATAATCTGGAGATACTCTATAAAAATGTTTTGATATACATGTCTTGCTATATCCATTCATGCTCTTGGTTGCAATTATAGCCTGCTGGAACATGTTCATTTCTTGCTCCAAAGTTGCTTGAAAATGTTTCCTGACAGATTGTTTGCATGAGATTCAATTTTCACGAGGTCGTTGTAGTTGATCCGTGTATGCTATGACCTTGATCTTGCCATGCTTAGCTTCGTAAACATGCCTTCTTACTATTGGTTGCCTTGCCATGCCATGTATTGCTCTGTAGTGAGTGGTTCGAGCTCACGAACATGCCTACTAATCGTTGTTTCTGCCATGTTCAAATCTGTAATATAACTTGACATGTTTACATGGGTGCCATCATATTTTCCGTGCCTTTTTGGCTCATGGTCAGTAAGGGTCTTTTGATATATGCTATTAGTAGATTCATGCCATGCCTTTGTTTGCCATGATAAGTTCCTGTAACATATTGTTTGATAGCTCTAAACATGGCAACCTGATGTTATTTCTGCTAAAGTCTGAAATTGTTATTACTTGCAATATCTCCATGTCATTTTGAGCATGTTCTAGTTGTTTCTGGAGATAGCTCAGTGTTCATGTTTTGTTATGCTTTATCAGTACTTCATGCCCATGTCTTTTGTTATTATGTTGGGATGATGTAGCTTATTGTTTTGATGCTTGTAAGATGCCTAGTTGCTGTTATGGACAGATTGTTGCTATGACTTGTATAGTGTGTGTGTGTGTGTTGCACCGTTGCTCCGTTTTGAGCGTGCTCTATATGAAACTTGCTTGATTCTGCATGTAGTTTCATATTATCATGTTGCATCCTTGTTTTGAGGTGTTTGCTTGATGTTTGGGTGCATTTTGCATCGAGGCCATGCTTATCTTGTTTTGCTCATATCTTTTAGGCCGTAGCTCCGAATCTAATGAACTTTATATGTAACTTGACTAGAATTTCGTGTAGATCATCTTGGTGCATCTTAACTTGCTGTTTAACAACTTCAACTTAAATGTTTATTCAGTTCTGGACCAATTTCGAAATTTGCATATGAGGACTTACCGGAATTGTTATATGTTGTTCCCGGCCTCATTTAAACTTGCCTTGATGTGTTGTTCTTGTTTGCATCATCTCTTGCCATGAGTAGCTGCATGTAGCTTGGTCATGCATCATGCTTGTTGTGCATCATGTCTTGTTCATGTGTGGTGTGTTTACTATGTTGTGTGCTTCTTCTCGATAGTTCCGTTTAGTTGCGATCGTGAGGATCGTTAAATCTGCGATGTGGTTCGTCTTCGTGGTTTCATCTTCTTCATGGACTCGTTCTTCTTCCTTGCGGGATTTCAGGCAAGATGACCGCTACCTGGATCTCACTACTATCATTGCTATGCTAGTTGCCTCGTTCTTTTGCTATCTTTGCGACCTATTACTGTTTATCAAGCCATCCCATATTGCCATGAACCCTAACCTTTGACACCTTTCCTATGCAAACCGTTGTTTGGCTATATTCTTCGCTTTGCTCAGCCCTTCTTATAGCGTTGCTAGTTGCGGTGAAGTTGAAGATTTCTCCATGGTGGACAGGATTTTGGTTGGATATCACAATATCTCTTATATTATTAATGCATCTATATACTTGGTAAAGGGTGGAAGGCTCGGCCTTATGCCTGGTGTTTTGTTCCACTCTTGCCGCCCTAGTTTTCCGTCATACCGGTGTTATGTTCCCGGATTTTGCGTTCCTAACGCGGTCGGGTGATTTATGGGACCCCCTGACAGTTCGCTTTGAATAAAACTCCTCCAGCAAGGCCCAACATTGACTTTTACCATTTGCCTCACCACCACCTATTTTTTCCCTTGGGAGTCGCACATCCCAAGGGTCATCTTTATTTTAGCCCCCCCGGGCCAATGCTTGTCTAAGTGTTGGTCCAAACTAGAGCCACTTGCAGCGCCACCTCGGGAAACTTGAGGGCTGGTTCTAGTTATGCGTAGTGCTCATCCGGTCGTGGCACGAGGCGAGATCTGTGGCTACTATCGGGATGTCGGCACGCCGGGAGGTCTTGCTGGTCTTGTTTTACCATTGTCGAAATGTCTTGATGTACGGGATACCGAGTCGATCGGAGGGTCTCGGGTGAAGGTCTATTCGCCGATGATCGCGAGAGCTTGTCATGGGCTAAGTTGGGACACCCTGCAGGTATAAACTTTCGAGAGCCGTGCCCGCGGTTATGTGGCAGATGGGAATTTGTTAATGTCCGGTTGTAGACAACTTGACACTTGATCGAATTAAAACACATCAACCGAGTGTGTAGCGTGATGGTCTCTTCTCGTGAGTCCGGAAGTGAACACGGTTTCGTGTTATATTTGGCGTAAGTAGGTGTTCAGGATCACCTCTTGATCATTGCTAGCTTCACGACCGTTCCGCTTGCTCTCTTCTCGCTCTTATTTGCGTATGTTAGCCACCATATATGCTTAGTCGCTGCTTTGCAACCTCACCACTTTACCCCTTCCTTTCCCATTAAGCTTTGCTAGTCTTGATACCCATGGTAATGGGATTCTTTGAGTCCTCGTGGCTCACGGATACTTCGAAACCAGTTTGCAGGTGCCTTTGTTACCGAGCAGGTGACGCATCCGAGCTCAAGGAGGAGCTCGTTGAAGATCTTGCCCTTTGTGTTGTTTCGTTCTAGTAGATCAGTAGTGGAGCCCAGTTGGGGTCGATCGGGGACCTTTTGTTGCATTTGGGGTTCTTCTTTTATTTTGGTTCCGTAGTTGGACCTTGATTGTATCTGGATGATGTAATGCTTTATTCATGTATTTGTGTGAAGTGGCGATTGTAAGCCAACTATGTATCTCTTTCCCTTATGTATTACATGGGTTGTGTGAAGATTACCTCACTTGCGACATTGCTTTCAATGCGGTTATGCCTCTAAGTCGTGCTTCGACACGTGGGAGATATAGCCGCATCGAGGGCGTTACAACCATATCATCATACTACATCACAATCATCTTAACTCAATGTTGATATCCAAGATAAATCATTATTAACTCCCAGCTACTTATGCATGGCATGAGAAACTATAATCTCTAATTGTCATTGCAAACATGTTTAATCATAATGGGCTGAAGCATGGATACTAGGTTAAACATATTTCTACAGACAGAACAAGTCGAGTTCATACCAGTTTCTCTCTGCCACGGCTAGTTCATCAAATGTCATCATTATTGTCTTTCACTTGCACGACCGAACAATATGAAAATAATAATAGTGCAAGAGTGTCCTGGACTAAGCTGGAATCTGCAAGACATTTTATTCAACAGGAGAAGACAAGGTCAAATGTGCTCTTTATTAGTTCAACAATTATTCATATGAGAGCCACTCAACATTTTTATCGTGGTCTTCTCCTCGGTAGGACTCGAACAAAAAGGAAATAAATTCAGTGAAACACACTGAAATATTTTTTGGGTTTTTGGTTTTCTTAAATCAAGAAAACAAAAGAGAAAAGCAAAAACAAGAAAAACTATTTACATGGGAAAGCTCCCAACAAGCAAAAGAAGAACAAGGAAATCTTTTTGGGTTTTCTTTTTAATATTACTGCTTAGCATGCATAGAAAGTAAATTAACTATAACTAATATTTTTGTTTTTTTTTCAAACACACAAGAAGAAAGCAAGAAAAATAAATCTAAGCATGTATGATACAATGAAAAAGTGTGGACACCGACAAATGGAATAAGTGAACATGGAGGTAAAGTCGGTGGAAACACATACTCCCCCAAGCTTAGGCTTTTGGCCTAAGTTGGTAATCGATCAGTAGCCTGGAGGGTAGTAGTCGGCATGGTAGCTCATGGAGGCTCTCGGTGCTGATGTCTCTGCCTGCCGTGCTGCTATCACTGTTGCGTTATGAGCTCGGGCCTCGCTCTCAAGAACAAAATATCTCCCCCTACTGTGATAATCAAAAAGAGCAGGCATAGGCAAATATGTGTCCACAATAGATTTTTGGTTAAACATTAGATTGTAAGTGAAATTATCAACCTTTCCCTTAAGGATCTTATGTTCTTTTAAAGTGTCAAAATCTAAATATCGCATGGGTAGGATAGGATGAAAGGGCAAAGGTGAAACACCCAGCTCTCATGCCAAACGCGTGGCATAAATTCCAGCATAGGACCTGCCACTATTAGCATTGTCGGGGGTTGGGTGCGACATATGCCAACGGTTGGCTTATCATGGTGGGGGCGAGTAGAACATCGCGGTGTGCAGAAGCGGGATGGCGAAGACATGCACGCCGGCGAATCTTACCCAGCTTCGGGGCTCTCCGAGGAGATAATACCCCTACTGCTGCTCTGCGGGGTCTCCGCATGATCACTATGGGGTGATAGTACAAGGGTGCTCCTCGAGCTGTGTGGAGGCAGGAAGGAGCAAGGCTAGCTCTTTCCCTCTTGCTAAATTTCTAGGGAACCTACTCAGGGCCGAACCCTTTGCATGGGTGCCCCGGGGGGTTTATATAGGCCTACCCCAGGTACAAAGAATATCTGTTGGCGTGGCCCCAGTCGTCAGTCTCTCTTGCAGCCGTCTTCTCCGCCGACTTCTGGGGCCCGCCTGGCGGAGTCCCATGAACAGCTGAGCAATCTTGTCAGCACTCGATGGCCAGAGCTCGGTCGTGGGGTCGTGGGAGCAGTGCCGCCGTCTGTCGGTGATCACTTGTTGCCACTCCCGTCAATCTGGTTTATGGCTTGTGGGGCCTGGAGGCGGCCGACTCGGGGTGGCCGACTCTGTAGGGCCGTCTTGGACTCTCGGCCGAGCTCTTCTATCTCAGCAGCGGAGGGCGGCGATCTCGGGACGTCTGGCGCCGCCGTCGTGGAGTGCAGTGCTGCGTGCTTTGTGGCTGGTCGAGGTGGCATGGCAGCGATGCGCGCCTCACCGGAGATCTCCTGGTGACGCGGCTCACTGTAGCCATGCCCCCCTCCCGTGGGTCCGAGGGGACAGCCACGACGGGCTGTACCCTGCGTTGGTCGTCGTGGAAGGTCGCGGGCCGACTCTCAGAGTCGGCCCCTTGAGAGGTCGCATGCCCGGGGTCGGCTTGGTCTGGAGTCGCCATCTGGGGACTCGGTTTCTTCGAAGGTCGCCAGCTGGGACTCGGCCTTCTCGAAGGTCGCCAGCTGGGACTCGGCCTTCTCGAAGGTCGCCTTGCTGGGACTCGGCTGAGGGGCGCGGCCCGCCCCGATGTCTTGAAAAGATCTTGGGTCCTGGGTCGGCCTACCCACGGCCCATTACTTCGACAGTAGTCCCCGAAGCTGGCGAAGCCCGGCGGGCGCCGCCTCGTGGGGCTTCGGCAGTTTCAGACTCTATGGCGCCGACTCCGAGATTCGGCTGCCGTGCCTTCGGGCCGCCTCGCAGGAGCCGGCCCGGCCCTGCTAGGGGCCGCCTCCCGCAAGTCATGGCGGGAAACCAGCGGCATATCGGCCACGCTTCCCTGCCATCTGCGAGACGGTCCTATCACGTAACGCCACGTGGAGGCGATAGCCTGCCTGCCCACGCGCGTGACGGGACGGGCCGATAGGTGGGGCCCGCCACTACCACGCCTCGGCTCCCGGCGGATCCGCTGCGGCGGCGGTTGGTATCCCCGTGGTTCTGCGGGCGATAACCGTGGGGATTTTTTTCGTGGGCGTCGTGGGGTCGTGGCGCGATTAATCCCCGTCGCCCCTCGGCTTCTCAGCCCATGGGGCTATAAATAGGCCGAGGGCGGCGGCGCGCAGCGCGCGCCTCCTCCTCTGCCTCTCGCCCTTCTTCTTGCTCTGTCGCACCGCTGCTCCGCTGCTCTTTCTCTCTTCGTCGACGATGAGCTCCTCCTCCGCCGCGCCTACCGCCTCGCGCTCCGGCGAGTGGGGCGGCTTCCGGATGTGGGCCTTGGAGGACATCGAGTTCCTCCGCCGGACCCGCCGCCTTCCAGCGCTGATCTGGTGCAGCCCGTCCTGCGCCGGGAAATCCGGCCAGCGTCGGGAGGCGGCGGCGGGTCATCTTCCTTCGCACCTCATGCGCGGGATGGGCCTCCGGCGGCGGGTTTCTCCGCTCGTTCCTCGGCTGTACCAGCTTCGGCCGCACCACCTCATCCCCCCAGCGGTGGTGCTCCTCTCCGCCGCCACCTTGTGCGAAGGCTACATCGAGTTCTCCCCACCATCGAGCTGTGGGGAGAGTTCTTCTCTTGGCTCGGCACGCAGGCTGCGGCACACCGCGCGATGTGGCACGTTCATCGCGTCACGGCGCCTGACGGCCGACAACCCCTTCCGTCCATCCGGCTGGTGAAGTCGGTGAAGATGTGGCAAAAACATACTTCTCGTGAAGAGCGTCGCCACCGGCGGCGGCAGGTCAACCTGCCGCCCGCCGACCCGAGCGGCTGGCCCGGCGGCGGCCGGCTGGTCCCAGCGGTCGAAGCGCTCTCGGCCTCGGTCGGCGCCGTGGCGCGCCTCGAGTCTTGACGCTTGATCGGAGGGGCTCGTCGCCTCCGACCTCCTGGCCGCCTTTGTGGCGCGCGGGTGCTTCGCTCAAGGCGGCCCCATCTCATCTGCGGATGGCGGCGGCATGATCCCAACCGGCTGTGCACCAGGACATGCAGCGTGGAAGTGGCGAACATGGTGAACCTCATCGCCCACTACAAGTTCACCGGCGAGTGGCAGTTCGGCAGGAGCCGTGCTCATGCGACAACCCTCCGCCGGTGGTAAGTTTTCCATCGTGCTCGGTCTTGCATGTATCCGACCTCGAGCTCTAACCTTGTCGGTTTCTTTGGCAGAACCCCTCTTGGCGCTGCTGCGGTATACTGAAGAACAGCGTGAATCGTCCACGACGCGAGGTCGGCGGCGTTAACGACCCGACCTAGGAGCAGCGGCGGCTGGAGGCCGCGCCGAAGCGGCAGGGAGGAGGAGGAGGCGGCTTCGAGCCGTCGGCGACCTTCGCCCGGAGCGGCCGAGATGACATCGGCGAAGTCATCCGCGCCGCCAACCGAGCGGCCCCTCCAACCAGGCGGGTCGAAGAAAACGCCACGCCCGGGCAGCGGCGGCGGCGGCGCGAAAAACCAAGGGGACGCCGCGCGACCAAGCGGGAGGAGGCGGCGCGAGGCCAACCGCTTCGGAAGGAAGTGAAAAACCGCCGCCTATCTCTTCGTAAGTCCTTTACTCTTTGCTTTTTTAAACCCGTTTGAATTGCTCGACTCTCGCCCTCCCTCTCGAGCCCCCTCTCCCTTGAGAGAGTCGCGCGCCCTCCGTCATGGGGTCGGGGCGGCGTCCTCAACACGGCGGGTCGACCCGCCGCCCGATCTCGAGGCGGCAGGCGGAGCAGCAGCGGGAGAAGCGGAGGAGGAGGCCAAGCGCTGGAGAAAGCGCGAGCCGACAAAGCGGCCGCCAGCGCCCAGCGACATCTGGGCGAGGCGTGGCGCTGGCGGCGCGCGCGTCAAAGCAGGACGCCGAGGCGGCCGTTCGTCGCCGCAGCGCGTGCTTATCCCCAGCTGTCATCAGCGCCGCCGCCTCGACTTTCAGGGGCGGGCCGGGAGGTCGGCACCGCCAACCCTCGCCGAGGAAGGCGGCGATGCTCTGAGCTCGGACACTCGCGCGCCGCCTCCGCCACCTCCGCCGCCTCCGTCTTGAGCCGCCGGTAAGCAACTGTGGACCCGCGAGACCGCCCGGCTGCGGGCGGCGCCAGCAACGGCGGCTGCCTGCAGGTCGCGGCGCCGACTTCGCCGCCCGGTCGAAAGGGCGAGCTCGCGCCCTTGGTTTCGGAAGGCAGACGCCCGCCGGCATGGCGAATCTGGGCGCCGAGGCCTCGATGCGCGCCCTTGGCTGGAGTGCTTGTGAAAGCGGCAACGGCCCGCTGAACGAGCGCTCTTGGGCGTTGGTCCAAGTTGCGCAAGGAAGCGAAACCCTCAACTCTACACCGGGCGCATGTCGGCCATGCGGGCCTCGATCCGAATGCGATTTGTTTTTGGTTCTCTTGTCTCTTTCTCGTGAGGCGGCGCAGCGGCCTGCTGAGTGTAATCCCGAGTTGGTCGGCTGCTGGCGGCGGCTCGGAACTCACTGCGATCTTGAAGGCTGACTTTGCTTTGCGGCCTTGCGGAGTACCACAACCTCCGCGCTACCGCCTTCAACCGCAGCGTTGAAGAGCTGAGAAGCGGACCGCCCGATCTGGCGGAGAGTCGAAATAAGCAGATTCTTTCTTTCTTCTTCGAAGCGGCGCTGGCGCGCACCAGGCTGTAATCCCGAGATTCGGGCGGCTGCTGCTTGATCGGGCGGATCTCTTCGGCGACTTTCTTTCTTGGCGGTGTTTATCTTTCCTTGGGCTCGAGCATAGCGCCGCCCTTCAAGGGCAGCTAGATGAAACCAACGCCGCCCGTCGCGCTAAGGAGGAGAGTCGACAAACTTCGCTCGAGGCGCGACCTTCTGGCGACACAGCTGGCGGCGAAGGATCTGCCGGGAAAGTGCGAGGAGGCGCCAAGTCGCGGAAGAAGCCCTCCTAGCGAGTTCGAGATGGGCGGGCGCTGGACCGACCAGCGGCGATCTTGACCTCCGGCTACTGCGTGATCGAGGGCGTCGTCGGCGGTAATTCCTGTCTTCTCTTTTTGGTCTTCGATTCCTCGTCGAGCTGTCTTACGGTTTTCTTGATTGTTTCCTTTCTTGTCTTCGCAGACTTCTTCCGGGCCACTCGCGAGCCGTCATTCCGGCCATCGAGGCGGATCGGGAGGAAGCGAAAGCGCGGTGATCGCCGCCGCGCGCCCGCGCTTGTCGGCGAGCAGATCTTGAGCATCGGGGCTCGCCCGGCCTGCTCACCGTCGATCGCCCGTCTTCAACGCCGGCGCCCAAGTCGTCACCGCCCTATGGCGGAGGTGCGGCTCTTCGCACCGCCGGTCGGACCCGGCCCGGCTGGAAGTCGCCGTCGGTCGCCGAGGCTTGGAAGGGCTCCTCGGCCGCGCCGGAACGCGCCGGGCCGGAGTTCGTCAAGGCTGGTACCGGGCTGGACTGGACCGCTGGCAGCGTTCGGTCGGAGGCCCAGGCGAGCTGGGAGCCGTGGAAGGCGCCCTCGTCGGCCGGCGGCGGCCATCGCCGAGTACCACGGACACTAGTGTCTTTGTGCCCGGCGGACGCCCGGCGGCGAGGAGGCTCCGCTGAGTGGTTGGGATGCACCCAGTATGAGAAGACTCTGCGAGAGTGTCGGCTCCAGCACGAGGGGAGGCGAGTCGGAGGGCGGAGGCGAGGAGGAGGAAGCGCCCGAGCACACGAGGCGACCAGCCTCGGCTGATCGCGCCTCCGACCAGCGAGCCTCGGAAGGACAAGGCAATCGTCGCGAGGCGACCAAGCCGAACCGCCCAGCCGGCTGCCCGGCCCCGAAGCTGCCGCCGCCTCCGGCCCTCCGGCTCGGAGGCCGCCCCTAGGATGCATCGGCCTTACTGTTCTTTTGGTTTTGCTTAAAAACTTGTTAGTTGTGAACAATTCCACCAGGGGTGTATTGACCGAGGCCTTATGTAAATATTTATCAAGTTTCCGCCTTTTGCTTGCTTTGGCTCTTTTAGACTGTTTTCCTTTGCCGCCTCCCTTTGGTTGCCGCCTTGCCATCTGGGCAGCCGCTCTGCGGACCTGCCTTTGGGTCAAAGCTCGGCTACCTTGGGAGGCAAGTATAATCGTTTAAAGTGTCGTAGCAAGTTTAGCTGAAATCGGCGGTGACTCTCAAAGTCGGCCGTTCTTAATAAAGGTTAAAACTATGAGCCGACTGCTCGTGAGTCGGCTTAGTAGGGGGGAACTAGGAGCCGGCTTGGGCTATATGTAGCTCTTAAGTCCTTAGCCGTTTTTCATGTGTGCGCTCGCTTTCCGCCTCCCGCTTTACCGACAGTCGCTCTGCGAACTGTGGCTTTCTATAGGAGACGGCTTTGAATGCGGCACATTACTTGTCCGACCTCGGGGCGTTCATAGCACAAAGCGGCGAGTCCCGGGCGACTTAGCCGGACCAGTGCAGACGGTATGATAGAAATGGGGAAGCATTTGAAGCGAGATTCATATCATACAAATAATCAAAAGGCGGTCCCGAGCTCGGCTCGAAGGCCCAAATCTTAGTACTCTATCTGAGAAAGGGGAGTAGCGCGATACATCTTTGTATCGGCTGTAAAATCTTGAAGAAGATTTGCATTCCTGGCGCTCTGTCTCTTTGCGAGTCGTCTCTCTTGCGTGCTTTCGAGGCTTACGAGCATCGATCGGGTAGTAAGCGTTGTTTCCAGCACCTTGCGATGATGAAGGACCCTCCCAAAGGCGCCGACAACTTGTGCTGGCGGCTGTTCTCTGAATCAGCGGAGCACAAATCGCCCTCTTGGAATGATCGTGGCTTGACCTTGCGGTTGTAGTATCGCGCGCAGACTCTGTTGGTAGATCTTTGGACGGTGAGTGCCAACAACCGGCCCTCTTCCGGCAGGTCGGCGCCGTCTTGGCGTGCTTCTTGACCTCCTCTTGGTGTACATGGAGACTCGTGGAAGTCGAATTGTATATCCGTCGGGATAGCAACCGGCACCGTGAAGCGAGGAAGAAGCGGCATGAAGCGGTTGATCTGTTGGTCGTCGCGCGAGACTCGAGAGGGCGGCGGCAGCTCTTCCACCCAACGGCGGCGGCGTTGAGTGATTCGACCAATCGAGGCTTGATGCGGATAGGATGAGGCCATTGGCTCGCTCCACCTGGCCGTTTGACTGCGGATGGGCAGCGGGCGCTAAGTCGATCGGATGCCTGCGTCGCGCGAAGCGAGCCAAAGCGCCCTTGGCGAAGTTGGTGCCGTTGTCGTGATGATCTTTGTGTGGTATGCCATACCGCCTTTGTGATGTCGACAATGAAAGTCACTGCTTTGTGGGCCCATTTAATTTCTTGATGGGCTTTGCTTCCACCACTTGGTGAACTTGTCCCGCTGCGACGAGTAAATGAGTCGAGCCGCCTCGAGCCGTTTGAAAGGTCCCACCATGTCCGGCCCCAAAGCTGCGAAGGGCGAGCGATGGGGATCGTCTTGATCTGAAGCTTGGTGAAGGGGCTTGGGCGGAACACTGGCACCTTGCACTTCTTGACTAATTCTTTAGCTTCTTCGAGGCGGTCGGCCAAAAGAAACCGTCGAAAGGCTTTGGCCTGGCGCCCTCGAGGCAGCGTGGTGACCACACTGCATACGATGGATGTCCTTGAGGATCGCTTGGCCTTGCTCCGACTCACGCATGGCGCTGGTGGACACCAGTGATGCTGCGCCTGACTAATTCTCTGTTGATTATTGTGTAAGCTGCCGCTCGGCGTTGTACTTGCCGAGCCAGAATCTCATCTGTAGGCAACTCCTTGTTGACTAAGAACTTGAGGATGGGCTGTGCCCATGAAGGTCTTGCTATTTCTTATTGCTACCACAGCTGACTTGGGCGAGGCGGCTGGGCTGGGAGGCGGCGGGTTGGACTCTGCTGCCGCTTGCTGAATCGAGGAATCTCTGGGCTGGTGGGCGATCCCGATCCCAGGCCGTGGCGCGATCCCGGCCGGTGGCGCGATCCCGGCCGTGGCGCGATCCCAGGCGGTGTGGCTTTCTTGAGGTCGCTTCTTTGGGGTCTTGAGTCGGATCCGACTATCTCTGGGAAGCCGACACGAAGATAAGTCGGACTCTGGTGAAGGTTTGATAGGCGGCAAGGAGGCGAAGAAGGCGACCGGAGGAATCGCTTAGCGAGTAGAGCCGACTCGTGCCAAAGCATCTGCTTGGTCGTTGTCGTTTCTTGATGCGTGGAGGAACTTCGCATCCTTCAAAATATCCGCTGAGCTGCTGCACTAAAGCGGTAGCTTGCCATGTTTGCGTCCTTGGCGTCGATCGCGGATATTGCTGAACCACCAAGTCGGTCGCCGTATACAGGATCCGGCGGATGCGAGTTCCTTGGCAAGCGAGCCCGTGGATGGCGCTTCATATTGGCGGCGTTGTTGGAAGCGGCGAAGTGGATTTGCAGCGTATTTGAGCTTATCGCCCTTGGGGAGGTGAGGGCGGCCGGCTCGAGGCGGGCGCATCTTGGAGCCGTCGAAGTGTAATCGCCAATGAGTAGAATCGGTATGGCGGCAAGTATTGGGTCTCGGCCCGGTCGGCGAAATCGGCGGCGCTGCGACTTGATGGCGGTCACGAGGTTGGTAGTAGATCGTGTAGGGAGCTAGGTCGATAGCCCACTTGGCCACTCGGCGGACGCATCTCGACTTCCGATGATCTCGGCGAGTGGGGCGGTGCAAACCCGATGATTGGATGCTCTTGGAAGTAGGGCTTGACTTCTTGGCGGCAAAATGCCGCCGTAGCACATCTTCGGTAGTGAGGTAGTTTTGCTTGGAGGTCGACGATTACCTCGCTCAAGTAATATACCGGTCTCTGGATCGGGGCGCCTTGCCTTCCTCCTTGCGTTCGACTACAATAACCGTCTTGACTACCCGGTGGTGGCGGCGATGTACAAAAGCATGGGCTCTTTGGGAGTCGGAGCCGCCCGACCGACCGAAGTCGTCGGCATCTTCTTGATTGGAGAAATGCCTCATCGCCTTGTGGTTCCACTCGAAAAAAGTGGTCTTCTTCATTAGTTGATACAATGGCGAGCTTTCTCGCGTGACCGGTGATGAATCGGCTTATGGGCGTAAGCAGCGGTGAACTTACGCACGTCCAGCGATCGGCTGGGTACCTCCATCCTCTCAATGGCCTTGATCTTCACAGGGTTGCACTCTATGCGCGTTAGGAGACCCGAGAAAACCAAGGAGCTGGCGGTGGGACTCGAACACGCATTTCTGGGTTGAGCTTGATGCGGAATCGGTGCAGATTCTCAAGGTCTCTTCAGATCCTCTAGCGGCGTCCACGCTTCTCCGTCTTCACCACCACATCATCCACATAAACATGGGCATTCTGCCGAGTTGCTTGAGGAGGCATTTACGCATCTGCGCTGAAAGGTGGCGCCGGCATTCCTTAAACCGAGCGTCATCGTCGGTGGCGAAGGCTCCAAGCGGCGTGATGAATGCGGTCTTGACTGTCTGCTGGATTCAGCTTGATCTGGTGATATCTGAGTATGCATCCAAGAAGCTCAACAGCTCGCATCCGGTGTGGAGTCTATCACTGATCTATTCTTGGCGGGCGAATGGATCCTTGGGCGAGGCTTTGTTGAGGCTGGTGTAGTCGATGCACATCCGCCCTTTGCTTGTTTTCTTCAACACTAGCACGGGGTTAGCCAACCACTCGGGAAGAACACCTCCATGATGAAGCCGGCTGCGGGGCGGGCTATCTCCTCTCAACTACTCTCCTCTTCTCTTGACGGCGGCGCAAGGGCTGCTGATTGGCTTCTATCGGCCGACATGTAACTTGTGCTCGGCGAATTCCGTCGGTACACCGGCATGTCCTTGGGGACCATGCGAAGATGTCCCGATTCTCACGGAGGAAATCGGCGAGCTCGCCTTCCTATTCTTTGTCAAGGCTGTGCCTGACAGTGATACCTCTCTGGGTGCTCGGGTCCAAGGGTATCTTCTTGGTCTCTTTGGCGGCTTGAATGATCATACGCCTCCGACTCCTTGGGGTCTAGCGACATCTCGGCTGCTTCCCAGCCATCGCCCACGACACGGTCAAGGCAGCTTCTCGACGCGATCACGGAGACTCGGCCAGCCGACTGCTCTCGGCCGCGCAGGCGGACGACTTCTTGTAGTCGCCGGCAACGGTCAGGATCCCCTTGGAAGTCGGCATTTTCATCTTGAGATAAGCGTAGTGGGGAACCGCCATGAACTTGGCCAGGGCAGGCCGGCCTAGCAGAGCGTGGTATGGGCTCTCTAAGTCCACCACCTCGAACCAGATCGGCTCTCGGCGGAAGTGATCTTTGTCTCCGAAGAGGACATCTATCAGAATCTTGCCAATCGGCGGCGGGAGAGGCGGAGTGCGATCCATGGAAAGCAGTCGGCTGCTCTGCGGCTGCCTCCGTCTGATTCGAGCTTCTCCATGGTATCCTTGTACAAGATGTTTATCTGCTGCCTCCGTCTATCGGGACTCGCGAGAAGCGGGCGGCCCGCTTGTCGATGGCCAAGGTTGCTCCAAGAACCAAGGCGTAGAGCCGGACTCGGCATCACCTCGGGTGATCCGCCCGACTCGGTGATAGGCTTCTCGGACCAATGCATGAACACGGGGCCTGCTGCCCTGCGTTAACTTCTTCTTCTTCTTTGGCGCTGCCGCGCCGGTCGTCTGTCGGTGGTGAACACTCGTATGCTCCGTGCTCTTACGGGAACTTCGTCTTGGGCCGCGCCGGTGGCGTGCCGCCGCTGCTGGGCGGGCGGGCGGCGGCCTTGGCGGCGGCGGGCGAGCCGTCTCCTTGGCGATCTAACGAGCGGTGGCACTACGGTGGTATGGTTCGGCGGCTTGGCGCCGTTGTGGAACTTGCAAGGACCATCGAGTCGCTCATAGGAGAAAGCGGCAGCCAGTTGGACTTGCCGCCCTACGCGCTTGGCGGAGGCTGCCCCTCGGCTGCTGGTCTTCTCTGCCGCGACCTGCCATTGTTGGGAGTCGGTGGGGGCCTTGCGCTTGTTGTCGTTCTGCTGCTGCCGTCGGCGGCGTCTCCGGCGGCGTTACGGGAGCTGGCGGATCACCTTGCGGCCGCATTGACTTGGATCTCCGTCTTCATAGAGAGTCGGCTGTGGCGTGCTTATGCGCTATGACTAGCAGCTCGTCGAGGTTTGGGCTCATCGCGGAGGAGCTTGTGCTTGAGGAGGTGCCCTCCGGCACCGGCCGTAAAATACTCGATGGCCTGCACCTCGTGCGCCCTCGCAGGAGTTTGAAGCTTCGCCCGGTAGCGTGAGATAGTCGCGTCGATTCCTCGGGGCCTTGCGCACAAGGAGAGCTGGCGGCGGCCGGAGGTCGCTTATGCGTCTTTGGTGAAGTTGCGAATGAAGGCGGTGAAATCGACCCAGCTGTTGATGCTGCGGGGCTTCGGCTGTTCAGCCATGTCGGGCGTGCCACGGGCATGAGGAACATACTTGGCGGCGACTTCGCTTGTTGCCGTTAGCGATCTTGGCGGCCGTGGAAGTAGTCTATCGGCCAATCTTCCGGCTTCCGGGCGGTGTATTTAGGCGTGTCTCGAGGCGTGAACCCTTTGGGGAAGGGCTCGTTTACGATCGGGGCGAAGCAAAGCGGGCGGTTCGTCTTCTTCTTCTAACGCCCGAGATCGTGGAGTCGGTCGATCCGGTGGCGGGCGTCGTTCTCTCCGACTCCCTCTCGGCGACCAAAGCGATCTCGAAGTCGGATGCTCGGCAGCGGCGCGGAGACTTCGTCGTTCTCTCCGGCGGGGAGGCGGATAATCATCTCGCCGCTCCACGGCTCGGGCGGCCATCTTGGTCTCGCTTCGATGGAATCACGAGTCCGGCGTAACTGCGGCGGCTCTTTCTCCCTCCTCCGCGGACTCCGCCCGGTCGGCGTCCGGGAAGTCGCGCTATGATCTCGGCGAGGGTAAGTCGTCATTCTTACATTGCGCGTGTCGGCGCGGCCGCTACCGCGTTCTGCGCGGCAACGCGTCGAGCTGCTGGACTCGCTCCGTCATCACCGGCGCTCTTCGCCGTCGAGGTCCCTCGGTTCCTCGATCGCCGCTTAGGCGCGCGGATATTCTCGCAGAGGTGGCGTGAAGCGGGCGCGCCGCCCGAACAGATCGGCGATAGCGCGCGCTCTCGGACGCGCCAAGGCGGCTCGGCCCGGTCGGGCCGGCGAGCCACCTGGCGCGATCCACCTCGCGCTGATGCGCTTCGACGAGCGTCTCATGCTTGCCAACTTCTTGGCGCCTTCGATAAGCTGAAGGCGGCGTTCTTCCAGCATCTCTGCGTCCGCGTCCTCCGGGAGGGGCGCGGACAGGTCTTCTGAGGACGCGAGCGGCAGGTCTGGCGTTTTCTCCGGAGTGCTCGCCGTGGCGATGGCGAGCACCTCCGTGTGGCGCTTCCGTCGCTCTCCTCGTCTGAGCGGCTCGTCGTGAACCACCACATTGGTGGGGAAGGTATCAGCGTCTGGCGTCGGAGTCGACCAGCATCGGGTCGGAGGAGCCTACGGACTCCAAGTCTGGCGGGCTCGCCGGCGACTTGAAGCTGGTCAAGAGGCCCGCGAGGAGGTTCTCGGGGCCACCAGCGCGGTGCTCGGCAGCGGGCTCGTCGAGCGCACCTCACGAGGAGTTGGCGAGGCGATCGCTGCTGTGAGCAACCCGCCCGCATGGCGCCGTCGTATGAACCCATCTGGCGAGCGGGCTGGCTGCGCTTCGCCCGAGGAGGAAGAGGTTCCGTCGAGCAGATCTCCGGCGGCGGTGCACCTCGCCCACGGTGGCGCCAAATGTCGGGGTTGGGTGCGACATATGCCAGCGGGTGGCTTATCATGGTGGGGCGAGTAGAGCGTCGCGGTGCACAGAAGCAGGATGGCGAGACATGCACGCCGGCGAATCTTACCCGGCCGGGGCTCTCAGGAGATAATACCCCTCTGCTGCTCTGCGGGGTCTCCGCATGATCACTATGGGGTGATAGTACAAGGGTGCTCCTCGAGCTGTGTGGAGGCAGGAAGGAGCAAGGCTAGCTCTTTCCCTCTTGCTAAATGTCTAGGGAACCTACTCAGGGCCGAACCCTTTGCATGGGTGCCCCGGGGGGTTTATATAGGCCTACCCGAAGTACAAAGAATAATCTGTTGGCGTGGCCCCGATCGTCGATCTCTCTTGCAGCCGTCTTCTCCGCCGACTTGGGGCCGCCCATTGGCGGAATCCCATGAACAAGCTGAGCCAATGCGGCACTCGATGGCCGAGCTCGGTCGTGGGGTCGTGGGAACAGTGCCGCCGTCTGTCAGGTGATCACTGTTGCCACTCCCCGTCCAATCTGGTTTATGGCTTGTGGGGCCCTAGCCTGGAGGCGGCCGACTCGGGGTGGCCGACTCTGTAGGGCCGTCTTGGACTCTCGGCCGAGCTCTTCTATCTCAGCAGCGGAGGGCCGGCGATCTCCGGGCCGTCTGCGCCGCCGTCGTGGAGTGCAGTCTGCGTGCTTGTGGTGAGGTCGAGGTGGCATGGCAGCAGTGCAGCGCCTCACCGGAGATCTCTGGTGACGCGGCTCACTGTAGCCATGCCCCCTCCCGTGGGTCGAGGGGACAGCCACGACAGGCTGTACCTGCGTTGGTCGTCGTGGAAGGTCGCGGGCCGACTCTGAGTCGGCCCCTTGAGTCGCATGCCGGGGTCGGCAGTGCAGGTCGCCATCTGGGGACTCGGTTTCTTCGAAGGTCGCCAGCTGGGACTCGGCCTTCTCGAAGGTCGCCAGCTGGGACTCGGCCTTCTCGAAGGTCGCCTTGCTGGGACTCGGCTGAGGGGCGCGGCCCGCCCCGATGTCTTGAAAAGATCTTGGGTCCTGGGTCGGCCTACCCACGGCCCATTACTCCGACAAGCATTATGCTGAAGTCTACGTGCAACAGTCGCTCCACGGTTATAATTCCTTTCACCTATGAGAGTGGTGCGAATGAGGCTCAGATCTGGTGCACAAAGTATGCTATAGTATTGCTTGCCTACTATGCATTTCCCGTTAAATATGCAAAATACTGAATTGCGGGAAAGTGAATGCTCTTTATTATTCTTCCTTGTCTCACTCCCCTATTTTAACCGTAACAAAGGCTAGTCAAGAAAGTCTCGAAATCAGTCATGGGTGGCTCATCAAGAGAGCCCCAAAATGGAAGTTTGTAATGGTAAGCAAAATTCTCCAGTGGGATAGTAAATGGTCTATCATAAAGCATAAAAGACACCCTAGACTCATCAGGGAAAAATGTAAATACTTTGACAAATGACTCAGTGAGAAGTTGGCGTTGTTCACACTTATCTGAAAGGTAGGGACCGAGGCTGGCATTGTAAACATATTGCTCAAATTCCTCCTTAATGCCCACACGCACCATATATTCATCGCAAGTCCATAAGCATGTTTTGGTGGTGGCGTCTCGCATGGAACTTTCACTCGGTTCAACATAAGACCGGCGGGCAGAACTGTCACTAGAAGATGCCCCCGAGGATTGATACGTCTCCAACGTATCTATAATTTTTTATTGTTCCATGCTATTATATTATCCATCTAGGATGTTTTATATGCATTTATATGCTACTTCATATGATTTTTGGGACTAATCTATTAACCTAGAGCCCAGTGTCAGTTTCTGTTTTTTTCCTTGTTTTTGAGTTTTACAAAAAAAAGGAATACCAAACGGAGTCCAATTGACGTGCCAATTTTTGATGATTTTTTACGGACCAAAAGAAGCCCATGGAGTGAAAGAGTTGGGCCAAAAGAGTCTCGGCTGCCCACGAGGGTGGGGGGCGCGTCCCCCTATCTCGTGGACAGCCCGGAGACCTCCTTGACTTGTTCCTGACGGCAAAAATTCCTATAAATACAGAAACTTCTAGAAATAAACCTAGATCGGGAGTTCCACCGCCGCAAGCCTCTGCAGCCACCAAAAACCAATCGGGACCCTGTTCCGGCACCCTGCCGGAGGGGGGATCCCTCACCGATGGTCATCTTCATCATCCCGGCGCTCTCCATGACGAGGAGGGAGTAGTTCACCCTCGGGGCTGAGGGTATGTACCAGTAGCTATGTGTTTGATCTCTCTCTCATATTCTTGATTTGATACGATCTTGATGTATCGCGAGCTTTGCTATTATGTTGGATCTTATGATGTTTCTCCCCCTCTACTCTCTTGTGATGGATTGAGTTTTCCCTTTGAAGTTATCTTATAGGATTGAGTCTTTAAGGATTTGAGAACACTTGATGTATGTCTTGCATGTGCTTATCCGTGGTGATAATGGGATATCACGTGATCTACTTGATGTATGTTTTGGTGATCAACTTGCAGGTTCAGTGACCTTGTGAACTTATGCATAGGGCTTGTCACAGGTTTTCGTCTTGACTCTCCGGTAGAAACTTTGGGGCACTCTTTGAAGTTCTTTCTATTGGTTGAATATATGAATCTGAGATTGTGTGATGCATATCGTATAATCATACCCACGGATACTTGAGGTGACATTGGAGTATCTAGGTGACATTAGGAGTTTTGGTTGATTTTTGCCTTAATGTGTTATTCTAGTATGAACTCTATGATAGATCGAACGGAAAGAATAGATTTGTGTTATTTTACTACAGACTCTTGAATAGATCGATCAGAAAGGATAACTTTGAGGTGGTTTCGTACCCTACAATAATCTCTTCGTTTGTTCTCCGCTATTAGTGACTTTGGAGTGACTCTTTGTTGCATGTTGAGGGATAGTCATATGATCCAATTATGTTATTATTGTTGAGAGAACTTGCACTAGTGAAAGTATGAACCCTAGGCCTTGTTTCCTAGCATTGCAATACCGTTTACGCTCACTTTTGTCACTTCCTACCTTGCTGTTTTTATATTTTCATATTACAAAATCTATATCTACCATCCATATTGCACTTGTATCACCATCTCTTTGCCGAACTAGTGCACCTATACAATTTACCATTGTATTGGGTGTGTTGGGGACACAACAGACTCTTTGTTATTTGGTTGCAGGGTTGTTTGAGAGAGACCATATTCACCCTACGCCTCCCACGGATTGATAAACCGTAGGTCATCCACTTGAGGGAAATTTGCCATTGTCCTACAAACCTCTGCACTTGGAGGCCCAACAACGTCTACAAGGAGAAGGTTGTGTAGTAGACATCAAGCTCTTTTTTGGCGCCGTTACCGGGGAGGTGAGTGATTGAAGGTATATCTTTAGATCTCGCAATCGAATCTTTTAGTTTCTTGTTTTACCACTAGTTTAGTTTATAAAAGAAAACTACAAAAAATGGAATTAAGGTTGCCTGATATGCTTCATCTTTTTAATGTCTTTCTTGAAAATAAGGATTCCGATAATTGTGCTCAAGTGCTAGAAGAAGAATGCATTAGAATGTTTGGCACTAAATATTTGAATGATGAGCATGATTGCAATGGTGTTAGTATGAATTCTTTGAATACCCATGATGCTAATGATATGCAAAGCCACAAGCTTGGGGATGCTATGTTTGATGAAGATGATATGTTTAGTCCCCCAAGTTTTGATGAGCAAATTTATTATGATGAAAGCATGCCTCCTATTTATGATGATTATTGTGATGACACATATTCTATAAAGAATAAAGATAACCATGAAACTTGTCATCATGATTTTAATGCTCAAATTGATTATGTGAATAAAGTATCACATGATAGTTATTTCGTTGAGTTTGCTCACACTTCTATACATGAGAAGAAATTTGCTTATGTGGAGAGTAGTAAATTTTCTATGCTTGTAGATCATGGAAAGAATGCTTTATGTGATGGTTATATTGTTGAACTTATTCATGATGCTACTGAAAATTATTATGAGGGAGGAACATATGCTTGTAGGAATTGCAATAATATCAAGTTTCCTCTCTATGTGCTTAAAGTTTTGAAGTTATGCTTGTTTTGCCTTCCTATGCTAGTTGATTATTGTTCCCATAAGTTATTTGCTCACAAAATCCCTATGCATAGGAAGTGGGTTAGACTTAAATGTGATAGTCATATTCTTTATGATGCTCTCTTTATGTTTCAATTCTTATCTTTTATATGAGCATCATTGAAATCATCATGCCTAGCTAGGGGTGTTAAATGTTAGCGCTTGTTGGGAGGAAACCCAATTTTATTTTTGTTCTTTAATTTTTTATCCTGTTTAGTAATAAATAATTCATCTATCCTCTGGTTAGATGTGGTTATATGTTTTAATTAGTGTTTGTGCCAAGTAGAACCTTGGGAAGACTTGGGTGAAGTCTATGCGATCTTGCTGTAAAAAACAAAAACTTTTGCGCTCACGAGATTAGCTGCCATTTTTTACTGGAGAGTTCTTTTAGGTTTATTCAATTTGCATATGATTAATATACAAATTCCTCAGGTCAACAATTTATTTCAGAATTTTTGGAGTTCCAGAAGTATACGTTTGATACATATTACTACAGACTGTTCTGTTTTTGACAGATTCTGTTTTCATTGTGTTGTTTGCTTATTTTGATGAATCTATGAGTAGTATCCGAGGGTATGAACCATAGAGAAGTTGTAATACAGTACATATTACACCAATATTAATTTAGAATGAGTTAACAACAGTACCTAAGTGGAGATTTATTTTCTTATACTAACGGAGCTTATGAGTTTTCTGTTGAGTTTTGTGTTGTGAAGTTTTCAAGTTTTGGGTAAAGATTCGATGGACTATGGAATAAGGAGTGGCAAGAGCCTAAGATTGGGGATGTCCAAGGCACTCCAAGGTAATATTCAAGGACAACCAAGAGCCTAAACTTGGGGATGCCCCGGATGGCATCCCCTCTTTCGTTCATTGGTAACTTTACTTGGAGCTATATTTTTATTCACCACATGATATGTGTTTTACTTGTAGTGTCATTTTATTTTCTTTTGTTTTGCTTGCGGTTTGAATAAAATACCAAGATCTGAAATTCTTAAATGTTAGAGAGTCTTCACATAGTTACATAATTATTCGACTGCTCATTGATCTTCGCTTATATCTTTCAGAGTAGTTTGCCATTTGCTCTAGTGCTTCACTTATATCCTTTTAGAGCACGGCGGTGGTTTTATTTTGAAGAAATAGATGAACTCTCATGCTTCACTTATATTATTTTGAGAGTCTTAAACATCATGGTAATTTTCTTTGGTTATGAATTTAGTCCTAATATGATAGACATCCAAGAGGGATATAAAATAAACTTTCATATAAAGTGTATTGAATACTATGAGAAGTTTGATTCCTTATGATTGTTTTCAGATATGAAGATGGTGATATTAGAGTCATGCTAGTTGAGTAATTGTGAATTTGAGAGATACTTGTGTTAAAGTTTGTGATTCCCATAGCATGCACGTATGGTGAACCGTTATGTGATGAAGTCGGAGCATGATTTATTTTTTGATTGTCTTCCTTATGAGTGGCGGTCGAGGACGAGCGATGGTCTTTTCCTACCAATCTATCCGCCTAGGAGCATGCATTTAGTACTTCATTTCGATAACTAATAGATTTTTGCAATAAGTATGTGAGTTCTTTATGACTAATGTTGAGTCCATGGATTATACGCACTCTCACCCTTCCAGCATTGCTAGCCTCTCTTGTGCCGCGCAACTTTCACCGGTACCATACACCCACCATTACCTTACTCAAAACAGCCACCATACCTACCTATTATGGCATTTCCATAGCCATTCCGAGATATATTGCCATGCAACTTACCACTGTTCCGTTTGTTATGACACACTTCATCATTTTCATATTGCTTTGCATGATCATGTAGTTGACATCGTATTTGTGGCAAAGCCACCTTCATAATTCTTTCATACATGTCACTCTTGATTCATTGCACATCCCGGTACACTGCCGGAGGCATTCATATAGAGTCATATTTTCTTCTAAGTATCGATTTGTAATTCATGAGTTGTAAGTAAATAAAAGTGTGATGATCATCATTATTAGAGCATTGTCCTAGTGAGGAAAGGATGATGGAGACTATGATTCCCCCACAAGTCGGGATGAGACTCCGGACAAAAATAAAAAAAAGAAGAGAAAATGCCCAAATAAAAAAATATAAATATAAAAAAAATATAAAAAGAGAGAGAAAAAGAGAGAAGGGGCAATGCTACTATCCTTTTACCACACTTGTGCTTCAAAATAGCACCATGATCTTCATGATAGAGAGAGTCTCCTATGTTGTCACTTTCATATACTAGTGGGAATTTCACATTATAGAACTTGGCCTGTATATTCCAATGATGGGCTTCCTCAAATTGCCCTAGGTCTTTGTGAGCAAGCAAGTTGGATGCACACCCACTTAGTTTCTTTTGCTGAGCTTTCATACACTTATAGCTCTAGTGCATCCGTTACATAGCAATCCCTACTCACTCACATCGATATTTATTGATGGGCATCTCCATAGCCCGTTGATACGCCTAGTTGATTTGAGACTATCTTCTCTTTTTGTCTTCTCCACAACCACCATTCTATTACACCTATAGTACTTTGTCCATGCCTCACGCTCATGTATTGCGTGAAGATTGAAAAAGTTTGAGAACATCAAAAGTATGAAACAATTGCTTGGTTTGTCATCGGGGTTGTGCATGATTTAAATATTTTGTGTGATGAAGATAGAGCATAGCCAAACTATATGATTTTATAGGGATAGCTTGCTTTGTCCATGTTATTTTGAGAAGACATGATTGCTTTGTTAGTATGCTTGAAGTATCATTGTTTTAATGTCAATATTAAACTTTCGTCATGAATCTTATGGATCAAAATATTCTTGCCACAATAAAGAAAATTACATTGATAAATATGTTAGGTAGCATTCCACATCAAAAATTCTGTATTTATCATTTACCTACTCGAGGACGAGCAGGAATTAAGCTTGGGGATGCTTGATATGTCTCCAACGTATCTATAATTTTTTATTGTTCCATGCTATTATATTATCCATCTAGGATGTTTTATATGGATTTATATGCTATTTCATATGATTTTTGGGACTAACCTATTAACCTAGAGCCCAGTGCCAGTTTCTGTTTTTTTCCTTGTTTTTGAGTTTTACAGAAAAGGAACACCGAATGGAGTCCAATTGACGTGCCAATTTTTGATGATATTTTATGGACCAAAAGAATCCCCTGAAGTGAAAGAGTTGGGCCGGAAGAGTCCCGGGCTGCCCACGAGGGTGGGGGCGCACCCACCTCCCTGGGTGCGCCCCCTATCTCGTGGACAGCCCGGAGACCTCCCTGACTTGTTCCCGACGCCAAAAATTCCTATAAATACAGAAACTTCCAGAAATAAACCTAGATCGGGAGTTCCACCGCCGCAAGCCTCTGTAGCCACCAAAAACCAATCGGGACCCTGTTCCGGCACCCTACCGGAGGGGGGGGGGTCCCTCACCGGTGGCCATCTTCATCATCCCGATGCTCTCCATGATGAGGAGGGAGTAGTTCACCCTCGGGGCTGAGGGTATGTACCAGTAGCTATCAGTTTGATCTCTCTCATGTTCTTGATTTGATACGATCTTGATGTATCGCGAGCTTTGCTATTATAGTTGCATCTTATGATGTTTCTCCCCCTCTACTCTCTTGTGATGCATTGAGTTTTCCCTTTGAAGTTATCTTATCAGATTGAGTCTTTAAGGATTTGAGAACACTTGATGTATGTCTTGCATGTGCTTATCTGTGGTGACAATGGGATATCACGTGATCTACTTGATGTATGTTTTGGTGATCAACTTGCGGGTCCAGTGACCTTGTGAACTTATGCATAGGGGTTGGAACATGTTTTCGTCTTGACTCTCAGGTAGAAACTTTGGGGCACTCTTTGAAGTTCTTTGTGTTGGTTGAATAGATAAATCTGAGATTGTGTGATGCAAATCGTATGATCATACCCACGGATACTTGAGGTGACCTTGGAGTATCTAGGTGACATTAGGGTTTTTGGTTGATTTGTGTCTTAAGGTGTTATTCTAGTAGGAACTCTATGATAGATCGAACGGAAAGAATAGGTTCGTGTTATTTTCCTACGGACTCTTGAATAGATCAATCAGAAAGGATAACTTTGAGGTGGTTTCGTACCCTACAATAATCTCTTCGTTTGTTCTCCGCTATTAGTGACTTTGAGTGACTCTTTGTTGCATGTTGAGGGATAGTTATATGATCCAGTTATGTTATTATTGTTGAGAGAACTTGCACTAGTGAAAGTATGAACCCTAGGCCTTGTTTCCTAGCATTGCAATACCGTTTATGCTCACTTTTATCACTTGCTACCTTGCTGTTTTTATATTTTTCAGATTACAAAAACCTATATCTACCATCCATATTGCGCTTGTATTGTAACATCCCAAATTTTCAATTTGGAATGTTATACATTAGATCATCATTCCATATCATATTTTATTGCATTTTGGCTTGATCCTAGAAACTCTACGCAACTCAAGGACCCACGGAGAGAGTTGGGGATTTCGTTATTTTCATATTTGAGTTTTCTCAAATTTTGAAAAGAGGATCGTTTAATTTTAATTATTTTCTTTTCAAATATTTCTTATATGTAAATAAAAGAGAGGGGATAAAATGACTTTCCCAAAATAAAGAAATATTGGAGGTTAAAATCAAATAGGAATTTTATTTGGAGTTTTATCGCTATTTTATTTGAATTAGGAAAAATATGTGTTTTCCAAAATTGCATTAAAGGCCCAAATAAATGTTCACCTTGTCCGCTATAATTTTAGAGGACAGGGAAAATTTATTTCAGGATTTTTGGAGTCTGTTTACTATTTCTTTTATTTATTTTTCTGCACACGGAATTATTTAAAAAAAAGAAAAAAAAGAGGCAACCGACTTAACAGGCCGTGTCCGACCCGGACATTGTGCTCAGCCGGCCCTTTAAGAGCCGAGAGGCCCGAGCCACGGCCCCGCCCCTGAAACCCTCGCATCGCCCATTCCCCCCCGCCGCCGCCGCCGTTCGCGCTTCCGGCCCCGCCGCCGCCGGAGATCGCCGCCGCCCGCGTCTGTAAGCGACGCCTCGCCCAACCCGCCGCCACCACCCAATCCTGCCCCGACCGCCGGAGTACGCCGTAGCCGCCGGAGTAAGAAGCCGCCGCCGCCGTCCTGTTCTGCGAGGTAGCCATCGGTTTTATTCCAAAAACCGTTCGGTTTTTATTCCAAAAATCGTTCGGTTTTTGTTCGAAAACCTAGATGCATTTTTTATCTAGATCGGTTTATTTTTTCCGGTTTAGTTATTTAGCGAACGACCATTCGTACATTCATTTTAATGAACGGTTTTCACCCGTTAGCCGCAGACAGCAAACGTTCGTTCGTTAGCCTGTTCGTCAGTTTTTCTTTTCCAGGGTTTTTCCACGATTATTTTCGATCGCGATTTCTGCCCTCATTTTCGTTTTAGTTTATCTTTCCACTCGTTTATCGGAATCAGGCGATTCAAGCGCCTAGATCTTCGTCTCGAAGCCCTCTTTCTGTTTAACCAACTTGAACAAGGTTTTGGTACTGTAAAATTTGACTTAAGTCCAGATTAGTAAACGGATCTTGTTTCTTTCGCAGTTTGAGTTTTTGTTGTTTTGTTTGATTTGATTCTTCTTTGCAAACCGGAGTTCTTAAGTTGAACTTTCTGGTTAGATCTCTTATTTGAGTTTTACCCATGCTTCTAGTTGAGTGCTTATTGTATGCTTGTTTGTTTGCGATAGAGTACCCGGAGTGCGAAGCGTGCTACTACGAGTTTCTAGGTTTCACGGATCATCAGCAAGGTAAGTAACACTTTGATCATACCCCTTTACTACCCAGTTTTATTGCATTAGATCAATCCTCAAACAATTGCATGGTTAGGATCTGATTAACATGTGGGTTTTGGGAAGTAGATGAGGTAGTACCTATTTACCTGTTTATTATCAAACCTTTGGGAGTTACTTCTACGTTACTTATATTGCTATGCTATGCTTGTAGATGTGGTTCGGTTCGAGTGATTCATGACAGATGTGAGAGTTATTATTAATGTTTAACTTAAGGTGGCTACTTTAATACACATCTGGGTGGATTGCTTGAGGCACCCTGGAGTACCTAGTGGTTGTCAAGGCACCTGTAGAATCCAGTGTTGTCCAAGGATATCCTGGAGTACCAGTGTGATCATCCTACGGTCCGCCACCCAGGCTCAAAGGGATCATAAGATTATTCATGCTAGAAACTTCCGTGTGCAGCCAGAAGCTATTATGGGCTCTAGCATAGTTGAGTACGTTGCAAGACCTCTTTCAGTGGTGGGCTAGCAGATGTAGGGGAAAGTAGGTGTAATTGTCCACCCAGAGTAAAGAGTTATTGTTTCAGAAAGACTGTGTCTCGATTCTCCGACCATGGATGTATTCGAGTCTTGTGGGGAAAAGTGCGCAAACCTCTGCAGAGTGTACAAACTAATCATGGTTAGCCGTGTCCCTGGTTATGGACGTTTTGAGTATCTAGTTCTTGGATTATCATGTTGATCTTATCACTCCTAATATAATTTGATTGGGTTAATGATGATTCTTAATTGGGATTGAGTTGGAGGAACCTTCTCAATGTTTAAGAACCACCATGATAGTTAAATAAAATTTATTCCTTTGTTGTAGGGAAAAATTGGCTTTATGCAAAACTATAACCATAGAGTTTTCCACCAGCCATATATGCATGTAGTGATAACATTTATTCTGTTCATTACTCTATGTGTTACATTGCCAGCATATTCCATGTGCTGACCCGTTTCGGGCTACAACGTTCATGTTGTGGACTTTTCAGACGACGAGTAAGGTGCCATAGGTCGTTGTCTTTCACTCAGTGATGCCGTTGGAGTTGATGGACTCACTTTATCTTCCAAGCCTTCCGTTGTTATCATTTTTAGATGGCCTTAAGCCATATTTATTGTAATAAGTTCTCTTTTGAGACATTCGATGTAATAAGTGTGTGATTGCTACTCTGTTATAAATCCTTGAGTACTATGCGTGTCAGCATTACCGATCCAGGGATGACACTGATGCACAGAGATCAGACTGTTTGAAGTCTGGTTGCTACAAGATGGTATCAGAGCACATGCTAACTGTAGGACACTACCATTAAGGTAAAGCCCTAGATCACTACTCTCTTCTCATTTCTGACTCCTCTCCCTTTTCTACTCTTTAGGATGGCGGATGCAAGGAACAAGTTCACGCAACTGGATGAAGACACTCCTTTTGGACGACACTTGAAGGAAGTTACTAGATACTTGAACATCGGAATACCAAGCTTCACCGGGACCTACATCGCCACTTTACCAGAAGAGGAGCGTTGGATGATTAGAGTTCAAGTTCCAGGAAGGACGTTCATGCCAATCACTAAGCCCATAGAGTTTTCCTTTGATGCACCAACCTGGAGTGTAGGAAAGAGCATGGCAGCCCACATCACCATGGGACGCATTGGAGAAGTTTACCACAAGACTATCTATCAGATTTGCGGGCGCCGAGATGAGCAATGGGAGATGATTAGCACCAGGAAGGATAGGTCAATTGCAGCTTTCATCCAGGAGTTAAACCAGCACATTCGTCGCCAGGAGAACCAGATGTGCGCATGCATGATAGATCTGAAGAAGGCAATGACCAGGATCACGGAGCTGGAGGAAGAACTCAAGTCTACACGTGATGGATATGAGGAGGAAATAACGATACTCGTGAAGAAGAATGACGATTTGACAAGGAAGCTAGGAGTATTCATGGGAGACCCAGCGCTAGGAGGAGAAGACGACGGTTCCACTTGCCCGGAGAACTACATCATCATCGACGACACCGACTCAGACCCCGACGATAGAAATGATGACTTTGTTGATGAAGTTGGAGCTGATATTATGGAGTCTTCCACTGATCAATTTTTCTAGTCGACCACCATATTAGTAGTAGTATTCCCCCATGTATATAGTATAGTTCGAGCACTTTTGTAATGATAGTTAGACCAATGTATGCCCTTCATTGAATTGATGGAAGTGATATTGTTTGTGTTTGTCTCATGTGCATATGGGTAGTGTTTGCCCTCTAGATCTCATTCTATTCTGTTTTCTCATCTTTTCTAAACCCATCAGATGCCTCCGAGACGCGTAAATGGATTTGCTTTCCTGCCAGAGCTCACTCAGTTGATCCAGCAACAGAATGCATTGATGTAGATACTAGTCCAGAATCAGAATCAGGAGAACAACAACAACAACAACAACAACAACAACAACAACAACAACAACCCACCACCACACCACCACCTGTTGATCACTTAGCCTGTTTTGTAAGGCTCAATTCGTCGGTGTTCTTCAGTAGCACTGAGTCGATAGTTGCAGATGATTGGCTCTACAAGATTGGAAGGGAGTTGACCACTGCAGGATGCACATATGCGGAGAGAGTGCATTTTGCCGCACATCAGCTTGATGGACCCGCAACATCATGGTGGGAGAATTTCACAGCCACTTACCCCATTGACACAGTTACATGGGACTAGTTTTAGCAGGCTTTCCGTACTTCCCATGTTTCAGCAGGAGCAATGGCCATGAAGAAGCGCGAGTTTCACAACTTGCGCCAGGGAGGATGCACAGTGGGACAGTATGTGGATGATTTTAGTAAGTTGGCACGTTATGCCCCAGATGACGTTGCTACAGATGCAGCTAAGCAGGAGAAGTTTCTGGAAGGACTAAATAATGAGCTGAGCATGCAGTTGATGGTGGCAACCTTCAACAACTACCAGGAGTTCGTAGATAGAGCCCTTCACCATAACCATGGAGGTCACAATCACAATGGTGGGAGTTCGCATAACCATAGTGGCCCCAAGAATGGGAATGGTAATGGAGGAAGCGATGGCCAGAACCGTTCCAAACCAGCAACGCCCACCAAGAAGGATCTAAGTCACATTACTTGTTTCAAGTGCGGGAAGAATAGCCATTATGCCATGGAGTGTTCTGAAGCAAAGAATGGAAATGACAATGGAAGCTCTGGGAGAAGCCCAACCCTTTCAACAGAGGACAAGTGAACCACGTTAACATGGAGGAGGTTGAAACCCAGCCAGATGCAGTAATAGGTGAGTTTTTGGTTAAGTCATTTACTGCAATCATTCTTTTGTGGATTTGTGGATAAGTATAAGTTGCCCGCCAAAGTTCTTAGAACACCTATGTTAGTAAGCTCACCAAGAGCGGAACATATGGCAAGCCAAGGATGTTTTCACATGCCATTGACCATAGGTAGGCATGTTTTCCCCTCAGACCTAATAATTTTGGAGTCACAAGGTTTGGATGTGATTTTGGGTATGGATTGGTTATCGATGTATGGAGGGAACATCGATTGCGCTAGTAATTCGATTATGTTCACCACCCCAGAAGGAAGGATGATTAAGTATGTATCCCGGCATGTGCCGAAGAGGACTCAAGTGAATTCCTTATCAGGAGTTGTACAGGAGGAAGTACCAGTGGTGAAGGATTTCCCTGATGTATTTCTAGAAGAGTTGCCAGGCATGCCACCGGATAGAGACATTGAGTTTTTGATTAAGCTTTTGCCAGGCACAGGGCCAATATCTAAGAGACCGTACAGGATGCCCGCAAAGGATTTGGAGAAAATTAAGAAGCAGATTAAGGAGTTACTGGATAAAGGGTATATTCGCCCAAGTTCTTCACCTTGGCAGTCACCAGTGCTTCTAGTGGAGAAGAAGGATGGATCGTTGAGGATGGTTGTTGATTATCGAGGGTTGAATGAGGTGACAATCAAGAACAAGTACCCACTGCCGATTATCAATGATCTGTTTGACCAGTTGCAAGGAGCTAAAGTATTTCCAAGATCGATCTGCGATCAGGATACCAACAGCTGAAGATTCGAGAGCAGGATATACCTAAGACAGCTTTTACCATGAGGTACGGGCTATATGAGTATACCGTTATGTCATTTTGTCTCACTAAAGCACCTGCCTATTTCATGAACATGATGAACAAGGTGTTTATGGAGTTCTTGGATAAGTTCGTAGTGGTGTTCATTGATGACATATTGGTCTACTCGAAGAATGAAGAGGAGCATAAACAACATTTTCATTTGGTACTTGGAAAGATCAGAGAACATCAGTTATATGCCAAGTTCATCAAGTGTGAGTTTTGGTTGAAGGAAGTTGGATTTCTCGGACATGTTATATCCGGAGAAGGAATAGCAGTAGACCCCACCAAGGTTGTCGCTGTGACAAATTGGGAAGCACCCACGTCGGTTGGGGAGATCCGGAGTTTTCTTGGACACACAGGATACTACCAGAGGTTCCTTGAGAATTTCTCGAAGATTGCAAAGCCCATGACGGAGCTGTTGAAGAAGAACACTGTCGTGGAATTGTCACGGCAGATGTCCTAGTGAAAGGACTTAGTCGTGGAGCCATCGCAACTAGGAAGCTTAAATGGGTTAACCGGGACAAAGGACACGAGGTTTATACTGGTTCGGCCCCTTACGGTGAAGGTAAAAGCCTACGATCTAGTTTTGAGTGGGATTGCTTATGTCTCAATAACCAGGGAGCGAATCGCTTGACCTAGCTCTCGAGTTAATATTACTTGTCCTAAACCTCCGCCGGGTCGTCCCTTTATATACAGAGGTCGACGCCCGGCGGCTTATAGATTACCGGCTCGGTCTCGTAACTATTCTTTCCTTACAATACAAGTTGCACATACATGGTGGTTTATCACTATGGGCCTTAAGTCGCCTCTGGGCCTTGGGCCCTTAACTGAACCGCCATCCATATCCTGGGTCTAGGCTTCAAGAATATTTGCAAGTATAACCTGGCCCCTCCTGGGCGGGTCATACCAATAGTTATATCCCCAACATTAGGCCCCACATTGATTTGAACTGGTTCATGTCAATCTTCGACACTTAAGGAAAAATCTTCTACCCATATGAAATTTTTGTAACCCGCCATGACGTCTGAAGGAAATATGCCCTAGAGGCAATAATAAAGTTATTATTTATTTCCTTATATCATGATAAATTTATTATTCATGCTAGAATTGTATTACCCGGAAACATAATACATGTGTGAATACATAGACAAACATAGTGTCACTAGTATGCCTCTACTTGACTAGCTCGTGAATCAATGATGGTTAAGTTTCCTAACCATAGACATGAGTTGTCATTTGATTAAAGGGATCACATCATTAGGAGAATGATGTGATTGACTTGACCCATTCCGTTAGCTTAGCACTTGATCGTTTAGTATGTTGCTATTACTTTCTTCATGACTTATACATGTTCCTATGACTATGAGATTATGTAACTCCCACTTACCGGAAGAACACTTTGTGTGCTACCAAACGTCACAACATAACTGGGTGATTATAAAGGTGCTCTACAGGTGTCTCCAAAGGTACTTGTTGAGTTGACGTATTTTGAGACTAGGATTTTTCACTCCGATTGTCGGAGAGGTATCTCTGGGCCCTCTCGGTAATGCACATCACTATAAGCCTTGCAATCAATGTAGCTAATGAGTTAGTTACGGGATGATGCATTACGTAACGAGTAAAGAGACTTGCCGGTAACAAGATTGAACTAGGTATTGAGATACCGACGATCGAACCTCGGGCAAGTAACATACTGATGACAAAGGGAACAACGTATGTTGTTATGCGTTTTGACCAATAAAGATCTTCGTAGAATATGTAGGATCCAATATGAGCATCCAGGTTCCGCTATAGGTTATTGACCGGCGACATGTCTCGGTCATGTCTACATAGTTCTCGAACCCGTAGGGTCCGCACTCTTAAAGTTTCGATGACGGTTATATTATGAGTTTATGAGTTTTGATGTACCGAAGGTTGTTCAGAGTCCCGGATGTGATCATGGACATGACGAGGAGTCTCGAAATAGTCGAGACATAAAGATCGATATATTGGACGACTATATTTGGACATCGGAAAGGTTCCGGGTAAGATTGGGACAATACCGGAGCTCCGGGAGGTTATCGGAACCCCCCGGGAGGTATATGGGCCTTAATGAGCCTTAGTGGAAAGGAGGGGAAATGAGCAAGGGAGGGGGCGCCCCCCCCCATGCCCAATCCGAATTGGGAGGGGCCCCCCTCCCTCCTTCCTCTTCCTTCCCTCTCCCTCTCCAAGTAGGGAAGGGAGGAGTCCTACTCCCGGTGGGAGTAGGACTCCCCCCCAGGGAGCGCCTCCCCCCTTGGCCGGCCCCCTCCTCCACTCCTTTATATACGAGGGAGGGGGGCACCCCATAGACACAACAATTGATCATTGATCTCTTAGCCGTGTGTGGTGCCCCCCTCCACCATAGTCCTTCTCGATAATATCGTAGCGGTGCTTAGGCGAAGCCCTGCGACGGTAGAACATCACCATCGTCACCATGCCATCATGCTGACGGAACTCTCCCTCGACACTCGGCTAGATCGGAGTTAGAGGGACGTCATCGAGCTGAACGTGTGCATGAACTCGGAGGTGTTGTACTTTTGGTGCTTGATCGGTCGGGCCGTGAAGACGTACGACTACATCAACCGCGTTGTGCTAACACTTCCGCTTACGGTCTACGAGGGTACATATACAACACTCTCCCCTCTCGTTGCTATGCATCACCATGATCTTGCGTGTGCGTAGGAATTTTTTTTGAAATTACTACGTTCCCCAACAGTGGTATCAGAGCCTAGGTTTTATGCGTTGATGTTATATGCACGAGTAGAACACAAGTGAGTTGTAGGCGATACAAGTCATACTGCTTACCAGCATGTCATACTTTGGTTCGACGGTATTGTTGGATGAAGCGGCCCGGACCGACATTACGCGTATGCTTACGCGAGACTGGTTCTACCGACGTGCTTTGCACACAGGTGGCTGGCGGGTGTCAGTTTCTCCAACTTTAGTTGAACCGAGTGTGGCTATAGCCGATCGTTGAGAAGGTTAAAACAACACTAACTTGACGAACTATCGTTGTGGTTTTGATGCGTAGGTAAGAACGGTTCTTGCTCAGCCCATAGCAGCCACGTAAAACTTGCAACAACAAAGTAGAGGACATCTAACTTGTTTTTGCAGGGCATGTTGTGATGTGATATGGTCAAGACGTGATGAGATATAAGTTGTTGTATGAGATGATCATGTTTTGTTGAAGTTATCGGCAACTGGCAGAAGCCTTATGGTTGTCTCTTTATTGCATAAGATGCAAGCGCCAAATAATTTCTTTACTTTGTCGCTATGCGATAGCAATAGTTGCAAGAGCAATAGTTGGCGAGACGACCATGTGACGACACATTGATATAGATCAAGATTATGGAGATCATGGTGTCATACCGGTGACAGTGGAGATCATATGATGCTTTGGAGATGGAGATCAAAGGCACAAGATGATGATGGCCATATCATGTCACATATTTTTGATTGCATATGATGTTTATCTTTTATACATCTTATTTTGTTTTGATTGACGGTAGCATTATAAGATGATCTCTCACTAAATTTCAAGATAAAAGTGTTCTCCCTGAGTATGCACCATTGCCAAAGTTTGTCGTGCCTAGACACCACGCGATGATCGGGTGTGATAAGCTCTACGTCCATCTACAACGGGTGCAAGCTAGTTTTGCACACGCGGAATACTCAGGTTAAACTTGACGAGCCTAGCATATGCAGATATGGCCTCAGAACACTGGAGACCGAAAGGTCGAGCGTGAATCATATAGTAGATATGATCAACATAGCGATGTTCACCATTGAAAACTACTCCATCTCACGTGATCATCGGTCATGGTTTAGTTGATTTGGATCACGTGATCATTTAGATGACTAGAGGGATGTCTATCTAAGTGGGAGTTCTTAAGTAATATGATTAATTGAACTTAAATTTATCATGAACTTAGTCCTGGTAGTATTTTACAAATTATGTTGTAGATTAATAGCTCGCGTTGCTGTTTTCATATGTTAATTTTGATATGTTCCTAGAGAAAACTGTGTTGAAAGATGTTAGTAGCAATGATGCGGATTGGATCCGTCATCTGAGGATTGCCCTCATTGCTGCAAAGAAGAATTATGTCCTTGATGCACCGCTAGGTGACAGACCTATTGCAGGAGCATATGCAGACATTATGAACGTTTGGCTAGCTCAATATGATGACTATTTGATAGTTTAGTGCACCATGCTTAACGGATTAATCGGGACTTCAAAGACGTTTTTGAATGTCATGGACCATATGAGATGTTCCAGGAGTTGAAGTTAATATTTCAAGCAAATACCCGAGTTGAGAGATATGAAGTCTCCAACAAGTTCTATAGCTAAAAGATGGAGGAGAATTGCTCAACTAGTGAGCATGTGCTCAGATTGTCTGGGTACTACAATCGCTTGAATCAAGTGCGAGTTAATCTTCCAAATAAGATAGTGATTGACAGAGTTCTCTAGTCACCATCACCAAGTTACTGGAACTTTGTGATGAACTATAGTATGCAAGGATGATGAAAACGATTCCCGAGCTCTTTGTGATATTGAAATCGACGAAGGTAGAAATCAAGAAAGAGCATCAAGTGTTGATGATTGACAAGACCACTAGTTTCAAGAAACGGTCAAAGGGAAAGAAAGGGAACTTCAAGTAGAATGACAAGCAAGTTGTCACTCCCGAAGAAGCCCAAAGATGGAACAAAGCCTGGCGAGTGCTTACTTTGCAAAGGAAATGGTCACCGAAGCGGAAATGCCCTGAATATTTGGTGGATAAGAAGGATGGCAAAGTGAACAAGGGTATATTTGATATAGAGGTTATTGATATGTACCTTAGTAGTGTTTATAGTAGCCCCTGAGTATTTGATACTTGTTTGGTTGCTAAAAATTAGTAATTCAAAACACGAGTTACAGAATAAACAGAGACTAGTTGAGGGTGAAGTGACGATGTGTGTTGGAAGTGGTTCTAAGATTGATATGATCATCATCACACACTCCCTATACTTTCGGGATTATTGTTAAACCTAAATAAATGTTATTTGGCATTTGCGTTGAGCATGAATATGATTTGATCATGTTTATTGCAAAACGGTTATTCATTTAAAGTAAGAGAATAATTGTTGTTCTGTTTACATGAATAAAACCTTCAATGGTCATACACCCAATGAAAATAGTTTGTTGGATCTCGATCGTAGTGATACATATATTCATAATATTGATGCCAAAAGATGCAAAGTTGATAATGATAGTGCAACATATTTGTGGCACTGTCGTTTGGGTCATATTGGTGTAAAGCGCATGAAGAAACTCCATAAAAATGGACTTTTGGAATCACTTGATTATGAATCATTTGATGCTTGCGAACCGTGCCTTATGGGTAAGATGACTAAAACTCCGTTCTCCGAAACAATGGAACGAGCTACTGACTTATTGGAAATAATACATACCGATGTATGCGATCCAATGAGTGTTGATGCCCGTGGCAAGTATCGTTATTTTCTGACCTTCACAGATGATTTGAGCAGATGTGGGTATATCTACTTAATGAAACACAAGTCTGAAACATTTTAAAAGTTTAAAGAATTTCAGAGTGAAGTGGAGAATCATCATAACAAGAAAATAAAGTTTCCACGATCTGATTGTGGAGGAGAATATTTGAGTTACGAGTTTGGCCTTCATATAAAACAATGTGGAATAGTTTCACAGCTCACACCACATGGAACACCACAGTGTAATGGTGTGTCTGAACGTCATAACCGCACTTTATTGGATATGGTGCGACCTATGATGTATCTTACCGATTTACCACTATCGTTTTGGGGTTATGCATTAGAGACAGTTGGATTCACTTTAAATAGGGCACCATCAAAATTCGTTTGAGACGCCGCCTTATGAACTGTGGTGTGGCAAGAAACCAAAGTTGTCATTTCTTAAAGTTTGGGACTGCGATGCTTATGTGAAAAAGTTTCAACCTGATAAGCTCGAACCCAAATCGGAGAAGTGTGTCTTCATAGAATACCCAAAGGAAACTATTGGGTACACCTTCTATCACAGATCCGAAAGCAAGATATTCATTGCTAAGATAGATCCTTTCTAGAGAAGGAGTTTCTCTCGAAAGAAGTGAGTGGGAGAAACGTAGAACTTGATAAGGTAATAGTACCTTCTCCTGAATTGGAAAATAGTTCATCACTGAAACCAGTTCCAGTGATTCCTACACAAATTAGTGAGGAAGCTAATGATGATGGTCATGAAACTTCAGATCAAGTTACTACAGAACCTCGTAGGTCTTCCAGAGTACGCTCCGCACCAGAGTGGTACGGTAATCCTGTTCTGGAAGTCATGTTACTAGACCATGATGAACTTACGAACTATGAGGAAGCGATGATGAGCCCAGATTCCGCGAAATGGCTTGAAGGCCATGAAATCTGAGATAGGATCCATGTATGAGAACAAAGTGTGGACTTTGGTGGACTTCCCCGATGATCGGCAAGCCATAGAAAATAAATGGATCTTCAAGAGGAAGACTGACGTTGATAGTAGTGTTACTATCTACAAAGCTCGACTTGTCGCAAAAAAAGGTTTTCGACAAGTTCAAGGTGTTGACTACAATGAAATTTTCCCAACTGTAGCGATGCTTAAGTTTGTCCGAATCATGTTAGCAATTGCCACATTTTATGAAATCTAGCAAATGGATGTCAAAACTGCATTCCTTAATGGTTTTCTTAAAGATGAGTTGTATATGATGCAACCAGAAGGTTTTGACAATCCTAAAGGTGCTAGCAAAAAGTGCAAGCTCCAGTGATCCATCTATGGACTGGTGCAAGCATCTCGGAGTTGGAATATACACTTTGATAAGTTGATCAAAGCATATAGTTTTATATGGACTTGCAGTGAAGCCTGTATTACAATAAAGTGAATGGGAGCACTATAGCCTTTCTGATAAGTATATGTAAGTGACATATTGTTGATCAGAAATGATGTAGAATTTTTCTGGAAAGCATAAAGAAGTGTTTTAAAGGAGTTCTTTAAAAGAAAGACCTCAGTAAAGCTATTCAATGAGTACATATTGAGCATCAAGATCTATTGAGATAGATCAAGACGCTTGATAAGATATTCAATGAGTACATACCTTGACAAGATTTTGAAGTAGTTCAAAATGGAACAGTCAAAGAAAGAGTTCTTGTCTGTGTTGCAAAGGTATGAAATTGAGTAAGACTCAAATCCCGACCACGGCGGAAAATAGAAAGAGAATGAAAATCGTTCCCTATGCATCAGTCATAGGTTCTATAAAAGTATGCCATGCTATGGACCAGACCTATTGTATACTCTACCCTGGTTTGGCAAGGGAGTACAATAGTGATCGAGGAGTAGATCACTAGACATTGGTCAAAATTATCCTTAGTGGAATAAGGATATGTTTCTCGATTATGGAGGTGCCAAAAGGTTCGTCGTAAAGGGTTACGTCGATACAAGTTTTGGCACTAATCCAGATGACTCTAAGTCTTAATCTGGGTACATATTGATAGTGGGAGCAATTAGCTAGAGTAGCTCTATGCAGAGCATTGTAGACATAGAATATTTGCAAAATACATACGGCTCTGAATGTGACAGACCCATTGACTAAACTTCTCTCACAAGAAAAACATGATCATACCTTAGTACTCTTTGGGTGTTAATCACATAGCGATGTGAACTAGATTATTGACTCTAGTAAACCCTTTGGGTGTTTATCACATGACGATGTAAACTATGGGTACTAATCACATACAGATGTGAATATTGGTGTTAAATCACATGGCGATGTGAACTAGATTATCGACTCTAGTGCAAGTGGGAGACTGAAGGAAATATGCCCTAGAGGCAATAATAAAGTTATTATTTATTTCCTTATATCATGATAAATGTTTATTATTCATGCTAGAATTTTATTACCCGGAAATATGATACATGTGTGAATACATAGACAAACATAGTGTCACTAGTATGCCTCTACTTGACTAGCTCGTGAATCAATGATGGTTAAGTTTCCTAACCATAGACATGAGTTGTCATTTGATTAACGGGATCACATCATTAGGATAATGATGTGATTGACTTGACCCATTCCGTTAGCTTAGCACTTGACCGTTTAGTATGTTGCTATTGCTTTCTTCATGACTTATACATGTTCCTATGACTATGAGATTATGTAACTCCCGCTTACCTGAGGAACACTTTGTGTGCTACCAAACGTCACAACATAACTGGGTGATTATAAAGGTGCTCTATAGGTGTCTCCAAAGGTACTTGTTGAGTTGACGTATTTCGAGATTAGGATTTGTCACTCCGATTGTCGGAGAGGTATCTCTCGGCCCTCTCGGTAGTGCACATCACTATAAGCCTTGCAACCAATGTAGCTAATGAGTTAGTTACGGGATGATGCATTACGTAACGAGTAAAGAGACTTGCCGGTAATGAGATTGAACTAGGTATTGATATACCGACGATCGAATCTCGGGCAAGTAACATACCGGCGACAAAGGGAACAACATATGTTGTTATGCGGTTTGACCGATAAAGATCTTCGTAGAATATGTAGGAGCCAATATGAGCATCCAGTTTCCGCTATTGGTTATTGACCAGAGACGTGTCTCGTTCATGTCTACATAGTTCTCGGACCCGTAGGGTCCGCACACTTAAAGTTTCGATAACGGTTATATTATGAGTTTATGAGTTTTGATGTACCGAAGGTTGTTCAGAGTCCCGGATGTGATCATGGACATGACGAGGAGTCTCGAAATGGTCGAGACATAAAGATCGATATATTGGACGACTATATTGGGACACCAGAAAGGTTCTGGGTAAGATTGGGACAATACCGGAGCTCCGGGAGGTTATCGGAGCCCCCCGGGAGGTATATGGGCCTTAATCGGCCTTAGTGGAAAGGAGGGGAAAGGAGCAAGGGAGGGGGCGCCCCCCCAAGCCCAATCCGAATTGGGAGGAGACCGCCCCCCTTCCTTCCTCCCTCCTTCCTCTTCCTTCCCTCTCCCTCTCCAAGTAGGAAAGGGAGGAGTCCTACTCCCGGTGGGAGTAGGACTCCCCCCTAGGGAGCGCCTCCCCCCTTGGCCAGCCCCCTCCTCCACTCCTTTATATACGGGGGAAGGGGGCACCCCATAGACACAACAATTGATCATTGATCTCTTAGCCGTGTGCGGTGCCCCCCTCCACCATAGTCCTCGATAATATCGTAGCGGTGCTTAGGCGAAACCCTGCGATGGTAGAACATCATCATCGTCACCACGCTGTCGTGCTGACGGAACTCTCCCTCGACATTCGCCCGGATCGGAGTTAGAGGGACGTCATCGAGCTGAACGTGTGCAAGAACTCGGAGGTGCCGTACTTTTGGTGCTTGATCGGTCGGACCGTGAAGACGTACGACAACATCAACCGCGTTGTGCTAACACTTCCGCTTACGGTCTACAAGGGTACGTAGACAACACTCTCCCCTCTCGTTGCTATGCATCACCATGATCTTGCGTGTGTGTAGGAATTTTTCTGAAATTACTATGTTCCCCAACAACGTCATCCTCTGGATTTGTGGTAACCCGCCATGACGTCACCTGTCATAAAAGCACGTTTTATCCAATGCATCCCAATGGATCTTTGTCTTGATGACCATCTTGAAAATCGAGGCGTCCTTGTAGTTGGATAACTTATATTTTCGGCCTCCTCTTTTTTCGCGCTCTTTTAGTGGCCCTTCTTTATAAATGGACCCGACTAGGTCTTCCTCATTCTTTCCTTTCCGTGTCTTCTCCTCTCGCCCCCGTTTGTCACTAGAGCTCGCCGCCGCAGGGCGTCTCGTCTCCGTCGACCTAGGCCGCTGCATCGACCTGAACTTGACCAGAAAACAGCGGCGCCCCTCCGCAGCAGATCCATTGCAGTAAGTTTTCCCCTTTCTGCACCATAGATCCATGCTAGGGTTTAGCGAGTTCATTTGTGCAGTTCCCTGTTCATCCCGAATCTTCGCATTTGCTTCTTTCGTGGTTTCTTTGATCCAACAGTGGCGTAGATCTTGTGCAGCAGCTGCTCCGCATCCATTTTAGGCGCTAGCAGATCTTCTTTCTTTGTAAAGAATCCTCAGTAGAACGCATGAACTTCTCTGCACTATGTTTTTAGGTCTAGAAATTTTTCTTTTCTGAACGTCTGTTTGATCCAAAATAATAGTTGTAGTTTGTGAAACCTATTTATTCAACACTTAGGCAAAAATCTGCACTTGTTAGATTCATCTAGCCATGGCGACTCTGATCACCGGTTTAAAAGAGGCAATGCTCAATTGATAACTTGAACCACCCTTGGCGGTTTAAATAGTTTTGACGGCTTATAGAGCCTATGGCGGCTTAAATAACCTTGACATAATTATCCTGATACCATTAGGCCCCTTCGTAAGCCGCCATCTTGACTATGCGCTGTAATAATTTTCCTGCCCGGCTTAAATTTGAACCGGTACTTTTTTATCTGTCTTAGGCTTTTCAATCATAATGGCACCAAAGGCACCCACCTCCTGCAACTGGGTTAAGTCCATTGTCACAGACAGTACTCTTGACAATTTTGTGAAGACCGGCTATCTGCCGAAGAAAGAAGTCATGACTTATCGTGCTCCTAACCTGGAAGAGGAATTTCCTCAGCCCAAAGAAGGAGAAGTTGTTGTTTTCACGGATCATATGAACCGGGGTTTCACTCCACCTGGCTCAAAATTCTTCAGAGACGTGTTGCATTTCTTTGATCTTCACCCACAAGACATCGGACCCAATTCCGTGTCTAATATCTGCAACTTCCAAGTATTCAGTGAAGTATACCTCGGAGAAGAACCCAACTTGCTACTCTTCAGAGAGCTAATTTACTTGAACCGCCAGAATGAGTGCGCTAGCGGTCAGAGCTTAGAGCTTCGTGGTGTCTCAATCCAGCGCCGTAGGGACGTGATCTTTCCTTACGCCAACCCGCTGAGCCACCCCAAAGATTGGAACATGACGTGATTTTACTTCAAAGACACCTCTCGGCTGGTGAAAACCCTCTGCCCGGATTTCATGCTCTTTGTCTTGGGCCCAACCATCATCTGCCTGACAAGATTACAGCCGCCGAACGCAAATCACTCGCCCCCACTTTGGCCAAGATCAAGGCTCTTCTGGGGAACGGGTTAACAGGCATCGACCTGGTCCGGGTTTGGCTCGCCTGGCGGGTCATTCCATTGAGCCGCCACCCCGGCTTGATGTGTGATTATACAGGCGCAAAGGATGACTGAGGGAGTCCTGAACTAGGGGGTGTCCGGATAGCTGAACTATCACCGTCGGCCGGACTCCAAGACTATGAAGATACAAGATTGAAGACTCCGTCCCATGTCCGGATGGGACTTTCCTTGGCATGGAAGGCAAGCTTGGTGATACGGATATGTGGATCTCCTACCATTGTAACCGACTCTGTGTAACCCTAGCCCTCTCCGGTGTCTATATAAGCCGGAGGGTTTTAGTCCGTAGGACGAACAACAATCATACCATAGGCTAGCTTCTAGGGTTTAGCCTCTCTGATCACGTGGTAGATCTACTGTTGTACTACTCATATCATCAATATTAATCAAGCAGGAGTAGGGTTTTACCTCCACCGAGAGGGCCCGAACCTGGGTAAAAACATCGTGTCCCTTGTCTCTGTTACCATCCACCTAGGCGCATAGTTGGGACCCCCTACCCGATATCCGCGGTTTTGACACCGACATTGGTGCTTTCATTGAGAGTTCCTCGTGTGTCGTCACCTATAGGCCCGATGGCTCCTTCGATCATCAACAACAACGCGGTCCAGTGAGACTTTTCTCCCGGACAGATCTTACGTATTCGGTGGCTTTGCATGCGGGCAATTCACTAGGCCATCTGGAGCGGATCGAAGCTACGCCCAGCCATCGGTCGATTTGGAAGTTTGAACTATCGGCAGACATCGCGGAGACTTGATCTTGACAGATTCGAGCCTGACCAAGCGCGCCCTGCATCACGATGGGCATGATTTAGCTCTGCCGCCGGACAGTGCCCTGGAGGCCGCACAAGCATCCGCTCTGACCCTTAGCTCGGAGTCGACTGCGCCGATCGAGGACGGGTGGCTGGACACCGCCTCGGGAGCCTCTACCTCTATGGCGATAGAGCCGAATACCAACCTTGTCCTTCGCAAAGCCCATGACTCCGAGGTGCTAGAGTCCTCTCCGGACTCCGAACCTTCCGCGCCCCTGCCAATCGAATCTGATTGGGCGCCGATCATGGAGTTCACCGCTGCGGGCATTTTTCAGCACTCGCCCTTTGGTGACATCCTGAATTCACTAAAGTGTCTCTCTTTATCAGGAGAGCCCTGGCCGGATTATAGTCAGGACGGTTGGGATGCGGATGACGAAGAAATTCAAAGCCCACCCACCACCCACTTCGTAGCCACTGTCGATGACTTAACCGACATGCTAGACTTCGACTCCGAAGACATCGACGGTATGGACGACGATGTAGGATACGACCAAGAACCAGCGCCTGCAGGGCACCTAGAAGGCCACCACGTCATACGACATTTACATGGTGGACATCCCAAAAGATGGGGATGGCGATGGAACAACGGAGGACGACCCCTCCAAGAAACAGCCTAAGCGCCAGCGTTAGTGGCGCCGCTCTAAATCCCGCCACAGCAAAATAGGTGATTCCGGTGCGGGAGATAATAACACCCCAGACAGCGCCGAAGACAACCCCCTCCAGCAGGATTCAGCGCAGGAGGATCGAGAAGCCAGCCCTCATGAGAGAGCGGCCGACAGAGAGGTAGAGGACGATAATTACATGCCTCCCTCTAGAGACGAGGCAAGCCTCGACGATGACGAATTTGTCATGCCTGAGGATCCCGTCGAACAAGAGCGTTTCAAATGCAGGCTTATGGCCACGGCAAGCAGCCTCAAGAAAAAGCAGCAACAGCTTAGAGCTGACCAAGACTTGCTAGCCGATAGATGGATTGAAGTCCTTGCAGCTGAAGAGTATGAACTCGAACGCCCCTCCAAAAGCTACCCAAAGCGCAAGCTGCTACCCCGATTAGAGGAGGAAGCACATAAACCAACATCACCAATGCACAACACGGCCGGCCGGCCACCTCGTGGCCGCGACAGAGAGGCCTCTAGGCCCTCCACTAAAGCCGCACCCGGCGTCTCTCGAAAAGTACCAAGCCACAGGGGAATGCGTCGGACTTACAAGACATATTGGAGGATAAGGCAGGACAAACAAGATCGATCTACGGATCGCGTGGGCACCCCACGACATGTGACGACAACCGTCATGCCAGATAGAGCAATTCCGGCTGGGCCGAACACAGTAGACAAAGCTCGCTTGAGCTGCGTCATGATATAGCCCAATACAGAGGCGCCGCACACCCACTATGCTTCACAGACGAAGTAATGGATCATCAAATCCCCGAGGGTTTCAAACCCGTAAACATTGAATCATACGACAGCACAACAGATCCCGCGGTTTGGATCGAGGACTATCTCCTTCACATCCACATGGCCCATGGTGATGATCTACACGCCATCAAATACCTCCCACTCAAGCTTAAAGGACCAGCTCGGCATTGGCTCAACACCTTGCCAGCAGAATCAATTGGGTGTTGGGAAGACCTGAAAGCCGCATTCCTTGATAACTTCCAGGGCACATATGTGCGACCACTAGACGCCGATGACCTAAGCCACATAATTCAGCAGCCAGACGAATCGGCCAGACAATTCTGGACACGGTTCTTAACCAGGAAAAATCAAATCGTCGACTGTCCGGATGCAGAGGCCCTGGCAGCCTTCAAACATAACATCCGCGGCGAGTGGCTTGCCCGGCACCTAGGACAGGAAAAGCCGAAATCCATGGCAGCCCTCACATCACTCATGTCCCGCTTCTGCACGGGAGAGGACTGTTGGAAATATGCCCTAGAGGCAATAATAAAAGTATTATTATATTTCAATGTTCATGATAATTGTCTTTTGTTCATGCTATAACTGTATTATCCGGAAATCGTAATACACGTGTGAACACTTAGACCACAAATGTCCCTAGTGAGCCTCTAGTTGACTAGCCCGTTGTGATCAATAGATAGTCACGGTTTCCTGACTATGGACATTGGATGTCGTTGATAACGGGATCACATCATTAGGAGAATGATGTGATGGACAAGACCCAATCCTAAGCATAGCATAAAAGATCGTGTAGTTCGTTTGCTAGAGCTTTGCCAATGTCAAGTATCTCTTCCTTCGACCATGAGATCGTGTAACTCCCGGTTATCGTAGGAGTGCCTTGGGTGTATCAAACGTCTGGCGAATCGGGTGACTATAAAGGTGCATTACAGGTATCTCCGAAAGTATCTGTTGGGTTGACATGGATCGAGACTGGGATTTGTCACTCCGTATGACGGAGAGGTATCTCTGGGCCCACTCGGTAATGCATCATCATAATGAGCTCAAGGTGACCAAGGTGTTGGCCACGGGATCATGCATTACGGTACAAGTAAAGTGACTTGCGTAACGAGACCGAACAAGGTATTGGGATACCGACGATCGAGTCTCGGGCAAATAACGCATCGATTGACAAAGGAATTGCATACAGGGTTTGATCGAATCCTCGACATCGTGGTTCAACCGATGAAATCATCGAGGAGCATGTAGGAGCCAACATGGGTATCCAGACCCGCTGTTGGTTATTGCCCGAGAGTCGTCTCGGTCATGTCTGCGTGACTCGAACCCATAGGGTCTACACACTTAAGGTTCGGTGGCCTAGGGGTTAGTAGGAAGTCAAGTATGTGACTACGAATGTTGTTCGAGTCCGGATGAGATCCCGGACGTCACGAGGAGTTCGGAAGGGTCGGAGGTAAAGAATAATATATAGGAAGTGGTGTTTCGCCATCGGGAAAGTTTGGGGTTTCCGGAAATCTGGGACCACCGGAAGGGTCCCGGGTCCACCGGTGGGGCCACCTATCCGGAGGGCCCCATGGGCTGAAGTGGGAGGAACCAGCCCATAGTGGGCTGGTGCGCCCCTCAGGCCCACCCCTGCGCCTAGGGTTGAAACCCTAGGGGGGGGCGCCCACTGCTTGGGGGCACTCCACCCCCCTTGGCCGCCCCCCCGGAGATTGGATCTCCAGGGGCCGGCCACCCCCCAGGGGGCCTATATAAAGGGGGGGAGGGAGGGGGGCTGCTGTACCCATCTCCAAGGCGCAGCCCTCCCTCCCAACACTTCTCCTCCTCCGTAGGCGCTCGCGAAGCCTCAGCCGAGATCTTGCTTCTCCACCATCACCACGCCGTCGTCTTTGCCGGTGGAGTTGTCTTCCTCAACCTCTCCTTCCTCCTTGCTGGATCAAGACGGAGGAGACGTCGCTCGTCCCGTACGTGTGTTGAACGCGGAGGTGCTGTCCGTTCAGCACTTGGACATCGGTGATCTGAATCACGCTCGAGTACGACTCCATCATCACCTTGCAAGCTTCCGCACGCGATCTACAAGTGGTATGTAGATGCAATCTCTCTCCGTTGCTCGTTGCTTAGATGAACTCATAGATGGATCTTGGTGAAGCCGTGGAAAATTTTAATTTTTCGCAGCGTCCCCAACAGTGGCATCATGAGCTAGGTCTATCGTAGTTCTCTAATGCACGAGTAGAACACAATTTGTTGTGGGCGTTGATCTTGTCATCTTACTTGCCTCTACTAGTCTTTTCTTGCTCAGCGGTATTGTGGGATGAAGCGGCCGGACCAACCTTACGTGCGCTTACGTGAGACCGGTTCCACCGGTGACATGCACTAGTTGCATAAGGTGGCTGGCGGGTGTCTCTCTCCACTTTAGTTGGGCGGATTCGATGAACAAGGCCCTTATGAAGGGTAAATAGAAGTTGACAAAATCACGTTGTGGTGATTCGTAGGTAAGAAAACGTTCTTGCTAGAACCCAATCGCAGCCACGTAAAGATGCAACAACAATTAGAGGGCGTCTAACTTGTTTTTGCAGCGATTGATCATGTGATGTGATATGGCCAGAAGTTGTGATGAATGATGAATTGTGATGTATGAGATCATGTTCTTGTAATAGGATTCACGACTTGCATGTCGATGAGTATGACAACCGGCAGGAGCCATAGGAGTTGTCTTTATTTTTTGTATGACCTGCGTGTCATTGAAGAACGCCATGTAAACTACTTTACTTCATTACTAAACGCGTTAGTCATAGAAGTAGAAGTAGTCGTTGGCGTGACAACTTCATGAAGACACGATGATGGAGATCATGATGATGGAGATCATGGTGTCAAGCGGTGACAAGATGATCATGGAGCCCGAAGATGGAGATCAATGGAGCTTGATGATATTGGCCATATCATGTCACAACTATATAATTGCATGTGATGTTTATTATGTTTATGCATCTTGTTTACTTAGGACGACGGTAGTAAATAAGATGATCCCTTACAAAATTTCAAGAAGTGTTCTCCCCTAACTGTGCACCGTTGCTACAGTTGTCGCTTCTAAGCACCACGTGATGATCGGGTGTGATGGATTCTTACGTTCACATACAACGGTGTAAGACAGTTTTTACAACGAAAACACTTAGGGTTAACTTGACGAGCCTAGCATGTGCAGACATGGCCTCGGAACACGGAGACCGAAAGGTCGAACACGAGTCGTATGGAAGATACGATCAACATGAAGATGTTCACCGACGATGACTAGTCCGTCTCACGTGATGATCGGACACGGGCTAGTCGACTCGGATCGTGTAACACTTAGATGACTAGAGGATGTCTAATCTAAGTGGGAGTTCATAATTTGATTAGAACTTTATTATCATGAACTTAGTCTAAAACCTTTGCAAATATGTCTTGTAGATCAATGGCCAACGCTAATGTCAACATGAACTTCAACGCGTTCCTAGAAAACCAAGCTGAAAGATGATGGCAGCAACTATACGGATCGGGTCCGGAACACGAGATCATCCTCATAGCTGCCAGAAGCAATATGTCCTAGAAGGAACCGCTAGGTGACGCTCCGTCGAGAGAACCAAGGCGTTATGAGCGCTTGGCAATCTCGTCTTGATGATTACTCCCTCGTTTAGTGCGGCATGCTCTACAGCTTAGAACCGGGCTCCAAAAGCGTTTTGAGCATCACGGAGCATATGAGATGTTCAAGAGCTGAAACTAGTTTTCCAAGCTCATGCCCGGTCGAGAGATATGATGTCTCCGACAAGTTCTGATTGTAAGATGGAGGAGAACAGTTACATCGGAGCACATCACGAAGATGTCCGGGTTGCAGCGTATGACCCGATTGAACATTAACCTCCAGATGAGGCGGTCATTGACAGAATCCTCGATCGCTCCCACCAAGCTACAAGAGCTTTGTGATGAACTACAACATGCAGGGATGGAAAAACCATTCTGAAGTGTTCTCGATGCTGAAGTCAGCAGAGGCTGAAATCAAGAAAGAACATCAAGTGTTGATGGTCAATAAGACCACTAAGTTCAAGAAGGGCAAGGGTAAGAAGAACTTCAAGAAGGACGGCAAAGATGTTGCCGCGCCCGTAAGCTTGTTGCGGAAGAAGTCAAAGAATGGACCCAAGCCCGAGACCGAGTGCTTTTATTGCAAGGGAAGGGTCCTTTGGAAGGAACGCCCCAAATACTTAGCGGATAAGAAGGCCGGCAACACCAAAGGTATATTTGATATACATGTAATTGATGTGTACCTTACCGATTACTCGTAGTAACTCGTGGGTATTTGATACGGTGCCGTTGCTCATATTTGTAACTCACAGCAGAGCTGCGGAATAAACGGAGGCTGGCGAAGGACGAGGTGACGATCGCGTCGGGAATGGTTCCGAGTCGATGTGATCGCCGTCGCACGCTGCCTCTACATTTACCTACGGGATTAGTTTTGAACCTTAATAATTGTTATTTAGTGCCAAGTTTGAGCATGAACATTGTATCGGATCTCGTTTGATACGAGATGGCTACTCATTTAAGTCGAGAATAATGGTTGTTCGATTTATATGAGAGATATGTTTTATGGTCATGCTCCGATGGTCAATGGTTTATTCTTAATGAATCTCGGCGTAATATTACACATGTTCATAGTGTGGATGCCAAAAGATGTAAAGTTGATAACGATAGTCCCACATACTTGTGGCATTGCCGCCTTGGTCACATTGGTGTCAAGCGCATGAAGAAGCTCCATGCTGATGGACTTTTAGAGTCTCTTGATTATGAATCGTTTGACACATGCGAACCATGCCTCTTGGGCAAAATGACCAAGACTCCGTTCTCCGGAACAATGGGCGAGCAACCAACTTGTTGGAAATCATACATACCGATGTGTGCGGTCCAATGAGCGTTGAGGCTCATGGAGGATATCGTTATGTTCTCACTCTCACCGATGACTTGAGTAGATATGGGTATGTCTACTTAATGAAACACAAGTCCGAGACCTTTGAAAAGTTCAAGGAATTTCAGAGTGAGGTAGAGAATCAACGTGACCGAAAGATAAAGTTCCTACGATCAGATCGTGGAGGAGAATACTTAAGTCACGAATTTGGTACACACTTAAGAAAATGTGGAATCGTTTCACAACTCACGCGCTGGAACACCTCGGTAAACGGTGTGTCCGAACGTAAATGTCGCACTCTATTGGATATGGTGCGGTCTATGATGTCTCTTACCGATTTACCGCTATCATTTTGGGGATACGCTCTAGAGACAGCTACATTCACTTTAAATAGGGCACCGTCTAAATCCGTTGAGGCGACACCGTATGAATTATGGTTTGGGAAGAAACCTAAGCTGTCGTTTCTAAAAGTTTGGGGATGCGATGCTTATGTCAAGAAACTTCAACTTGAAAAGCTCGAACCCAAGTCGGAAAAATGCGTATTCATAGGATACCCTAAGGAAGCTGTCGGGTATACCTTCTACTTAAGATCCGAAGGCAAGATCTTTGTTGCCAAGAACGGATGCTTTACGGAAAAGAGTTTCTCTCGAAAGAAGTAAGTGGGAGGAAAGTAGAACTTCGATGAAGTACTACCTCTCGAGCGGGAAAGTGGTGCGGCGCGAGAAACCGTTCTGTGATGCCCACACCAACCTGAAGAGGAAAACAATGATGATGATCAAGGTACTTGGATCAAGTTACTCTTGAACTTGAAGGTCCACGAGGACACGTTCCGCACTGAGTGGTGCGGCAACCCTGTCATGGAAATCATGTTGCTAGACAACAATGAACCTTGAACTATGAAGAAGCAATGGCGGCCCGATTCCAACAAATGGCTTGGAGCCATGAAATCCGAGATAGAATCCATGTATGAAAACAAAGTATGGACTTTGACAGACTTGCCCGATGATCGCGGCGATAGAAAACAAATGGATTTTTAAGAAGAAGACGGACGCGGATGGTAATGTTACCATCTATAAAGCTCGACTTGTCGCTAAGGGTTATCGACAAGTTCAAGGGATTGACTACTGACGAGACATTCTCTCCGTGGCGAAGCTTAAGTCCGTCCGAATCATGTTAGCAATTGCCGCATACTATGATTATGAGATATGGCGATGGGCGTCAAAACGGCATTCCTTAACGGACATCTTAAGGAAGAGCTGTATATGATGCAGCGGAAGGTTTTGTCGATCCTCGTAACGCTAACAAAGTATGCAAGCTCCAGCGATCCATTTATGGACTGGTGCAAGCATCTCGGAGTTGGAACATTCGCTTTGATGAGATGATCAAAGCGTTTGGGTTTATCTGAGACTTATGGAGAAGCCTGCGTTTACAAGAAAGTGAGTGGGAGCTCTGTAGCATTTCTCCTATTATATGTAAATGACATACTCTTGAACAAGTGTTTTTCAATGAAGGACCTTGGAGAAGCTGCTTATATATTAGGCATCAAGATCTATAGAGATAGATCGAGACGCCTCATAGGTCTTTCACAAAGCACATACCTTGATAAGATTTTGAAGAGGTTCAAAATGGATCAGTCCAAGAAGGGGTTCTTGCCTATGTTACAAGGTGTGAGATTGAGCTCGGCTCGACCACCGACCACGGCAAAAGATAAAGAAGAGATGAGTGTCATCCCCTATGCTTCAGCCATAGGATCTATTATGTATGCCATCTGTGTAGCAGACCGATGTAAACCTTGCCGTAAGTTTGGTTGCAAGATACCAAAGTAATCCCGCAAGGAACACGGACAGCGGTCAAGAATATCTGAAGTACTGAAAAGGACAAAGGACATGTTTTCGTTTATGGAGGAGACGAAGAGCTCGTCAGTAAAGGTTACGTCGACGCTTAGCCGACTCGGATCTGGATGACTCTAAGTCACAAACCGGATCGTGTATATGTTGAATGGTGGAGCGATGGCTAGTGCGGTTTGCAAGCGAGCGTCGTGGCGGGATCTACGTGTGAAGCGGAGTACATGGCAGCCTCGGAGGCAGCGCATGAAGCGATTTGGGTGAAGGAGTTCATCACCGACCTAGGAGTCATACCCAATGCGTCGGGGCCGATCAAACTCTTCTGTGACAACCTTGGAGCTATTGCCCTTGCCAAGGAGCCAGGTTTCACAAGAAGACCAGGCACATCAAGCGTCGTTTCAACTCCATCCGTGAAAATGTTCAAGATGGAGACATAGAGATTTGCAAAGTGCACACGGATCTGAATGTCGCAGATCCGTTGACTAAACCTCTCTCGCGTGCAAAACATGATCAACACCAGAACTCTATGGGTGTTCGATTCATCACAATGTAACTAGATTGGTGACTCTAGTGCAAGTGGGAGACTGTTGGAAATATGCCCTAGAGGCAATAATAAAAGTATTATTATATTTCAATGTTCATGATAATTGTCTTTTGTTCATGCTATAACTGTATTATCTGGAAATCGTAATACGCGTGTGAACACTTAGACCACAATATGTCCCTAGTGAGCCTCTAGTTGACTAGCTCGTTGTGATCAATAGATAGTCATGGTTTCGACTATGGACATTGGATGTCGTTGATAACGGGATCACATCATTAGGAGAATGATGTGATGGACAAGACAATCCTAAGCATAGCATAAAAGATCGTGTAGTTCGTTTGCTAGAGCTTTGCCAATGTCAAGTATCTCTTCCTTCGACCATGAGATCGTGTAACTCCGGTTACCGTAGGAGTGCCTTGGGTGTATCAAAGCGTCACAACGAATCGGGTGACTATAAAGGTGCATTACAGGTATCTCCGAAAGTATCTGTTGGGTTGACATGGATCGAGGCGGGATTTGTCACTCCGTATGACGGAGAGGTATCTCTGGGCCCACTCGGTAATGCATCATCATAATGAGCTCAAGGTGACCAAGGTGTTGTACGGGATCATGCATTACGGTGCGAGTAAAGTGACTTGCGGTGTGAGACCTGAACAAGGTATTGGGATACCGACGATCGAGTCTCGGGCAAGTAACATACCGATTGACAAAGGGAATTGCATATGAGGTTTGATCGAATCCTCGACATCGTGGTTCAACCGATGAAATCATCGAGGAGCATGTGGGAGCCAACATGGGTATCGGACCCGCTGTTGGTTATTGCCCGAGAGTCGTCTCGGTCATGTCTGCGTGTCTTAACCCGTAGGGTCTACACATAAGGTTCGGTGGCGCTTAGGGTTAGTAGGAAGTCAAGTATGTGACTACCGAATGTTGTTCGAGTCCGGATGAGATCCGGACGTCACGAGGAGTTCGGAAGGGTCCGGAGGTAAAGAATAATATATAGGAAGTGGTGTTTCGCCATCGGGAAAGTTTGGGGTTTCGGTAAAGTCTGGGACCACGGAAGGGTCGGGGTCCACGGGTGGGGCCACCTATCCCGGAGGGCCCCATGGGCTGAAGTGGGAGGAACCAGCCCATAGTGGGCTGGTGCGCCCCTAGGCCCACCCCTGCGCCTAGGGTTGAAACCCTAGGGGTGGGCGCCCACCGGCTTGGGGGCACTCCACCCCCTTGGCCGCCGCCGCCCTGGAGATTGGATCTCAGGCCGCCACTTCAGGGGCCTATATAAAGGGGGAGGAGGGGGCTGCTGTACCCATCTCCAAGGCGCAGCCCTCCCTCCCAACACTTCTCCTCCTCCGTAGGCGCTCGTGAAGCCACCGCCGAGTCCGCTTCTCCACCATCACCACGCCCGTCGTCTTGCCGGTGGAGTTGTCTTCCTCAACCTCTCCTTCCTCCTTGCTGGATCAAGACGGAGGAGACGTCGCTCGTCTCGTACGTGTGTTGAACGCGGAGGTGCTGTCCGTTCAGCACTTGGACATCGGTGATCTGAATCACGTTCGAGTACGACTCCATCATCACCTTGCAAGCTTCCGCACGCGATCTACAAGTGGTATGTAGATGCAATCTCTCTCCCGTTGCTCGTTGCTTAGATGAACTCATAGATGGATCTTGGTGAAGCCGTAGGAAAAAATTTAATTTTCTGCAACGCTCCCCAACAAGGACTGCTGGCCAGCTCACAGTAACAACCTAACCAAAAACTCTGGTAGTTCGGATACCAAGGACAGCAATGGCAGGTCGCGTCGAAATAAGCACAGGCGCCGCATTAACGGCGATAATACTGAAGATACAGCAGTCAACGCCGGATTCAGAGGCTCTAAACCCGGTCAGCGGAAAAAGCCATTCAAAAGAAATACTCCGGGCCCGTCCAATTTGGACCGAATACTCGATCGCTCGTGCGGATACACGGCACCCGAAAAAGTTGTAGCCAATCACACCAACGAGGATTGTTGGGTGTTCAAATGAGCAGAGCAAGTTAATTGCTGAAAACAATGACAAGGGCTACATAGCAATGACGAAGAAGAGACCCGCCCACGAACAATAGAGGATGAAGGTTTCCCCACAAGTGCGAACGGTGAACATGATATACATAACCCACATACCCAAAAGGGAGCGGAAGCATGCACTCGAGGGGCGTATATGCGATGGAGCGATCGCCCTAAAGTTCAATCCGTGGTCCTCATGCCCGATCACTTTTGATCGAAGGGACCACCCCACTAGCATCCGCCATGGCGGATTCGCCGCATTGGTTCTAGACCCAATCGTCAATGGATTTCACATCACTAAAGTCCTGATGGACGGCGGCAACTTTGAACCTGCTTTATCGGGATCTGATTGCACAAGATGGGCATAGACCCTCAAGGATTAAACCCACAAAAACGACCTTTAAAGGCGTCATACCAGGTGTAGAGGCTAACTGTACAGGCTCAGTTACACTTGAAGTGGTCTTTGGATCCCCGGATAACTTCTGAAGCGAGGAGCTAATCTTCGACATAGTCCCGTTCCGTAGCGGCTATCATGCACTGGTCGGATGAACCACATTTGCAAAGTTTAATGCGGTGCCGCACTATGCATACCTCAAGCTCAAGATGCCAGGCCCTCGAGGAGTCATTACGATCAACGGAAACACCGACCTCTCTCTCCGAACGGAGGAGCATACAGCGGCTCTCGCGGCAGAAGTACAAAGCAGCCTCTTAAGGCAATTCTCGAGTCCGTTTGTTAGCGGCGGACCCGCTCAGCAGCCACCAAGTAACCTACAACAAGACCACCTGGCACATTCCGAGCACGCGTAGAAATGCGGCCCCAACCCCAGCCCTCGCGAAATCGCGAGACCAGTACCACGCGTACATAACTACGCTCTCGAGATACCATGGGCATAGGGGGAGGGGCACGACCACGGCATGCCCAGAGTACGGCTCAACCACACCAGGGGCTCCCAATTGTGTCATTCCTTTTTTTTTTCTTATTCTCAGGACTCCGTTTTCAAGAAGCCCTGCCCGGCAGTAGAATCGCCTAACTCACGATGCAACAGCCAGGAAGCAGATAAGCTACGTCGAGTATCCAGGTGGTCTCTATTACGAGAATTATACCTGTTTTGCATACCATCTCGCAGCCTACCCCTGGAGGGGGACATGTTAAATAGTTCCATCCCTTGCTTATCGCACTATTTGTATCGTTCTGCTTTCATTGCAGTATTTTTTGAATAAAAAATGCATCGCTTTTTGCCTATCATTGCATTCCTTTTTTATATATGTTCACTTATGACATGTTGCACCAATACGCTTTGGTACGGCCAAATACACCAGGGGCTTAAGTTCCCCAAAATATGGTGTGATAAGTCCGAACACTTTCACAAGTGCGGCACCCGAACTTATAGCATTATATGCATCGGCTCCGAATCATGTCTTGGGTCAATAGTTGGGTTTGCCCGGCTCCCATGTTTTGGTACCTTACGTTCCGTTATATCGGCTAAGGTAGCGCTGGGAGAACCACTGCGATTGTGCCCCAGTTGAGCTGGGTTGAGCACCTCAGTGGAGAAAGCTAAAACTGACCGTCATGATAGAGGCGAGAGCGATCATTGTTCGAGAGGTTTTTCGAGTCCCTAAAGACTTATGCGGCATAGGCGAGGAGCCGGCCGTCCGCCCAGAGCGTGGATAGCGCCCAATTGGTCTTCGAACACTAGGGGCTTCGCCGAAATTTAAAATTATAGAATTCTATGGCTAAGTGGGAGTGTTCAAGCATTATAAGTCAGGTTGCCTCGTTCGTTGTGTTTAGCGCCTCCCTCGAAGGACCCAAAAATGGGAACAAGAGCGCTCAAGGTTATCCCGAACACCCCAGCACTCATGGCATGGGGGCTGAAGCCAATGACTTGCCATCTCTCAAAATTGATAAACGGCCACACAGAAGGTAATATTTGAAATTAACAAGCGTTGCTTAGCGCATATGAACAAGGTTTTCAGCGCACAAGATAACAAAATGTGAGCCTACTCAAAAATTACATCTTTGGAGCATTCACCCGCTATAAGGCGGGCACCCTTCAGGACACCCTTATAGTACATCTCGGGCGTACGATACTCCTTGCCCAGCGGTGGCGCGTCCGTCACAAGCTTCTCGGCGTCCATCCTGCCCCAGTGCACTTTAGCACGGGCAAGGGCCCGACGGGCACCTTCAATGCAGGCGGAGTGCTTGATGACTTCAACCCATGGACAGGCGTCCACTAGCCTCCGCACCAGACCGACGTAGCTCCCAGGCATGGCTTCTTTGGGCCACAGCCGAACTATGAGGCCCTTCATGGCCTGTTCGGCCACCTTGTGGAGCTCTACCAGCTGCTTCAGCTGGTCTCTCAGGGGCACCGGATGTCCGGCCTCAGCATACTAAGACCAGAACACCTTTTCCGTGGAGCTCCCCTCCTCGGCTCTGTAGAACGTGGCAGCATTGGACACGCTATGGGGCAGATCTGCGAACGCTCCTGGAGAGCTCCGAATTCGGGTAAATAACAAGTAATTCACTTTTACATGCTAGCTTTGCATGAAGAATGCCTTAACCACCGCTATCTTCTTTACTGCCTCAATTTCCTGGAGGGCTTTCTAGGCTTCGGCCTTAGCGGCTTTGGCACTCTCAAGAGCCGAGGCGAGCTCGGACTCTCGAGTCTTCGAGTCACGCTCCAAACTCTCGTGTTTTTCCACGAGAGCCTGGAGCTCTTGCCGCACCTCCGCCACCCGCGCATCCTGCTTCTCTCGCTCGGCGCGTTCCGCGGCCGCATTGCGTTCGGCCTCGGACACCGCTTCCTTCAGGGTCGCCACCTTGTTCATGGCCCCTACAATACTAACATTGTTCCTGTCATTTTTTGCAACCAAATCCTTTTCTATAAGGTATTACTTTAATAAGGTATCACTTACCTTCCTTGTCCTCGAGCTGCTTCTTGGCACGGCCGAGCTCGTTCTCAGACCGCTCGAGGCTCTGCTTCAATGCATTGACCTCCTTGATCGGTCTTGGAGGTCAGCAGCGCAACCTGCATTCCCATATTGACATGCTTATGTTAGACTCCTGCATATATCTTTTTAGATCCTCAGTTCGGCTTTTTGTTCCGAACACCAAACTGAGCATCAGGGGCTACTGTCTATGCGGTACTATTTTACATATCTAAATTACATACTCAAAGCCTATTAGAAGGCTGGTACAGGCTTCAGTCAGCCCGCTCTTGGCAGGCTGAACTTTCCGGATCACCGCACTCATAACAGTGCGGTGCTCCTTGTCGGTGTCAAAACCGGCGGATCTCGGGTAGGGGGTCCCGAGCTGTGCGTCTAGGCGGATGGTAACAAGAGACGAGGGACACGATGTTTTTACCCAGGTTCTGGCCCTCTTGATGGAGGTAAAACCCTACGTCCTGCTTGATTAATATTGATGATATGGGTATTACAATAGTGGATCTACCACGAGATCAAGGAGGCTAAACCCTAGAAGCTAGCCTATGGTATGATTGTTGTAATGTATGTTGTCCTACGGACTAAAGCCCTCCGGTTTATATAGACAACGGAGGAGGCTAGGGTTACAGTCGGTTACAATGGTAGGAGATCTACATATCCGTATTGCCAAGCTTGCCTTCACGCCAAGGAAAGTCCCGTCCGGACATGGGACGGAGTCTTCAATCTTGTATCTTCGTAGTCTTGGAGTCCGGCGGATATTGATAGTCGGCTGTCCGGACACCCCTAGTCGAGGACTCCTCGGTAGCCCTGAACCGGGCTTCAATGACGATTAGTCCGGCCAAGCATAATGTTCGGCATTGCAAGGTGGTTTCCTCCCTTGAATAATCCAGAGAAGATCATGAACACCAGGATAGTGTCCGGCTCTGCAAAATAAATTCCACATTCCACCGTAGAGAGAATAAAATGTACACTTAGTTCAATCTGCTGACATATTACGCGGCGTGACATCACACCGCTACCAAGCCTTTGTTTGAATCGTTTTTTACTATACCACCTCAGCACGTTTAGCGAAGCGGTTTCCTTGGCACGTCTTGTCGAAGCAGAGATCGTGTTCCCCTTATTCCGGGATTCTCATCAATACGTGCGTGGGTAACCCAACCGTTCCCGTCGCCATGCCTCCTCTATCGAAGGTGAATCCCAAACGGTCATGGAGACGGCCCTTGGTATTTCATCCCCTTTATAACAGGACCAAGGCTCGTCCTTGTTCTTCAATCTCGCATCGAATCTCTTCCCCGCTCCCAGTTCCAACACCCAGAGCCTCAGATTCGAGCGCTTCGGATCCTCAACCATGTCCGAATCCGACCTCCAGGGTCGGTGGATGCCCTCCTCTATCACGGAGGAGGACATATTGAAGTTACATGAAGCCAAGTACCTGGCCTACGAGGTTTCGCATAGGTTGCCTGCCCAAGGGCAGGTCGTGCCCGCCCCCGAGCCCGGTGAATACGTCGTCTTCGTATCCCACCTCCGTTGGGGTTTAGGCTTCCCGACGGACCCCTTCGTGAGAGGGCTCCTGTTCTACTATGGGCTGGACTTTCACGACTTGGCTCTGGAGTCCATCCTCCACATCTCCGCATTCATTATCGTCTGCGAAGCCTTCCTCCGCGTCACTCCCCACTTCTGCCTGTGGTTGAAGACCTTCAAGGTGGAGAAGATGATCGGGGGGCGTCAAGCGAGTCTTGTGGCGACCATAAGCAAAAAGGCCGATGCCCGTGGTCGTCGGTTCCTTCAAGAGGAACTCGGATCTGTGGCAACAGGAGTGGTTCTATATCACCGCTCGAGGCGGCGAGCAAAAGCCGCCTTCATTCCGCCGGGACCTCCGCCCGACTAATGTCGTGGGTCAACCAAAGAGGCTCAATTGGGGGCCGTCGAAGCGTGCCCTCACTGCGAGGCGGATTCGAGATCTCCAAGCGAGGAGATCGACTGATCAAGGTGATGCGAGTTATGCTAATCGAGCATCTTACGCCCGCAAAGCGCCGTCCTCTCCGTCTATGGGAGTTCAACCGGAGGGACCTCAGATTCTCCAACACTTTATGGGTGCGACACCCGTGGAGATGTACAAGTTGTTCTTGGACCACAAGTGGCGTGTCGATTTAGCGAGAGGCCGCAGGCCTAAGCGCGATCGCCGGATACTCGGGTAAATAGCTCGAGTCTGGACATTCTGTTTATGTGCCTTTCGAGTTAGCCTCTGACCCCTTGTTCTTTCTGAGGAATGGGTGGCGCAATCAAAGGCTGATAAGATGTCCGCCCCCCCAGAGACCATGCTGGGCCCGTGCTGGTCGAGAATGTTGGAGGTCGCGCCTACGTAGAGGCGAGGGGAAAATAAAGGAGCTAATATTTCGCCCAAAGGCGTGAGAGGGGGAACCAGAACCCTCCTTCAGGGGAGAAGAGGACCGCCTAGACCCGGAGGCCAAAGCCCCTAAGCGTGGGAAGAGATCTTCCCGAAGTCCGGCGTCCGGAAAGAATCCAGGACGCACAATCATCGTAAAAGATCAGCCCTCAACGAGCCGTGAGTATGAAAGGGGATTAATTAGTAGGGAAATACCTTCATTTATGTACGTGGGTAACGAAATATTTATATTGCAGTTCGGATCTGCAGCCTTCACAGATGAGTTCGTCTTGAGGACATTCTTAGGAGATGATGGAAGTGATACACCTCCGTCTGCGGCGCCCGTCGAGATAAAGTGGCGAGCGAAGTATAAATCACGGAGGTATCCCGAGTCCGGAGGGCGGAGAGAGTTCGGCACCCACTAGTATCCGGCACCGGAGAGCTAAAGAATGCTTGAGAGGCGTCCATTTGAGAAGATCACCGTGCGTTGATCGTATGGTGGTTGGAAGAATTTAAATCCGTCGAGGCGGATTAAATAATGCCGCCATGGGTTTCTTTGGCGGGATTTGAGGTATGCGAGAATGGCGCCCTTTTGTCTTTTAACAGTTTGCACATAAAAATGCGCTCTGTATAGATAGTAGCCCACAGGACTCGGTAGGTTGCCGGAAATGACGGCGTGCGAGGATCGAAATCTCAAGTAATGAATACCGCCGTCCCTATGCGGTGGCGGATAGTCGAGGCCAGCGGACTAATGAGTTTGCGAATTAAGTCGGCAACTTGACATAGCGGATCTTGATATCGCACTTGTCACCAGCGACTTGACAGTGCAAGGTAAATAAATTCTCCTTGATCGCTTTATTTAAGGGGTGAAGCCCTCCTCGATAAATTATCTTTGTTATGCAGAGCGGTGCTCTTGCTTTGTGGAAGCCTTGGGCGAACTTGCTCGAGCTAAGAGCAAGCCCAAAGGAGTGGCGCGCTGCCTCGAGGCCGGCCGAAGAGTTACAAGCCGAAAAGGCTGCGCCTTGCCCTAGCAGGCGGAGGTGGCAATTAGCCATGAAAGTAAGGATGCTACCGACCGCAATGAGGCTCTTGAAAAGGCGCTTATCGAGAGGAAGACTGAAAGAAGGCCACTGCGAAGCCAAGGATGCCGCTCTGCAATGCGGGCTATGAAGGAAGGCTGCGCCCGGGCGGAGATCGTGGTGGCAAGCCTTTTCTGCTGCGTCGCGGTTTATGGATGGAAAGTATGCTCAATTTGGCGGTGTGGAGTCGGAGGATCCGTATATGGACTTAGCTGCAAGTGCGGCCGATGCCGTTAAGCACTTCCGGGCAGGAGGATCACGAGGCGGAAGAGCTATATTGGTCTCAATTCCATTGTCCGGATCGCTCACTTCCATTGGCAGACCGGTTGGCGAATGGGCGAGCTAAATAGATTGTGCGGACTTGCCATGATCGACATACGTGGCCCATATGCGGCGAGAGGTCAAGGCGACGAAACTACTTGACTACTGCGGCAATTCCTTGGGCGGTGCCGCATATAAAGGACATAAGCGGTCGGCCTGCGCCGAGGGCGCGCGGATGGCTCTTGCCCGTGAAGGCGCATTGTCCGGAGATGGATGCCACCGCTGTTGCCTCGAGGGTTCGGATGAAAGCGGCTCCTGCGAGCACTACGCCGTGGAAGTCATGCGTGGCGCTTCGTGTAATAAGTCGCGATGCTCGAAAAATATCACGTTCAAATGAGCGTATTAGATTGTAAAATGATGATTATGTTATAACTGCTTTTTATACTTGTCGTCCAAGTAGTAAAACTTCTCCTGTCTGACGTTCGTATACATTTGTATAACGAAAGATTGCAGTCTTTGGCTTTTACCCCCATACTGAGGTGCGAGGGGTGTTCATAAAAATAGCGTTTTCACACTTAATCCGGCGTCTCGGTCCTGTTTAAGGAGGTGGTAGCGTAGCGAACTAGGCAATCAGGACTATAATGCTTTATCACTTTCACTTAGCGATTGGAGCTCGAGGGTGGGGCTACGATATAGCCTGGTGACCGCCCATCTCCGTGTTAAAGGTGCATATGTGCTGACGGAAAGCGGTCCTTCACAAAAGCGAAATTCTAAACATTCCGGTAGTCGATCGAGTGGTTGACCGGTCTCTCGCTGTATCATGACAATCGAGTTTCGGCTTTCTCTCTTTGAGGTGCTTGCCCGGCGAACTGGGGCACAATTGCGATAATTCTCCACGGTGCGCGTTAGCGATTATCACTGAGCGTAAGGCAGCAAAACACGAGGCGGGCAAACCCAACATTTGACCAAAGACATGATTCGAGCTGATGCATATAATGCCTAACTCGAGGCGAACACTCCCTAAGGTGTTCGGTCTTTATAATAATGGGCGAGATGCCTAAGCCCTAGTGTCCAGTGCAGGCATGGTCTTACGGCGCGGCCGATGCCAAGCGTCGAGCTCCACTTTGGCTATAAAGGAAGAAACCAAGGAGAATAACAACAAGAGATAGTAAAAAGGTTTATCACGAGGTCTTAATCGAAAAGAATCCTCTGGCGGGTCCCTCACTGCGTCTGCGCCTATGTCTCCGTTCGCCGTTATCACGGGCGGGTATACACGTTGTTCATACGTAGAAAGAGAGGCGTTTAGTTTTAGAAACAATTAGTGCGAAAAATATGTGTAAAATAAAAATATAAATAATTAAAGCGGGGTTTGTATGAACCCTTGGTTGTTTGTCTTGCAGCCTGTGAAGGTATGCGGCTAAGGGAGCCTAGCTTTCTTTGAAGCGGATTCGTCTATTGAGTCCGGGGTCATTAAAGTGACCCTCGCACTAAAATGGCGCCCGCGGACCGGGCATCTTGAGTGTAAGAGGCGCGAATCACGGTATGGCGTTAAGCGGACAAAAAGCCTTCGTCCCAAGAGTGCTTGATATTCACTTTCAAATGGGGCGATCTGAAAAATTAATTTTTCGTGTCAAAATTGTTCGGCGATCCGAACCGACTTCTAATAATATAGAGCTGTGCACTTGGCGTAAGGGCCTCTTGTCACTCCTTTGAAGGAAGTGCGGTGTGTCGAATTTTGGTAGGGTCTATCCCCATCCTACGGATTGTGTTTGAATATAGCGAGGTTTAATTCACTTTGCCTCCGTCCATTAGGGCGTTAGTAAGTGTAATCCGTCTATTATGGGATTCAATATCGAAGTCCGTCCGCATTTGAGCAGCTTGGAATAGTCGGTGGTCGAAAGTGATTGGTTTGATATCCAATCTCTATGGTGCGCTAGGTTGGACCGCGAAGCTCTTTTAGAAAGTGCCGCACTATTTCTCCGTATTATCACATGAAGTGAGTTTCTTTGCTTTGACCCTTGTGGGAAAGTCTTTTGTTTTCGGTGTGCTCTGTTTGGTGGGGTTTATGTTCTTAAACTTGTAGCGTCGAGCCCCTTGTGTTCGGCATTTAGTCGGCGGACTGTTTAAAACCCAACAATCCTGTGGGTGTGGTTTGCGAGCCTTAGAAGTCTTGTGGATTTGACATATCCGACCCAAAATCTTGTTTAAGTTGGACAATTCATCTTTGTCATCCTTGAGAGGCTGTGTTTTGTTGTTGGGCATGAGCTTTTGAATCGGCGTGACTGCCGTGCTCTTTGGGCTTTTCTCTTTATTAAGCGCTGCTCTTTTGGCGCCGTGATTTTCCGTTCCATCTCTTATCTCGATGTACTTGAGTCTTTGGTGCTGCTTCTTGCTAGCCAGCTATCCTCTCCCGCCTGAAGCGGGTCATGAGGCTTGTTAGTGCGGACATTGTCCTCGGTTTCTCTTGACCGAGGTGCTGCGAAGCCATTCATCTCGGACATTGTGCTTGAAAGCTGCTAAGGCTTGATGTCCAGGACGATCGACTATTTGGTTCTTTTGGTAAGAAACCTGTTCGAAATTTCATATTTGAATCTCGGGCTGTTGAGTTATATGACTTAGATCATCGCATCCGGAGGGCGGACATAAGTCCCTTGAAAATTCGCTCTAATCGTCCTCGAGCTCTTCCCAACTATGATGTTTTCGGGAGGCTTTTGAGCCAATAGCGGGCTGGCCCTTTGAGCTTGAGGGTAGGTATTTTATGGCGTGGAGATCGTCTCCTCGGCCATGTGTATATGTAGTATATAATCTTCTATCCAGACTCGAGTCTCCGTTGTTCCATCGTAGGCCTCTATGTTTATGGGTTTAAACCCTGCTGGGAATTCATGGTCCGGCACCTCGTCGGTGAAACATAGTGGGTGTCTTGGCGCCCTATGTTGTATGTGCCGCTATCGCCGGACACTTGACGTGTTACCTTGCTTCACAGGGCCTTCTTTTTGGGTCCGTAGATGGACTGGCTGGGCCATTTGATGGTGGAGGCTCTATGGCCTCCTCGTGGTCTCGTAGCGACCACGCCGGGTAGCTCTTGATTGGTGGCCGTTGCCGTATTTATCTGCTGGTTTTGAGCACTTTGCTCCATCTCATTACGAGCGTGTCTGGGGAATCGCCCGCGGACACCTATGGGGCAGGGCCCCTTATGCAGCTGATGAGGGCGGAGGGAGCACAGAGAAGCGGATCGAGGCGCACGCAGGCGGATTTTACCTAGCTCGAGCTCTCCGGGAGATAAAACTCCTCTGCTGCTTTGTGTTTGTATTTGATCTTGCTCGAGAGTGCGGCGTATGGTGGTGTTGCGTGTGTCGAATGGACCGAACCGCCGAACCCCCCTCTCGTGCATGGGCCTCCCTTTTATAGTCGGAAGGCCATGCCAAGGTGGCAGCGTAGGAGAAAGGGGTAAAAATGTAAAAGAGGTGGTAGTTGGAACAGTGCGGGAACAGTGAAGCTACAGTGCATGAACAGTGGTCGCTACCTACTTTGACAGTGGGGGACAAGGGCATTTAATGCCGTCGCCGTCGACCCCAAAAGCTCCGCCCTTGCGTCTCCGTGCGCCCTTGGCGATGGATCCACCACCGTGAAGTGCCACGTGTCCCCAGGCTGCACTGCCATCCGCCAGCGTCTCTCGAAAGAGCCCAGGCATGCAGCGTGGGCGATGAGCTGGGCGCCGGCACACTGGCGCAACTCTCCCGCAAGCACCTTGCGAGGTCTTGACTTTACCGGGCCGGGATCTTGCCGGGCTATGTAACTTGTCGCCTCCGGGCCCTCGGCGACGCATATAGCGCCCGGCGTGTCTCTATGATGTAATCTTCTAGTCTTCTGGCGAGCTCCTCTTGCCGGGCCTTGCGTGAGTGATGTAATCTTGAGCACTGAGCGGCCTTCCGGCAAGCTCCGCTTGCCGGTCTCAATCTTCTGTCTTGTATGCTTCGTCTTTGAATGGCTTGATATGGAGCAGGAAGGTCTTGGCATGAGCACGTGGTAAACCTGCCGCTGAGGGCTGCAACCGCCGTGCACAAGTTGGGGTAGTGAGGTACCCCTACCTTGAAGTACACCGACAGAGCCCGGGCCTGGGCCACACACGGTGCCGGCGCTGTTGGGCCAGGCCCAAAAGCAGTCTGCAGGCACAGCGGCCCATGTGTCGAATCCACTTCCGCATCCGCGCATCCCTCCGTAATGGCACGCGTCGATTGCGCGTAGTGGGAGGCGTGGTGGCGCATCACGGTCTTTAGGGCATCCACCCGTGATCGTGGTCTTGGCGAGTCACTTCACCCGTCGCTCGGCCCGCTTTTAGCCACGCGGCCCTCATGCATAGGGGTCGTGGGCGGAGAAAAGTGGGAGACCGAGCCGTCACGGGCAAAGATGGCGAGTCGGTCCCGCTCCTCTGCCCTCCTCGCTTCCCGATTGGTCGGGCAGGGCGGTTGAGCCCCCACCTCGCCCCTTTAAAAGAGGCGGAAGGGGAGCACAATGGCCTCACACTTCCTCTTCTCCCTTTGTCTTGACTTCCGTTCTTCTTTACGCCATGGAAGGAGGAATCCTAGTTCTTCAGGCGGTGGCAGCGAGGTCGCCCCAGTAGCGCACCTCTCCCTATCCCTTGACGTGGCGGCGGAACCCGCCACGAGGGGGAGAGGGAGGCGAGCATGCGAACGAGGCAGGCGTGGTCGAGGCGGCGGGAGAGGCGGTCGTGGCGATGTGCCTCCCGTCTCCTCCGTGGCTCCTTTCCTCGGGCGGTCCATCTTGAGGCGATCCACAGGAGTTCTTCATCGAGGCTGCGCCTCATCGCCGCCTCCGCTGCTGCGGCCCGTTCGGGAGCGCGATGGGACCGGATCCGCCCGAGGTGATGGAGTTGCGCATGAGGGCTGCGGGATCAGCGGCACTTTCGAGTGAGTGTGTCCCGGCCGTGATGTGCCGACCGAGGTGGAAGGCGTTCGCCCGCATCCACAGCTTGGCGGGGGGTTTACCCTCCATTTCAAGTTAATGGAGGCGACCTTCTCGCCGTCAAGGTCTTCGAGATTCCGGGACCCGGGCGAGATCTTTGTGTGGACAGCTCCTCCGATAGCGAAGGTCCCTCCTCGGCGAGAGGCGAGGAGGGCGGCGACAGCGGCAGCGACGGGGATGGCGGGTCCGACTAGGCGTCGGACGCTGCAGCGCCACCGGGCGACCCCATCATCCGGGTCGCCCGGCCTTCGAACTCCGGGGCCGTCTCCTAGGGCGGGTGGCGTGGGAGGCGTGGAAGAGAGGAAGAGGGTGGCGGTAAGGCCGTCGTATGTCGAATACGAGGGCGAGCCCTCGTCGGCGTCAACGGCGTCCCACCACGTCTTCAAGCTCTGCCCGGCGCCTCCGTCTCCGCCAAGCTCTGGCGGCCCCGAAGTTCTCTTGGTGTACGGCGCCGTAGCTCTCCTAAGCGCCCTTTTGCCCTCCCGGCAAGCTTCTCTTGCCGGGCCTCCTAACTTACCTCTGAACTCCTGACAGAGAAAGCAGAGAGGGATTACAGGCATCTTATCTTTCAATTTGTAAGCCTTGGGCCTTAGCTGCATTTAAAACTTGTAATCCTCTCTATCATGTTTTTCATCCTCTATGGACTTGTACTAAACTAGGATGTTTTTAATGAAAAGAGGGAAAGCTTGTCGGGCGAGTCTTTTACTTGACTTCGTGTCTTGTATGTTCCCATCCCTCGCTTCGGGAGCTTGCGGCCTTGAACACGCTTCTTGAGTCTTGAACATCGGCAGCCCATTGGCGGTGTTGCTCGGCAAGCAACCTTGCGGGCCGATTGCAGCTCACTTGTGTTTGTTGGCGGACTCGGAAACAAACCAAAGGCGCGACACTGTCGCAGCTCACTTGAATCGTTGGCGCGGCTCGGGAAGCGAAACCAGAAGCGCGACACTTGTCGCAGCTCACTTCATCGCTGGCGTGCTGGAAGCGAAACAAGAGCCAAGCGGGCCACGACACAGCTCCTCCGCGCACTGGTTTTACAAGACCACGCTCGTTCAAAAGCGCAGCCCGCTTTCCCGGTCCATGAGAGGATGCATGACGAGGGATGAAAAACTTATCACGATATCGCAGCCCCGGCAACTCTGGCTTGCGGGAAGGAATCTTAGCACTTTCTGGCCCTCGACTCTGGCTCTGCCAAAATCCAGTGCTGGTGCGCTCTTGAGTTTCTCCTTGTTGCTGTAATTTCAGCCATGAAAACAGCTGAGATAGATCTGCAACAGCTTCATTATTTACATGTATATGTATATAAATCCTTTACGTGCAACTTTGCAATACGATGCGAGCCTTGCCCTTCATTATGTTTATACTCTCGCTGCTAGGGAACTTGCAGGCGTGAACACGCTTGCTGAGTCTTGCGAACATCGGCAGCCATGGCGGTGTTGCTTCCGGCAAGCAACCTTGCGGGCGATTCAGCGCGACTTGTGTTTCTTGGCGGACTCGGAAGCGAAGCAAGGCGCTTGGCTGTGCCACGACATAGCTCCTCCGCGCACAAGTTTCTCATCGAAGGGCATCTTCTGGCGAGGCTTGCTCGTCGCACCCTCTACTTTACACCCTTTGTGCGCTTTACCCTCGCTTCTAGGGAACTTGCGGCAGCAGTGCCCTTGCCAGTATTGAGTCTTGAACTTCGAAGCTGGCAGCTAAGGTCTTCTTACGGCAAGCAACCTTGCGTGACTAGTCGCAATGCACTTAGCTTGCTGGCCGGCTCGAAAAGCGAAACAAGGGCGCGACACTTGTCGCAGCTCACTTAAATCGTTGAGCGGGCTCAGAAAAGCAGAAGCAAGGCGCGATACTTATCGCAGCTCACTTAAATCGTTGGCGTGCTCGAAAGCAAGATAAAGTGCGGCTGTCCACGGGTAGGTTCCTCCAGCGCCTGAGTTTTGCGTACAAAGGATTTAACGCATACGAGGAACATAACATAGAAAAGCATGGAACTAAGGAGTGCTCCGCTACAAAGCTCGGCGACTTAGCTTTTCTATTTCTTGTTTCCTCGCGCGCAGTGGGCTTCGATGGCGATGTCCTCGGCGGCGTACGCGCGCTCGGGAGGTGTGCTTGCCGGAGCGAGCACGAGCTGTCCCTGCGGGCTTGGCACGGAGCTCGATGGCGCGTCTCGGCAGCAAGCGCAGCGCTCGGGAGATGCGCTTGCGGAGCGGGCACGAAGCTGTCTTGCCGGACTTAGCCTTCTTTGGAGGGGAGCGAGGCGGCGGTGCGAGGCGGGATATGCTCGACTCCTAACAATGTTAGGAGCGCAAGTCCTGCCCGGCGCCCGCTTTGCTGTGTCGGGACGGTGGTCAAAGCATCCCGCGAGCCTCGGTGTGTCCCTTGCTCCAGATGCGGATACCACCTCCGTGGTATGGGCTGCTGAGTTATCGTGCTTGAGATGGACGCGGCGTGTCCCACGGAGACGAGGCGCGGTCATCCGCCTTATCCTTGATCTGGCGGCGCCCAGAAGTGTCCTCGCCGGCGACCACCCTTCGGCAGCGTCTCCCGCCCACCGTTGGCTCGGTGGTGGCGGATGAAGACATAGCAGACTACAACCTCAAGCCTTCTTCTTGAGGGCCATGGTATAATTGTTGATGAAGTTCTTGATGGCCGAGAGGTTGATGAAGAAGCGGCGCCAGCGTGAACGCCGGATCAGGTCCGCACAACCTCGGCGCCCCTACCTGGCGCGCAAAGATGCTGGGAATCGCCCACCGCGGACACCTATGGGGCGGGCCCTTGTCTCGAAAGCGGTATGAGGCGGAGGAGCCTGAGAGAAGCGGTCGAGCGAGCTGGCGGATTTTACCCGGCCGGAGCTCTCCGAGAGATAAAACTCCTCTGCTGCTTTGTGTTTGTATTTGATCTTGCTCGAGAGTCGCGGCGTATGGTGGTGTTGCGTGTGAATGGACCGAACGGCCGAACCCCTCGCGCGCATGGGCCTCCCTTTTATAGTCGGAAGGGCGTGACGGGTGGGCGTGGGAGAAAGGGGTAAAAATGTAAAAGAGGTGGTAGTTGGAGCAGTCTGAGGGAGCGGTGAAGCTACGATTGCATGAGCGATGGTCGCTACCTACTTTGTGATGGGGACAAGGGCATTTAATGCCGTCGCCGTCGACAAAAGCTCCGCCCTTGCGTCTCCGTTTGCCACGGCGATGGATCCACCACCGTGAAGTGCCACCGTGTCCCCAGTGCATGTACCATCCGCCCTGCGTCTGGAAAGGCCCAGGCGTACGCGTGGGCGATGGCTGGGCGCGGGCACACGCGCAACTCTCCCGCAAGCACCTTGCGGGTCTTGACTTTGCGGGCCCGGATCTTGCGAGCTATGTAACTTCGCTCCCGGGCCCTCGCCGGCGCATATAGCGCCGGCGTGTCTTCTATGATGTAATCTTCTAGTCTTCTGGCGAGCTCCTCTTGCCAGGGCCTTGCGTGAGTGATGTAATCTTGAGCCTGGAACGGCCTTCCCGGCAAGCTCCGCTTGCCGGGGTCTCGATCTTCTGTCTTGTATGCTTCGTCTTTGAATGGCTTGATATGGGCGGGGAAGGTCTTGGCGAGCACGTGGTAAACCCTGCAGCGGGGGCTGCAACCGCCGTGCACAAGTTGGGGTAGTGAGTACCCTACCTTAGTACACCGACAGGCGTGTCTTCCGCTGTTTGAGCTTCCGCTTTTCCTTCTTGAGCTTCTTGCTGTGGCGATGAGCCTGCGCTTAAAAAGCTCTTGTTCGGACGGGGTCCTCGGGCACGCACGAGTTCGTAAATCATTGAGGCTTGCCGTCTTGAGAGGGAGGCATATAGTTATGATCCTCAACCTCTTAAATGCTGTCGCCCTCTCGTGAGGGCTTGCTTCTACATCCTCCTCGCTGAGTCTTCTTTGGAGGGGATTGTCTTCGGCACTCTCAGGGGTGTTGTTATCTCTGTCTGGAATCTCTATTCTTGTTGTGGCGGGATTTAGGCGTGGCCTTGCGCCGGCGCTTAGGCTGTTTCTTTAAAGGAGTCTCCTCATTTGTTTCTTCGCCATCCCCGTCTTTTGGGGTGTCCACCATCTATATGTCGTATGTGAGGTGGTCTTCCAAAGGCTACTGTTGGCGCTGGTTCTGTTGCCTCTCGGCATCGTCGTCCATAAGCGTCGATGCCTTAGGAGTCGTAGTCTAACATGTCGGTTAGATAAATCGACAGTGGCTACAAAGTGGGTGGTGGGTGGGTTTTGAATTTCTTCATCGTCCATACCCCAACCATCTGGCCATAGTCCGGCGGGACTCTGATAAAGAGAGATGCTTTAGTGAATTCAAGATATCGCCAAAAGGCGAGTATTGGAAAGATGTCATGGCGGTGAATTCCTAACGGCGCCCAATCCGGATCGATTGGTAGGGCGCGGGAGGTTCGGATCGGCGAGTCGGCGCCTCGGAATCCGAAGTTCGCGAGGACAAGATTAGTGTTGGCTCCATCGCCATGGATGTTGGAGCCCCGAGGCAGCGTCTATCCACCGGCCCTCGATCTGGCGATCGGCTCCGGGCTAATGGCCGGCCGGACCCGTGTCTTGACCACCAAGGCTTTGTTGGTGTGAGCTAAATCATGCCCGTTATCCAGTCTTGCGGCGCTTGCTTATGTAGCTCGAGTCCGTCGAAGATCAAGTCTCCGTGGGCGTCGGCCGTGAAGTTTAAGCTTCCAATCTGACCGACGGCCAGGGTAGCTTCGATCTGCTCCGGATGGCCAAGTGAATTGGCCCTTGATGCAAAACCGCCGAATGCGAAGATCTGTTCGGGAGAAAAGTCTCACCACAGACAGCGTTGCTGGTTGAAGATGCCATCAAGCCTATCGGTGGCGACGAGAGGAACTCTCAATGAAAGCACCAATGTCGATTGTCAAAACCGGCGGATCTCGGTAGGGGGTCCCGAATCGTGCGTCTAGGCGGATGGTAACAAGAGGCGTGGGACACGATGTTTTTACCTGAGTTCGGGCCCTCTTGATGGAGGTAAAACCCTCGTCCTGCTTGATTAATATTGATGATATGGGTATTACAAGAGTGGATCTACCACGAGATCAAGGAGGCTAAACCTAGAAGCTAGCCTATGGTATGATTGTTGTAATGTATGTTGTCCTACGGACTAAAGCCCTCCGGTTTATATAGACACGGAGGAGGCTAGGGTTACAGTAGTCGGTTACAATGGTAGGAGATCTACATATCCGTATTGCCAAGCTTGCCTTCCACGCCAAGGAAAGTCCCGTCCGGACACGGGACGGAGTCTTCAATCTTGTATCTTCGTAGTCTTGGAGTCCGGCGGATATTGATAGTCCGGCTGTCCGGACACCCCCTAGTCCAGGACTCCCTCACTCCTCCTCGATGGATGCGCCGTTAAGCGCCTCCAGCAAGTCATCTGGTGCCTCCGGTTGGACGGAGGCCACCGGCTTTGCAGTCTTGCCCTTCTTACAAAGGGCCCGCCCGCCGGACTTCAGAACCACTGTAGGTTCCGGTACGGAGTCCGGCATAGGGCCGGACTTAGAGCCCTCGGGGGTTCCGCCCTTTTTTCGCCCAGAGTCCGGGAGGTCGCCTTGCGGCGCCTGCAAGACCACCTCCTCCTGGCTGGGCCCCTTCTGGGACCCCACCTCGGCGCCGTCTGCGTCACGGGGGGAGGAGGCGGTCGGAAGTGAAGTGCTATTCACATCCGACGAACCCAGGGACCCGCTCGACGAAGCGGGGAGATCATCCTTGCGCAGGCTATATGGTTGTATTCGGCGTTAGAAGTCACTATGCGACGAAAGAAAAATCATAAGTTATTTTGGAATCCGGACACTTACGATCTCACCAGGGGCTTGGCCCTCGAAGGCCACTCCTCTTCGCTGTCGCCGACGTTGGTGGAACAGTCCGGAGGAAGGGTCCTTCCCTTCTTGGACCATCCAGCCTCCCCAGTCGGGGAGGCCTTCCTTTTCTTCTCTCCCCCCGCTGGGGGAGAAGCCTCCTTTTTCTCCTCCTCATCTTTGTGGGAGGAGTCCGCCTCGGAATCATCGGACGATGAGTCCGATAACACCTGGCGCCGGGAACTCCTCCGAGTTCCCAAGGCCTTCTTCTTGGCCTTCTTCTCCGGCACCACGTAAGGCGCGAGAACCAGCAGCCCTATTAATCGGGCGTCCGCTGGGTCTTCTGGTAAGGGAACCGGACAGTTAGCATGCACGGACTTCTTCTGCCAGGCCTATCAAAGGTAAGGGAGTTTAGATCCGCGCCAGAGTCAAAC